>CM061259.1:14397500-15597500 GCA_030848825.1 Tadarida brasiliensis | reverse complement strand
GACTAATGCTGAAGCCCACTGATATAGTATCATCCCTTGAGGAAATCAAGCAACGAATCTCAGCCACTTGATGGCAAGTTGATTAGATTCAACCCCTTCCTCCCTATAAATACAAAACTCATTCTGGCTAAAGATGCTCTGGGCATGGTTTTGCCTTTCCTTCCCATAGTTTCTCAGCCATTTGAAGACTCACAGGGTGTCTGAGCTACCGACATGAGATCCTGCCAAACAATCCTTAGACAAAAGACCGGATTTCCATCCAAAGATAGGCAGTTATGGACAACAACTGAGTTCTACTATGGCTTACATTGTACTACACTGTCCACAGGCTGCCTGACAGACCAGTGGAATGACTTTTTAAAGGCATAGCTGAGTTTCCAACTTGGAGATAATACCCTGTGACAATACAATACTTTAAGACAAGGTTCATTTCAAATTAATGGCCATTATATGACACTAGTTTGTGGTGGTCAGACTACTTAAATCCAGGAATCAATGTGGTGGAAATAGGAGTGACTATACTCACTATCATTCATGGTCACCAATTTCTTAAGGATTTTGTGCTTCACATCCCCACAATTTTGGTTCTGTGAGTCTAGAGCTCTAACTATTGCTTGGCCAAACTGGATTCTTCCTTCAAGGAGACCAGCTATCAAATAAAGTGTTTCCATACTGGCAGGGCTGAGTGGCCATGATCATCATGAGGATATTGGGCCACTACTGAATTAAGAGGAGGAGTGCAGAGAAGAATGTGTTTGACACTCAGGTGACTGACTGGGCATCTCTTTATATTTACATGCAGAGTTTTAATTCCAAGTGGATAAGTATGGTAACCACAGGCTGATAAGGGCATGATCATCAAAAGTTCAGGTAGGAGGGTCTTGGTTATTCTACCAGGCAAGCCATCTATATCATCAGAAGTACTGGATGAGAATGATGGGAATCTAGAATAAGTGTAGGGAAAAGAGATGATAAATGTCAACAATGTCCTTGGAAACAATGGTAGTAGCAGTGTTCAAGTTGGTTATTGAGAGAATGTGACTGCTGGTCGACCCTCAAGTTGGACGCAGGCAATCAGAGGCTCCTTACCACCTCCCCTGTCCTTGGAAGGTATGCTCTTTCCACTGCTCTGTACAAGAGCCACTTCAAAAATGCAGCCTTGAAAGAGCAAAGTGTTGTTGAGACCAATAATCTGGACTATATACATGACTGAACCCTGTTAAGACCTTTATATAAACTCTTAAGATTTTAGTGGGCAGTGCAGAGATCTACTAAACTTGTAGTTGCCCAAGACAAGCCTCATATGTAAGTTCCCTTGCTTATTGAAACTGCCGCCTATCAATCTGGTGTGGTCTGCCACTTTCTTTGGTCTGTCTTTGCCCTTCTTGTATGGGGCCACTTTTGAATTTCACCCAGGGAATTCCCAAGGTTGCAAACCAGCAAGTGGACACTGCATTTGTCATACCTACTTTCTTCTTATAGAGACCTCCAGAAATTAAAGCTAACCCAAATCTTAGAAAAGCTGTCAGTAAACAGAGAAAACTTGATGGAGAAGTGAGCAGATTTTGAGTAGTGCAAGGGATGAACGCTACAGATACAGTCAAGATCCCTTTACTAGGCAGTGTAGCCATCTCCCAGCTTCTGTGGGTGTTGCCTTTTAATGGCTCACACTTCTGGCTTTCTGCAGAGAATTACCCTAGGCTGATGGGAGTCACCTTGCCCAGAAATGTCTTGGAATTTATGCACCACCCCCATTAGGGTTGGTCTATTGCCAATGACTATGGTACAATAGCTTAGCCTCCTTGCCTCCATCTAGGTCAGAGAACCTGTCTGTGGCGCAGTTCATGGTCCAAAGTACTTCCTGGAGTCAGGCTAATGCACAGCTTCCCATGAAACTGTATCTTTGCCTGGTTTCCTCCCTTGCACTATTCTTTTTTCCTTATTCTTTGACTTTTTCCTGAATAAATCCTTAATCAATCAACTGCAAAAAATTTCCCATTTCATAAACCCAACCTAAAATCATATTATTTGCAGTAGTCTTGACATTACTCCTCTGAGTTTATTGTATTTCTGTGTGTCCATGTATATGTGTAGTTGTGTAGGTAGTAGGATGAAGCCAGGGAATAATTTTGTGATATTGAGGTAAAGGAATTAAATACAGATGTAAGGTAGTAGAGATTTAAAAAACAAAAAACTCGTATCTAAATTTTGATTGGAAACTCATCATCATGAGATACTTTCTTTTAAAAATGTTATATGTCCTACGTCTGTCAATTGAAAAGACCTTTGTGACAGATCCAGTGACAAAGTGCTCAGATTGTCTTGAAAATACTATTTTCCACTAAACATAACCAGTATTCCTTATAGTTATAGCTGATTCTAAGTCCATGGCACGAAATACACAAGATGAGCTTGAAATATCCAGTCATAACAGATAGCAAGGTGTTTATCAAACACTACTAGGAGCCAACTTTAAGAGGTTTGCACTGGCCAAAGATGGAGTAACTTTATAAGAATAACAACTGTAATAAATTGAAACATACTAAAGATGCTTAAATTCGTGAGTTAATAATAATACTGAAAGAAAAAACAACAACAAAGGAAACTAATTGTTCCCTAGCAGATAATATTAGAGAATTCTGTTCAATTAAAGATAGTAGAAATGGATGAATCTCTTGACTATTTCAAGAAATGAATGAATCTCTTGACTATGATAGGTTTTGCAAAGATAGATATGTTCTATCATAAGTTACTACCTCATCTACTTGCCTAACATTTTAGCCAATTTTCAGGAGACATTTATTTTTTTTTAATTTCTGAGATTGCATAACTCAATTAGGTAAAAAAACAAACAAAAAAATCAAATGCAAGCACATTGTTAATTTATAACTATAACACAGCTAATAAAAATGAATTTTATTTGGTGTCCTCATTAACCATAATTCTAATATTTAAGAATACAAAGTATAATTTTTGAATAACTGAATATTAGAAGAACCTTGGAGATGATAAACCAGTATCTCATTTTACAGATCAAGTGTCTGAGGCCTTTCTCTCTATCTCTAAGACATCATCCACCCATGATGTTAGGAAGACTTTCCATCAGAGAGTTGAGTGTTGGTGCTGGAGAGCATTGCATGTTCCTCCCTTTTTCCAACATGGCATATCTGCTTTGATGATCACAGCTACACCCTACATTCTTGTCTTAATTTTGGGTGTGTTGGAAAGACATTTTATTTTCCTTCTGCTTATAAATTGATAGGATTTTCTTTAGCAATTATTTTTATGGCTTATATTTGTTGCCATGAGGAAGTTACTGTGGTGGAATGCGGATGCACAAATCCTTGACCAAACCTGTTTGTGGCTCTGTGGAGGAAGAGAAGGAGTCTGCTGACCAAGGGAGAAGGAAGTAGTCAGCGGTGCTTGATCAATTAAGCAGTATTCGAGAGAGCTGCCAGAGTATCCCGGAGAGGATTTCAGCCAAGGAAGGCAGGAGAAGAAGGGAGTGATCAGTTAGAAGTTCACAAATGATTCACCATGATGCTATAAACACACCTGTTGGATGGATGAATACATGAGCATTCCAGGCAGGACCGAAACAGGGACAGAAAGGTGAAACATAACTCTTCTTGCCCTGCAAAGGTAAATACACTTATGGAATTAAGCTAATAAACGGCCCTTGATCTCATATGTGAAATTAATTGAGCTAATAATGAGAAAGCCCTTTATATTTCAAATATGTTAGGCAAATCTTAAATAATTCATAACAGAAAAGAAAAAGAAATCAAGCAATTCTCTTTTCTTAAGAGAATATAGTGTTCTCTATGAGGAGACGGCTGTTGGCCAGACACCTATTAGACTGAGGGGTACAGTTTTTAATCTCAAAATAAATGTAGGAAAAGATTCACCAAAAAAAACTGTTGATTAAGTTAGATCCAACTATAGCCTTCTGCAGAAGCGTTTAAATGCTTTGCTTGCTCTGCAGCTTTCTGTTGCTCAGTTTCCTTATATACAACATGTTATGTCCTCATATACATCTCCTAAGATTTCCATCAGAGTCGAAACAAATAATATGTATACAGCAGACTCCTCTGTTGTTCCAAGATATTTCTCTTCTGCTAAAGTGGCAGAATTGAATAGTTGCAATGGAGACATAGGGCCTACAAAGCCTAAACTACCATCTGGCCCCTTATGGGAAAAAGTTTGTTGACCACAATCTAAATGAATAATAATAAGTATTTGCACTCACTCAGTACCTAAAATTATGAATTTCTCTCTCTTTAATCTTAGCAAGAATATTGGGCTAAAAGCTTACTGAATTAATTTATTTTTTAAATTAATTTATTTTTGTTCCAGATGTTTCTCCTTTTCCCCCCACGGACACCCTCTTCCCAATCCCTTCCCCGCCACAGCATTGTTCTCTATGTCCAATGGTTACACATACATGCATATAAGTTCTTTGGTTTATCTCATTCTTCCCCCCTACCCCTCTCCTTTGAGGTTTGTCAGTGTGAGCTGTACTCCTTTCTATGTCTCTGGATCTATTTTGTTCATCAGCTTATTTTGTTCATTATATTCCACAAATAAGTGAGATCTTATGATCTTTCTTTCTTACAGCTGCATAGTGTTCCATTGTGTATATGTACCACAGCTTTTTTATCCACTCATCTATTGATGGACACTTGAGCTATTTCCAGATCTTAGCAATTATAAATAGTGCTGCTATCAACATTGGGGTGCATATATGCTTTCTGTTTGGTGTTTCAGGCTTCTTAGGACATATTCCTAGAAGTAGGATCACTGGGTCAAATGGCAGATCAATTTTTAATTTTTTGACGAAACACCATATTGTTTTCCATAGTGGCTAAACCAGTCTGCATTCCCACCAGCAGTGTGCTAGAGTCCCCTTTTCTCCACACCCTTGCCAGCACTTGTTTGATGATTTGTTGATGGCAGCCATTCTGGCAGGTGTGAGGTGATACCTCGTAATCATTTTAATTTGCATCTCACTGATGATTAGTGATGTTGAGCATTTTTTCATATGTCTCTTGGCCACTTGTATGTCCTGTTTGGAGAGATGTCTATTTAGGTCCTCTGCCCATTTTTCAATTGGGTTGTCTTCCTTTTGTTGAGTTGTGTGAGTAATCTATATATTTTGGAAATTAACCCCTTATCTGATGTATCGTTGGCAATTATGCTCTCCTATATAGTTGGTTTCCTTTCCATTTTGATGTTTGTTTCTTTTGCTGTGCAGAAGCTTTTTAGTTTGATATAGTCCCATGTATTAATTTTTTTCTTTAGTTTCTCTTGCCTTAGGCATTGTATCAGTGAAAATTCTGCTGCATGTGATGTCTGAAATTTTGTTGCCTATATTTTCTTCTAGGAATTTTATGGATTCATGGGTCACATTTAAGTCTTTTATCCATTTTGAGTTTATTCTTGTGTATGGTGTAAGTTGGTGATCTAGTTTGTTATTGAATTAGAGCTCGTATTCTCTT
Source organism: Tadarida brasiliensis (assembly GCA_030848825.1). Lineage (NCBI taxonomy): Eukaryota > Metazoa > Chordata > Mammalia > Chiroptera > Molossidae > Tadarida > Tadarida brasiliensis. Next base: position 15,592,002 of record CM061259.1, on the reverse strand, counting down.
GGATATCATAATTAGTATTTGAAATGAGTAATCTCAAAGATGTGATGTTCCTTAGGTTCTTCAGGTCCTAGTACATAAGAAGCTAGAGATTAGAAAGCTACATCCCTTGATTATGTTATTTCATCATGGCAATTCCTTACAGAACTATAATTTGAAAAGCTGACCTTGGTCCCATGAAGAGCAATTCTATATCTTAAATAGAACTCATGTTCAAGTATTTGTCCATTATGTTATGAAATATTCTTTGGGCAATCTATGTTAAAAGGGCATTTTAATCAACTTGACCTGCACTATGACAATAAGACCATGTTAGCACCTCAGAAAGTATGGATTGGACTTCCACTTGTAATAAAGTGGTCTTGCATTCATAATTAGAGACAACTTTTTCTGGTAAAAGCTCATACTTTCCTTTTTAGTGTGATGAGGGCTGTGTTCTTCATACTTTCCTGTTGGATTCGGGCCTAGAGACAGAAGGATGAATGGCTTGGAAGCAGTGAGCTAGCTGGACCTGAGGTTTCTCCTCCCCTCAGAAACTCAAATGAAATGCCCAAAAGGCTGCCAGGTGCTGGCTACTGCAAACTGATTTTTCTCCACCTACAAAGCTGCTCTTGTATTCATCTCAGGAAGAGAGAGCACAACAATGAGGCAGGTGTCCTGCCTGGAGCAAAGCCCCAAGGGGTAAACAGCCCATATGTACCAATGCCGGGGATTCAGAGACCACAGGGGACCTGCTGGTCCTTCTGCCCCTGAGTGACAGCCAGCACATAGTGACAAGTCTCTCTGGAGCCCTTTTACTAGGAAACTCGACTAAATTCTGTGGTGAAATTCCCCAGGCTTATGATGTCATCATTTCATTATGCATTATGATTCTTGTTTGAGTTTTTAAAAAAATCACTACTTTAATTGTCCTAGTATGTCTATGATTATAAGCCAGTTCAAATCTCTTTGGAAAGCAGAGTATAAATAATAAATAAGTGAAATGAATAAATCTCTTCTCTTGGCCCAGCCTGTGCTATGTAATTTGGAGAACATGAAAAACTATAATCTCTGCTCTCCAGGAGATTTCAATATCAATTGTGGGGTGTGAAATACACTTGTTAATCAACTAGAGAATATTTTAGGACTTTTTATCATTTTTACTGCTTAATTGTCTGACACAGAATGTATCTATTATAGAGATTCAGAAAAAGGTGGGTTCAATATAAAGAATTAAAAGACAAAGCTTCATAAAAGGATGAAATACATTCCATTAAATGTCACTTCTCTAGCCCAGAGTCCCCAGCCAGAGTGCCAAGTAGATATTGATCTCTTCTTCCCCCACGGTAGCTGGGCATGGCATAAGGCTGGCTGGGAGCAGCCTGCTTTAAGCTTCAAACTGCCCTCGGTTTTCCCTAGTGAATAACATAAACATCATCATTTTCTTTCTGTGTAAAGGAATCTCATGATTGGGTCTAGAGAGAATGGAGCAATTTTACCGTATTGATTTCAGCTTCTCATATCTGATTACATTCAGCAAAATTTCCCTTAAACAAAATCCAGCTAATCTGAATCTTTCTGGCTGAACTGTTGGCTTTGCAAACAGTTTCCAAAAATTTACAGTCTCATAAAATCAGTCACTGTGTCTCCTTGTTGGAAGCAATTTTGGCCAACTCAATATTTCATTAGTTCCTTCCCTGCAGTAATCAATGGTTACTGGTTAGTTGATTGTTGCTTCCATTAAAATGATCTCCTTCCTGCCTATTATCATGTAGGTAAGCTCACTTTCCGTGGTGGTTGACATGCATATATAAGATCCAGATGTGTGTGTGTATGTCAGAATTTCATGTTATATCACTAAAAATAGGAAAATACACTTGGATATTTTATCATCAGCCTTCCACCTTTACATTTGCCAGTTCACCCAAACGCTAAAGTTCTTCCAGTGAATGAATTTCTAATCATTTTCCTCACCCAAACAGTATCTTTACATTTGAGGGCTAAAAGGAAGTGAGAACCAAGATAAACAAAAAATGTCCTAATGTTCATGACTGGAAATGTTAAGATTCTTTGAATACAGCAGGAGAGGGGTGGAGGTGGAAGAGGAGGGTACAGGAGGTGACGGAGAAAAAAAATAAAATAAAGGGGGGATTTTAAAAAGAATCTATGAAAACAAACATGAGGAAATAATTAACAACCATTCAGAAGAAGAAAATGGAGAAATAAGAAGGATGAAATTTTAAAAGTGTATGTTGCAATAATGTTCTAAGTCCCAAAGCTTTCAGTGGCAAAGAAGAGACTTTCTAGACGATCAGTCAGTCCTTCAGGCATGTGCCAGAGACCCTCCAAGAGAACCAGTGGTAACTTCTGACTGCAGGTGCCCAGCTAAGGTGCCCAGCTAAGCACTCCTGTGAATGCTTCTGAAGCTCACGCCATGCACAAACACAGGAGTGCTTTTGTTTCTTTCCATATTCTAATATGAATGTTCTATACATATTTTTAAAACCCACATTATGTTCTACAATGAACTCCAGCTCCCGATAAGTGAATTTTTTATATCACTAGAAATCACTTCCAGTTTTCAGATGTTGTGGGTGTTTTATCCCTACAAGGAAGCTTAGATAAGGTATTGTCAACCTTCTTTTGTAAAGGACCAGAGAGCAAATATTTCGGCTCTGTGGCCCCTGCTTCTGTGTTGTAGTTACTCAACTTTGCTGCTATGGGGAGGGCAGCCCTAGACACCACATCAATGAATAGGTGTGGCTGTGTTTCAGTAAAATTTGATTTATGGACATTTGAATTTCACATAATTTTCACATGTCACAAAATATTCTTCTTCTGTTGATTTTTCCCCATTTCAAACCGTAATAAAAAGTGCTCATCCTGTGAGCTGTACAAAAAAACAAGCTGTTTTGCATCTGCTAGATGTTATTTGCTGACCCCTGGCCTGGGTCACTGCTTTGCAATTTGTGGCTCATAGATTCTATGTGGGTGGGTAGAAGAGGGAGGTTTGGGCATAGAGTTGTTACAAGGAATCTTCAAATGAAGTATTGTTTTTAAATAAGTAACCTGTTTCTTGTACATGCAATCTTTCAAATATTTGTGGCTACAATTAAAATGAGTAAAATAAAATCATAATATCTTCAAGGGGTTTTTATCAATATACTACAAGATAGTCAGATTTTAATCTACCTATTCCTAAAGTCTTGTTTTGTTTTGAGTTTTTACACTGAGAATACAGTAGTTCTAGTCTTTAGAACAAAGTGAAGCACTATTAGAATAATAAGGATGGATGGAAGGAGGAAGGAAGAAAAGAAGGAATGAAGAGAGGGAGTGAGGGAGGGGAGGCTGGAGGGAGGGAGAACAATGTGATCAAAGCAAGCCAAAACAACACATGAAGAGCACGATCTTATTAGGGAAAAAAGATACCAAACAATTAAAAAAGAGAGAAAGAAACAGGCACTGTTTTCAGTAGAGCTCTCATGGGTTTGGAGTGATGATTCCTAAGCTTTCCAAGACAGATAGAGCCAAAACATCAAAGAGACCAGATAGTAGAGTCTTAAATATTATTAATTTCAAAAGCCCAATTTTAAAAGCCAGATCATCCCTTCACTGACATGAAAAATCTCCAGGGGTGTCAGTGATAATAGCCTTTATGTCAAATGCCAAGTTCTAAGTTTTGAGAAGGAAAGAAGGAACCAGCAAAAAGACTCGAGGCGCCAAAAAGATGACAACTATCTTAACAATGTGATAAGTTGATAGCAGTAATAGGAGTAAAAAGGAACATTTATAAAGCTACACTTTGGTATCTCATTGAATCAATGCAGTGAACTTGGCAAAGTTGACAAAAGAAAAGAACACATCTGGATACTCAAGAAAATACAAAACATTTACAGAGAAGACTAATAACAGATGTGTTTAATTATGGCCATTGCAATTTATTATGTAACTAAACTGCTAGCCAAAAAAAACCCCTGAAATCCAGCTGTAAGTATTCTAAAATTTAAATATGTACCAAATACAATAATACACGAATTTATCATATCATATAATTTATTAAATGTTACCACATAATCAGAACCTAATAAGTTTATCTTTAAAAATCTCTAGAGATGATTTATACTTACTCTATGGTTTCTGTATATTGAAAGGGGGTGTGTGTGGTGTGTATGTGTGTGTGTGTGTATTGCTGTTTCAGTCTTTCAAGGCAATATTTCTGGAAAAGAGATGTGACAAATGTAATTATCTATGAAGAATTAAAGAAGTCCCAGAGACGTGGAAGTAGGGTACAGGCTGACAATTGCCAGAAGAGGGGGTGGGGAGCGATGAACCACAGAACTTGTACGCATGTACGCATAACCAATGGACATGGACAACAAAACTGGGGATGGGGCAGGGAGGGAGGGGGAGGAGGGTGACAATGGGGGAAAAAGGAGAAACATCTGTAACAAAAATAAATTAATAAAATAAAATAAAATAATTAAAAAAAAATTAAAGAGGGTTTGAGCACAAATAATATTTTAAGCCACTTACCTCCATAAACTTAATTCTGTGCCTCCCATTAAGATTCCTTTGAATATACTAGTTCCCGCTTATCTACTGAGGATACATTCCAAGACGCCCCAGTGAATGCTTGAAACTGTGGATAGTACCAAATCCTATATATACCGTGTTTTTTCCTGTCCAACATACCTATGATAAAATTTAATTTATAAATTAGGCACAATAAAAGATTATCAACAATAGGAAGGACTACTGCACGGTATGCTCGGTGGAAGAGAGGAAGAATTTCTGATTATAGCAATTTACCTTAAGACATGATGGAGGAGTGGGAGGGATGTTGATGTTTCCAGACCTCTTGTGCACAGTTAATAAGTAAACAATATTTTATATTTTTCCCATAGACTAGATTGTCACCTAATAATATAATACATATTAGTTTTTATATGCACTGTTTTTGCTCTTCTGTAGGAAAGAACAGGTTTTTTTGTTTGTTTGTTTTGTTTTTCGGTTTTGTTTCCCTAGCACCTAAAACACCTTAGAATACATAAAATATGCTCAATAAATGATTGTTGAATAAATTAATATTTATATGAACAGAATTAGGAGAGTTGGAAAATTAGAATTTTATAGATACTCTTGAAGTCTCTGGCAGCAACATATATTTAGAATTATTACCTCGAAATAAATTGATTTAGATTTTTTCATAAATACTCTCTTCAAATGCCTACTGTTTAACTTCTCTTTCTAAATTTTTATCTAACTTGTTGGTTATGTGTTAAGGTGGTATAAACAATAAAGGAGAAAAATGCATAAATCAGTTATAGGATTTTTTTTTCTTTAAATCAAATCCCACAGGAGAAAGAAAATTGGGATTTCACGCAAATAATAAGATTTTATTGTTATTATTTTTCTTTATTTTCTGTCTGGGCATAGAAATATAAACTGGGACATTCTGGCTTTGGAAATTAAGCAAATAAACTTTAAACTTTTTTTTAGTAAATATAATAAATAATATATTAGCTTCAGTACATTATATGACTATTTTAGGGGGTCTAAATTTAGATACAAGAAAAGGAAAAGAAAAAATATGAAAAGAAATGGAGGAAAATGAAAAAGGAGAGGAGAAATGTATTTGAATTAGGTAAGAAAACAATTATTTTGGAGGAAGACAAATTTATTTTATTTTATTTGTAATCCTCGCCTGAGGATATGCTTATTGATTTTAGAGAGAGGGAAATGGGGGGAGGGGAGAGAGAGAGAGAGAGAACATCAATTGGTTGCCTTTTGAACATGCCCCAACCGGGGATCAAACCCACAACCTAGGTATGAGCCCTGACAGGGAACTGAACCCAACAGTCTTTTGGTATATGGATAACATTCCAAGCAACTAAGCCACATGGGCCAGGGCTGGAAGAAGACAAATTTATACACATACATACAGAAAACTATTGTTACCATTCCATATACATGTAGAAATATAAAAGAAAAAGGAATATAAATAATATAAATAGAAACATGAAAATAATATAAAATGTACATAAAAATAAAATTTTAATAAAATAAGTAAAAATAAATGTTATATAAATAAATATATCAATAAATATTAAAATATACATAAATAAGAATAAGTAAATTTAAAATATATAAATAAAACATAAACAATGTAAACAAAGAAAGAAATATAAAATAAACCCTCATTTATTTTAAACTGCTGCATAGTACTCCATAGTGTTATAATTCTATTTTTTCTTTAGTCATTGCATGGCAAATAATACTACAGTGAAAATCATCTTGCCTGCCTCCTAGTATTTTCTATAGAAGTTTCCAGGACTGTGAGATACTGAGTCACAGAATATACGCAATCTTTAAATTTTTAATATATTTGCCCAGCCAGTATGGCTCAGTGGTTGAGCATTGACCCATGCACCAAGAGGTCACTGGTTCAATTCCCAGTCAGGGCACATGCCCAGGTTGTGGTCTGATCCCCAGCAGGGGCACGCAGGAGGTGGCCAATAGATGTTCTCTCACATCAATGTTTCTATCTCTCTCTCACTCTTCCTTCATCTCTAATAATAATTATAATAATAATAATAGAAAAATAAAATAAAATTGTAGTATATTCTATGAAACTTCCCTTCACTATCAGAACCCCTACTGGAATGATAATTTAAAATACCTTATTCAGGAAAAATCCAGCTTGCTAAAAATAAATAAGTAAAATAGAAGCACTTCAAAACTAAGCATTGCATACTTGTACTCTAGATCTTACTACCTTTCTAGGGGATTGAAAATATATCACAATTAGCTCCTTCTCACTAGGAGAAATTAAGTCAGGAGGAAATCATTGGCTTCATTCCATCTTCTAGAATTAGGAGCAAATAGACTAATTATTAATTGGGAAAAAATTATTTAGTGCCTACTGTTGACCAAGCACTATTCTAATTATTGAGAACAGGACAGTGAATAAAACACAGTCCTTGCCAACAGGGTATTTACATTCTAGCTGGATAGGAGAGTCAAGAAACAAATAAATGAATGCATGCAGACTGTGACATATGGTGACAATTGCTACGGAGAAACATAACCCTCGGTTAAGGAGGTAAAGCATGCTGGGATTTGGGGCTTGGTATTGTATACAGGGTGGTCAGGGAAGGCTTTTCTAAGGTGAAGACTTGAAGGACGTGAGAGAGTAGACCACGTGGATATCCGTGGGAATGATGCCGCAGAGAACAGACATAGCAACAGAACCAGTTGGCTGGAGTGGGGGAATGAGGGGGAAGAGGCAGGAGAAGAGGACAGGGGCTGCAGGGGCCCAACTGATAGGGTGTTCGAGTTGTACTCTGAGTTACATGGGAGGTTTGGGGCAGAGGAGTGGCATGATCTACCTTTAAAGGAAGCTGCATTGGAAATAGAGTCTCAGGCAGCAGAGTGGAAGGAGGGACCCAGCGTCCCAGCTAGTACTGCTAGCCGGGGATGATGAAGGCTGGGACTGGGAGGTGGCAGGAGGCATGGTGGAAGTGGCTGGGTTCTTGATTCCAAACAAATTCTCTTTGTTGCTTCTCTTCATATGCTTAGATTTTAATTATCAACACACAGAACATTTCCAGAGGCATGCCAAAATATGTGCCATAAACAATACTCCATGAAAAATGGACCAGTGAACTGAATTTTCCATAGAGTATCCTGTTATTGTTGTCTTGGAGTAGACAGATGAGAAACCAGGCACTAATCCTCAGAAATCAATCATCCCAATTTCTTAAAATCAAAGCTGTTTCCTGCATGCAAAAGCCCAAGTAATATTCCTTTAATTCTCTTTACTAAACTTGCTAAAAGATTTTTTCCCCTTCTCAGCATGCGGCCAAGAGCAGTGTATATGGGTGGTAGCTGCTAATGACAAAGTGGGTCTTTGGACAGTGATTTATTAATTCAATAGTGCCAAAAGTCCCATAAATAATGACCATAGGAACACAGATAAAATTTTAATTTTATTAGAAGGTTTGACCAGTATCAGCATCTCCCCTGAGAAGAATTTATGTTTATAGTCGATTCCAGTTACCCCTCTACAGGGCACTGTAAAAGGAAGAGTGTGGTGGTGGTGGGGTGTGTGTGTGTGTGTGTGTGTGTGTGTGTGTGTGTGTGTGTGTTTAAATAACCAACCCTAAGTACTAAAAATACTCCCAAAGTGACAAGGTTTGTTTTTACAATCGCAGTAAGCAGATATTACTTTGAAAAGCAATTTACCTTCAGTTAATTATAGTAATTTCATTTTTTTCCCCAAATACACCACTGACGTGGACATATTCTGAAGGACCACTAGGCTTAATATCCTGAGCCAACAACTGTTTAGATCCCTTTATTTTTAATCTATGCAGTGACTCTGGAGAGGGAAGAAGTAAAACAGGGCCGTGCAAATTTAGCTCTAGTGAAAGCCTTCTCCCTGCTTATGAATGCATCAGGGTAAGGCTAGGATCTGGTTCCTCCTGGACTATTTCCTCCTGATTTTAATAAAATTGGCTAATATTTATCAAGCATGTATTGTATGTCTGGAATTGTCTTAAGACTAGACATAAATTATCTCATTTGATTATCACAATTATTATGATTTGCCCCATTTAATATGAGGAATTGCAGCCAGAGAGCCTAAGCAACATTCCCAAGGTCACTCCCAACACCATGGACAGAGTGTGAGTGGCAGTGTGACCGCAGAGACTCCTTGGCCATCATGCAACACGCCCTCCAATCTACATTTAGATTTCACTGACATCCTTGCAGACTATAGCACATCACCCTCTACAGCAGCGGTTCTCAACCTGTGGGTCGTGACCCCTTTGGGGGTCAAACGGCCCTTTCACAGGGGTCGCCTAAGACCATCGGAAAACACATACTTCCGATGGTCTTAGGAACAGAGACACAGCTCCTCTCTCCGTCTCCAGGCGGGTCTGCCCACATGCAGATACATCCACACACAACACGAGGAACTGTATTAAAGGGTCGCGGCATTAGGAAGGTTGAGAACCACTGCCTTTGGCCTCAGATCTTCTGTTCAACTTTATCCTTCACCTTTCAGACTCTAACGGGATGTCAGTCCATTTCTCTCATTTTCTGAACCCTGATAATTTACTGGTAAGAGAACATATGAGAAAATCAGCATGTCACTGATGAGGAGCTGTAGACTGTGAAGGGGCTTTATCTTCCTGTTAGTGATTCCATTTAATCTGATCTGGCAACAAAACGGATAGAGCACAACAGACCTCAGTGTTTTTTCCAATGGCCCATCCAATGAAAACAAAAATGTAAATCATCTGCCATGTGTGGATATACACATAAATATTCTCCACCCCCACCCCCACTCCAGGCATCCCTTCTACCATTATGACAGCTAAGCTTTCTCCAAATGCGTGATACTCATTTTCATCAGCTCTGTTTTTCTCTGAGTTTGTCTTGGATGAATAAAGACCTAATTACCCTCAGATCCTGTTATTCTCTGGTCTGGTCTGGTCAGCTGTTCTGAGGAACCCACAGTGACAGGAAAAAGATAATTAAGATCACTGGAGAGAAGTAGAAATAAATAGGAAAAGAAGAAACAGTTATTGCGGAGCAGAGGAAGCTGAAAGGCAGATATTTCAAAGGGAATTCGTTTTGTTACCAGGCCCTGCTTTTCAGAGTATTCATTTTATTTCCCTGTTTCTTCTCAGTTCTCTACACTCTCTGGCCTAGTGGAAGGAATATGAGCTAGGAAAGCAGAAAGACTTTTAACAAAGGTTCTGTCAGTCCCTAGACGTGTGATCTTAAGCAACTAATTTAACTATCTCAGCCCCAATTTCTTCATCTATAAAATGCAGATAATCACACAAACAAAAACGGTTGTTGTAAAGAGTAGATTAAATTACATGTATTTAATATATATAAAGAACCTAGGACAGAGAACGGAACACAGTATGTGTAAATGTGAACAGATACACGCTTCCTAGATGTAAATGATGGTTCTCCTTCCATGTTCGCGCGTATCACCTAATACTTAGTATGGTTTTATAATTATTATATCATGTATATAAGCTTGAACACGCTGGCTAGAGAAAATAATAACTTTTATTAGGAACGAGTATATAGCCATAGTCAAAAAAATTGATTTGAAGGATTAGTTCACTTCTTGTTTAATGAAGAGAGATAAAAAATAAAGCATGCCTGCCCTGGCTGGTTTGGCTCAGCGGTTAGAGCGTCAGCCTGCAGACCAAAGAATCGTGGGTTCGATTCCGGTCAGAGTCACGTACCTCAGTTGCAGTTCAGTCCCCAGTTCTGGTCAGGGTAGTGCGAGAGGCAATCAGTCACAATGTGTCTCTCACATCGATGTCTCTCTCCCTCCCATCCCCCGCACTCCCCCCACTCTGTCTGAAGATAAATGGAAAAATATCCTCGGGTGAGGATTGAAAAAATTAAAATTTTAAAAATAAAGCATGCCTGAAAATGCCATACCTCAAAATGAGCAGTTCTAACATTATTTCAGAAGAATTTAATTAACTTCTAATAATTAACAAACATAAACTAATACACATGGATATCAAATCTAATTCTAGGCAAGTTGAAGGAGAAAATATAAGCTCTAATAAAGTTTTCACATCTTGAATTGATTTTCAATAAACTAAATTATTGGAAAAATACATCTTTTATTTGTGTTTCTCATTATTGATTCAGTGATATTTCCCTTTGGGATTATTTTTCTACTAGTGGTTGCTACAATGGCATGAAAGCCCTTCTTTGCTTCAATATAAGTCCTTTCTTGGCAACACCCACTTCATTTGCTTATTAAAGGTCCTGCAGGCGCAGGACTATTTAATATATATACTACACAACAATGACAAGTCTCCGTTTTAGTTCAACCAAAGCTACCACTTTCTTTGCTTTCAGAAATGAAATCTGCCCTTCGCTAGCATTTCCAGGGCTAACGTGTGATGGAGGGCAAGTTACTCAACAGCAAACCACTCATGTTCTTCCTCTGCAACAATGTTTCTCTGTGATTCCTCCAACTTTTCCCCACATTTATTAAACAGGTGTGAAACGATTCTTCACTCTGTACATAGTACTGAATTAGGAGTCAGAAGAGGGAGAGAGAGAGGAGGTGAATATGCATGCCTCTTCCCCAAAGCATTTGTACCCTGGTAGCTACATCCTCAGGGCAGCTGGGTTCCATCTGTGGTCAGTCCCAGTTGTGTCCCAGAGCCCCAGAGCTCTCATGATCATGTCCAGTCATCCCATAAAGTGACAGCGGATGAGAATGTGGGCAGAACTCACTTTCTGTAATCACCACTACCAGGAAAGAAAAGCAATGCTCTTACCCCAGTAATCAACATCTTTTATTTCTTTGCAAAATAGAGATCACAGAACGCTGGACATATAACTATTGCTTCGGATGAATTTGAGCCCAGGCTGACTAATCAATCACCTTTAGATTGCTTCGTTCTCACACTGGGCCAGGTTCCCTGAAGGACATCCTGCTTGTTTCCAGTTCTGTAGTGTCGTGAATTGGGGCAGAGGAACAACACTGACTTTCCAGCGGGCGGGGCTGCCTTCTGGGTCCTTGTTATTCAGCTGCAGTGCTTGCCTGGAGGTTCCCTTTCACCTTCCTTATTTCTGAAGTTTACGGTAACCTTGCTTTTCTTTTTCATTCTCTAGGGGATTCATTTCTTAACTCATTTTAAAATGAAAAGGGGAGCTATCCTTTCATTTTCCAATCTTTAACTTCTCCAAGCTTCAAAGTTGTGTTTTAAAATTAAAATAACGTGCTATTTTTCTATCACCTAATGCACAGTCCTTTTTATTCACAACTTTAGAGGATTTACCATTAATTTACTTTTCTTACTTCTGACTTTGAAACTCTCTATATGTCCGTGCAACTTCATATGGACACAAGAATAATGTAACACTTGAAACAAGAGCATCCTCATTGCTGATCCTGAATCTCCAGTGGGAGTTTCTACTGTGTGACACACATCAAAAAAAGCATCGTCCCATGGACTGAGAGGTCCCAGTTTGATTCCCAGTTGGGGCACATGCCCGGGTTGTGGGCTCGATCCCCAGTGGGGAGCATGCAGGAGGCAGCTGATCAATGTTTCTCTCTCACATTGATATTTCTCTCTCTCTTTCCCTCCTCTCTCACTAAAAAAAAAAAAAATCAATAAAAACATATTTAAAAAAGAATACTGGTTCGAATAGCAGAACTCAGAAATATGTAAATATTTGGGGGAGGAGACTATATCTTTAACATCCCTCTAGCACATTTTAACTTGTCAGTTAATTTATTTAAAGTTAGAATTAATGCAATTATAATGAAGAGTAATGTAATTATGATGAAGGAGCTTCAAAGGCAGAAACGTTAAGCTACCTATTAATGTCACAGAAACCTGATTATGACTTCTTACATAACCAAATAGAAAAGGAAATTGTGTTATAAATTTAATGGTGTCTGATATGTTCACTGAATTTCTATAGTTTCCCCTTTTAAATGTCTGTTTATCATTTTTCTTTGTCTCATATATACAGGGTGGGGCAAAAATAGGTTCACAGGTGTTCATATGGAAAATAATACAATAATTAATAAATAATAATACAAGAATAAACTCTGTGTTTTGCACACTCACAACTATAAACCCACCTTTGCTTCACCCCGTATACTATATTTCTACCTTCACTGCTTACTTGCCCTCATCAGCGCCTAAACCCCCACTCCCAGGGCTTGAATTTGCATATGACCCATCCTGCAACTCACCAAGCTCCAGATCTTGGACATGTGTGGAGCTCTAAGAAGGCTCATGTCTCTTCCAAGATAATCTACTGGCAAAACCCACCCACCCTTAACATTACCATTCAGTGTCATACTTAGCCAGGCTATAAAAGGTAACATTGACCTACCTGTAGCAACACAAAACAACACACACACTCTCATTATCCTGACTGTTCAATGGTCACCAAAGAGTCAAATACAGAAGACTTTAGGGCAGAGATGACATACCCCATGAGCCAGACCTTACCACTCTGGGGGCCTTGGAAATAAATAACTGCTGTGGGAGGCACAGGTGACTGACATTCCCCACAGCCAGTCCTCTGGACCAGCACTGCGTTCCCGCTGAGGCCACACCTCCCCCAGTCTGCATGGAGGCGGTACAAATAGAGACCCAGGCTACAGCAGATGGAGACTCTCTAATGGGGGTCCTGGCCTCCCCTTTAGCTCGGACTAACTTTCTTAAAACAGTGTCACAGCCTGAGACACTTCCTATCCACCTTTCTTCCCCTGTCTCCCACAGGTGACAGACTCTGAGTGAGAGCCTGCCTCTGTCTATTGCCTTCTCCTTACCCTCCAAGGCTCTTCCTCAATAAATCTCTTGCATGTCTGACCCTGTCTTGGGTGCTTCTCAGAAGACGAAACTGATACAGGTGGTACTGGAGTTGGAGGGCTGGCCTGACAAAGAAAGCTCTCTCCTGAGTAGTATTTAGGCCATTGATGGCTCTTGATACAAGATGGCAACCAGCTGCCGAAGGTTTCACTGGTCAGCAACCTGGAAAAACATGCCGTTGAAGGGAAATGCCCTTGCATGATTCTTCAGTCATCTGAAGGATAACTAGGTTGTGTCGCTGCCTTGAAGGGGGATAATGAGAAACAGGGCTATTCACAAACGGTTAAAGGCTAAGTGTGAGAGACAGAGAACCTTTTGGTAGTTTTCACAGAGGTCTTTACCCCCTCTTTTCCTCCTTACTCTATTTTTCTAATCGATTCCAATATGTTAATTTGCTATATTTAATACATTTTAAAAAGATAACTTAAATGCTTTATAGCAGGACATAAATTAATACAGTAATTAATTCAACTTTTCCCAGGCCTAATATAAATGTCAGAATGATCTTTTTAATAGGATTTTCAGTGTAAGCAGGGGCAATGCCTATTTGACCACAGTCCCTTGATAGAGTCATGGTTTGAATTCATTGAATTCAAAGGAATCCTGGTGTAAAAAAAAAAAAAAATAACTTTCACAAAACCCTCGGGGCTCCCTTAGGCAAACGTAAAATACAAAGTAGGATCTTCCTTCTTTGCTTGCTTCCATCCTGTCTTCCTCCATTCCACGTTCCTTCTTTTCTTTATTCTTTATTTCTATAGACTTCTTCCAAAAATATTCTAACCTAGAACTGGTGAAGCTGAGATGGTATCTCTTAAAATCCCACCCGTTCGTTTTCCACAGTTCATAGAACTCTGCCCTTGGGATTCAATCAACCTTGAGGATAAGTCCCAGGGAGCCCATGTTTTGTAAACCTCCTCCTTTGCTGGGCCTCCCGGGAGTGCTTCTAGAAGCCATGGGACATCCCAGAGCTAAGTCCAGTGCCCTACCCCAGATTCAGGGTAAATATGCTGTGCTGAGCACTGTAGCAATGAGGTATGTAAAACATGACACCTTCCCTGAAGTAGAAAGTTCAAAACAAAAAAATTCCCTAACTTGGTGAAGGAAACAGACATACAAGTCCAGGAAGCACAGAGAGTCCCAAACAAGATGAAACCAAAGAGGTCCATACCAAGACACATTATCATCAAAATGCCAAAGGTTAAAGACAAAGAGAGAATCTTAAAAGCAGCAAGAGAAAAGCTGTTCGTTACCTATGAAGGAGCTCCCATAAGACTGTCAGTTGATTTCTCAAAAGAAACTTTGCAGGCCAGAGGGGAGTGGCAAGAGATATTCAAAGTGATGAAAAGCAATGACCTACAACCAAGATTACTCTATCCTGCAAAGCTATCATTTAGAATCAATGGATGTATCAAGAGTTTTCCAGACAAGAAAAAGCTAAAGGAGTTCATCACCACCAAACCAGTATTATATGAAATGTTGAAGGTCTTCTTGAAGGAGAAGAACAAAAATAAGAACAGTAAAATGGCAATAAATACATATCTATCAACAACTGAATCTACAAACAAAATGAGCAAGCAGAACAGAAATAGACTCATAGATATAGAGAACATTTTGTTGCTCGCCAAAAGGGAGGAGGCTGGGGGGATGGGTGAAGAAGATGAAGGAATTAAGAAGTACAAATTGGTTGTTAGACTGATGAACCTCAAAGGGAAGGGGGGAGGGAGGGCAGGAAGAGATAAACCAAAGAACTTCTATGCATATATGCATAACCAATGGACACCAACAATAGGGGGGAGAAGGCAGGAGGGGGGTGGGATTGGGGAGGAGGGGGTCAATGGGGGAAAAAAGGGGGGACATCTGTAATACAGTCAACAATAAAGATAAGTTTTTAAAAAATAACAACAAGAATAATGACAAACTAATTCTAATTCCAGTGTAAGGTTATATATTGTTACATGACGAAATGCTCAGAGAGGAGGGAGATCTAGATGGGGACAGACTTGGACAATCAGTCCCCGGGAAGAAGGCTGGGAGTTCTGAAATGAGTATAGCAGCATATTCAAAGGGATGGGGGTGCACAGGCCTGGCTGCAGAGGTCGTCTAACATTTGGGATTGTGAGAGAGAAAATCGGACAGAACTGGTCATATAAAATTTGAATTTACTTTATGGGCAAAAAAGGAGCTACTGGGAGTTTTATATGTTGGGATTACACATAATGGTAGGTTTTGCAGAGAGGATTTGGGAGACAGTAAAGCTCTAAATTTCTTGTTGTGACCCCAGATAGAAGCAGTAAGCATTTTAGTTTGGATAAAAACAAGAGAAATTAGAGAGAAAAGACAGATGAAAGGGAGATTGCAAAATAAGAATTGGCAGAATTTCTCTCTCTCAAGTTATTTCTTCTCTATGATCTCCTAGCACTGCAATCCTCAGATCAGCTGCC
The DNA here is from genome assembly GCA_030848825.1 of Tadarida brasiliensis. Classification (NCBI taxonomy): domain Eukaryota; kingdom Metazoa; phylum Chordata; class Mammalia; order Chiroptera; family Molossidae; genus Tadarida; species Tadarida brasiliensis. The sequence continues at coordinate 15,576,194 of CM061259.1, read as the reverse complement.
CTCTTCCCTCATTTTTATTTCTTCCAGCACAGGAAAAGATAAATTTGTTTCACATCCTTTTTCTTTTAAATTCACCTGCCTGAATTGAATTGAAATCAAAATTATAATTCAGACTTCTCTTAAAATATAGAACAAAAGAAAAGTATTCTTTGAAGTCTGATTATAAAATAACATTCCAGATTTTAAATTTTGTTTATTTTTTCTTATTTTTTAAAATATATTTATTGTTGAAAGTATTATAGATGTTCCCTCTTTTTCCCCCCACTGACCCCCTCCTCTAACTACCACCCCCTCCTGCTTTCCCACACTATTGTCTGTGCATCTTTTATTTTCATAAGATTTAGAATATCAAGTTTCTGAAAAAATCTATAATGAAATGAACATTTATGTATAAATCACAGAGTTAAAAGGGTCATGCTCTAATAAGAATAATTAACTAAACCGTTTTACAAATTTCAGACCACCTTATAAAACACAGATGTGACATTGTGTTCTCAGCATCTCCCAGAGGCAAATTTGAGCTACACCCGAGGCCATCAAGGGGCCCAAACACAGGGACTAGTGCACTTTATCACTGATGCAATCCTCATGCAAGTTTACTCAACCTACATGCCTTTTTTGAAGGCTCTATGTCTGAGACTTCCCCTTACTCAGCCAATTAATGCCTAACCAAATCTGGTCAAAAAAAGAATGATTTCAAAGTACTTTATTTAAGTAAACCAATCATTTCACACAACGATAATAAAGAAGATTTTTACATGGAGAAACAGCATGCTACGGAATACCATGGTACATATTGTGTATCTAAACACAGAAAAGGCACAGTAAAAATACGGTATAAAAGATTAAAAATGGTACACCTGTATAGGGTCACAGAACCGGAAGTTGCTCTGGGTGAGTCAGTGAGTGAATGGTGAATAAATATGAAGACCTCGGACATTACTGCACACTCTAGACTTTATAAACACCATACACTTAGGCTACACTGAGTTTATAAAGCAACAAGATTAAATCAAGCACAAGAGAAAATGATGCAATGCAGAGGCACGGTAAACACAAGGTATGTGAGACCGCTGCCAGCATAACGCAGCATGCTGTTTACAGCAAACGTTTTTCATAAGTAGAAAGAGTAAACTCTAAAATTATAATAAAAAGTACAGTATAGTAAATGCATAAGCCAGGACTATTGTCGTTTATCATCATTATCAAGTATCATGGACAGTACACGACTATATGTGCTGTACTTTTATACAACTGGCAGCACAGTAAGTGTGTTATACCAGCATCCCCACAAACACAAATTATCCTCTGCAAACAGCTGTAGTCAGGAGCCTACAGAGGGCAGGATTCTGGATGACCGATGATTTGCTGCCATACAGCATTTCAGTAAAACTAAGGAGTATAATGGCGGTTGGTTGGTTGGTTGTTTCCAAACAAGCTTAAGAACTTGAGGAAAGAAAATGAGAAGCTCGGGGCTTTAAATTCTTGGTTCACAGAAGGGAGCTGAAAACATCTATGTTTGCACTAAAAGAAACTCCTTTATCCTATATCCTAACCCCTCCAGGAATCTTAGTCTAGGGCCAAGTTTTCTAAACATGAACCCGAAAGTGAAATCTGTGCATGGTTAACTTACAACACAAACTGAATTTCTGCTGCAAACTGTCTCTCTTGTTAAAAGTAGGGCATTAAATGGGAAGGAAAGGGACAATGAGAACTGGGATGGGAACATAAGGGACAGATTGCAATGAAGGTGCCCATCTTGAACCTTGAAGTTCTAAGTCTTGCTGAGCCTTCGTTGCCATTAGAAGCATTCTTTTGATCCCTGCCCCAGATAGTGCCTCACTGGCTGAAGAAACTGAGCAGCTGCCTTGCACAGTCCTGCTGATCCTCCCACTTCCTCCCTTGGCTTCTAGACCTATAACGAGACTCACATCTCAACATGTCCCAAACAATGAGATTCGAAGTATAACTCATGGAGAGATGCAATACACACCAACAGATTTGCACGACTTTGTCAATTTACATGATAGGAGCTTGAGGAATATGTATGATAACATATCTTAAGGGTGTGGGATCAAGGTGGAAGGAATATAAAGATGGATGAGGCAGAACTGATTAATGTAAGCCCACTAAGCAAAGATTCCATATTCACTCAGTTGGCCTGTGTGGAGGACAGATGGATCTCAGACAATGACAGTAGATTATCATAAACATTATCAAGCAATTGCAGCTGCTATTCAACTCATTCCCTGGTACCTGCTATGCAACTATTGATCTGGAAAATGTTATTTTTTGTATACCTGTTAGTAAAGACCATAGAAGTCATTCGTTTTCATCTAGCATGGCCAGCCATCTATTTTCACTGTCCTATTTTAGGGCTATATCAGCTCTGGGCACTGTCATAACCTAGTCTGCAGGGACCTTGATTGCCTTTTCATTCTAATGGAATGATGTTAGTCCTTCACCTTGATGAAACTGTGCTGACTGGACCTGCTTAGCCTGTGTAGTGGCCCCTCTACACATATTAGCAAGACAACTACATGCCAGAAGCTGGGAAATAGATCCCAAAAGATCTCAGGAGTCAGCCACATCTGTGAGATCCCTTCCAGGATGAAGGACGCTGCATCTGACCCTCCTAGCACCAAGAAAAAGGTACAGTTTCTAGCAGACTTCTTTGAATTTTGGATGCCATACATACTTCATTTGGGAAAACTACTCTGACCCATTTACTGAGGGGCCTGAAAACTCCCTCTTTTGACTGGGGCCCTGCATAAGAGAAGGACCTACAGCAGGTGCACGCTTTCATGGAAGTGGCTCCACCAGTTCAGTTATATGACCCAGCAGATTTGATGGTGTTTGAAGTGTCAGTGGCAGGTGAGGGTGCTGCGTGAAGCCTCTGGCAGACTCATAAAGAAATACAGCACGGGCTTTTGGGATGAAAGCAAAACCACAGCATTGTTTGCGCGTTACTATTTTTTTTTTTTTTTTGAGAAATCAATTTTTGGCTTATAATAGGCTTTTAACAGAGACTGAGCACACGACCATGGGCCACCAAGTCACCATGTGACCTCAGCTGCCCGTCATAAACTGGATGTGGTCTAGCCCACCAAGACACCAAGCTAAGCAGGGACTCCATGACAAAGTGGAAGATGAAACTGAACTCGATCAGGCACAGAAGGCCTGCACACATGGTTTTTCATATTTCCCCGAGACCAACTAAATATGGAAGAAGAAAGTCCAGACTTGGACTACAGACAGATGGTCCTGCCCAGTTACAGGCATCACATGAAAGAGGACAGCTGTAGCTGTCTTTCACGCCCATGTCTTTCAAGCCCACAGCTCTGCAGCACTGTGAAGAGAAAACCGTCCCCCAGCGGGCAGAATTTTGAGCAGTGAACCTGGTCATTTATGGACTATATGGCAATTGGTTTGGCTGGAAGATCAGGAACTTGGAAAAAACACGATTGGAAAATTGGAGACAAGGGCGGGTCTAAGTAAGAGGTATGTGGATAGATCTCTGTGGACGGGCACAGAATGTCAAGGTATTTGTGTCTCATGTGATGCTCCCCAAAGGGTGACCAACAAGGGAGGATCTAAAAAATCCGGTGGCCTGGATGACAGCTTTCTGTGGTATCAGCTTCCTTCCTAGCACCGCCCCTGCTGTTGTCCAGTGGGTTCAGAAACAAAGCAGCCGTGACCGTAGGAATGCAGCTTATGAGCCAAAGAATCCATGGGCTCAGCAACACGGATGCCACTCAATTCAGAAACTGACCACACTGCAAATTTGCCATTAAGAGAATACAATTTGGTAAATTAGCCTCTGTAAACTTGCCTTTGGTAACTGGTGTTTAGCAAATGAACCCACAGCCAATTATATGTGCATCACAAAAGCCACAAGAGAATATCAAATGCATTATTGATCATCATCTCAAGGCCATGATATTAAATGTATTTGACTTAAGGGCCGTATATTTCAAAGCCAATATTGCCAAAAGAACAATTCCCAGAGCTTAACCTAAAACTATTTGCCCATCTTTTGCCGCAGGGGGGAAAATATACATGTTCAGTTTTTGAAACAATTGGAAAAGCCAAGTTTGAGACTGTGATAGTACACGTATTTAAAACTTCGTGAGGCACATTTCTGATCTGAGCTCAAAAAAATGTCCTGCTCCACTGTCTGTAATCCCCTTTGATGGCTTTCCATGGACATATATGGAAGAACACGTTCATACCTCGAACCATCTAGCCCTGGCTGGTTTGGCTCAGCGGATGGAGAGTCAGCCCCTAGACCAGAGTCAAGGGTTCAATTCCAGTCAAGGTCACGTATCTCAGTTGCAATTCGATCCCCAGCCCTGGTGGGGATCATGCGGGAGGCAACCAGTCGATGTATTCCTCTCACGTTGATGTTTCTCTCTCTCTCTCTCCCTCTCTTCCACTCTGTCTGAAAATTAATAGAAGAGTATCCTCAGGTGAGGATTTTAAAAAAAAATCTATACATCCAGTATGGGCTTTTATTTTATTTCCTATAATCAAGTCTGTCCTGTTGACAAGGACCGATTATGGGGGAGTTCATTACCCTCCAAGGCATGCGTTCTGGCCCAGAATAAAAGCGTCCCTCTGCAGAGATGAGAGAGCTTCTGCTTCCACTTTGCTGGCCCTAATGGGAATGGGTCCTCAGTCCCCTAGTGAGATTAAATAGTTCAGTGCTTGGAGGAGGAGGGAAGCAGACCCAGTAGCGATCAAGAACACTGTGAAGGAAAGGGAACTGCATTGAAATGTTTCTGCCATGTAGCCACCAAACAGATGTCAGGGGTGTCAGATCTGGAGGGAAGTCCCTCTTTTTTTCATGTGGTAGAGGATATCTCTCTTCTCACAGTAATCTCACAGCATGTAAGGGTAACTTTTCCTCCTGAAGGGACATTTCATTGTTATTTCCTTTTAAGAGTTGGCTTCCCTAAGCTTCTCCAAAGTAATTAATCCCCCGCTTTCGAATCCTCATGGGGAAAATCCAAAGTTCAAATTAGCAGGCTTCTTTGTGTTTTTTAGCATGTTGGAACAACGGGTATTTTAATTTCTGGATGCCTTTCCAACAATCATTTGTGAAAATGTATATGTGACTTATAAACAAGTTTTAGAATTCCCCTGCCAATTGAAAGATGAAATTTGTAGAGAAACATGAGTAATGATGGTGGAGGTCTAACTTTTTTCCCTTGCTTAATGAAGGCTCAGGAGCTTTTTTCAATTCTTGACCAGCCAGACAGTGTTTCATATTTGTGAGTCAATATTCAGTGATGATGAATGTTTTCTATGACATCTGCTCAGTTTTTGTCTGATTTTCCTTCCTGGAAAGTACCAAAAATTTTTAAAGAATTAGGCAGAATGAGGCAAGTTTGATAGATTTTTTTTTTTTTAATTATCACAAATTCTTCCCCTCCCTGCCTCCGCAGCTTTGTCCCCTCCCTGCCTCCGCAGCTTTGTAATGCGACACCTGTGCGTGGTGACGCCCTTGCAAAATGCTGCTGAGCATCCTTCCAGACAGAGAAGCCTATTCCTCCACTCTCTGAATCTGGGTTGGCCATGTGACTAGCTTTGACCAATGGGACATTAGTAAACGGGACACATAGAGACTTAAAAGGTGCTTGCACATTCAGGCTTCTCTTGGTGCTCTGAAAACCTCTGCCACCATGTGAGCAAGCCTTCTGAGGGATGACAGACATGGAGGGAGGTCACCCCTAGAGTTAAAGTTGAGGTCCCAGACAGGTGAGTCCAGCCGAGAAGGGTTGAACCTGGCCCTCCTCACAAGAAGTGCTCAGCAAACCCAAACAAATTGCCCGCACACAGAAGGATGAACCGACTCCATCGGTTTCTTTCTTAGCCACTGCGTTTCGGGGTGGTTTATACACAGCGAAAGTTAACTCACACCAGTCACTGGTTGGCTCAGTTAGTTAGAACATGGTGCTTACAAGAAATTCTGGTCTGAGTCCAGAATGTCTAAAGTGTCAACATCTTTAATAACCATGGACTGTGACCTTAAAAAAAAAAAAAGAAAAAGAAAGGCTACGGTTGGAAGCATTGTAGAGTGCTACCTCTAAGTATGGCCTGTGAAATAGCCAGACCTTGGTCAAACCCTGGCTCAGCTATGCTAATTCGAGCTAATCATTTCATTTCACCCTTTAAAGTCAGATTCTTCACCTGTAAGATGGGGACGTATGGGTGATAGCATCTGTCTCAGAGGAATGCTAAGTGGATTAAATGAGATAGTAGATGCCCTCTGTTTATGTTGTGCCTGGTAAATAACAATTAATGAAATTGTAGCTACACCATCACACAGATATAACCAAAGTGAGCAGCCGAAAGGACAGAGGGTGTCCATTATAAGGCCCCTTTGGAGGCAACACAATGACAAGAGCTAGCCTGTGCTCCTGGAAACTGCTCATGTCCTTGTCTGTTCTACAGAATATCACACTTTCCTGTGGCCACGTTAAAGCTGCCTTCTCTCAGCAAAGTTGTTCAATCCTTGACTTTGTGTCCCAATCCACCCCCCGGCCCTCCTTCTCCACAGGTGCCCAGGGACTTCATGCTACTCAGAGTCTCCCACTCAGGGACCTGGCAAACTTGCCCTCCCCTAAGCAGGTCACCACCCTGTGGGACAGATTTCCTGCTCTTTCCACTCTACGGGCCCACGTCCCCTTACCGCCAGCACCAATTCCTCGTCAATCATCAAATCAAGACAACGAATCTGTTATGATACCTGGCAATAAAACATGGCTTACTCCAACCCCTCTCCCAAGGAACATATTTCTATCCTTTCAATGCTTTCGGGAAACCATGTGTTCGGGTTGGGAGGTTCAGACAGGCTCCTGGCGGGAGGGCCTGGGCACCCCCTCTTTGGAAGCCTAACATTTTGTTTGAGGGTCACTGTCACCCTGAATTCTGAGATTTAAGTCAGCAAGAAAACCCGTGTGAAGAAGAGGTGCACTGTGGAACAGCCCATGAGTAATCCTGCCAGAGAAAATGTTTGCAGTGTGACTTCCACTTGACCATGACAAATACAATTTACAAAAGAAATTCCAGTGAATTTGGAGATTGCTATTACCAATTGTTTTCATTAAAATCCCCAAAGCCAAAATTACTTTCATGTGGTTTTCCTTGATTTCTTAAAGCATATCTAAAAAAAATATATTATTGCAATCAAAACCAAGAAAATACACAAATACACTCTGAGTGGCAATAAATTCTTAACTGGGAAAGTTACTCACAGTTGTTGGGTTCCTCTTCCTGCCTAGAAGAGCTTCTACTATTTTTAACACAGACCTGCACCACAGCAAGTGACTAGGCTGATCAAGAGGAAACAGGAGAAAAACGGCATGGAAAAATACCAAAGGAGAGAATGCCATCCAGCCTCCCTCCACCATGCCAAGCGTACTTCACATTGGAGTTCAAATGAAATATATAATTGGAAACAGCAGTGAGCAAAGGAGAAACTGGACTCGGATACTTTCTAATCCAGCTGGCACGGCACCTGCCCTTTTGTAGTCCTTCAGTGGCAAAGCCGAGGCGGGCCCCGCACCCAGCCAGGCTGCCCGGGCCACAGTGCAGTGTGAGGCCAGGAGAGCAGTCTGTCCTGAGGCCGTGCGTGCCAGGCGGCCACACAAGTCCGCTGCTGCGAGCGCCAGCCAAAGCTCATGGCTGCAACACGGAGCTCAGGAGAGATGCTGTGAGGATGAACATCTACATGGAAACGCGAGCACACTGTTGGAGCATTACAAGGCTCTAATTAGGTTCATGTGGATTTCTGTTCCTATTAATTCAGGATACAGAGGCTAGACGTCTGTGAAAATGAGACAGATTTTCAAATTTGGGGCAAAAAGCCCGAAGCATGACGTGAATCCCAGGAGAACAAAAAGAACACTGTTGTCTAGAGTTCTGAACAGCTTAGGGGACAGTCATTGGGTTCTTGGGCTGGGACAGGGACACATTCAGCGTGGGCCTGTGTCTTAGTCTGTTCAGGCTGCTCTAACAAAATGCCATACAGTGGGTGGCTTAAACACAGAATTTTATTTCTCAGTTTTGGAGGCTGGGAAATCTCGTTATCTGAGAGCCCTTGCCCTGGTTTTCAGACAGCTTTTTTGCTGTGTTCTAACAAGGCAGAGAGAGAAGGGGGCTGGGGTGGAGAATGTTCTGCTTTCTTCTTATAAGGACACTAATTCCACCATGAGGAACCCGCCCTCTTGACCTCATCTAAACTTAATTATTTCCCAAAGGCTCACCTCCAAATATCATCACATTGGGGGTAGGGCTTTAACATATGAATCTGGGGGACATGCAACTCAGTTCATAATTGTCTAGAACATCTTGTGCCACAAAACAAGGAAGTACTCAATGAAGGAAAGGGACATGTCAAAAGAATCCAAAAGACAACCTGACTGGACACCCCCCGTCCAATCAGGGACAAGTTGAACATAAAAATAAAGAGTGATAATAATGAATTATAACCCGATGAATAAGATATCACAAGTCCACAAATATTTAAATGAATACATTGAAAGTTTGACAAACAATGAGATGTTCACAGCTTCAAAGTACTTCCCCCCAAAATTCTTTAAGGTCACTGAACTTGACTATGGAGGCATCACCTCTATGAAGTGACGGGATGAATTTTCAAGGCTAACATCATCAGTGATGGGACAGATGGAAACATGCACTACCTGAGAGGATGCCAGGAAAGAGAAAGCAGAACCATTTCTGTGGAATTCCAGCCAAAGATGCATAACTCGAACCCAGTCATGAGGGAACATCTAAGACCAGCCTGAGAGACATTCTAAAAAATGAACTGGCCTGTAATCTTCAAAAATGCCAAGTTATAAAATCTAGGAAAGACTGAAGAACTGTCTTAGACTGAAGGAGACTAAAGAGTGTGACAACTAAATGCAATGAGTAATTCGAACCCAGATCTCTTTGCTGCAAATGAAAGTATTGACCAACTGGCAAAACTAGAATGGTAATGTATTGATATAAATTTCCTGATTTTGATCATTGTAGTATGGCTATGGAGGCAAGAGTTCTTGCCTTGAGAAAATAACTAATAAAATGTTTGAGATTGATGGGACGTCAGACGGTCAACTTGCTTTCATATGGTTCCAGAAATATCTACAGACATTGTCAAATGACTCTGACAGTTGAGACCAGCAGGACAAAATGGTTGAGAACTATTGGACTATTGGACTAACCCAACTGGAAGAGATATTACTTGGGCTCCACTTAAATGTCTTTAGGGATTTGCTGTAAAACTATCAGGAAACTAGCAACTTTGCAGGAAGTCATATAATAATCAATGCAAAGAAAGATGGGCAAGAAAAACCTCTAATGTCACCCGATATGTTAATTTCTTCTCCTTAATACATGCAACATCAGACGTTGGGGAGTATATTGCCCAACTTTTTCATTTTATACATGAAGAAGGATCAGTCTCTTTTCTTACTTTTTGACAGCACCTATCAAGTCAAAATGTGCTCACAGCAGAGCATCTGGCTCGGTTAGCTGCACTAGGAATTTTTCAAATGCCCCCTTCTGGTATATTTGATTAGAATAAATAGACCAGTTTTAGCTTTACTTTTGATCTTTTTCGATGTAACAGTTTGCTATTGCTCCATTAGAGATTTCATTCCTTATTTGTTTTCCTCATGCTTACCTATCCGCTCTTATTTCACCAACTGGAAGCACTGAAAATTGGCTGACATACTGAAATGCTTACTAGTGCTCCTCTTTCCCTAGCCCTGGGATTCCCATTTAAGAACTATGATGGAAAACACAATTTTAAAAGGTTGAATACTTCTTCTTAAGAAAAGTAACAGAAATTGTATTCTCTTTGAAACTCAACATTCCTGTACCAAGGATGAAGCTGTATGGGAAATGCTGACCAGACACAGTGATTCATAGATACTATAATCCTGTACCTTCTAAGACATGTCAGGTGGCACCTTCTCATTCAATAGTCTCATCTGAATCAGAACCTGAATCTCCAACAGCCATTATTATGAGGAGAACAATTAGCAGCCATTTATCTGATCAGGCTGTTTTCTCCTTCTCAAGGGGGAAAATACCATTTCAGCCACAGTCATCTTTGTAATGGATACCTGGGAGTTTGCTCTTCATTTATTCATCTAACAGTTATTTACCAAAAAATACACTTATTTGCCCAACATTGTGCTGGTGTCATGAAGAAGTCTCAGTTGAGTTTTCACATGTTAGTTGCTGAATTATATCTGAAAGGCTAAGCAACATCACAAAACCCCAGTGTGACAGCACTATCTAGGAGTGTAAACAAACAAACAAATAAAAGTTTGCACATAATTTGTATATGAGAAAGGTTTAAAAAAAGAAAGAAAGAAAAGTCCTCGAACAACAGTTTATGTCATAAAAAACAGAATCTTTCTGAATGTTTGTATCTCCCTGAAACCCATGTGTTGAAGCCCTAACCTCTAAATGTAATGGTATTTAGGGGGAGCCATTGAGAGATAACGGGTTTATTTTAGAACATGAAGTTGGGACACTCATGATGGGATTAGTGTGCTTAGAAAATGAAGATATCTCCCCCTCCCCTCTCTCTCTCTCTCTCTCTCTCTTCCTCTTTCTCTCTCATACAAGCACCAAGCAAAGCCCACATGAGCACACAGCAAGAAGGCAGCTGTCTACAAGCCAGGAAATGGGTCCTCCCCAAGAACCAAATGTACTGGTACCTTGATTTGGGGCTTTCTAGTCTCCAGAACTGTAAGACATCATTATTTAAGGTGCCCAGTCAATGATATTCTGTTATAGCAGTCCAAGCTGACTGAGCTACTTGCCTTTCAGTGTCAAAATTCTGCGTATTTTCCATTCTTGTTCACTGTGACTCTTACAGCATTATCTATGTCTTCTGTACTCTTGTAGAATGAGAAAGGCCATATGGCTACCTTTATTATTATAACATTCCTGGCTTTAAAATCAAGTGACCTTTCCTTGGATCACAATGTGGAATACACATGGTACAAACAGCTTACAATCCCCTGTTAACAAAGCTAATTAAGTTAAGGTTGGTCTCTTAATTTTATTTGCCTTTTCATTTTCTCCACATCAAGGAAAAGAAAATTAGATTAAAATTAATGTTTAGGCTCAAGAGACATTGGACTTCATGCCTACTCTCTTTATTACTCCAAATGTAATTAAGTATGTTGACTTCAATAAATGTACCTTCTGCTATGCATTCATCGATTTCAACAGTAATGAGTTTGCATTCATTATAATTTATTTTAGCCAGATAGTTAATACCACTCTTGTTTATTTCTTCTATCATGACAAAGAATGAGTGTTTTCTTACTTGTTTGAACATACTGATTATTCAATGGGCTTTTTTATGCTGCTAAATTGCAGTATAAAATAAGGTGCAGGCTTAAAGGGAGCTTCAAATCTTCCATTTATTGATCTACTGTGCTGGCCCAATAGCACAGAAACCATTTCTTACAACAATCTAAGTACATCCATTTTTATTCTAAACAATGTAATGGGATTCTTAAAATCACTAAGCCACTAGGTGGACATCTTAAGAATCATGTCATGTTTTTAAATGCCTAAGATTCACCTTGAATAATGAGATCCAGTCTCACAATTTTCTTTTGTTACTTAGGAATCCAGATTTCACCAGATTTGTAACTTATATCATTCTCATAATCTTCGTTCCCTACATATTTGTTTTATCTGCTTACTTCTGGTAATTTTTGTTTGTTTTTGCCCCTTTCACTTCTCCCTGCTTCACAGATAAAACACTGCCTCCCTTACTGGATCACTTCCCTGCTGTACCTTGACAAGTTAAAATATAAAAGAAAGAAAATCCAAGGGTCAACTTTACCTTCAAATATTTACCAATGACTTCTTTCCCTTTCTTTGAATATAGATAGATAAATAGATCAGGTATACAAAATATCATATATATTTTATGATATATATATATATGTATATATGATATTACCCAGAAATACACCTATTTACCCAACATTGTTCTAGGTGTATAAAGGGATGTATTATAAAGAATTGGTTCACATGATTATGGAAGCTGAGAGATCCCAAGATCTGCAATCAGGAATCTGGAGACCCAAGAGAGCCAATGTCTAATTTTACTCTAAGTCCAAACCCCTGAGAACAAGGACAACTGATGGTGTAAATTCGAGTGCAAAAGCCAACAGGCTCCAGACCCAAGAAAAGGCCAAGTTTCAAAGCTCCAAAGACCAATGGCCAAGTTTAAGCAGTCATGCGAGAGGAGTTTCTTCTTACTCAGGCTTTTTATTCTATTCAGACCTCCAATTGACCAGGTAGTGATGACTTATTACTATTATTATTATTATTATTATTATTATTATTTTGGATTTGACAACAAAAGCAATGGCAACAAAGAAAAAAATAAATAAGTGGGACTACATCAAACTAAAAAGCTACTCTACAGCAAAGGAAACAATCAACAAAATTAAAAGTCAACCTATGGAATAGGAGAATATATTTGCAAATCATATAACTGATAAGTGTTAACATCCACCCATATTAGGCAGATAAATCTTCTTTACTCAGTCTATCAAATCGAATGTTAATCTCATCTAGAAACATGCTCACAGACACACCTAGAATAATGTTGGTCAAACTTACGGGCACCCTATGGTCCAATCAAGTTGACACGTAAAATTAACCATATCATTTTACTTCTTTCTCACAAAAATATATAGTAACATCGTATTTATATACCTTCACTAAACTTATTTTTCATATGAATGATCCTCTATCACTTTAAGAATGGGGTGGTATGACCCACAAGATATTACATCTTACTGTACAGAGATTACCAGGTATTCCAATCATTCTCTAATTAATTTTCAATAGGCCTGGGAAACTCTAAAGCAAACTAGCTGACACATTTTCTTTTGTTTTTTTTTTGTTGTTGTTGTTGTTAATCCTCACCTGAGGATATTTTTCCATTGATTTCTTTTTAGATAGAGTGGAAGGGAGAGAGAGAGAGAGAGAGAGAGAGAGAGAAGAGAGAAGAGAGACACATTGATCAGTTGTCTCCTGCATGACCCTAACTGGGGCTGGGGATCAAACCTGCAACCCTGTAATCCAGGTACATGCCCTTGACCAGGAATCAAACCCTTGGATGCTCTAACCACCGAGCCAAACCGGCCAGGGCAAGCTGATACATTTTCAATAGGCCCAGGAAACTCTAAAGCAAACTAATTGATATATGAATTGCATGTCACACAAACTCTTCCCCTTGCCCAGCACATGAGAAGGGAAGCAATATTTCCGGCTCATTCTTAAGTATACATTTCTGTCCAAGGGGCCACCATTGATTGCTCTCCCAATGATGAGCAAATTAGAACAATCAAGATTCGAACTGCTTACTCCTTCAGAATACAGGACAATACATTGCAGCCTCAGATGGCTTAGGAACAGTACATGGATTCCCTTTACATTTTCTTCATGCGCCAGTTCCCCCTGTACCAACAGTAGTAAGTACCAAGCTTCCCAACTCTCCCGAGTCTAGAAGCCCTGTGTCACACCCTCAGAACCCACCCAGGTCTGAGAAACCCAGACTCACTTCAATCAGGAAAGCAGAGCTCATACTTTGGTTTACATCTTGACCTTTCCCATGATCTTTAATTTGAAGACCAGGGTTCTGTGGCTGAACCCAGTAGATTTCAAGGGCTGTAAAAGCTCCCAATCTGTGTCCATTTGTGTCCACTGAGGAATGTATATCAAGACAAGATTATATGCTAGAGATGCATTTATGGAAACACCAGTGGAGATGAAGGGGGAAGTCCAGCAGTGGGCAAAGAGAATATTCAGACAACAGCGCAGAGTTCGTGCTTGACCAAGAAGAGAGGGAAGGAAGGATTGTGTAGAAATATCCTCTGAGGCTAACGAGGAGTCTGGCTGAGACTCCAGACCAAAGCTGACCACTAGAGGAATGTTACTAGTGCAGGAATTTCTCAATCTAGTACCTCCACGGTGCTCAGTCATTAGCTGGGAGCAGCCTCAGGGAAGTGTGTGGCCTGGTGTGAATGTGTGGATCCCAAGATGTGGCAGCTGGAGCTGTCAGTCAGCTATGCCCCATGCAGAAGGTGCTTAAGAAAGAAGACTAGAGTCAGGTTCTCTACACCAGAGCCACACCTTTCTGAAAATTCTGGTTACCTTGCCTAGAGATTTGAAAATGGGAACTAGGAAATCACTGCTAAAGGCAGATTTCCCTATAGCTTGGAATAACATTTTGGGGGCTGCACGTATACTCTACGTAGAAGGGTTATTTTTGTAAACCTACATGAAATGTCTCACCACTCCCCATTCAAGTGACTTCACTGGTTTTGGCCAAGGACCAATATAGATGAAAACAAAGAAACAGAAGGAAAGTCTTGACTTTGGAATTTAAAAATAGACCCTTGAATTTATAGCAGAGAGAAGGCTTTGTCAAAAAGGAGATTTGAAGGCATAAAATAAAATATATTTTTTGTCTTTTAGTTTCTCAAAATTAAGCCTTAAGGAAATAAAGGCATAAAGTATATTCTATAAATTAAAGACTAAAAATAAAAGAGATTCAGAGCCAGTTTATTCCCTACCTCCACTCCCAATTCTAAGTAAATGTTGCCTAAAATAGGAAGAGGTTTTAAAAAGGAGGAGAAAAAGAGACCTTCGATGTTGGTGAATCCCTGAGAAGGGCCTAGCGTCCCCACCCATCCCAGAACTGAAACCAGGTGGGTATTCAGCATAAGCCCCAAGGTGAGGTTGGACCGCCAAAAGCAGAAAATAAGGGGAGGGGGGCTGAGATCAGTGATTCCTCTTTTGAAGAAGGTATAGACCAATTGGTAGTTTCAAATTAGTGTGTGGAGTTACACATCATGTAAGTTGCATACTAGGATTGGTTAATAAAAATTTGAGGAAAAAAAAAATCATTCTTCACTACAGTTTAAGCCAGTGACCTATGCTATCCATAAGGGGACTAAAACATATCCAGGGACATCTCAATGGGTACAAGAATGAATATCAATGGCAAAAGTCCAGACAGGACATGTCACATAGCAGGGAATCCACACAGCAGCAGTAGCCCAGTGCCCCCTAAGCCATGAAGATCACCTGGGGTGGCGAGCTGGAAATGACCTAGAAAGCACCAAGGTGAGTGAGTCAACACACTTCACCAGACTCAGTTTTCTGATATGAGGAATAGCTCAGATTAAATTCAGTTATGGAAACATTTGAAAAATATGCACTTATCACACTAGGTTTTGTAGCCAAAGAAAATGTAGGTAACCTTCCCTAACTGAACATTCCAACAGGAACTTCCCTGACAGACTGAAATAGCTGAGATATTTCTATTTTAAAACATTGAAACAAAAAAAAAAAAAAAAACACAAAAAAACGTTGTTGAATAAGAACATAATTGGTGGTCTTACTCATTTATGCCTAAAAAGAAAGTACAAATTTTCCATTACAGCTAAACTGGGGAAGTCTGAGGGAATATTTAACAATGAACATTTTGTATTGAAGATATAATTTGGTATTTGGATTCCAGGGACAGACGCATGTTCAACTAACTTCGGGAAAGAGGACGTACTGAAAGAGACCATGGGTAGGCATGGGCACAAACATTAGTAGGGTACCATCTGCAACTGAGGGGACTCCAGGGACTGGACACTCCTTCAGTCTCCTCTACCTCTCTGGGTGTCTTTCTCAAGGTGTCGAAGTTCTTGTCTTTCTCTGATTCTCTTTGCAGATCCATCCAATCTGGGCCAACACGCCTCTATGAGTGTTCATAGTTGCTGTCCATGATGGCCACATGGCCCGGCTTTCAACCTCCAACAACACTGCCAACTACAGCTTACTTCCAATTCCTCAAACAGAGAATTGGATTGGCTTATATCTTTCCTTAAGGTAAACCACACAGATAACAGCACCCCGTCCCCTTAGGATGGGGAGAGAATCATCAGAGTCACGGGGCTGTCCTTCCATCAGGGTTGATAGGCAGGAAAGTTTTGCTCAAAGACGGGCAATGGGTTTGCTAGGTATTTTAAAGGTTGGCACATCCAATTCACCTAAGTGTAAGAGCTGCCCAGAGATCCAACTATTTTCTCTTTTCCAAGAATCTCTGGACAATGTTAGACGGATAGGCTCAGCTAGGGATGGACGGTAAACCTACCCCTTTTCAATATTCTACAGAATGTCTGGATTTGATCCTGAAGTGTTTTCACATTTTCTACTCTCCAGTTCCACTTAGAAAATGGGGGGAGACCGGCCAGTGTGGCTCACTAGTTGAGCGTCGACCCATGCACCAAGAGGTCACCGGTTCAATTCCCGGTCAGGGCACATGCCCAGGTTGTGGGCCCAATCCCCAGTGGGGGGCATGCAGGAGGCAGCCCACCGACGTTCTCTCTTATTGATGTTTCTATCTCTCTCTCCCTCTCCCTTCCTCTCTCTCTAAAATCAATAAAGAAAAAATATTTTAAAAAAGAAAATGGGGGGAGTGATCATAGAAATGCATAATTACCCTTTCTATGATTGACTGCTACAGTGGACATGTGATATTCACTTGACTAATTTGGCTGCTTTATATACACAATTCTAATTTTGGCCCCAAACCCCTTACCTAATGGCATTGTGAAGGCAATAGACTAAAAATAGGAAATAACTCAGTGTCGACTGTATGCCTTAATTCTAATTTAATTTACAGAGTGAGCCTCTTTGCCCAAAAGAGTATTTTAAAGTCCATATCAGCAAAGACAAGACAAGTGTGTTACAACATTTTTTCTTCTATCATCTCTAAATAATTAACCTCACTTACTCATGACTCCTTGAGTCAGAGTATCAATTCCCACCCTTTTTGCTCTGTCTTTCATCAGTGCAGTTTCCTTCCCACATCTCTGCAGAGTCCACGCTGGCTCAGCTCATAAAATGACTTCCTTCTCTTCTCTCATCTCTTGATCATGTACAGTCAGCATCATCAGCTCCTTTGCCATAAAATAAAGGGAGGAGCTGTAAGGTGTTCTCACGCCCAGGAGACAGCTCGCCTGGTCTAAGGCAAACACGGCCACAGTGTATTTCCAGATACATCTTTGAACAGGGACTAAGTGGGGGGAAAGAAGGTAGAAAGTGAGGTTTCACTAGACTTCACTGCCATTGATTGGGGCACAGAGGTTGGCTACTGTTGCTGCTTTCGGTGTTCCCTAGAGTTATAGGTAATACAGATGTGTATTTGTTTTAAAAGATCTGACAGTTTATAAGGGACCTCTTAGTGAGATCAGAAATGGTTTTAAATAGTTCAAGGAATAAAATAGCCATCTGAGGCTCATAAAGAGAGGTAACAGTTGCTAAGGCAAGGCTGCTTGTTAGGGAGACTTTGCCGAGCGTGTACTGAGTGGCTGAGATAATAAAGGGCACATGCTTCCTAGAGGAGTGTGATTAGGAGGAAGAGCAGAGGAAAAGGAGGAGAACGCACGCAATGCCTGGGCACTGCCACTTCCCCAACTCATCACTGGGTGAATCTTAGGGCCGGAGTGGGTGAGGGCATAGAGAAGCCAGGGTGTTACAGCGGTGGATAGCTCTCCACCCGAGGGCAACGGCAGGGACATGAATAAATGTACCCTCCTAACTCTGACGTTCGCAAATAACTGATCAATTCTCTCACCTGTTGTTGGCATCCTAAAGCTTGAGAATTAGCTCAAACATTCAAAAAAGGCAACAACATTTTTAAATGATCGCAAAAATTCCACACATGGCACAGAGGTCAATAAGATCACAAAAACTCTAATTACCCTAAAGATGTTTGCTTTAATTCTAAGATCAAATATTTCAATGTTAACGTGCAGCTTATCAGATCTAAGCAATTCCAAGAACTCAGGCTAAATGCCATTTCTTCTCTGTAAGTGCAGGATTTAAAAATGACACCTAATTGAAAAACAGTACAATGAGAAGGAAGTGATTCATTTTAGAGCTTACATGTTCTCAGACAAATGGCAGTTTGCAAAAAGATAAACAAAAATGTGCATTGTAGAAGACAGATTTCCTATGGCTTAAATCTGTTTTGATCGGTATTACCTATACTGAAACTATTATTAAATATTTTTAAACGTATTGTGTGTGTGTTTTAACACTATGTCTTAATCTAGAATTCCATGAAAAGTACTCTTAGTAAAACCGAGTTCCCTCTCATAACTGAAAATTGGTGAACATACTTGGAAGGGGAAAGAACAATCCAAATGAGTCTCAGTAAAGAAAGATTAAACTAACCCACATCCTCCCAGGGAGTTACAAGTTCAATAACTTTGTACATATTTTATAGCACCACGATGGACATAGTGGAAAAATCAAGCAGCAATAGAGACTATATAATAGGATTAAAGTATTTCCATTGGGGGGAAAAATCTATAATACTGTACACAAAACTTCTTCTCAGGGGATGGGACAATGAATGCATTTCCATATTTACATCCCATGTTTCATACTCTTTTTTAAAGAGTCTATGTTGCTTTTGAAATCAGTAAATAGTTAATTACATCTTGGCAAGAAATATCATGGTCTTACCATCTATATGCAGATATGTCTTCAGGATCCTTGGTGAGGTCCTCGGAGATCCGGTGCGGGGTGGAAAAGTCCATTGGAAACAGGAGAACCATCTTCCTTCAGTCATGGAATGAAGTAGCAGGAGTTCTGGGAAAGAGGAAAAGACATATTGATAAAGCTGTCAGTATAGACTTCCTGGAAACAACCCGGGAAAGAAAGTGGCTCCGATGCTTGGCTAGGAATGAAGTCAGGAAAGCCTTGTCAGGAGGCACCCAAAACAAGTCAAATCAACTTCCTCTGTGCCAGCAACCTGGGTCACACAATAAATCGAACTGAGCCTGACCTGTCACACTGAAGTCAACCACCTTATCAACTACCAGCTGAAGTCACAGTAGTGAAACCCAAGTTGAAAACAGGCAGGTTTTTGTCTCTGGGGCTGTGTATAAATGAGAACAGAGATTTCCCTGAATGATGTTCCTGACTGCTCCCACAACTACAACTAGCTACATCATGAAATTGAGTCTAGCATCTTTTTGCTCCAGAAAAGGGAAATTTCTAATTAAAGACTCTCACCCAAGCTCTCTACGTCTATTGGCATACAGAATCCTATCACCTGCTAGGGAAGGGTTTCCAAAATACATTTGAAAGCTTCTTATGCCTGCAACATGCAGAACTATTTTTATCCCTTGAGGGCCATTTCCATCTTGGACCTGTAGAGATAAAGCGATAAAAGCACCTGCTAATGTTCACAGCATATTTAAACTTGCTGTGAAATTCTAAGTTACTTGGGTCCCCAGTGGTGAATTTAAGGTCTATCCAACAATGCCTGATGAATCT
Organism: Tadarida brasiliensis; assembly: GCA_030848825.1. Classification (NCBI taxonomy): domain Eukaryota; kingdom Metazoa; phylum Chordata; class Mammalia; order Chiroptera; family Molossidae; genus Tadarida; species Tadarida brasiliensis. The sequence continues at coordinate 15,556,790 of CM061259.1, read as the reverse complement.
TAAGTTCTATAATTCACTCATTTATTCAATAATTTGCACATGAAACAGAAGCCAACCCATTATATATTTTTTCACTACTCAGCAAAAAAAAAAAATGTATCTGGATTTATTTTAGTTACTACATATGTTAGTTCTAACAAAAGTCTGTATGGTTGAGGAGAGTCAATACTTTAACATAGCCAGAAAATATTACTCCCTAAAATGTTCAGGAAAACAAAAGCAGGTTTAAAGATAAATCTTCCCATTACTTCTTCCAAAGAGAAAGAAAACTTCAATATTATTTTAACAAATAACTTACATGTCAGGAAATGTTCTAAATGCTTTATAAATGTTGACTTATTTAATACTGACAGTGTGCCAACGAGGTAGATACTCTTAAGATCTACACATATTAGATGAAGAAAATTAAAACCCAGAGGGATTAAGTTACTAACAAAAGTACACAGTCATCCACTTTAGAAAATGTATTTGAACCTTGTTGCTGGAGCTCCAGAGAAATGTCCTCAGATTAGGGTTTGAGTGTTTATTTTGGAGGTACAGGGAACACCAATAAGGAGTGGAAGAGAGATACAAAGGGAAGGAAGCCAGTAAGGGTACATTTTTAAGCCAACAACTCCAGGAGCTTCATTCTTCAAGGAAACTCTAGAAAATGGGTTAAAATACATGCCTCAGAATCAATTCACTGAAGAGGCATAGGCCATTATTTTTCCTCGTTTCCAGAAGCAATTCCAACACTGTGTTAGGACCAGACCCAAGTGTCCTTGCCAGACTATCAAATGCAGAGTAGGGAGATGATGCCATTTTAATAAGCTTTACCCTGTAAGCCTTATAGTCTATACTCCCAACGAGCATCTTAATTATTTCTAGGTTTCTATGGATACATATTAGCCAGATCTTGAAGCTCTCTTGGCAATTAATCACTTTGTTTGACATAAAGAAGGAAGAGTACGTTCCCAGGCAGGTCATGCTAAGACTTGACCCGAGTTACTGGCCTACAAGCCAAAAGAGGAATGGAAAGGAGGCAAATATTGAAGAAGGAACACATCATTGAGAGGCATCTGAGGCACATAAGGCTTCTGTCTCTTTTTCTCCAGGCAAGAAGAGTCTGTTAGCCTCTATCAAGGGAGAAGGCCCCAAACTGAAAGAAATGTGGGAACCAAGGTTCTCCATCAGCACATCATCTTAGATGATCTGACTCCAGGTCTCAGGACCTCACTCCTTCCCTACCAGGGGCCCTGGCCCTAGACTAGAAATAATCCTTCTCTGCATTTCTTCTGTTTTTACAATCAGGCCATGAATCTAGTTGTCAGTCCAATCTACCCTCCTAATGCAGGAAGTCAGAGTCCCTTCGAACGCTGTCTAAAGGCCTTGTAGCTTTCACAGCATGCCCTAGATTGTTGGTAGATAGACTTGAGTTTGTAATTTTCTTCCCTCAGCACATAGATTGTGCTTACTATCAGTTCCACAGTTGTTTCATATAATGGCCTATCATATGAGCAAATGCATTCCATCCCACCTGTACCACCTTGCAGGAGCCATTGCAACAACACACAGGTGACAGCCTTGGTAATCATGACACAGCATGCCATGGGATCACCATTCCATTCACCACCAGCAATGGGTCCTAGTTGCCTGCTGGCTGGAAACATAATCCAATAATTCAATTCCAGAATCCTATCCTGAGTGTCTGATTCATAGGACCACACTGATGCCTTTAGAAGCAGAAGCGAAATAACAATTTGAGTGCAAACAATTAATTTTGGCGATAGAAGGAATACCAACAGCGGAGTGGGGACGTGATACAAAGAAGTTGTCATTGGCTGGGGTCCTCGGTAATCAGACTCTGAGATGGAGAGTAGTATGCTAAAGGTTTATTAGGGAGTGCCCTTGGGACATACACCTATGGAAGACAAGTGAAGAGGGTAGTATTGAGCAGAGGGAGACATTGGGCTGCAACGAAGTCTCAAGGCAAAGACTCAGTCAAGCTTACAGGTAACACTGGATCTTGAATTGCTCCTCAGCACTGTCCCAAATTGGGCCAATAGAGTCAGGCCTTTCTATTCTCATGTAAATCAATCTTCAGATGCAAGTTGCCCTGTGACAGGGGTAATGTTCTTGGGGAAGATTTTTTTTTTTTTCAGCTGAAGGGGGCTAGAAAGTCCTGAAATGGAGCTGATGGCTAAGAACTATCTGCTAGCAGGATTCCTTGCAGCTGTAGTGATAGGTCTTTCATTCCTAAAGGGGCATTTCGGTGGCATCTAACTGAAGGAAAGGCAACCCCGATTGGCTGTGTTAGTAATTCCACTACCACAGTAACTGGAGCCTCACTCTAGAAAACGATGGAAAACACCTGCCCCAAAATGGTGCCACCCTTGAGACACAACTAGGATGTTTACACAGAAACTCTCAAGAGTCATTGGTCCAGGTCTACTCCTAGAGCTGGGAGGTATTAATTCTCTGGCAATGGTAGCACTGGTCTGTATGCACATGGTAGAGATGGCTTCCATGGTCCCGGAGAAAGACCTCAGACATAAATTCTGATATTGGCAGATGGAAGTGCGTTGAGCACACTGAAATGGTAAGACCATAGAGTATGATGGGCATTGACAGTGTGTGTTACATTACACATAAATATCAAAAGTAAATCAAGCCAACTTCTAAACTTCTGATTTAGCAAAGTGTGTTATCATTAGTGGTATTGATAAATCAATCTTTATCAAATTTAACAATAAAAATGTATAAAATTACTGATTGATTCAGGAGCCTCTAATAAATACTTGAAAAGCATATGAAAAATTAGCTTCAATTAAATAAAATTATTTTAAGTGATCTAGACACTGTTGGAACTTTGAAATGGATGCAAACTTAAAAACAAAATAAAATATTGATTTTTGTCGTCATTAATGAGACTAGAGATGTGTTGTTGGATTTTTATTGAAGAGGGACAATTTTCCTCAAGCACTGTTTCCTTTAGTTTAGTTGACCAGATTTCATTTGTCTTTATAAAAGCATTTCAAGTAATATTCAATTCACCTCTGTCAAAATTCTAGAAGTTGGGCATGGAGGAGGCAGGCAATTTCTATCAAGATTCCACACAAAATAATGACTATAGGAGGAAAATTATTCTTAGGCTGAAATTTCACTCTGGTTCACCTTTCTCAAGCCACTAAATCAGAATTCTCCAAAGCTAAAGTTTTAGATCTCTTCTGTTCTAACTTCCTTCCTAAGAGAGTACCTAACATCAACTTTCATCTGCACTCCAAGTTACAATGCTTTTTAATTAGTGGATGTCGGAACGGAGACTTGATTATGGGAGAGCCTGAGAGGGAGATGCCTTGCAAAGGGGGTAGCAGGCATTCTTCTCCTTCTCTCTGCCTCTCTGTGTAGCTTCTTTCTGAGCCTCTACCCTTTATCTCCTTTGCCCAATAGGGCACATCAAGCTTCCTCACCACTTCTATCTCCACAAATGCTAGAGTCAGGACTTTAGTGGGCCACAACACATGGATGGAGAAAGATATACCACGCTAACACTAATTTAAAGAAAGTGGGAGTAACTGTATTAATTTCAGATAGGGCAGAACTCAGAGAAAGCAAAGTTATCAGGGATATAAAGGGGCATTACATAATAAGAAAAGGATCAGTTCTCCAAGAAGACAATATCCTGCGTGTGTATGCACCCCACAAAAGACTGTCCAAATACATGAAGCAAAAACTGATGAAACAGCAAGGAGAACGAGGTGAACCCATTATTATACATGGAGACTTCAACAACCATCTCTCTGAAATGGACAGATCCACGGAGCAGAAAATGAGTAAGAAAAAAAGTTTAACTCAAAAAGTAGAGAATAAAGTATGTTACAAAGGATAAAGATACCCCATGGAAAAAAAATTTAACTATGTATTTATAATCATATTTGGTGGTGATACATTTATTATTAATAAACCATTGTTAATTTTAATTTATTATTACTAATATTTATATATTGTATATAATTTTATATTATATAAAGTCTATATTATATATCATTTTATTACCTATAAATTACAAATTAAATTTCATAATTTTTACAAATTTACATAATATAAATTTTAATAAAATATGCTTTATATAATGTATAAATGTATTAAATTGATAAATTATTAATAATTATTAATTTATTATTGCTAAGCTGTTATTCTATAATAGGGAATTAAGCAGAAAAGTATGAAATACTGAAATACCATCATTCCTGTTTTTGAGAGCCAGGATTCTTAATGCTTAAGAAAGAATGTAAAAATATAGAAGAGTTTAAGTAAAAATTCTGCAATCCTATGTTAGAATCGATGGTATCAGTGTGAATTCTGAAGTATTTTGTATTTTAAAAGATTCTACACACACACACACACACACACACATAGAACTAGATTATTGCCATTTTGAATGGCAATGAATGATTTGGGCCATAGCTCAGCAAACTGTTTTGTAAAGTGGTAGACAGTAAATATTGTAGGCTTGGCAGGGCACATGGCACATTTAAAACTACTCAATTCTGTTTTCAGAGCAAAGCCACAGACAATGTATAAACAAATGTGCTTAGCTGCATTCCATTATTTACAAAAACAGGAGCTGGCCAGATTTGGTTCACAGGGGTTTGCTGACCCCTGAATCAGGCAATAAGCATAAATGGCTGTTAACATCACAAAATGACAGTCATTATTTCCCTCTTGATGAAAAAGCACAAGTCTGATCAGACTTTTAGACCCAGATGCCTATTTACAAGAAATATACAGGACAGAGGAGCGTGTTAAACGGGTTGAGTGAGAGAAACTCTAAAGGTCAAACTACTCAAGGTTTTCAACAAAAATTGTAAGCAAAAAAATAAAGATGGAAGGAAGAATCTGATGAGTACACTAAATTTCTGAATACGTATAAAATTATTTTAAATGAGCAACTTTTAAATAACCAATTAAAGCACTGATGGAATTTTTCTTAACAGAAAAGAGTTCCTGAGGCCTGGGTAGTACTTTTAAACTTGCATCGGCTCTTTCGGCTTAGCGAATGAGGAGGTGCTCGCCTATTAAAGCAGTTGAGTGATAAACACTCTGTTGGCCACATACCACCTGTCAGGGGACCAGTCTTCACGCTGGACATCTGGCACCAGTGGGAGATGGAGAAGTTTGCCTTTGGCGGCCTTGTGATTTCCCTCTCAAAACTCTCTTTCATTACACTCATCAAATCCTGCCTTGTTGATTGCTTTCAACAGATAATAATTTTTTTGAGATTTTGGATTTCTAATTAATACTTCTTTTAGGTAAGTATAAGGGACTTTGGAAACTGAAAGCCCTATTTGATGCACAGAAATGGTGTCATTCCCACTATGTTGATAGTTAGGGTGACTAAATAATGTATTGTCAAAACAGGGACTTTTTTTTTTTTAATGAAAGTTAATCATGCCAGGACAACAGGAATAAAACAGGACTATCGCAGGTAAACTGGGACGTATGGGCACTCTAGTAATAGAGGGTTATTTTCAGACTGGAAAGAGCTGCTTATGGTCTAAATTAAGTCATGTAGCCCTGGCCGGTTTGGCTCAGCGGTTAGAGTGTTAGCCTGCAGACCAGAGAGTCCCGGGTTCGGTTCCCGCTAAGGGCATGTACATCGGTTGCAGTTTGTCCCCAGCCCCGGTTGGGGTCATGTGGGTGGCAACCACTCGATGTGTCCCTCTCACATCGATGTTTCTCTCTCTCTCTTCCTCCCTCTCTCTCTCCCGCTCTATCTGAAGATAAATGCAGAAAAATGTCCTTGGGTGAGGATAATGAAATTAATTAATTAATTAAGTCATGTGGGTAGCACATACTGTACCTCCTCCTTTAGCTGGCTCTGCCTCTTCCTATGCCTCTCTGAGCTTGGCTGCTACAGAGCTACTTTCAACAAGCTAAAGTACACGTTTCTGGATGATGCATCACTACTTCCAAGTGTAAAGGCAGCTGTCTATAAATCGTGCCATTTGAACGCCCTAGGGGTCAGGGCCCCCCTCACAAACAACCAGCAGCTAGCTGGATATTGCACAAGCTGTTTTTTCTGCTGTGTGATTCTTTTTACTCACCTGTGAAATAAAGGGTTTGAACCAGAGGTTTTCAGAATATAGTTGAACTTTATTTCCTAATCTGAACGTCTTGTATGTACACAAATTCATGCACACCCTTTGAGAAAGGGGGCGTAAATCAAGATGGGTGTGTCAAACTTGAAGAAGTAAGAAAAACTGGTAACCTCAAAAGACGTTTCCTGGTACATGGTATCACAGAACTCCTCTACTCTGGCAAACATGAGTTTCTTTACCTTATTCTTAAGTATTTCTTTTTTTTTTTATTTTTTTTCTTCATTGAGTTTTAGAAAGAGAGGAAGGGAGAGGGAGAGATAGAAACATTGATGAGAGAGAACATTGATTGGCCGCCTCCTGCATGCCCCCCACTGGGGATTTGGCCCACAACCTGGGCATGTGCTCTGAGCGGGAATCGAACTGGCGACCTCTTGGTGCATGGGTCAATGCTCAACCACTGAGCCTCACTGGCCAGGCTCTTAAGTATTTCTAAAAAAAAAAAAAAAATGCTGCTGCAAAGCCATTCCAGTAACATGAGAGCCTCAGAGCCAGAAAGTTTTCTGATTCTTTACAATTTGTTATTTTTTATGAGAATAGAATACTGTTGGGAGTTCAAAGGGGACAAGCAGATTTTAACTTGAAAGCTTAGAACAGTTCTTCGGGGTTAGCTAGTCCCTCAACCACACAGTCACTTTCCTTCACCTCTTCGCTTCCCATTGCTGAGGGCTACAGCCACGTCCAAGGGGACCAGTTGAGAAGTTCTAACTGGCTCTTTTTCCATAACAACACCCCAAGGTAAACAGCAATTGACTTTTTGAGAGGTTACAGGAATGATGCCGCATTTCAGATGAGCAAGTGTAAGATTCATCGATTTAAACCCATAGCTAGCATTGACTAAGTTCTGTAAAATACAGCAAGCAGCCCTCTTTGCCTTGGGAGTTCACGGGAGTCTAAATCACACAGACAGGAGAGACCCAGAGATCTAATGAGGCCAAGTGACAAATGCAGAATGAGAAACTGAAATGAAGTTTAGCATCCATTACTTACTTCAAAAGCAAAATGTAACACAGAGAAGCCTTCCCTGAAGATGCAGGGAGCACATCTTAAGTTGTCAATAAGAGCTCAGTTTCCAAATAGCATTGTTTTGGCCAGAGAAACAGTACATGCATTCACATGACCTCTGCAGACAGGAACCAACTTCCGAACTGCTCAGTCCCACTTCTTTGGAGTGGTTTCCCCAGGCAAGTCTCAAACACCAGAGATGTCCACAGTAAACATCTTTCTATTGTTGGAAAAGGAGAGAGGAAAAAAGAGTAGAAATTGTTTACTGGCTTCTTTTCTACATTCTCCTTCTTCTTGTTCCTTTAAAAAGGTAGAACATTGTAAAAAAAAAAAAGTATATATTTCTCCCTTACCATGTATACATATTGCTGGTATAGTCCTTATCACATTATAGTCTAACTTGGGGTGTGCCGGTCTGTCTCCCTATGGTAGGTCAATTGTATGGGTGTCACAAGAGGCCTCCCTGAATCCATGTTCTTTGTAATGTGACTGTGCAGCTCCTCCCTTAAAGTGATGGAGTTTGCTCCTCATCCACTCCACCCCTACCTTGAGTCTGGGGTCTCCTTTAGACTCATTTTTGGCCAATTGAATATGACAGAAGTGACTTTGTGCCATTCGTGAGGCTGTCTCTAGAACTTTTGTTCATTCCCATAGTGTCTTGGATCCTCACCATCATGTGATCAAGCCCAGGCTAGCCTTTTGGAGGTGAGATACCGCGTGAAAAAAGACCGTTTTCTCACCTCTCCTAGCCAAGGCCCTCCTTGCCAGTCCCCTGTCTAACTGCTGGCTGATGACAGATTAATGAGTAAGCTTAGCTGAGATCAGTCAAGCCTGGCTCAGACAAAAAACAAAAACAGTCCAGCTGGTGTGGCTCAGTGGACTGAGCATAGTCCCATGGACTGAGAGGTCCCTGTTCAATTCCTGGTCAGGGCACATGCCCTGGTTGTGGGCTCGATCCCCAGTAGGAAGTGTGCAAGAGGCAGCCGATTGATGTTTCTTTCTCACATTGTTATTTCTATCTCTCTCTCCCTTCCTCTCTCTTTAAAAAATCAATAAAAAAAAATTAGGAAAAAAGAAACACAAGCAAACAAAAACATTGATAACAAACTAATGAATTAAATAAATATTGTTGTATGATATTTGAAGTTTTCTGGTTATTTGCTATGCAGCATTATTATGCAATAGATCACAGCGATACCTCCTACTAAAATTATTTACACAGAACAGGCCTCAATATATGACAGATGAGTTCATGAATGAATAATTGTGGGAATGAATGAATAAATGAAAATGATACCATAAATTGAATGATATGATGTTTAAATGGATTCTGACTCATTAAATACAAAAGAATGATGAATTATCAACTTATGTTTTCCTAACTGAAAACTCTCTGCCCCACCCGTCTTAGAATGCTTGACACTGATTGAGTATGTAGACTATTCTGCTGACCCCATGCAACCACTGAGTCATCTGTGTCCACTCCATCTCTTGAGCTGATGTTATGCAAGCAGAGGAGCAGCACAGAGAAAAGGTGCAAGACTGGACAGCGTCTGCCCATCATAGTCCCTAATGTGGCTAGGGGGTTAGTGGTGGTCATTCACTGATGATTTTGCCAAGAGTGGAGGAAACAGTGAATAAACAAGTGTGCTTTGGAATGACAGAAAGGAAAACAGGAAGTTTCTCTTCGTTTTCCTAAGATGTGCATGCATGCACACGTGCACACACACATGCACACATAACACATAAAGACACCAAACAAAAACAAATAAAACTCTGCGATGAATACAAAGGAATCTGCAGCCAAGGAGACCAGATTATACCTGGGAAAACCTCTAGGAACAAGGAAGAGTAGATATGGCTGTCACAGAAGGCAGCATGGAGACCACAGATTTACAGAAAGGGGCCATCTGTGGGAGTCAAGCAAGACTAGAATAGGGTGACTTGACCTAAACTTTAGAAGCCTAGCATAAGGTGACTAAGTCATGAGGTACAATTTGAAGTTCACATAAAAATACTTTAAAAAGCAAAGGCTTGGAGGTGAGACAACCACAGCCAATTTTCAGAGGAACTAAGTGTTTACGAAAGTAAACTATATAAAAGAATTGGGATAAGATTAGATGAGATGGTACAGCCCTATCTTTTTTGTGCAGGGTTGGAGAAATATTGGTTAAAAAAAAAAAAAAGAAATAGGCTGGTGTACAAGTATGAAGAGTTGAGGCTTTATTCTGAGGGCAAAGCATGTGATGAACTTACACTAGTTAAAAATAGGAAGCTCTGATACAAGTCACAAAAGGGTCTGGACTATCCACCGCTACCAGAGTCAAATAAGTACAGACAAGGTGGAATCTTTATGGTGCATTTATTAATCAGATAGCCAACAATCTGAGAGAGTGGCAGGTGTAACACCCCGAAAATACTGCTCTGATATTTCATTTCAAACAAGTTTTTCTATAGGGTTAGTGGATGGGAAAAATCTAAAGTTAGTGAGTTCCCAGGATCTACCTTCTTTCATTGTCCTTGCAAAGAATGCTGTCTCCCTTCAGATAGGTCCTGTCCTTGATCTGGGCTTTGGATGCCTTATCTCTAGGGCTTGTTCTCCTTCTTGTAAAGCTCCCTTCAGTTTCCCAGGGTCTATAAAAAAAATATCTTCTTTATAGTGAGTAACTATTAAACAACTGTGATTCTGTTTCTATTATGTTCCCCTCCCCTATCATTCCCTACTGTTAGTTTTAAAATCTTATATCTATGAGATTAGTTTCATATGGAAAGTGTCTTGCTGTTGTAATGCATTATCTATAGCCCTGGTGGAGGTACAAGGTGATGAGTTTGGCTGTCCATTCTTCTTCTGATGCTCTTTTTACTCTGGTGTGATGAACCCAGGGCTTTACCCCTGCTAGTCTTAAGGCAATTGGAATGGTTAGGAGCATGTCCACGGTCCAGTCCATTTTTCTTCTGATTAATCCTCTGGGGATCTGGCTTTCCATGTCTTGAATAAGACTGTGTCTCCAGCTTCAAAAGGATGTAATGGACCTATAACAGAAAGACCTGTATTATATGCCAAATCATTAATTATGGCTAATGTCTGGTTATGATTCTGAATATAGTTGTTAATTTTGATATCATGTTCTATGTATATATCCCCCATTCTTATAGTGGCCTCAAAGGGTCACCCATATATTATTTCAGAGGGACTTAAACAAATCCCACTTCGGGGAGCTGCTCTCATTCTGAGCAGGGCAATTGACAAAACTTGATCCCAATGGAGATGAGTCTCCTGATAAAGTTTTCTTATATTTTTCTTCAAGGTATGATTCATTTTTTTCAACTTTTCCCGATGCTTGTGGTCTCCAGGCTGTGTGTAATTTCCATGTTATATTAAGGAATTTACTGACCTTTTATGTGATTTTAGAAATGAAAGTAGGCCCGGTATCACTTTGTAAACTGTTAGGAAGTCCAAACTGAGGGATTATGTATTTCAAAAGAGCTTTGACTACTTCAGAGGCGTTCTCCATTCTGGTGGGGCAGGTCTCTACCCATCCAGAAAAAGTGTCAACAAATACAAGTAGATATTTCCAGCCCCCGGATTTTGGCACCTGCGTGAAATCTACTTGCCAGTCCTTGAAAGGGGGTTGTCCTTGATATTGTTTCCCTTCCTTCCTCTGGTCAGGGTCCATTTTTGGATTGTTCTTTTGTCACAGAAGGCACTTAGCTGTAACTCTGTGTACTACCTGGACTATTCCTGGGCCCATATCCAGGGTTTGATGTAAGTAGATAAAGAGTCTCTCCCGTAATGGGTTGCTTCATGAATGTCTTTTATTATGGGTTCTATTAACTGTTCAGGAAGGGGGATAATTCCTTGTTCGCTGATTGTCCAATTGTTGCTGGTCCCTTTGAACCCCTATTTCTCTGCCCTCCTCTGGTCTGAGGCAGAATATTCGGGGTGAAGCTAACATAGGTCTACGGTTGGTAATAGGGGCGTTAGACGCTTTCCTTTTGCTGCTTCTTTTGCTATTTTATCAGCTATTCCGTTTCCTTTTGCTATGGTTGTATTTTCTCTCTGGTGTGACGGACCATGTATGACAGCTACTTGAGTAGGACTGAGGACAAGGATGGCCTGCAGCAAGTCCTTCAGCATTGACTCCTATAGGTAGGCAACAAGAGGGAACTGCCCTGCCAGAGAAGCAGCTCTCTCCCCTCCAAATTGCATGCCTTGCCTCGCCCAGGAGAGAGAGGGGGTGACCATCTTGGGTCACTTTCTTTTTCCCCAAGGCCAGGGGGAAGTTTGAAGAAGCACCTGGATGAATGCTTGAATAACCCCCTTGTCCTCCCTATCCCAGCCAGGTCTTCGGGCTCTTAACTTTCTTGGACCACATGTGGTGTACTATTGCTCTGAACCATTAACTTGCTTCCCTTCCATTTTGTATCCAAATTATGTAAAGATATAAATACTTGGATGATTGGTATTTTGTCCCATTTCCCTGACCTTTGGCAGAATAACTAACTCTCACTGTACTATGGTATAGTAATTTAAAGACCCATTTAATGGCCAAGGCTCCCATGAACTGAGAACATACATAGCCCAAACAGTATTATAATAAAATACTATTTTCTTCTTAGTCATGAGAAGGTATGCGCAATTAGACCATTTGGACAAAATGGACTGTTTTCAGGGACCGAGGTGCTTGCCCCCATCTAATTAATTCTCCTCAGTAACCAACAGAACAGACAAAAGGAACTATACCACTATATATACCATAACCAACAAAAAGGTAGAAAGAACTATATCACTATACATATATTTACAAGCAATGTTACAGTGTAGTAGAAATATACAAGCTTAGAGGAAATTTGTGCGCAAATTTCAGAGTTTCTTAGCTTGTCTCACCCTCTTGTCTTTACCAACCAGGCAGAGAGATCCATGCCTCTGCTACCAGGAGCCATTCAGGCTCAACCTGGGACTTTCAGTTTCATAGACAAACACACACACACAGAGAGAACCCTAACACACCAATTTAACTTAGCGAGGCAACTGGGAGCACTGCAGCCAGGAGCAGAGCCCTTTAAGAAAGAATTTTCTGCTGCACTGGTATGGCTCAGAGGTTGAGCATCGACCCATGCACCAAGGGGTCATGGGTTCAATTCCCTGTCAGGACACATGCCCAGGTTGTGGGCCCAATCCCCAGTGGGAGACATGCAGGAGGTGGCCAATCAATGTTCTCTCTCATCAATGTTTCTATCCCTCTCTCTTCCTCTCTCTCTCTCTCTAGCATCAATAAAGAAAAAAAAACAAAACAGAAAAAAATTTCTGGCACCACTGATCCCATCCGTCCTGGACCCCCAATCCAGGCAGTCAGCAGGACTCCCGCCACTAACAATCACCGAGAGTCCATAGTCCCTTCACAGTCACCATAAATTGATACTCGGCATGAAAGCTTTAGGGCTGCCTGCTACTACTGCAGTCAAATAAGTAGAGATGAGGCTGAAACTTTATTGTGTGTTTATCAATCAGATAGCGGGCAATCTGAGAGAGTGGCAGGTGTAACACCCTGAAAAGACTGCTCTGACATTTCATTTCAAACAAGCTCTTCTCTAGGGTTAGTGGGTGGGAATAATCTAAAGTTGATGAGTTCCCAGGATTTGCCTTCTTTCATTGTCCTTGCAAAGATTAGCTCCGGAATACTGCAAAGATTAGTCCCGGAACACTGTCTCTCTTCAGATAGGTCCTGTCCTTGATCTGGACTCTGGCTGCCTTATCTCAGGGTCTGTTCTTCTTGTAGCATGCCCTTCAGTTTCCCGGGGTCTGTAAAAAAATCTCTTCTTTATAGTGAGCAGCTATTAAATAAATACCTGTGATTCTATTTCTATTATGTGCCCCTTCCCTATCAGTGCCCGCACAGAGGTTAAATTGGTCTTGCTGTACTGGGCTCAGGATTACTCATTAAAGATGGTCTCATAAAAATATTTTTCTCCTTGAGCTCTTAGATTTATAGTGCATTTTCTTGGTTTTTAAACTCTCTAGAATTGGTGAGACCTTCAAACCAATATTTACAAAGGGTCACACTTCATACTCTGTAACTTTTCAGGCTCACAGAGGTGAGGGGGTGAAAGAGACCTTTCTCCTTTGCAGCCCATCCCCAAGACAATAACTGAGTGACAGCTGGACTTGGGCTCACATTTACTCTGTCACAGCCTGATGACTCAAGCTTTATTTCTCCCTCCTGCCTCCCTGCTTGAAATCATTTCCCACATGCTTGCCGTTCCCACTCATGTCTTGTTTTTCCAGTGGGAAGTGGGAGGCCAGCCCACTGAAAAGTTCTTGGTGTTACTCCATGCCTGGTGTGGATGCCATGGCTCCCTCTTATCTCCCCCCATCTCCTCAACAAGACAGGAAGACGCTGTTTTAGGGACCCCCTTCCCAGGAAATGGGCGCTGCTCGGAGGGTTTGCCTTGATGTTTCTGCCTGTACAGACTCAGAAAGAACGTCCTCATCAGATTTAAGGTATGCTGTGTCCCTCGCTGAGCCAAACAAAAGCAGAGTACAACTCACACTGACATTTATGGTATTTTGTACTTAATGACTCCCATACTACACTTCCTAAATTACTCTCATAAAAAACTGAATTTGAAAAGCCATTTATCTCAACTGCCACTAACACACTCATCTAATTTAGCTCTGCTGCACAGTTGAGCATGACAGATTTAGCCAGTTTGGATGTGTTAAAAATATTCCTTTACTCCTGCGTTGCAGGTTAATTTTTTTTTTTTTTCCCCAGCTAGGGGCAAAATGAATTTTCAACTACCCGTAACAATCTGATTTTAAAAATGCATCCTCCCAGTGGGTTTTGTCTTCTGTACAGAGAAGCAGACCGTGGGCCTGAGAGTGATTTCAGAGTCTGCAGCAGAGAGGTGATCTTCAGACTCCATCTGTCTTGTGACAAGGAAGAGCAACTCATTCTTTTTGCCCCCACGTGGAGACGGGGTGTACTTCTGATATGGAGCAGTGCTAAGCCAGGGTTAAAACAAGAGCTGGGCACTTGTGTGGATATTGAAAGGTCGGCCAAAGGAGGAACATACCTGGGTTCAGGCAAAAGAACTTTATTGGGAGTTACCTGCCGGGCTGACTTCTAAGGCGGGGTCAGCGCCGGTATCTCTAACAGGCAGGGTTAGATAGGGGATGTATGGGTGAGGGGCTGGCAGCCCTTAGAGGGAGAGGACGATGTGATTTGGCTACTTGCATAGGTATAACTGCAAGGAGACCAAGGGGGGTCTCCACTCCCAGGGTGATTCAACCTGGACCTGGGGTCGTGTTTTGGAACATCCTGTTTCTCAGAATTCTTTTCATGTATCAAGGGAGGAAGGAGTTGGAGACTTTGGCTGCAACCCAATCGGACATAAGATTACGGCTTTGAAAATGCTAATATTTCATCTATTTTTATTTATTGCCAGAGACATTCTGCAATAAGTATTATTCAGGAAGGAAGCTCATGTGTACACCTTGCTCTTTGGTGTTTTTATCTGTAAGCCTCAGGCACTGCACTTAGTCATCCAATACCAACAGCATTGACTGGACAAAGGAGCTGGGCTTATAAACCAAAGTAACATTTGTATAAAAGGTTTATCCTAACTGCACTTGTAAACATGGTCTTCATTCAAGATCTAGGTTACTGAGAAAAAAGGAAAAAAAAAAAAAAAACAGAAGAAGAAAACAGGAAGGGAAGGGAAAGGGGAAGGGAAAGGGAAAGGGAAAGGGAAAGGGAGGGGAGGGGAGAGGAGGGGAGGGGAGGGGGAAGGGGAGGGAGAAGAGGGGAGAAGAGGGGAGGGGAAGGGGAAGGGAAGGGAAGATGAAAAGAAAAAGCAAACATTATTACCTTAAAAAATAAAATTAGTATTTTAGAAGGTGGTGAAGATGGCAACAGAGAAGTGACTCCCAAAGCTATTTTTTTAGACTTCAACTACAGTCTTGAACCCCTAAAGACGAGGACAAGAGTTGGTATAACAAAGCCCAGATGACACAGACTACGCAGGGTGCTGTTTTTGCACATCTTATAGATTAATTGCACATCTCATTTCTTCATTTTACAAACATTAACTGAGCAACTACTACATGGTAGGCACTAGGCACAATGCTAAATGCTGAAGCTACTGAAATAAGTAAGATAGAATTCATATCTGATACGACTCACAGTCCAGAGGAAGGGACGTACACATATAAACAATTACAGTAAGATTCAGAAGGTTGACAAAAGTAAACCATATTTGATTTGATCCTAGTTTTCTTTCATTTATTCATTAATTCATCATGTATTGACTCCTTTGTCCCAGGTGCTGCTCGTAAACATGGGGACATGAAAATGAATAAGATCCCTAACCTTCAGGAGTTCTCTCAGAGTGAGAACGATGCCATTTCACACACCAATCACAACAGCATGGGATGCACTATTAACACTGGCAGTCACTGGAAATGGGGCAAGTGACTCCGCCTGTGTGAGGCGAGAAAAGCAATAAGAGTGATTCTTGCCTCTGACTGATCAAAAACCCTAACCTGCAAAATAAATACATGCCACCGGTTAAAAGGTCGAGAACTTTTTGTTATTTGTGAATGAGCTCATTTTCTTCCTACATTTGGTTGATAATACATTTCAGGAGTGAGGTGACAATCTGGTCACACTATTCCTAATTTCACTGATCTAGGATGCCAGCCATGGGACCAGCAGGGGAAGGGCTGTGCTTGGAGAATGATTAGATGTCAGGAAGAATAGACCAGGGAGAAAAATCAAAGTAGAGGGCTCTAGTTTTAGAAATCGGATGGACAATGAGCCCATCAAGCATGCCTAAGCTTTTCTTTTAAATATACCAAATTATAAAGAAATGCATCTTGCTTAGCTATTTTTAATATTTTGGAAAGGATAGTTTTTTGTGGGGGGGGGAAACACCATTTGAATCCATAACCTCCATTCTTCTTTATGGTGGAGGACATTGATTTGCTAAGAATATTTGGGACTAAGCTGGCCCATCCCCATTGCTTGCATTCCCTGAATAGTTTGGGAGAGAAGGCAGTTAGTTTCCTTTCTGATACAACTTTCTGTTTCATGTAGAATTTAACATTGCTTAATTTGCAACATTCCTATTATGTAATTAGTTTCTTGGTACCTCTAACTAATTCTGTCCCCTGCTCTCCCAAGAGAGATATAAAACTTTTTCTAATACGGTGTAACAGGATATTAAATGGGAAATTCCAACTAAGTCACAGCAGGATATTAAATATGAAATTCCAAAGAGAAGTGTCAAACCCAAATGCAGATTTGTAAGTGGATATCAGAGAACCGGTCAGGTGGGCCCCAAACCACAGCAGGATATAAAAAGGGTCAAGAGATTGGAGATGAAGATATGATTTGTGAAGCTACGTCTTGCCAGGCTGTTCCACCTTTTCCAAGGGTGAAGGGTGGGGTACCCCTCTTTGCAAAAAGGGCTTCACTGGGACAAGTTGGAGGGCTTGAGATGTATTTCCTGGAGTGAGAGAGATGATAGGACTGAGATCTGACAGTTGTAATGCAAGACAGGAGGGGAAGTTGGTGAGCTTGAACAATATTGTTATTACCAAAGCAGCCCAAAGAGGAAAATCAGCTTCCAACATTTGCCCATCTTACGACAGAATCAGGGCTAGCATGAGATTATTTGTCCCTTTTTCCCTGCCTCCCACTGAACTCTATTCCCATACCCACAGCATCAGTAATAACAGCTTGCAAGTGGCAGATATGTGGGCATGAAGGATAGCAAAAATACCCGCCCCTCTCCCACCAAAAGCAGCTGGTCGGCCTCAGGTTGGGGGTGGAGCCTGAATGTAGAGTTTTAGTTATAGTCTGGGGCTGGATATTCTCATTTACATGTTGAGAATATATTTGAGATTGGAAGTCTCAAATTCAAGGGCTCAAACTTCCAGTCTTTCTCTATTTGCTTTCATTTCTGCTTTCAACTTGCCAATTCTTCCCTGAGTTCATCTCTTTTCAGTAAGACTTTGCTAAAAATCACCTGGTAATGCCTATCACTGTGACTTTTTCTAAACCCTTTCCCAAAGCTATAGGCTGAGTAGAAGCATGGTCTGCCTGATAAGTCTCCAGAGAACAGTTTAGCTAAATGTTTATATGATACGACAATAGGTGTTTATTTTTTTACCAGATCGGCAGGTGTCTATGCTCCAAGCACCAAGCAGTGATTCCGATACCCAGTTTCTTTCTACTTAATGGCTCCACCATCATCCTAGGCCACCAGGGTCGTTTCTGCGTGAAGTCTGCTAAAGGGGAAAGAACAGGAAGCATCTTATGTCAGGAATTTTTATGAGCCAGGCCCCAAAGTTCCATTGGCCAGAACCCAGTCAGTCACATGGCCACATCTAACTGCAAGAGAGGCTGGAAAATGCAATCTATTTTGTGCAAAGGAAGAAGAAGAAAGATTGCTCACAGGTTTGGTGAACAACCAACCTGTTTCTGCCTCTTGAGTTTTTTATTTTCAAAGAGTGAGCTAATTAGTTACATGAACTTCTAGATAATTTATCCAGAAGAGGGGAGGGGGATGGAATTTGGTCACTGAGAAGCTGTAAAGCAACATGGAAGACAAAACAAAACAGTGTTTTATTGCATCCCTGATTTGGGCTTGTTGGAAGCATAATTTTCAGCAGTCAAATGCACAACGGCAGTTCCATTTTGACTTTGGAAGCATACCTCCTGAAGACCTCTCAGCTCACTTCTAATCCGGACTGATTGTTCTCAGATCTGTTCTACTCTCATGCTGGGACGTCCCTTCACCCTCACCTAGATGGACCCTTCATCTTGCTCCTGTTTCGTAGCCCCTTTTACTCGGTCGCACCCATGGCCTTCCTTCCTTTCTGTTTGGTCTTGTTTTGATGGAGCACATCCACAGTAGGGTCTTGAGAAGAGTGCACAGATGATCCATTTTTTCAGATCCCACGTAACCGAAAATACTATTCTACATACACAGATGGATAACTTATTTGAGATAGGACTCTAGGTTGCAATTCATTTTTCTTCAGGATTTTGAAGGGACTGCTTCATTGATTACCACCTTTAGAATATGAGCTGTCATTTCTGTCTGGCCACTTTCAGGATCTTCTTTAGATCTTTGGAATTTTAAAATGTCATGATGTAGCCTGGCCAGTGTGGCTCAGTGGTTGAGCATTGACCCATGTACCAAGAGGTCGCCAGTTCAATTCCCGGCCAGGGCACATGTCCAGGTTGTGGGCCAGATCCCCAGTGGGGGGCATGCAGGAGGCGGCCAATCGATGTTCTCTCTCATCGATGTTTCTATCTCTCCCTCCCTCTCCCTTCCTCTCTCTCAAAAATCAATAAAGTAAAAAAAGTAAATATATATATATATATATATATATATATATATATATATATAATAAAATGTAATGATTTATGCGTTGATGTCTATTTTTTTTTTTTGTCATTTATTTCTAAACATTGAGAGGGCTCTTTCAACCTAGAAACTCAGAGCTTTCAATATTTAGAAGTTTTCTCATATTATTTCTTTAAATGTTTTCCTTCCCTTTCTTTGACTTTTCTTCTTTTTCTCAAAGATCTACCAGTTGAATGTTTTGCCCTTGATTGGTCCACTAATTTTTAAAAATGTTTTCTCTCCGTTTTATCTTTCTCTTTTTGTTCTAATTTTCTGGAAGAGTCCTCACTTTATATTTCATACTTGCATGAACTATTTTACTTCTGCTAAAAAAATTTTACTTATGACCTTCTTATTCTATGAATTTTTAAACTTCTTATTTCTTCAAGAGTAAAATATATTCCCTGAGTCCCCATGAATATTAATGATTCTTTATCTTATCTTTTCTTCTTCTGCTTCTTCATTGCCTTTTCTCTTCTGAGTTCCTTTCATCTTGTTCTCATCTCTGACTCATATAAGATGCTCCTTTCATATACCTAGTGGCCCTTGGATTATCTCTTCATATTGATAATTCTGCTTGGGTAGAAGAACATTCCAATTGGTGGGCTTTGTTACAGGGTGGTCAGGACCCATAAATGTCAGAAAACGTAGGTTATGTTTCTTGAGCCAACAAGTACTCCAGAAAGAAATCTGTCAATATACTACCTACTGGATGTAAGGCATCACTGCCCACATTCCACGTGTTGAAAGGGGAGGACACTCAGGGGTTTACTGATATATAGTATTTAGATGTTCACTTAAGTCCTCTTTCATCAGTAGATCATCTCATCTTTCATTCTACTCTTTCTGAGGCCCCCAAGTCCAAACTTTCTTTAGTTTGGTTTTTCTAGGATGTAAACCTTCTGTCTGCCACAGGGGTTGGGGGTAGGAGGAGGAGTTGATAGGCTCTCCAGTTCTCAACCTTTGATTTGATGGGGCTTAGAGCAGGTATGGTGGGCAGTGTTGTGAGGGGTCAAGCCTCTTAGTTTTATCCCCACCCCTACGTTTTTCCTTCAGAGGTTCTTGGTGCCCTGTGGAGCTCTGTGGCTAGCTTCCTACTGTCCCCATCTGTAGGCAGTTACCGTTTAGCTTTTTCCACTCTGCTCTTCCCTCTGCCAAATTTTTGGTGACTTTTAAAATAATTTCTTCCCATGTTCTCTTTGTCCTTTGGGTTATGAATTTTTTAATTCTGGTAATATCAGTTTAGTTAGGATTTGGTAGAGAAGGAAGTTAAAGTGTGTGAATTGAATCCACTCCATTTAACTATAAGTCTAAGAATATTTTCAGATATCTTTTTTCCTTCCCAAACATATCACTGTATTCTAGCATGTTTAAATTTCTAAGAGACATGTGCACACATATAATAAAGTAGAGTTGTTTTCAATATTTCATATCGTTTAAAAAGACTAGCCACAGGATAAAGAAATATGTAGACATAATTTTTGTCATTTCAGTTTGAATGGATACCCTCTAATGAAAACATGGGTTGTACTACAAAATCAAATAGTATTAAAATTGTATTATGCAACAGTATTGCCTGCGAGCTAAGTAGAAAAGAACATTTCCCTGCTCTAGATGATGTTTGGGTTTATAAATACTATAAAGTAGCAATGATATATCTGCACGCCATCATCCATATTTTTCTTTCCTTAACTTTGTCAAATTCTGTTTTTGAAAAGCCCTGTTTGTCCTTAAAGGACAAACTCAACTTGTTAGGAAGCCAGGTCCAGGCAGTGCCTTTCCCAGTGGCCTAATTCTCTTGAGATATGAAACAGAGACATCTAAAGGAATTTTTAGGGACTGAAACATGAATATCTACTACCCTTTTTCATTAAGTCTCTCAAAAATGAAGTGTTTAGATTATTATGAAGCTAGAAAACATCACTTTGTAAAATTAAATCTAAAAGCCAAAACAATATGCTTTTTGCAGCAAGTCAAAAGAAAGCTACAATCACCAACAGTTCGGAATAAAGAATTATTGTACCAAAAAATTTTAAATTCACTTATTTAGCCTAAAATTGATATACACTAAGCTATATCTACTCACACTATATTTTGGTTTTTATTGTGTTTGTCCTTAGTGCTAGGTATAAGTGCCTAAAAAATAAAATAACTAAATTATTGACAACATAATTAATTGATTGACTAATATTCCAAATAAATATAATTCAGGTATTTTTCTGATTGATTCTTTTTTAAGTAATAATTTCCAGTTCTCAGTCTTTGACTCGATAAGGCTTAGAGAAGGTATGACAGAATTGTTTGTGCAGATTTAAAATGTTCATACACAAAAATGGCATTTCTCCCATGAGCTTTATTTTTTCAAATGGATAAGAAGTAATAATGAAATTAAAATCTTATTTTCAAAGACATTTAGATAATGTCTTCTTGTTTGACAGGCTCTGAGTTGTTAAAAGCTCTTCTCTACGCCATCTAATTGTCATAAAATATCTCTATTTGAATTACTTTTCCTGGAAATCCAGGGCCTCGTTCCAAGGCCATGGGAAAGTCAGCTTCTTTAATGTAATGTTAAATATATATATATATATATATATATATATATATATATATATATATGAAACAATTGCAAACCACAAGACAGATTTTTTTTTTAAATAGATTCACCTATTTCTGTGAATGCATTTTTTCCTTTTTCCCTTTTCAGTTAATAAGTAGATTCCTCTAATTTAAAAAAGAGAATAAGAAAGAGGAAACTAACAAAAAATGAGAAAAGGAATGTCCAAGCTCTGTGTCGTCCGCCATTCTGGGTGGTAAGGTCGTAATTACTAGGACACACATGATGGAAGAACATTTCAGAGGTCAGAGGTGCTCTGAACACCAGCCAGTTTTACTATTCTCTTAAATTAGACTAAGTTCAATTAATTCATGCAGCTGTGATATAAATTCAACCATGACCTGGCAAAAGTAAGGAGAAAACTCCCAAATGACTGCCAATATCATGTTCAGAACACTTTTTTTTGTATAGTCTAATGCATCTAACTTTTCAGTTGACTGTAAGAATAGAAAAGAGATTTGTCTTTATGTTTTGATCACCACTGCTGGATATTTTTAAATGTTTCCAAATAAAGTTAGGAAGAAAGTGCAGGAAAAAAAGCTACATACACAATATAAAAAAAGTTTTGCTTTAAAAAAATAAAAATATTGAGACTCAATCAGCTTAGCTAAGTTATGCAGCAATAGCAAATGAATCCAAAGTCTTAGGAGCACATAACAACAAAAGTTTTTACTTGATCGTGTTATATATCCTTGATAGCGCATAGTCTAATCTATTATAGGTCTTTTTTGTCCTGAGACATAGGCTGATGGAGAAACCATTTCCTGAGATGGAGGGAGTTCAGTGGGAAGGAGGGTAGGCACTCACCCTTGAGTGAATGGCTTCTCATTTCTACTCATATTTTCTTTTATAAAGCAAGTCAGGTGGCCAAATCTAATAAAATGAAGCAGGGAGGTATAATCCTGCCACAGGGAAGCAATAAATATTTAAGAACAATAATACAATCTATCACAGTTCTCCCTTTTGGTCCCAAATGTGTATTTCCCTCCTTCCATACGCAAAACACATTCATCTCTTCTCTCAAGAGAGACAAACCAACGTGACACCAAGGTCAATGTCTAAAACCGAGTGAACATGTCCTCATGTGTACAGATGTGGCTCCTCTTCATCTCGAAGGACTACACTGTAACTGCCTGACCCGTACATGGTCAATATACAATGGATAAAATTCAGCCAGAATAATGGACACTAATGTTCTTATTTGAAAAGGAGACTAATGGAAAGAAGGCAGCAGTCTCGTCCGTAGCAACTTTGACATCCTTCTGGGCATATTCTACAGCTGGTGGATTCTCCCTGATTGGGTATCAGTTCATCATAAGTAGTTGATAAGTCTATTGCTCATAAATCCATCGTCCATTATTCTCCATGGCTCTTGGTTGGCTCCACTCTGTAATGTCCTTTCTTTTTCCATTATCTTCCTTGATAACATCAGAAGAGCTCACTGGGGAAATGTCCTCCTTAGAGTATAATCAGATTTTCAGCATACTTGTACAGACCAGGGAGCTAACAATCATTTCACATCTTAACTAGTTAGGGTTTTGTTTATTTGTCTGTTTATTGTTGTTTAGTTCAGGTGGCTGATACTTTGGGACCAAAATAGCTGTCCTATCTATTTGTGATCTTTGAGAACTCAGGGAGCAAGGAGAAAATAATCCAACTTCCTACTAATTCTCTTGCCAGTCTAACTCAAACACCCAAAGATAAGAGATTCTTTGGATAACCCCCTCTACCACCACACACACACACACACACACACACACACACACACAATATTACGAGAAGGAAATGTTAACAGTTGTTACCTCTAGAAAATGTAATATCATCTTTAATTTCAATTACCCTATATTTTTTAGATTGTTTACAATAAATAGGTATTGCTATTATATCTTTTAAGAGGCTATTTTATTTTTATTGATCAAGAATCAATACTTTAAGTAGTTATTCCATATGGAGGATTAACTCATTCAAGTTCAGTTTTCACTTAAGAGGATCAAAGTTTTTAGATCTGAAAGATAGTAGGTTATGACTCAGTTTTATATGAACACATTCCAAGCCAATTCAAAACCAATTAACATTTCCAGGTTTCTTTTTCCCTCCACTCAGATCATAATTTTAAGGAAAAATTGTGCTATTAAATACAGTATGGGAGATTTAGAAGATTACATGTAGATGTGGGGAATCTGTACCAGTGAAGTTTCACCTTCGCACCATTAGTGTGAATCACTGAGCACTGAGATAGTCATTGCACTTGAAAATCAAAAAGGGTTGAAACTCTGGTAAGTAAAATAATTGCCATCAAACATTCAAACTCTAAAGTTGGATACATTGAGGGTGAGTCTCTTCTCCCCATGCAAGACATTGTTTTTCCTTTCGTGTGTCCTTATTTATCTTTTCAAGGCATTCTCCCTCATCCACTTCTCTACAAATAGGGACAAAGGACCTAACAATTCACAAGTATCTTGTCGAGAGTTGAGTGTTACCATCCTATAAATATTTTTATTAGTATTGGAAAACAAGAAATTTTTTGAAGTTGCCACTCATTTTGGAATTCTAGATAGTAACACCTTTGGGTAGGTAAGAAGTTTTAGAAAGCAGCCCTCCCATCATCCTTACAATTATACCTTACTGGAGAGTTCCATATCTGTTCTTCTTTAAGAGACCTCAACTACCTGATTCAACTTTCAATGTCCTGCCTTATCATAGCCCCCATAAAGCCATTTAACCACTATCTAGGAGCCAAGGGCTCAAGCTTACAAGTATTTTGTTTCTCCTACTATGGAAATAACTCCTTGAATATCTCCTCCTCTGCCAGAATCACTGCCCAGATGGTTTAGTAGACTATTAGAATATTTCTATGCTATTCTCATGATTCCATGTTGTTCTCTGTATTCCTAAATTCTCTTACAATTTCTTTTTTTAATTGATTTGAGAGAGAGAGAGAGAGAGAGAGAGAGAGAGAAACATCAATCGGTTGCCTCCTGAATGTGCTCTGACCAGAGATCAAACCCACAACCTAGGTATGTACCCTGACTGGGGACCAAAACTGCTACATTTTGATGTATGGGATGACACTCCAACCAACTGAGCCACACCAGCCAGGGCTATCTTACACTTTCATAAAACATAATTGAATGTTTTTAAAGGCACTCTTTAATTCAGGCTAAAACTATTTTTAATGGATTCAACAAATTTAGTGTTTACCAAATTATTATTAAAGATTATTACTTAGAAGCACATTACATATGAGGAATAATATTAATTATAAAATATTTAGCTGTCAGTGAAAACAAAACCTCTTCTGTGTAATGTTAACCTAGAGCACCTAGCTCTACAGGATGTAAGAAAATTACATTCTTTTAAAACATTTTGTAACTCAGAATGTCTACTGTTTTAAACTGATGCTTTTTCCATCATTTTTTTAATCAATGAGATTTTACAACATCTGTTCAGTGCATATTTTTCTGTGATTGCCTGTTTGCATTAGGAACTCTTGAAGGATGCCTTGAGATCTATTTAACTCTTTATACTGACTAATCCAATTACACCTTAATATATATGTTGTGGATAACAATTAAAGTGACTACAAGAGATTAAAGTGACTCAGTTACCCAAATATATACATAATCAATCCCCGGTCTTATTAATATTTGCTGTCTTAATGTCTCTTGTGTCCATTCCTTTGTATTCCCTCCTTCACACCCCTGATCAAGGCTCTCATTACTTCCACAAGACTTCGCGCTAGATTCCCTTGCGTAAACCCTAAGTCATCCTGCACACCATTCTAGGATTAGCCTAAATCTAGGTTGTAAAATTGCCTTTCCCTATATTACTCCACTTTATAGTAATCTCCAGTGGCTCCTCGTGGCCTGCAGGATACGTTCACTCAGGCTCTTGAGTCTGGCATCTGCAGTCCTCAATTTTTGATGCCCCGATCTACCTAACTATTGTCACGCCCACAGCTAAGACTTCCCTAACTCCCTCCTTCCTGACACAGTCTGTACAATCCACTGTCCCCCAAACAAATCACAGATGTGACTCAGTTGCTTCCAGGTTAAACACCTTGTGGATCACATAGATCAAGAGTGCTGCCCACGAAACAACAAGACGCAGCCCTTCTTCCTACGCGGATCTTTATGAGTGTTCCAGACTTTTTGGTTCAAAAGTGGTAGGGCAGGGGTAGGTAGGATTGCCTCACCTGTGATTTGTGCTGCTACCTGCATCCCTGGCATCCCTGTGCTTCAGGTGTTGCATTCATTATCTTTCTAGATTGTACTCCACAGTCATTCACCTCCACCATGGTGAACCTTTCCAAACCACCCCACCATGTTGCTGGTCAGACCCATGGCCCACTTTCTTGCAGGCTCACCACACTTGGGATTGGCCTGCTCTTGTCTATTGATAACACTGTGGCATCAGGTCTCTCCACCACAGCTCCCTGGAACTTCTCAGTGTTCCCTGCATTTGTGTCTCTGATCAGGAGAAAAGCTCCTAGTCCTCCACGCAGCCTACCCTTCCACTGGCAAGCAAAGACGAAGGCATTCCCAGCAGAATTGTTGAATGGTGCATTTTGTTCGGTTTTACAATACTATCCAAGGCACATAGGAACATAGGGGTGAGTATCAGGGTAGGATCAAGTGCAAACTCAGGTCGTGCCCTGAATGATTTGCTGGGCTCCTTTCCAGTGATGGTTTTCTCTCATGGGCTATACAAGCCCTCTCCCTGCTGTCTGGCTGGCTTCCTCTTGGGTCCACCAGTCCATGCAACACTTCTGTCATTAAATCAGTAAATTGTTAAATCCTACATTTCTAATTTAAAGTGATGTGACAACTCAATATGCAAAATGAAAAAAAAAAATCCAAAGACATTCCTCAATCCTATTATATAATAAATTAGAAGTCCCAACACAATTCTATAAATGTTTTCTTTCTTTGCTTTCATTTATGGTCTTTAGTTACAAGAAACAAACCTGCTCAAATGTTAGAAACCAGACCCCAGGAAGAATACAATAGGATGGCGGTGTGGTTCCCTATTCAAGGCGGCTCGAAGGACTTCAGCAACAGCTGCTCTTCGTGAAAACTCAGCCATTAATACGACTGTGCTTCTCCAGGTGGTTCCTTCTTCCTATACCATGACCGACTGCTTCTAATCCAGTGGTTCTCAAACTATCATTGTCAAGGAACATTCCCCGCCCCTCCACTCTCCAATCTATCACGGACCAATAATTTTTTAAAACACAAAATCGTACATTTGGATGCCAAAGTAATGTTGAATTGCTTTACAGTCTAAAAGCTCAGCTTCCTCTCTTTCTCTTCGCTTATCACAGAGCAGCACGCAGACCGACACTGCTGCTCACACCACACTTCCAGCAACACTGCGTCCGCTCTCTCTCAGCTTCTGACCCCTCATATCGTTGGGTTCCAAGTGGCCCACCATGCTCTCCCGCCCTTTCTTACATCCAACCGCTACATTCTCTTCCTCCTCCACCTGTAACTGCCCCACCCCCCTCAGTTGGTGGTCTAGACTCTGTACTGCCTTGTGTCATCTTTCCTGTGGTGCTGATGGCTGCTCTGGGTTCCCTTGCCTACCCTCGTCCAATAGCTTCTGAGTGGATAGTTGCCATCACTCACATGGTATGACACATGGATGACTAAGGAGCACCCCTTCAGAGACCGCGGTCATGGCATAGATTCTCTGATTGTCTCGTCACATTCAGAGTTTTTAAAATTAGTTCAGATTCTTATAAGAGGACGGTAAAGAGCAATATAACATATCTGCATCACCAGACTGAGTCCCAGTTGAGTCATAAATGTGACTTTCCCTCCTTTGACGGGGCTGACTGCTCGTGCCTTCCCTGGGCAAGCTGGAGATGCTGAGATGCTGCGGTCAGCACACTGCTTCACCCGCGACTCCCCGCGCTCACCTTAACTGCATGTGCCATTAACCTTCGTTCACTAATACGACCTAAATTCAGAGATGAGTAAACGTGTTCTTCCCACAGGGCACAATATAATTTTTTAATCTACTTTCTCTGTGGTAGGTCATGGTTCCAGAGAGGCTGCTTTAAAATTAAGTTTCTCTTAAGGGAAAAATAAGCCAAATGAGACTCCAAAGTGTTCCTCTCACTCCTGCTCCCTTCTGGTCTGCACAGGAAGGAAGAGAAAGGGTAGCAAGAGGGCTCAGAAAAAGCGGTGAATAACACCGACTCCGGACAAAACACGAATGCCCAGAATTCAGGTACTCACTCATGGTCAACTGTCGGCTCCCGGGTGTAAAGGACATGACACGGTGCAAAGGACTTCGGGAGATTCCAGTGATTCACAAGCAGGCTGCTCACCGGAACCACTGTGAGCCTTTGCATCACCCCACACCCCACCCCAGACCAATGAAGTCACAATTTCCAGGAGCGTGTAGACAGAAAATACATTGCAGATTCCCTAGGAAAGTCCCACTTGACTTCTTTTGTGGAACAATGAGAGCCTGTTATTTTTACTCCCCTTTCCATGCTTGCAGGATCCTAGTTTGGATGGCGAATTATTTGGTCATCTTGGTGTGACCGTATTTTCCTGGATTCTTGCCAGGTCATCTTCATGTGCACCCAGGATGACAGACCACGAATTTAGTCCAAATTTCTTATCTAATTGAAGTGGAAAAGCAAGGTCCCCAGAATTTTTTAAATCTGACAGTCACCAGGTAGTTAACAGTTCACACTCTAACATCACACACACCTGACAGAGTTTACCCTTCACTGATAATTCCCTTGGACGCAAACAAAAGAAAATCTCTACTGCCTTCCTTCCTGACCTCTCCTCTCTGTCTGGGTATAAAACTAGCTAGCCAGTTTCAGGACAGTTGCTAATAAAGAGATGAAAGGAAACTAATGTCTACTGGCTGTGTCTATGTGCCAGGCACCAGTCCCCTAAAACACATGGGGGTGAGGTTAAGATCGGGGTACCTCCCCACCATCACACACCTTCCCCCAGCTCCCGTTCAACCCCTCCCTGGTTTGTATTGATATACTAGGGCCGAGTAGCCCCCAAGAAAAAGAAGTAGTAAAGCATTCCAATGTGTTTGAATGCTCAGCTGAGACAGAAGCAACTCAATTGCGGGGGCAGGTGGGCGTAAAGAATGGACATGTGGGGAGAAAGGGAACAGGCGACTAAGTAGGACACCACATGGGGCGTGAGTGTGGAAGGAAGGAGCTGAGTGAGAGACGGCGTGGTGGGTGCTGTTTCCATCCTGAGCTCACCAACCTGCCACACAGTCTGCTAAGCCTGTCCATTTCTGTCCATTCTTGTGTGGCTAGCCCTGCTGACGCAAATGTGTGCACTGCCACAGGGGCGCTCGTATCAAAATGGCTTTACTCTCTCTGACGTGGCACTGGCAAACAATCAAACACCTTGGCCCCCTGAGGTTACTCCTCACACGTCTGGCATCCCTGCCACGGCACACCCTTGGCTGGGAAAACAGGAGGAGGGCTTTCAGCCTGTGGCACAGACTGGGCGACATCTCCTCCTTGAGCTGGGCCACCAGCTCAGTCTCCTCTGACCTTATGACAGTTCTTTTCTGAGGCCCCAGGTATCTTTATTTTGCAAAAAAGTGTCAGCCAGGACCATCTTAACCCACTATTCAGGCTTTAATGATGTGGAAACTTCCAATAACAGGCACTGGAGAATCTTAACTCTTTTCCTCTCAGGAGACTCAGAGGTCAATGCAAACACAGCCCCTTAGTAGCCCACTACCTTCTCAGTACACCCAGGGGGTCTTGAGAGGGGGGACCTTTGACAAGCCACAAAACAGTTCCTGTGAAACTCTGTGCCCTTTTTCCTTCACATTTGGTCATCTGAAGGTGGCCAACCAACTACTATTGTGCAAAAGAACAGCATCTACAAATATCAATAGCAAATTGTAGCCATCTTTAGGTGGTAGCTCCCTCCACTGAACTTCTAACTAAACAATAGGCTGCCAGATAAAACACAGGGGCCAGTTAAACTGGACATGAAGATAAATAAAAATTTTTAGTGCAGCATTTGGGACATATTCATACTAAACAAAGTATTTGTTGTATCTCTGAAATTCAAACGGAACTTGGTGTTCTGTACTTTTATTTGCGAAATCTGGAAATCATAAATTAACTGATATGTCTACCGCCACATACACTTCCCAACCCCTTCACCCTGGTCCAAATCACACCCCCAAGGAGGAGGAGAACTGGAAAGTAAAGAGCTCAAGTTCAGTGCAGAAATGTCCCTCTCTGACTCTGGATTCATGTAGGCAGATTTTTGTTATGAAGAAGATGAATAGGACCATATGGGCAAAAAAAGGAGTATCACTTTGAAAGTTCTGTGTAGGTGAATCAGCACCTCCCCCCTCAAATTCATGCTATTTCCACCCTGACTTCTACCCTTGGCTTCCCCACAGTAAGTTCCCATTGAAATCCTCCCCACTGGGAGACACCCTCCATTGAAGAATTACTGTACATATCAGTCTACCAACCGACTACTAACTTCTACCTAGGCAAAAAAAAAAAACCCACAAAAAAACAGACTAAAGTAATCTAGTCTTATATTTCATAAATCTCAATTACAAATTTTTAAGACTACTATTTTGAAAGATGTGAAACCCCATCAAGAAACAGCTGAGATAAATCATTAATAGTCATGCTATTTGAAATTATTATTTTTTTTTTTTATCCTCACTCAAGGACATTTTTCCATTTTTTGTTCAGATAGAGTGGGAGGGAGAGAGGGGGAAGAGAGAGAGAGAGAAACAGCGATGTGAAAGGGACACATTGAGTGGCTGCCACCCACACGACCCAACCAGGGCCGGGGACAAACTGCAACCGAGGTATATGCCCTTAGCGGGAACGGAACCTGGGTCTCTCTGGACCGCAGGCCGACGCTCCAACCGCTGAGCCAAACCGACCAGGGCTTGAAATTTTAACTTAAACAGTGAAGCTTTATGCTAGTCTCTGTTTGGTGTCAAGGCAAGTGTGTGGCCCACACAAACACATCACCACTCTTACTGGTCTTTGGAGCCCAAAGCCGGGTGTTCAGTTGTCATTTGAATGGGGACTCCCACCAAGCCCTGCTCAGTGGGTATCTTTACAAAGTGGCAAAACCAGGTCGTGAATTCATTGAGAGCACGGACAGTGTGTGAACAGTGTTGACTTGCCGCCGGCCATCACTCGGGAATATCCTGGATCACGTCCCAGATGTTGGCCTTTGCCGTGATGGATGCTCTAATTCTAACTGCACAACACAAAGTAATCTCCAGTCAATTCCACCAACGCATCACATTGATGTGTTCTTAGGTACCTGTCACACATTGGGCAATGAACTCAGGCTTGTATTCCCAGACTTTGTCATAACCCAAATCCTTCTAATTAGAGACACTGGACTTGTTAATAATCATTACTATATTAAATTTATCATTATGAAAATAACAATAAATTATGTTATAGTCTTAGTGGGTAAAAGCTCATATGTTGAGCAGAAAATGGCTCACCTTTATGAGTACACCAAGTGTTTTATGCCATGAGAGGCCTTTTACAAAAATACTTCTATGATTAAATAACATGGAAGTAGTACTTGCCACCTGTGCTAAGCTTTTCAGCTCACTACGGAATATTCTGCTGAAAATATGGGGAAATAGAGGTATGCAGAAACTCCCAGGACTGTGACAGAGTTAGGGACAGAACGCATGGCTGGTGATCCATACCGAAAGCTAATATTTCACATCCCTAACTCAGGTTTGCTGTGCAGAAGGAGCTGGGTATGTAACCATCATACCTCTTATCATCTAAACATTGACTGCATGTCCCCAAAGCATCCAAACAATTTCCTGTTCCTGTATATGTCACTTAACTATCACCCAAATGACAACTGTCCTTTCGTCCTCTTTAAACTGTGTTCAAAGAACCTACTCAAATTGCCATGAAATCAATTCACCAGGCAGAGACTCGAGGACCAAAGTACACTGTGAGTGGGATGAGGGTGAGACTGTGTGTGTTCTGTTGTCACCGTTTCATTAGCATCGAATACAGTTCAGGGCACATATGTGCTCCAGGAACACTCAAGAGAAGAAATGGACATCTGGACCCTACACACATACATTCAAGTAAAATAAATTACCTTATTAATTCAAACAGTTCTTACCTCATTATGCTCTTCAGATGATCTTCAGAAATTCAGATGTCTATTCTGGTATTAATAATTCTGCAGAATTAATAGTAAGAATTTTTTTAATCTCTCATTCTCTCTCTTCTTTACTTTCCGTATTCTGTTATTCATTTAATATTTATTGAGTATTTACTATGCGTAAAAAAAAAGCTGTACTAGGGGCCGTGAATGCCTAAAGTTAGTGAATTTCCCAAGCATTCCAGGTCTGTTTTTCCTTTGAGCAAACTCATTAAACTACCCCCTAAGAAGTCAGTCAATGTTTACACGGTTTTAATCTTTTTAGCTGCTAAATGCAAAATATTTCTAAGCTGTGAAATTATTTTCCTATAGAAAAATATAGTTTTCTCCATTATAAGAAATGTAAGCGATGTTAGGGTGGGGACTATGAAGATATACTTTATATCAAGGAAAGTTACACGTTTTCCATTTTGGTTGATGTTGTATCTTTTGACCAAATTCCTGGACTGAAAAACAGGAATGCGGTAATAAGTGTCTAGGACATATCCCCCAAACAGTTTTACATAGAAGTTCATCGGATCCTAATTACAGCTCTGTCCAGGAGGTGGACGGTAGTGACAGGTCACTGGGGCGTGGAAGCCATGACGAACGTATTACATGAACAGAGAAGTCACGGCACAGCCTCTCTGGAAGGGAGCCCAGGACAGTAAAATAAGAATACATTTGAGAGTCATAACACCTGGGTTGCAAACTGCACGATTTGGGAAAATTAATCTCTCTCCACATCAGCTTTTTCACTCCATAAAAAAAAAAATATATATATATATTAGGTTGAACCACTTGAAATTGCCATGATGCATTCATTTTTTTACCCACACAAATGGCCATTTCATTTGGTGCAACCTCCTAAAATGTTCAATAATACTTAGAAGAGTTGTCCTACGTATTGAACACTGTCCTCCATTGCAGCCCCTTCCTGGAGCCTGGAACAGAGAAGTGGAGGCAAGTGTCAGCTCTCTGCGCCCTCCCGGGTCCCCCACAGCCTCGGCATGACGCTGTCAATCACACTCGCCATCACCGCTCCGCCACCCTTTTCATAGATTTCAGACAAAGCAAAATACACTATCTAAGTGTATTTTACAACACATTAGCTAAAACGTTACCACATTTTGAAATTTCAGAAGGTAAGGCAAAAAACAAACAGGATTCTAATTGCTACGGATTCTCCAGTTTAATTCGGCAGCATAAAGGGTCCCCTTTCCACTTCCACGCAGATGTTTTACGTTCTCCATAATGAGCACCTATATAATGAGAGGGTCACATCTGTCTTGAACATACATGTTCACAAACCTGTCAACAACAGCATTATAGCCAGGAGATCCTAGGTTTCCCTTTGATTACAACTTAATATTAGTGTAGATAAATAGCCAAACATTTGCTTGAAACATTTCATAAGAACGAGGCAATACTGATATATGGTCACCCAGGAAACTGACAGTTTTAGAAAAGCAGTGAAGAGAAGGAAATAAGACAATATAAGAAGCTGATGCAGACCTGGACAAGTCCAACCCCGAAATTTTCTCAGTAACTGTGTTTCTGCGGTCTCCATACCTGAACCTGCAAAAGTCTTAAGAGACATTAAATGATCCAGAGAGGGACTCTGTCTAGTAAAGACACATTTTTCATCTGTGAACTCAACTTCCAGAGGATATTTAGATCAACGAGGGAAAAAGAGACTATCCAGGGAAATCACCCAAATCACTCCTGATGATCAATAGAGTGGCAGACATTGTAGGCATTCATATCCACTAAAGTAATCAGGAGCCTTGAGCATAAGGCAGCACTTTTTTTTTTAAGGCTATGTACAAGAATTTCCATATTAATTCAACTAAAGTATAGACAGACCTCATTTTTTATTTGAATTATTTTCATTCTTCTTTTAATTTTACCTCCCCTCGTAAAGACCATTCATTCCTAATGACCATCTCCAGTGTAATAGTCACAGGGCTGTTCAATCATTGAATAATTATCTGTGTCTAACAAGTACTCAGCACTAGATCAGAGGCCAGATAAACCTTAAAGGAAGCTTTTCTAATGCTTACTGAAGGCTTATTTCATTATTTAAAGAGGCATCGCAATGTCTTTACAAACTTGCAATGTCCTCTAACAACTGTTGCCTAATCATCTGTTGCCAAATCAGAGCTTGATGAAAGTATAGAAAGGTGTTCGGCCAGTGTGGCTCAGTGGTTGAGCGTCGACCCATGCACCAAGAGGTCGCCGGTTCGATTCCCAGTCAGGACACATGCCCAGGTTGTGGGCCTGATCCCCCAGTGGGGGCATGCAGGAGGTGGCCAATTGATGTTCTCTCTCATTGATGTTTCTATCTCTCTCTCCCTCTCCCTTCCTCTAGCTCTAAAAATCAATAAAGAAAAAAATATTTAAAAAAAGAAAATACAGAAAGGTGCAAAATAGAATATACCTAGACTATTTGGGGCCATGAGAAGGCTTAGATACCACTGTCCCCTTTCAAAAATGAAAAGCCTGAAAACAAAAGGCTCATCAATAATGCAAAGATCCTAGAGCAGGGAAAAACGCAACACAGAATACAAAAACAACAAACACTACTCTAGAATGATGCAGACTCCAAGAAAGTAGAGGGTTTTAAACTTTGCACTATGACAGAAAATAAAGAAAATTACTTATGAACTAAGATATCAGAAAGGAGACAAAATAAGAGAATAAAAGTGTTCAAGGAAGGGGGTGACAAAAAAAAGTTGAAGACCACAGATGGCTAAAAATAAATAAACAAACAAACAAATAAATAATCCTAATAAAAATAAGTCAGACCTTGTCTCTTCTCTGTTCAAACCCAGCTGGTGTTTGTACATCTCAATCTGATGTAAACCAAATTCCTAAAATAATCCACAAGGCCCAGCCTGATCTTAACCTTAGTAAGTGTTCTGACCTCTGTTCTCTATTCTTCAGCTCACTTTCTGTGCTCCAGTTAAACAGGCCTCAAACATGCTAGACATGTTCACCTCAGGGCCTTTGCACTAGCTCTTCACCCTGCCTAGAATATTCTTGACCCAAATATCTGTAAGTCTTGTTTATTTGTCTCCTTCAAATGTCACTTTCTCATGGACTCTTTTCCTGACTACCTTCATTTATTGATAACCCTCACTCTGGTACTCCATATACCCCCTTTTCTCATTTTACTTATATTTACTTATTTATCTATACTATATTGATAATTATTTACTTATTCATTTTGTTTATTCTTTATGTCCTCCGACTAGAATTGAAGCTCTAGGAGAGCTAAGGTATTTGGTGTATGTTGTTTATTTCTATACTCTTAGTACCTGGCATAGTGCCTGTCACATGGTAGACGTTCAATAAATACATGTGTTACATATATAAATGAGGGAAAAAATAATCGATTGCAAAGCTCTCTATTGAAACATTCAATTCCGGAAGACATATAAAAAAGGGGAAATATGTGATCCAATAATTTATCCTCAGCTCATTCATGTATAAAAGCAACAAAATGGGATTGTTAGATATGAATGATCTCAGAAAATACAGCACCTGTTAAGTTTTGCAAACTTAATAACAAAATTTTATCAAACTAAAATGCAGTTCAAAATACACATGCTTAGGAATGGGGAAGCTACTTTATGAAAAGACTAACGAAGTAAACATTCATTCCTTTTCAATTATGGCTGTGCAAAAAAGAACTATTAAAGTTGCTTTAAAGTTAAAAATTAAAGTTATAAAAAAGAATGTAAATATTATAGATCTTTAAGAAAAACTATACAATAGAAAAAACAATACACATAATGAGCTTGGTCAGTAGTCCTAGATGTAAAAGCAGAAATCGCAAGGAAGAGACAAGAGTCCTGGAAGCAAAATGGTACTGTTTCTAATCCTTCACACTGGGAGACTGAATTTTGTTGCCAAAATCCTCTTACAAACCATTTTGTTCCTGATAAAAATAAATAAACAAATAGTTATATCCTGGGGGAAGGCAATTTGGCAATATTCATAAACATTTTAACTATTTGTGAAATTGATTGCAAAAATGATCCTAATTTTTCAGTTTTGCTAATGCCCTTCCACACATACTCTAGACTCGGCCATGTAGCTTGCTAGCAAACTTGACACGAGAGACTTGAAGAAATGCTCACATGTTTCCACCTCCCCTCATTGACTTCTGTCTTGCCATGAGAACACACGCAGGAGAATATTTCAGGAGAAATGCTAAGGCTATCTAGACCAGCCAACAGTTAGTTAGCGCTCAGACGTGGGAGAGCCCACCAAGATCACCAGGACCGCCTAGCCACCCCACTCTGACTGCAGACACATGACTCAACCTAGCGAAGAAGGACCACTAAGCCAGTAATAACTTGTGAGTAATAACAAATGATGATCTTAAACGGCTAGAAAAATAATTAACACATGGAATTACTCTCTGAAAGCAATTCTTCTTTTAGAAATGTATACTAAAGACACCCATACCTTCTCTACGAAGAAGTATCAGATTTCTTTTCTTATTGCAAACAATGCCATAGGAATATTTTTGTTTGTTTGTTTGTTTTTTGTTTGTTTTTATAAGCACAGTCATTGTATTGTTATTTTTCACAGTCAGAAGTTAGAAAAACACTATGTTCAGAAACAGAGAAATATAGCATTTCTGCTCACAAGAGTATTTATTGTAGCACTGTTTGCAGTATGAAAATATTTGGAAACTACATAAATGATCATCAATAGAAGGGTTAAAAATCTTTTAGGCTGGGGAAAAAAAGTATGTGGCAATTAAAAAGCATGACTTAGGCCCTGGCCAGTTTGGTTCAGCCGTTAGTGTTGGTCCATGGACCAAAGGGTCTCGGGTTCAATTCCCAGTCAAGGGCATGTACATACCTGGGTTGCAGGTTCGATCCCCAGCTCAGAGTCATGCGGGAGGCAACCATTCGATATGCCTCTCTCACATTGATGTTTCTTTCCCTCCCTCCCTCCCTCCCTTCCATTCTATCTTAAAAAGTCAACAGAAAAATATCCTCAGGTGAGGATTAACAAAAAAAAAACAAAAAGCATGACTTAGGTTTATATATTTTATAATACCACAACACGTGTTACTAAGTGACAAAAATGAGATGCAAAATAACATACAGACCTTTATATTTTATAAATATACATATTTATATATGTAGGAAAAATGTTTGCTAGTATATACAAATTGTTAAGTTATTACTACCAGAGAGTCAGAAACAGGGTGATAAAAGAGTGACTTCCATATTTTAAATGTATAATTATATGCAGTGATTTTGTTCTTTAAAAAGAAGACTTTTTTAAGTAGAAGGAAGGGGTTTTCTATGGCACCGGGCATTGCTCAGGACCAAGCTGATGTTTAAGGGCACCGGGGACCACACGGACCCACGGACACTGCTGTACCGCACACACCTTGGACCCCGCGAGCGCGCGCCAAGCGAGAACTCCCTTCTGCGACTGCGGCTGAGGAACCATCACCACAATCTCCATAAAATTAGGTTATTAAGTGCATCCATATTGTTTATGAGACATAGAAAACATGTTCATTTTCCTATTCGTGTTAACAGCTGCTCGGAGGATTGATGGAGCGTCACTTAGAAAATGTTCTGGAGTTCAGATGAAGATGTGTTAGGATAAATCATTACTCATTACCATACACTTACACGTACACAGAGGATAACAATCAGAAATTGATTAATGCACTGTCTCTTCGCTGATCTTTCTGCAGCAGCACCCGGACCAAAAGCTTCTGAGAGCTTGGCAGGGAGGTGAGAGGAGCATGTCCCCTTCTCTTGCAGATGCAGCAGTGCTCACAGAGGGACCAGGAGGAAGTAGGGGATGCAGAGCTTTAGGTGAGGTGCTACGGGAAAGAAGAAAAGACCTGGCCACAGAGGGGTCCTTGACCTCAGGCATTGGCTGTTGGCAATTAGGCTGCCCCTCAGTTCCAGCCCATGCTGCCCCAGGCTTACTTGTGGTGCACCTTTGCTCTCTCTGCCATTATGTTCATGAGGCTTCCACTTACTACAGGGTATTCTCTTATTCTGGTAAAAATAAATTCTGATCAGGGCAACTGTCTGCACACGGTGACCAGACATTCATCATTTCAGAGTAATGCTGCTAGCTGAGCCCCCATGGAGGAAACAGAAAAGGGGTGGGCAACGAGCCTGCCACATTACAAGCAACTCCTCAGTAGAAAGTACTGCACATTTCACACATCTCTGCGTGACTGACAGAGCACTTGTCAAATCTGAGCTACCACAGTTCTTGGCGTGGTACCCAGAACAAATCTGAACTTTTAATTAATACTATTTCTCTTCTTGTTCCCAAATGTATAGTTACAACAGCAAACTTATCAGCTAGCTGGAAAGCTGTTTCCCACATTAGCAATTTGAGATGAATCAGGCGGTGATGTGTGTGGGATGTGGGTCTTTGAGCCATGACATCACTGGGATCGCGGTGGTCATGACAATGGAAGAGGACTAGTGTGCTGTGTTGCCACACTCACCTGCACCCTTTCCAGGGGCATAGTGAACCCGCAGTTGGTGAGTGAGCCCTGTAACAAGAGCTTGAAAGGTTGCAGAGTCTGAGTTGGAAACAAGTCTGAAAGTGAGGTGGGAAGGATGCAGATTCTCACTGAGGATCAGCATGGGGGCTATGGATTCGATAATGGCTGTGCCAGCGTCTGCAGCACACGTCATGCAGTCCTAACTCAGCATTAACTATTGGTATGTTATTTTTCAAGTCACTTATTTCTCAGGGGCCTCAACTTCTTTATTTGAAAAATGAGTTCTACAATCACGGTGTTGGAAGCAAACTGAAGGGACAGTTAGTCCAACTGTATTCCAGAGGTTTTCTACGTGATCTCAAAGGTTTCTCTCAACGGCAGCTTTGTGGAATTCCATTATTGTCATGGGAATGCAGGGAAGGACAAGGAAGTTGAAGAATACATTTACTCCCCACCTCAACCACTAGCGCGGATACCTCATCAAGCTGTCCTCAGAGGTCAGGAGGATGCAGTCAAGATCAGTGGCACATGTCTCACCCTCTGTGCCAAGCTGTGACAGGAGAGAGGAGAAAGGTGCCAAGCAGAGAGCTGGACAGCAGCAGATGGTACCATACCTCTCTACACACAAGCTGCCACTCTCAGATGTTCCTTTCCCCATCTTGCTTTAAGCTTCTCTCTAACTTTCCAAATCATGCTGCTTTTACAGCCATAGAAGGAAAAAACTGGCCATGATAACCCTTCAAACACCTTTATCAGGCTGGATTGAACATACCAAGGCAAGTTCCTAAGGGACCATCTCCAATTAGGGACAACCCCCAATAAAAAGGAGTAAAAATATCAAGATGATTGATAAGGGTTGCCGACTCTCGGCCTGCTGGGGGTCCTTGCAGCGCAATGAACTATAAGCAGACACTGCTTGGAGTGAGGGGGAGCATCACAAGGGAACAAATGCTCCAGATCTCTGGATGCAGCCCAATTTATTTGCAAAGTGGTTCCCTAGGTTACATGGTGTTTTAGGTAATTAAGTCCTTAAGATCGGTCTCTGCTGACCTTACAGCCAAGCCCAGCATACTTCCTGTTCCTGCTGTCTCTTGCTGATTTCAGCAGAGATACATAACAAACACATTCACGCTTGGGCGATAGGCCCATTGGCACTTTCAGGGTGGCTTTCCAAACCCAACACGCATACCTTATCTATTCTCATGCATACTATACATTCAGGGTGTTGTTCCAGCCCATCATGCATAGTTTGATCGATACTTTCAGGGTGGCGTTCCAGCCCATCATGCATACCTTATCTACTCACACGTATACTTTGATCCTTGGCTGGCTAGGCCACGAGAATGCATACCTCAAAGTTACATTTTGTTCATCCACCAAACCCCCAATCCTACAAAGGGTGAACTAAAAAATGCAGGAAAAAGGAGAAAAACACTCTAAGATAATGAAAACAGAGAAAAATACAATTAAGCCTGGCCTATGTGCCACTTCACCTCATCATTTCTGCAAAATTATATCATCAGACCAGTGCCGGTTAGGATGCAAAACAATGTGAAGACCTTCAATTTCATAGTTAACATACAGCTACATACATTTATCAACATACATCCAATTACACACTTAGCACATGTACATTTTACTCAATTAAAAGTATATTTCAATAAAAAAACAGTAGGCATGAAAAACCAATTGTCATTCATTTTGACTTCTTCGGGAGTTTCAACTTACAGAGCAGATTAACCAGTCAAACGAATTGTAATGCTCTTCTCCAGTGCCAGTTAACTAATCTCAAACAGACATATCTTCAGATAGTGCTAAGGTAAATCTCAATTTAAAATCATGTAATAAGGCTTAGAGCATGCCCTCCCCTGCTCCAGAGCAGGGGATGGTAAAGCCTTTCAATCATGTACATCCTAGCAATCATTTTGCTATATTGTCATCCAGCCTCTCTGCACCTGGACTTCCTTCATGAGAGACGATATAGCATGATGTTCAGGAGCCCTGACTCTGCCAGCACCACTTATTGTCTCAGTGATGGTGGACAACTTAGCTGACTTCTCTGCACCTCAGTTTCTTCATCTTTAAACTGTGTACTGTTATGGCTGGAATTATGTCTCCCAGATCAATGTTGAAGTCCTGACCTCCAGTACCTGTGAAATAGGGTCTCCGCAGATAATCAGTTTAAGATGAGATGGGTCCTGGTTTAATATGACTAGTGTCCTTATAGAAATGGGAAATCTGACACAGAGTTAGACATGTACAGAGGGAAGACAGCATGACATTGGGAGAAGGCCATCGACATGTCAGGAAATGTCTAATGCTACCAGAAGCTTGGAGAGAGTCCCAGAAGAGATTCTTCTTTATATCCCTCAGGAGGAACCAACCCTGCTAACACCTTAATTTTAGACTTCTAGCTGCTGTATGGTGAGACAGTAAATTTCGGTTGTTTAAGCCACCCAGTTGGCGATACTCTGTTTAACAGCCCTAAGAAACTAATACAGGGACCAGTAACAGCCTCTTCCTCATGGAATTGTTATGAGGATCAAATAAGTTAATAAATGTAGAATATTTAGAACACTTTCTAGCATATAGTAAGTAGTGAAAAAATACTAATGTTAATTTTTCACTGAGTTCTATTCACTCTCATGTATATTCATGTGTAATGCCAAAGGCTGGGACCAATAAAACAGGCAGTTGGCCCTAAATGCGTTTCACTGTTTTCCCTATTTGCATCCCTTGCACCAATTCTGTAATTGAGAAAGTTTTCTCATTTTTTTTCTAAACCATATCTTATTCCCAAAACTGGAAAATTTAAAATACACATTTTCCCTACTTGAAAGCGTCTCTTCTTTGCTCCCACTGCCCTGCTCTCTCGATTATACATCAATTCAAGAGTACAAACCCTTCAGATCTCCCTCTGTTCCCAAATCAAAACTTTCTCAGAAAGATCTAACACACTGTTGCCTAAGGTCATTTTTAATCACCGATAGTTTAAAGTGTTATTATCCTCCACCAGAGTACAGTTTGAACAGGAATCAAAGTCTTAAACTCAAGAATGGGCTCTACTATTTGAAGGGTTTTTAGCCATAAGCTAGTGGTTAATAGAATTTAGAGGGCAGGGTAGAGATGGCAGACATCAAGGACTCCGCAGTCCTCTGAAGGCGCCCTTTATTTCACAGGTCTGAACCAACACTGCCTCCATTGTGTTGCTTTGTCAATCCAACTTGGTAATTCAGCCAAATGACAATCACTTGCCCTTTACTGTCAAGTTCATAGTCGATAGATAGAAAATGTATCTATCACCAAATAGAAATCCACTTGATAGAATTCAGAATCAAAGAATGCAATTGAGCCACCAGTTATGTCAATGCCAATGTGAGCAAATGGAATGTCAACATCCAGTGCCACCACCGTCTTGACTCTGCCTTCTGGTCCCTACTGCAATTCCCTCATCTATCAATGGCTTAAAAAAATGGCTAAGTTCATTCAACAGTCAGAACTTTGTGAACCTTAAATAAAAATTAGTTTACAAACATCTCAAGAGACATTTCAAATTAAGTAAACTGAAAGTCATTCTATAGGTTATATATCCCTCATGGTCCCAACAGAAAACAGATGGTGTGCTAAAACTGGGCCATTTAAGAAGAGTTTAATTAAAGAACTCTTTACAAAGATGTGGGCTGAGTACAGGGAAGCACAGGGATGGTGTAGAACCAGGGGCTAGTAACTGTGCAGTGTCACCACACTTCCAGCCTGAGGAGCAAGGAGAGAGAGCACCTATCAAAACCCAGAGAGGGAGAACTATGTGGAGAAGGCTCCCTAGAGTCCAAGGACGCAAGCAGCTCATAGCAACCCCAAAGGGAAGGAACCAGGAGGATAAATATCCTGACCTCACTCTCCTCCCTACTCTCTGATCTCTAGGCAGGGTTCCCCATAGCTAATCTCAACTAGAAGCCAGAACACTAGAAATCTTATTGATATAATGTCCCTAGCGGTCAGCATCCAAGATATAGAGCGGAATGGAGACTGTGGAGATTGAATCAAAGAGGAGGTATCTAGCATAACACATGACCTTGGATACATCAACCCTGCATTTTCCCATGTTTGGATCACAGTGGCCAATCCAGTGCTGAAAGAGAATCAGTAAGTTCTCACTGAGTGGAACTGAGTCTGAAAATAATATATTTAAGATAGATAAGCTCCATAGTTCCTTCCAACTCTAACATTCTCTGATTACTAATTTGTTCATTCTCTACAAATATTATCCAATAATTGTAGCTTGACCATAATGAAGAGGTCACCATTGCTAGAGATGAAATTCACATCCCAACCTTTAACTCTACATTCTGTTATCTCTCCCGTGTGAAAATACATAAATGAATTGTACAAGGGTTACTCAATGAGATGTATGAAGAAAAGAAAGAACAAAATATTTAGGTGGAGACATGAATGCAGGATGATAAATGAGAAAAATCACTTGATTGCAAAAGTAGGCCCATTAAGGATATCTTAAGCTTATAAAAGAATAACTATGATGTACCATAATAACGAGATGGGCATACTTCTGCAAATATTTCTACAATTTTCAGTGCTTTGTTTCAGTAAATAGTTAGAGTACTGTTCTTAGCACTCAATTAGTACTCATAGTTGTTATGCATATAGGTATACGTTGAAATGCTTAGGGCTGTTAGCAAAATTAAGCTCTGTATGTCCTTCCAGATATTTCTTTCAAAACCATCCTCTATTCCTAAAGCTGCTTAATGGGTAGAAAACTAGTTTTTGAGTCATTCAACTCATTTTGCAATCAGCTCTCCAACCCCATAAATCTCAACTGGATACTTGCTCATCCCTGAGGCGTTCCCCTGGGAGCATATGTTCCTGAATTAACCCTCTGTGATCTTTTCCTCAGTGAGTCCAATCCACCTGCTTTCCTGCATTGCTTTATACTTGAGTGTTTGTGGTCTGTGAAAAAAAGTCCTTCCTTTAAATCCCTTCAATGACATCTCCAACTACTTTTCTGTTTTCATATTTCCCTTTCCTGCTCTTCATTCCATTGGATCCTTTATTCTTTATATACGCTTTCTGCAGATGTTCAGTGCAGCACTTGATAGCATAAAGGCTCAATAAATTCAAACCGTCAGAATTTAACAAAGTTCTTCCAACTTTTCCCTCCACTGAGCGCTCTTCCCTCCCTCACTGTTCAAACATTCTTTCCCAATGGGAAAATGGTGTTCCCAGAAACCTAGACTGACTTCATCTGGCTCCCGCTACTATTTCAGTTGCACAGCTGGAAGGAGGTCCCTGGAGCTCTGATTTGCAATTAAGTGATTTCATCTCAATACTATCCCTTGTAAGAAACAGCACTTAAGACTCGTATTTCACTTCAACTTTAGAATTTGAAAAGAAATAACATACAGATATCCCTTCCATGAAACACTTGGTTTAGAAAAGACAGGGAGAGAATGTTCTAATCTGAGTGAATGTGTTAGCAGCTCAGAGATGAGAGCTGATAAATTGTCCCCTGAAATCATTAAAAATGCTGTTAAAAAGTATATTTGACATCTTAATAGGAAAATGACAAAATAAAATGTCAGTGTTCTTGCTTCCCTACCTGAGGCTCTATTAGACACACTCTAAATGATGGTGACTAGCACCTGCTGTCAGGCATTGCCTCGCATGCTATAAAAATAACTCCTCGAAATAATCCAGAGAAAGAAGTGGCGTCGGCCATCTGTCTGCTTTAATTGGTTTTTCATCAGAATCCTACCATTTCTTGATATATATTCCAGTTGTGTCTCTCTGTTTCCTTAAAATGACCTTGGGTACGTGGGGAGGACCAGCCACCTGAATGCGTATAGGTAGCATTTGCAGCAAGGCCCTGCCAGGTCCAAAGTTAATGCCCCTCTTGTGGGCACAGGCAGAGTCCCCATGTGCAGTCGCGCACACCTTGTGCTTTCCCAGAGTTCTGTGGAAGAACCAGAAAGGGTTAGATTCAGCTAGCACTTGCTGAGCTCGAACCGAGAGTCGAGCCCTCTGCTTGGCGTTTCTGTGGCTGCCATCACCCCCACCAAAAATGGAAAGGAGAGGTGGAGCAGCAGAGTTCTGGGACACGGCCGCCAGGGGAGCTGTAGTGGCAACTCACAGGAAGCATGACTAGCTGTGCAAATGTGAGGTCTGCTCCATGTCTGTCCTGGCTTTCAAACCTCTCCCATCCTTGGAGCACAAAAGATCAAAAGATACTCTCGTTCAAAAGATACCTGGAAAGTGAAGAGAGATGCAAAAGCACGGATGAAGTGAACAATCAGAAACTTTAAACTACCCATGTTCGGGTCTAAGGTCCTTGCAGTAAAACCATGTCACAGGCAACAACAAGAGCGTGAAATGCTGCAAGGATTCACAGCAGCAGAAAGTAGGTCCTTAGCCATCTGTTGAAGGAGGTGTCAGCGTCAGTTTCCCAGTGAGGAGGAACCAGAAACTGACACCTCAACACACGGATTCCTTTGTAGTGTGTCATATATCAGTGCCCCCAAATGTTCATAGTCTCTTGCAAGAGCACAATTCTGATGTTCTCGGTAAACCCCTCAGTGGCCCTCATAAAGTCTGCTATGAACTGCCCCTCTAGTATGGTCACATACAAACCGTGGGTATGACGGGTCTTACCTGAATATCTTATCTGGGTAGGAGACGTACTAACATCAAGTGTGCAGCACGAACCACTCCAGGTCAGCAGCCCGCAAACTGCCTGGGCAGGAACACAGCCTGCTGCTGTCCCCCAGGAAATCAAGGGTGCAGCCAGGCCCCTCTGTCTGGGCCGTGCCTCCTCTCTGGTCCCTGAGGGAGGGCACATCAGCACAGCCGTAACTGCATGCCCACCTCACCATACCGGGTCCTCCCTGCCCCCTGGCCGCGACACGGTGCTGAGATGGGACAATGCAGAAGGGAGAGAAAGAGGGAGGGCAACCAGAAAGGACCTAACGGTGAGAGTCTGATCTGTGAGCAACAGCTGAAGATGGCGAGAGTGATTCACGTATGGGAGACCAGGGGCATCAAATGCTCTCAAGTGTTT
This sequence comes from Tadarida brasiliensis, assembly GCA_030848825.1. Classification (NCBI taxonomy): domain Eukaryota; kingdom Metazoa; phylum Chordata; class Mammalia; order Chiroptera; family Molossidae; genus Tadarida; species Tadarida brasiliensis. The sequence goes on along the minus strand of CM061259.1, from coordinate 15,511,864 downwards.
GGATTTAAAGGGAAAATATTTAAGTGCCTCCAGTATAAAAATATTTATGCTGGAGGGGGTCCTTCCAGTATATCCCAAACCTGAGTCTGTGATGCTCTGAGAGAAAGTTCAGGCTAGCTAGCAGGACAGAACCCCTCCTTATGAAAAAATACATCGGGGTGGGCCGAAGGTTTACAGTGAGAGTGCGTGGACAGAGTCAATAGAGCTACTGGAATAATCATAACCTGCACGTCCTTCTCCATACGAAAAGCTGTAAGCCTACTTTTGCCCACTCCTGTCCGTTGTATTTTAGAGTATCTCATCAAAGCCTACAGACTAATATATTACAAACTAATGATGTAAGTGGTATGAGTAGAGAGTTTTTTTTTCCCCCAAGGAAATAAGATTTAAATCTACAAATTTACAAGCCAAGAGAAAACAAAGGAAACGTGGGAAAGCGAACCAGACCAGCGGTCCAGGACACGAGGTCACTGTGCCCCGCAGCCCAGGCTGCAGCAGCTGTGTCACTGGGGCAGGACCGGGTCTGATCCGGACGCTGCCTCCAGCTCCTGTCCCCGGTTCCCGCTGAGCCCCGTCAGCCAGGTCCCCAGGGTTGGTCTGGGGTCATTGTGGACCTCAGAACTTGAGGCTGAAGCCAGGGCCTGCAGCTGAAGCCACCTGGTTTGTGATGGTGAGGTGGAGGCCGGTTTCCTTCAGGTCATCGTCACCCAGCTGACTGCAGCCCAGGCCTCCCTCAGGGGGTCTCGGGCAGGTGCCACGCTTCACCCTTTGCTGCTCACTCTTGGTGGGCCACGTGGGGAACATCGAGGGGTCGATGGGGAGGGGTGTCTCTCGGAAATACGCGTGCCTGAGGCCGTCCTCTGCGCTGACCCTCTGCACAGGGAAGCAGGTCAGGAACTTGTTCATGAGGTCGAAGCCCTGGTCTGAGAGCAGGGCCCCAAAGCGCTTGTGCAGGTTGTCGGAGGGGTACTTGGTGAAGGGCTTCTTCCCTGCAGGGAGCTCGTTGCAGCCAGGCCAGATCTTCTCACTGGGGGTCCCCAGGTCCTTAAACACTTTGTTGATCTGGTCAATCTCCGACTTCCCAGGGAACAGTGGCTTGAGTCAGCAGCTCCCCAAAGGTGCAGCCCACGGACCACATGTCCACAGCTGTGGAGTACTCGTGGGCACCCAGGAGCAGCTCCGGAGCGCGGTACCCAGCGTCACGACGACTGGGGTGTAGGCCTTCAGAGGGGCCCGTGCTCCCGTGCCAGCCCGAAGACTCCCACCTTGAGGATGCAGCATGGCTCAGTTGGACATCTTGAGGTCACGATGCAGGATCCAGTTGTCATGGAGATGCTTCACCCCACACAGCAGCTGGTTCATCAGGGTCTTCACCTCCCCCGGCAGGAAAGGCTGCTCCATCGTCTCCCTCAGGCTCCTGAGGTTGTGCTGCACACAGCTCATCACAACGTAAATCTTGTCCATGTTGCTGCCCACAGCAATCTCCCTGACGGTCATGAGACTGGGGTGCTGCGCCTTGAGACTGGTGCTGATCTTGATCATCGATGTGATCGGAAAGCGCTCCTTCCCTTCTCCATTTTCAGCCGCTGAGAGCCACAGTCTCATCTGTTTTCTTGCCCTTTGCTCTGTCCACCCCCCCGTAAGTCCCTCTTCAATCCCGTTCAGGCCCTGGAGCTCCCCCACACTCCGACAGCGACAGCCCTGCAGGGCGGGCAGGTACAGGGGCAGCTCCTGTTGGAGCTTGATGGGTGACAGGGCTGGGGAGTGGGGCACGAACTCCCCCTCGGGCAGGCGCTGCTCTGTGGGGTGCCCTCACCCACTTCTTCCTCCCCTTCTTCACTTTCCCCAGAATCTCCATCAAATCGTGATTCTGGAACGATGAGGGTGTGGTTCTCAGCTCCTCGTTCTTCGTCTTCACTCATTTCTTCCTCTCATGTCCTCTGCCGACTGTCCAACGCATCCTCAGAGTTGCTCCCGGTCTCCCCCTCCCTCCTCCTCCTCCCCCTCCTCCTCCCCCTCTCCCTCCTCCTCCTCCTCTTCCTCCTCCTCCTCCCCCTCCTCCTCCCCCTCCCCTCTCCCCCTCCCCCTCCCCCTCGTCCCCCCTTCCTCCTCCTCCTCCTCCTCCCCCTCCTCCTCCTCCTCCTCCCTCCCCCTCCCCTCTCCCCCTCCTCCTCCTCCTCCTCAGAACCTGACCCTGATTCCGCTGATGACGACTCAGGTGGAAAGAGATGATCTGAGTTTTAGTGACAGTGAAGGAGCTCGAACCTGATCTACGCCAACACCAAACTCACTCTGCCCCCTCCGTTCTACAGGGAAGGGGCGACCCGCATCTACCGAAACACAGCGGGGGTGCGCGGAGCCAGAGCGGCCTGGGTTCAAACACAGACTCCACACTTCTCAGCTGTAAGACACTGGACAGCTTCCTCATCACCTGTAAACCAGAACACCTACCTATGGGGAGGGCGAAAGCAGGTAATTACTGTCTGTGATGGCCCACGGCACCACGCCTGGACATGGTAGTCAATACGCATTTACCCTTTTCCTTTTAATCTCAGAAATTCTTTTTTTTTATTTTTTTTCCCTTTCTCATTCCTGTACCACCTTTATAAACAGCCTAGTGGTTCCCGTTAGACAGAATGAAAATGAAGGCCCTGAATCTGGGTCACCGAGGGATGCAATGACTCAGTGGAGGCCCCAGGCCCTTTGCTCGGCCGCCTCTCCCCATCAGGCACAGGGAGCCCCAGTGAGCACAGCGAGGCAGTGATGTCTTTACAAAGCCCAGGAAGGCGGCTTTGGATTTTATGTGTGGGTTTGTCCAGCAGCAGAATCGTTCCGTGGGGCCCCAGCAGTAAAAGGATGTGCGGCTTTCAGGTAATCTCAGAAATTCTTGAAAAAAAAAAAAACATTGACGAAGGAATGGACACTGGTTTACGTTTCTTCAATGTCAATTCAGGGATCACTTACTGAGCTCTCAGGAGCTGCCATGCTATGGGACCCTGGGGCCTAAAGAGAAACAAGTTAAGAATGACAGACATGACCCTCTTCACTAGCTTAGGTTCCAAACAGCGTCAGCGTGACCCTGTGACACGACGTTCCCAGGAAGCCTAGTAACTCCCTCTGTAGATTTCTCTCCAACCCTATCCTAAATTGTACAAACATTTCAAAAGGAGTTGGTTCATCTTGCAAATGCTCAGCAGAGAGAGACCCTGGGATGCCTGATCAGACCACAGGCCCTTCTGATCACTGGCCCTACAACCCAGAGGGGGCATCTAACGCTATGATCATGCCGGTGCTGCCAAACCCTGCATAGCCCACGAGGTCGTCCCACACCTCGACCCCGGGTGATGGTTCCCTCTCGTACGTGAACACTGGCCAGCGTTTCTCAGAGCACAACACTGCTCCTCGTGTCCCAGAATACGTCCCTCCCTCGACCAGTGGGACTCTGGGCTGTCTCCTACCTTGGGAATCACGGATTAGAGAAATGATTGGCAAACCACAGGCGCTACTGTCTGCTTCCATGGGACCCACACGCTGAAAATGATTTCTACATTTTTTAAAATGGTTATGTATCATTTCATGATGCAGGAAAAGTAAATAAATTTCAAATTTCAGTGTCTGTAAATAAAGTCTCATTGGAGCACAGCCATGCTCATTTCCTGAAGTATTGTTTACAACGACTTGGACATCATAACAGCAAATTTGTTTCCTGCGTTATTGGGCAGAGGTCATTTGGTCAGCAAGTCCTAAACATGTCCCATCTGTCCCTTTACAGATAATGTTAGCTGACCTCTAGGTTAGAGACTCAGTCCCTTCCCTTTCAAAAGGTCCCTGAGCCCCTTATCCAAACTAGTGTACCACATCTTTCTGAGAATTCTGCAAACCTAGGGGAGACGGAGATTTTGCTAGGCATAAACATGGAGAAAGGAGCAGTACACTCTGCCCCAGGCACGGGGAGAACCCACCCCGTCTGCATGCCAATGAGGTTGGCACAGCTCTGCCAGGGCCCAAGGGGTCTCGAGGTCTCTGCTGACCTGAAGAAGCAGATCAGAGTTTCCACAAAATAATAATAATAATAATAATAATAATAATAATAATAAGGAAAAATTTCTTTTCATATTAGCTCCTTGACACTTCTCACCCCAAAACAAGAATAACACGTACATTCATAACACTGTAGTAGAAAGGGCCCTGAGCCTACCCAAAGAGAAAAGTCAGTCTAGTGAGCAGGAGAACCCTTGAAGATCCTGTAATTTACTATAATTCGAAGAAGAAGAAGAAGAAGAAGAAGAAGAAGAAGAAGAAGAAGAAGAAGAAGAAGAAGAAGAAGAAGAAGAAGGAGATGAGGAAGAAGGAGAAGAGGAAGAAGGAGAAGAAGAAGAAGGAGAAGAAGAAGAAGAAGAAGAAGAAGAAGAAGAAGAAGAAGAAGAAGAAGAAGAAGAGGAAGAAGGAGAAGAGGAAGAAGGAGAAGAGGAAGAAGGAGAAGAGGAAGAAGGAGAAGAAGAAGAAGGAGAAGAAGAAGAAGGAGAAGGAGAAGAAGGAGAAGAAGAAGAAGAAGAAGAAGAAGAAGAAGAAGAAGAAGAAGAAGAAGAAGAAGAAGAAGAAGAAGAAGAAGAAGAAGAAGAAAAGGTTAACAGGAAAATATATCAGTTACAAAGTCTGTCACCAAGTCCTGCTACCGATGCCTTCCTTGCTCCCTAAATCTCAGTTGATGTCAACAGGACTCGTTCACCGCATTCATTTCCTCAGCAAATGTATTTGAGGAACTACTACGTGTTATACGCTTTGCCAGATTGGATCATTGTTAGCAGTTATCCAAACAGATTAAGAAGAAAAGAAATCACTGTCCTCCAATTTTACATTCAAGTTGAGAAACACAGGCATTTTATTTTTAAAAATACATATAAAATAAGTAAGACATAAAGAATGTCAAATGATGACCAGTGTTAAGAGAAACAGAAGGCATGGGAGGGAAAGGGGAGGGAGAGGGGCGCACAGAGCTTGAGATGAGGCCAGCACCTCACGGTGAAGGAACTGCTTTGCTGGCAAGGACAGGAGGAGGTGGGGAAGGGAGCCAAGTGGAAGTCCCAAAGGAAAGCACTGCAGACGGAAGGAGCAAGGGGAAGGCACAGGGCGGGAGCTTGCCTGGTGGGAAGCGGTTCCTGGAAGTGCGGCTTGTGTTCTCTGGACAGCAAGGAGGCAATGAGGTTGCAGAGCCAGAGAGGACCAGTCCCTGTGCTGACGATCGCCCAGCGGTGGAATGGGCTGGCGGGGCGGGGGCAGGGGGATGCGCCAGGGAGAGTCTTTTAGGTCATTGTAAGGACTCTGGCTTTTACTCTGAGGGAACTGCAAAACCACCGGAGGATTTTGAGAGAGAAAAAAACAAACAGGTAAATGATCTGAGTTATAGTTAATAGACTTTCTCTCGACTATAAGAGGTCCATGAGTGAAAAGGAAACAAAGAAGTGAAAGAAAGAAGTCCCCATTAGAAGATTACTGAAATAATGTAGACAGGACATGAACCTGGCTTCGAACAAAGCAGCAGCAATGGAGATGACACGAAGTCATTGAATAGTGGATATACTTTATTTTTTTTAATAAAGTTTCCATAACCATTCATTCATTTTGTTTATTTATTTTTAGAGAGAGAGAGATAGAAACATCCATGTGAGAGAGACACATCCATCGGCTACCTCCTGCACGCCCCCCTACTGGGGATGGAGCCCGAAACCCGGTCACGTGTCCTGACTGGGAATCAAATCGGGACCTCTCAGTCCATGGGGCGATGCTCAGTCCGCTGAGCCACACCAGCCCCGAGCAGTGGATATATTTTAAAGGCAGAACAGTTAGAATGTGATAATGTAGTATGAGAGGGAGAAGTCAAGGGTGACTCTGAGATTTTTTGCCTGTGCCACCAGAAGGATGGACTTCCCAGGTAAGGAGGTGGAGAAGAACAGATCTGGAGGAAGACTAAGAGTTTGATTTGGGACATATTGAGGTTGAAATGCCTCTCCCCAAAGAGGAAATGTCAAATATGCATCTGTATATACAAATCTAGGGTTCGGGACAGAGCCCGGTACTGAGGAGCCATCCACGTGGAGATGACATGACATTCACGACGCCAGAAGAGGCTATGAAGGAGAGGCCACCTGCCCACGACCCTGGTTCTCGCACAGAACACAGTGCAACTTGAAACCACGGCCACACCTTACCAATGTTGCTACACCACACTTAACCCAGTAGCCTCGAGGACTTGGGAAATTCTTGAAATAAGAAAAGAGCAGTTAAAAGGTGTCTGAAAACGTATTCACTTGAACTCACAGAAGAATCGCCTGAGTAATCACTCAGGACCAACTTTTACTTGAAGCCCAGTTGTTAAGTGCAGTGACCTCACTGTCAGCATACGGGTGATCAGAAGTTGGCGGGAGCCTAGCAGAGGCATGTACAATGACAAAAGCTAGCAGAGACTGAGAAGGAGTCAGGTATCGTGATGAAGACTAAAGTCTGAACTTCCTGGTGCTTAGCCCATTGCGCTCCCTGATAAATGACGCTCCCACCTTATCCCTGAGGTAGTCAGTATCTGCAGCCCCATCTGGGCTAGCCTGAGCCATGGGCCTCTTAGTGCTTCTTCAGACTGCGACTATGTTCAATGTGTACTTAGAGGGACCGAGTACGGAGTGGGGACAGCTGCCGGGGCAAGGCTCAGCCTCTCCTCCAAGCATCATGTTCTAGCCCGGGTTTGCATACTCTGCTCCCCCAACAAGTGGTTCAGGGACCACTGAATGTTCTTAGAGCGTGATTCTTGAACAGGATGGCCTTGTGATTCAGCTTCCAACCTGGCACACTTCTGTTAGTGAAATGGGGTGTTATTACAACAGGCATTGACTGAGACGGTCTCAGGCGGAGAAGAATGTGTGGTCCCACCCATCAACACCCACACTTCTCCACTCCATTCCCATTCCAGGCAGTTGACGAAAGAATTCCTCCCAATCACGTAAAATACACGCTGAGACGACTTCTGGGAACCACAATTTTCTCTATCTTAAAACATTTCCAGAAACATGTTGGCACTTCTTGGAGATTTGAGACCCCATGAAACTTACTGACTGAGCCATTCTTTAATGTCTGGCTATCATTCAGTGAGCATCGGCCGTATCCCAGGAGCCAGGGACAGTGATTTACGGAGGGTGCTCAGGATTCGTTGAACGCATGTTTAAATGTGCAAACTTATTTGGTCCTCACAGAACCAGCAAAGAGTTAACCCCCCGTGACTGATAAATTCACTGATGCCCAGGGAAGTTATGGACCTTGGCTAAATTCACACGGCTAGTGGGTGGCAGCACTGGGCTTCTATTTTATATCCGCCTGGCCTCTAAACCTATCCCTCTTTCCCTGTGCCGCAGAGAACGTGATGAAAGAAAGATGATGAAATCTTCACGACAGACGTGGAGGGAGCTAATGCCCCATGGCTGAGCCCAACGAGAGACCAGGGTTCTTCCCCGTCCCATTTCCTAAACCAATGATTTCAACATACAACCAGATGAAGAAAACATCAATGTCCTGGCCGGTTTGGCTCAACGGTTAGAGCATTGGCCCGTGGACCAATGAGTCGTGGGTTCGATTCCGGCCAAGGGCACATTCCTCGGTGCGGTTCGTCCCTGGCCCTGGTCAGGTCATGCAGGAGGCAGCCAGTCGATGTGTATCTCACATCAATGTTTCTTTCTCTCTCTTTCTCTCCACATCCCCCCCCCCCAACTCTATCTGAAGATAAATAGGAAAGTATCCTCGGGTGAAGATAAAAAAAAAAAAAAAGAAAATGTCAATGAAAATTCTGCATGTGACCTCCCCACCCCACCCCACTGAAAAGGCAGGAAACCCTCTCAAAGGCTTCTAAAATGACTTAAAGCATTCACTGAGAAATCTTTCAGATGGCACCGTAGGTAGGCAGCTAGCTCTGCAAAAACACGGCCCACAGTCATTAATAACTTTGTAACAGCTAGTAGTTTGTTCCCTAATTGAGGATTTCTCTCTCCTGGCTGCAGGTTTTAGACGTCTCCTTACCAGCCGGCATTTGCCAAGACTGCCCAGACATGACCGGGCCTCAGAACCACCCAGAGCCTTTGCTGAAATATTGCTGCCCAGGCTGCCCCATCCAGAAAGCTGGTTCCGGAGGTCTGGGGCAGGGCCAGGAAACCGGTCCTCTCAGCAGGCTCCCAGAGGAGGCAGTCCAAACACTCGGCTTCTGGGAGTCAATAGACACGGGGAAGAAGAAGGTTGGTATGAAAAAAACCAATCACAAGTTAGTCTCTTGCCTTTTCTGCCAAGCTGCAATCTTTTCCAGCTTTCTTCTTCTTGAGATCGAAACAAGACAGCCAGACCAACCAAAACCTTCTGCTGTGCTCCCGAAGCCGGGCACCAGCCAGATCTCTGTCAGGCTGGATATACACTGGTGAATTAGAGCATGCCCCACTATGAACTTCGAAAACTCATCCCACTACAGTCTATTTATAACATCCAAAGGCGTTTTTCAACTTTCACAGCTTGGGTTACAGACAGCCTTCTCAATACTCAATGCCAAACACAGTTTACTTTCATATATATAATATCTATATGGATATGCATCTTTTGTAGAGATAGGTAACAGATGACAAATGTTTTTAAAGTTTAAAATTTACTTTGAAATCTGTGATTTGTCCATCAGTTCTTGAAGAAGTTCAAAGATTATAAAGACCCTGGGATTAACAGCTAAGCCAAAGTGTTTCCAGTATAGGGAATAGTCTCTTGATTATGCTCAAAAGGCAGCTTCATTTTTGTCTCTCACTGTTTGTCTGCACATTGAAATCACACGGGAGCTTTAAGGATTGCAATGCCTGGGCCCCACCCGCAAACACTCTAATTTATTTGGTCTAGGGCACGGCCTGGGCCTTGGGATTTTTGAAAGCTCCCCACGGCACAAAAGTGCAGCTAAGATTGAGAGCCATGCTTTACCCACTAGGCAGTGGGAGGGCTGTGTCTGAAGGAAGGTTTGGGCAAATCCCTGATTTCCTGGCAACTCTCAGGTGATAGAGCTTCTTTCTCACTTTTATGTAAAATACAATCTCAGTTCAGGAACTTGACTCTCTAATCTCTTATGCGTATCAAGCCTCTGAACTCCTCTGTTTATCTTAGCATTGACCTTCTCCTTCCCCAGCTCACATGGCTGGGGGCAGTGGAGGGGTGGCGGTGGTCCATCCTCCTGCTCTCTGCCCTCTCTGCTCACTGTCCCCACCCTTGAATCTGCTCCCATGAAGGTGGGGTGGGAGAAGAAGGGGGAGCTAGCATAGTTCTGATGTGGCTGGGACATCTCTTTGGATTTGGGGGCCTGGCAAATGGTTAAAAGTGAAGTCCCTGCTCAGTCAGCAGATGTTGAGCGGTGTCTTTCCTAAATGAGCCCCTTCTATGGTGTCTCAGAGATTCCCATGTTGAGACACCTCTCCCCTGAAGTTCTCCTTGTTTTCAACTCCCTCCACGGCTACTGTGCACCCTGCAGTCACGCCAGCCTCTTCTGGAGGTGTCCTCACCACCATGTCACGATGAAATCTCTCTCCTCCGGCCCACAGCTGGACCGGAAATACCCCGCACTGTGCAGTGGGGAGAGATGAGTCCTCATTTAGGGGGCAAACCGCTAGCTGAAGAATTAGTGACTGTGGACTGCGCATTCGCACAGCTAGCTGCCTGTGGTGCCATCCGTCTCACATCAACGGCCTTAAGAAGTTATCATCTCCCTTTGGGAGGGCACTTTCACCATATCTATTAAAATTTTTAATGCACATAAAAGTTGACCATGCAATTTTATGCCTAGCATTCATCCTACAGAAACAATAAGTCTGTGCACGAAGTTATGTACACAAGGACATTCACTCTGCGTTATGTGTAATAACGAAAACTGAAAACAAGCTAAATGCATCTCGTTAGTATAATGGCCAATTAAGTCATGATCATTCATATCACAGGTCGTTATGCAGGATAAGGTAGACCTATTTGAACTCTGAGGGAAACAGTGATAAGTCTTACGATTAAGTGAAAAAATAACTAGTTTCAGGATCGTATGCATTGTAAGAACCCACTTTTGTAGAAAAAAACGATACATGTCTATATGAACCTACCTATGTCCACAAAATCAACACTGTTTCGGTGGTGGTCTTTGAGGAAGGAGCTGAGTGGAACAGGATTTAACCTTTTGCACTAATGATGTTTTTGTACATATCTTATGTGACTTTTTAAAGAGGAAAGAAAAGGAAGAAATATGAATGGCCTGAAATTCTTCAGTAGCACTTCACACTTTTAACAAAAATGCCCTTACAGTCCCAGTCTGGTTGCTGTTCCAGCCTCTCTGATGTCCTGGCCTTCACCATCACCAACTACCAATTAACCGCATGGTTTCCCAGAGTCTTTCAAGTGCTGAGCTTGGGCTGGTGTCTCCTGGGGTGAACCAGCACTCCTTCCTGGTGTCAGCAGTGTAAATGACTCCACTGGTCTCCATCCAGGCCGCTGGAACTCTAAGCTCAGGGAATAACAGCAAACTGAATGCTTAGCAGAGTTCGTCATGCGTATGGATGGGGTTTCAGCCGTCACCACAGTAGTCATCGGACCCCAGAGTGACGGCTGTCTGTCGCAGCGATCGCTCTCCCTAAGTGGGTCAGACAGGCTTGTCCAGGCTTGGTACAAACAAACAGTGCCCTCTCCTGCCCAGCAGCAGAACTTCCCTTCAAAGCACAGCCCGTGGAGCACCTGGAACCTCCACTTGGTCAGGACGTCTCTTGCAAAATGGGCCAAAGACCCTGAAGAGTAACAGCCATGAGCCAGAGAGCCATTTGCAGGACAGCTGTCACTCTGACTCCGTCCTAAATTCCCGTCCCAATTTCATAAGTGTCCTGTTTTAACCACAGAAAAGATGATAAAAAGACTGAAGTAATAGGGGTAAGTCCTATCTATTAAACTCAAAAAAAAAGTAAGTGCTTCCAGTTTACACAGCTATGAAGAAGAGCAAATATTATCCATGGCATGGCATGGAATATCAGCTCAAGTTTTCTGAGAAAATGATCTGCCAATAAGTTACACTTTTTAAAAATCTCTTATTCTAGATTAGTGCGGTGATTTTACATTTGGGAACCTTTCCTAAAAACAGTAGCCCCAGCCCTGGCCTGTGTGGTTGGGCATCATCCCGTGCACTTAAAGGTTGCCAGTTTGTTACCCGGTCAGGGCACACGCCCTGGATATGGGCTGGGTCCCCAGGCGGAGTGTGTAAGAGAGGCAACCAATCAATGTTTCTCTCTCACATCTATGTTCCTCTCTCTCTCCCTCTCTCTTCCTCTCTCTCTAAAATCAATAAAAACATATTTTTTTAAAAAAATAGCCCCAGATAAATTGAAGTAATTTATACAAAGATGTTTAGAGCAGTGTCACATGCCATTCTTTTATAGTATAAAACTGGAAAACTCACCTACAGGGGGCAAACAGTAAAGAAATGGTTACACGCCCTGGCCGGTTTGGCTCAGCAGTTAGAGTGTCTGCCTGCGGACCAAAAAGTCTCGGGTTCAATTCCTGGTCAAAGGCACATACCTGGGTTGTAGGTTCAATCCCCGGCCCTGGCCCCGGTTGGGGTCATGCTGGGTCATGCGGAAGGCAACCAATCGCCGTGTCTCTCTCACACTGATGTTTCTCTCTCTCTCTCTCCCCTCCCTACCTTTCACTCTATCTAAAAATTAATGAAAAAATATCCTCGGGTGAGGATTAACAAACAAACAAACAAAAGAAACAGTTCTATGACATTCAGCATGATGTCACCGTGCTCTCACATAAAGCCACGGAGAACTTCAGTGCAGGAGCACAGATAACACACGAACTGTGTGGGGGACACAGTGGGGAACTCCGAATACAAAATGATGTGCAGACTCTGGCCCCCGTGCAAGTGCACAGCTGGCAAACGGTTCTAGAGAAACGGTTCAGGACTCACCCTGCTCTACAGAAATGACTCATGATGAGGCAGTAAAGAAAGTGGGGAAAGGAAGGACAGCAAGACAGAAAAAAACAATCAGCTATCATTTCATACTTCAATCCTCACTGCCTCGTCTCAAAACATCATTTTCTGTTTCGGAAGCTGAGGAAATCTATTTTATCACATTAATAGTTTGTTAATACAGAGTGTCCGCTTATTAATAGACAAGAAAGCAGAACATTCTTAGAAAGTTATGCCCGATCTCCTTTCTCATCTCTTAAACATATAGCTTTACATTTCGGGGCCTATATAGACACAAGCTTAAGAGAACTCTAGGTCCTTTTGTTATATTTCTAATCTCTAATCTAAGGCTAAAAATCAAGTTTACCCAGAAGGTTCTGTGATATGAAAACCAATGTAAAAGTGACAGAAAGTTCCATGAAGCCCTGATAAGGCTGAAATGTGACAGCCTGCTGGAGGTACCCCACACCGAGAGTCCGGGCACACACGGTGAGCTTTTACAATTCTCGTTATTAAGCTCACAATACGTTCTCAGTTCTGGCCTGCAGGGATTTAAAGTGTGAGCTTGCAATGTCTAACGAGACACAAACCTTTGCAAGGGCTCAACCCTCTTCTGCAAGGACCAGGTTCAAAAGGTATCCTGTGCGGCGGTGACAACTGCCGCTGTTAATCTCACATTCCGGGGCCTCCTTGGCCAGACATTCCACGGAGGTCTGAGCGAGGCCAGGGAGTCTTGGTTTTAACAAAAGCCACAGTGGGTTGTGCAGCTAGCCCACACCACACGTGGCTAAATGCTACTCTAGCAGACAGCAGGGCTCTTGAATTTAACCTATTTGAAAACGTGTAAGTCTCTTTACAGCTGGGATTCCAGGCACTAAGTTAGAGAACAGAGAATCTAACCGATTCTTAACATCCCCAATTACCAAATCCTTCTCTAAGCTTCCACTGTATCTCACCTGGACTCTGGTACTGGCCGCCTCACTGGTCTCTCTGCTCCTACGCAGCAGCGACAGGGGCCCTTTTGAAGCTCAAGTCAGATCATGTTACCCCTCTGCTCAGCCTCCTCTCAATTCCTGACCTTGACCTCCAATGCCCCATACAACTTTGTTTCCAGCTACCTCCCTCACCTCACTGCCCTTCCCTCCCCTCTCCACTCCAGCCGCAGTGACCGCCTAACATACAGGGCCTTTGCACTTTCCGGTCCCCTTGACTGAAACGCTCTTCCAACAAATACCCTCACGCTTACCTTTTCCTCTCGTGGTCACCTTAAAGAGAGGCTCCTCTTGATTGCCTAGACCCTGTCGTCTTTCTTGTGCCTTTGAGAGAGCAGTGGCTTCATCTGTTGTCTGCATTATGCAGTCTCAGCAGCTAGAGCAGCGTGTAGCATATAAAAGGTGCTCAATGAATACCAGATGAAAAGCCCGGCTGGTGTGGCTCAGTGGTTAAGCGTCGACCCATGCACCAAGAGGTCACCGGTTCGATTCCTGGTCAGGGCACATGCCCAGGTTGTGGGCCCGATCCCAGTGAGGGGCATGCAAGAAGCACAATCGATGTTCTCTCTCATTGATGTTTCTCTCTCTCTCCCCCTCTCCCTTCCTCTCTCTCTAAACATCAATACAGGAATAAAAATTTTAAAACAAATAAATAAACTCAGGCCCCGGCAGAGCACTGGGAAGCCAGTGAGGCCGAAATCCCAGAACCCCTCGTTTGCACAGGCCCCTGTGCAAGTCGTGACCCCTCGGAGCCGCAGAGTGTTCAAGGCGGGAGGGAACTGGCTGTATGCAGGGGGCACTTCTGTGTAAGCCGCTCTAGTAAACTGCACAGAAAGTTCTCAGAAGAAAGGCACCTAAGTCTCCAAGATTCCAATAATTTTCCAGCATTTTCTTTCCTAGTGGTAAGTAGTCATTTTTGTTTCCAGTTTTTTATTTGCAGATTTTTTTTTTCTTTTTCCTAAAGGGGGCATGGGTTGCATACAACCCTCGGGTGTGTTGATCTTGGCTTCTCACTGAAGTTGGGACTGCTGGGACAGAACTGCCCACGGGGGAACCTAGCCGGTGCCCTGGCCCAATGCCCCCTGCATGGATCAAAGCTGGCTTGGGGGGTTGAAAAGATTTTAGGGAAATTATTTATCCCCTTAATGGTACTTTGCTCGAGAAGCTGGGGTACCATGCCCAGCTTACTACTTTAAAACCCAAAGAAGTTTCTTTAACGGTCCACACTGACATGATGGTATTTATTTTACAAGATAATATATTTTTGTTTCAATTAAGGTTTAAACGGTATGGCTGTGATTCCACATGCCTTTGTTTTGACTGAATACTATCTACAAAGTAATTATAGAAAAATATAGGTGAAGATGATTTTTTTGTAAGAAGTGAGGAAAAGTCAGAAATGTTCTATGAGGATCCAATTCAAACGTCGCTATTTATGATAAAGACTCATTGGCTTGTGTCTCGTATTTCCTATCATTTTACTTACCATCATTGGAACTCGATGAAGCAGAGTTCCCCATGTGCATAAGAATTTTTATGTTTGTTTAAGTATTAAATTGCCTTTAGTCAAAGAAAAAGGACTGTTCTCCAATTTTTACATATCAGGGCAAAAAGAAAAAAATAATCACTATTTAATGGAAAACTCTCGCCAGTCCCAATATTGGTACAGAAATATAAGTTCCTGTATTTCTTTTCACAAATACATTCTCTAGAAAAATGAGGAAAATGTAATATGAAACATCCCAAACTGAATTTTCCAAATTAGGGAATTTTAAATAAAATTGTTTCTAGCTATTGAGGTATAAAACTATGAATAAAATCAATAAGCATCAAAAAGCAATGAGTCCATAACTTAAACTGCTATCTAACAGTAATAGGCTAATTTCATCCTAATTTTTTGTGTTTCATAGAACATGACTAAACTAGAATTATCTTTTATCACTTAGGATAGACTTAGAGAGTAAAATAACCATAATGGTTTAAAATCGTAATAATTTAATCCTTCGGGACAAAATTTAAAATTTCAATCAAATAATAAACCTGGTCAGTCCATCTTCTCCTGACAGAGAAAGCAAAGTGATGAAGGGACTTCACAGGTTGACCGGCAATATAGAGATGAAAGATAAAAACAAAGTACATTCTTGAGTACATTTACCAAAAATCATGATTCAAACCCTAAAACAGTTGATCTCAAATGCTTTTTTTTCCCAGACACTATACAGCAATGGAAAGACTGGTTGAATCTTAAGTCCTTCGGGGTTGGGGATAAATTGAACCATGGCATCTGTAAAGAAGACAATAAAATACTTATATTCTGATTCTGTATAGGGAGAATCATGCATCCACTGATCCCCAAGAAGTCATTTAGGATCTGCTCCTTCGTGAGAGGCTCAGGCCTGGTCCTAACGAGCTAATGCTTTAAGATGAGGCTCTGGAGAAGAATGAAAAGCTTGGGTTCAATTAGAGGTTCATGACGCTTAGGCCATAATGTCTACTACCCACGAAGTCAAAGGCTCTGTAAATATCAATAAATGTTACAATCCTGCTATCACTCCTATTAGTTTTCCCCACAAAGTCTCAAAAGGCAGAGCAGTGATCAATAGGGGAAATAACTGTGACCAAAATTCTATATACTTCTCATGTAAATGACCAGGCTAAAAAACAATTTCTCAAGGAGGAAACTGCCATAGATGGTAGGTTGAATACATAGAAATGAATGAATCAGCAATAATCTGGGGAAGTGCTTTAAAATATGGAGATAAACTGCACAGTTTCTATGCAGATGGAACCATATATACCAAGGAGCTGGTGAGAGCAAACACGTGTGTAAGGATTAGAAAGCTCCCGTCAGAGAAATAGCGGCATAAAATCTTCACTGGTTGTGTTGGTGGGTTTCAGCGCTTTGATCAGCTGCTCCCTATGAGAGCACATTACCAGGAGACAATTTGAGAAGGCCTGAAGCAAAAAATGTTTGGGGCAGTTGCTGTTGGCTTATCGCGTTTTCAAATGAGAACCTCCCTGGAAGCTGCCAAAATCTGGTTCCACATCTTCATATCACGTTCGAGTGACGGTGACTTAGACCCACAGTGTGCCCTTGTTGCCATCTCTGTCACCAGCTCCCCCAACAGGATTTTCTCTCTCGGAGGGCTTGAAGAAGCAGTAACACATTTACAATACCATCTGCATTCCGTAAGCTCCCTGGTGCCCGCCAGATTCCGGCTGGCATCTGCCCCTGTAACCCGGCCACGGCATTTTTCACCGCGCTGTCTTTTCAAAGAATTCTAAAAGCAATGCCTGCATGTGTTTAAAACACAACCAAAAAGAAGCAGCTTTCATTTTCAACAGGCCGCTGACGGGAGAAGCGTGTGCCTGGGTGTGTCTTTTCCTTGCACACACGCACTTCTCAGGAGCAAAGGAACTAATGAACTCTGTCTACCCCCATTCCTCTCACTCTTTCCAACGACACAGGTGCACTGGTCAAGCTCTACAGACACGAGCTATCTAGAGAGCTCTAGAACAGCCATGTCCAGGATCACAGCGAAGGTGAAAGATTATTTGTACTCACCTCAAAATACTCTCCCTGAACCAGCTGGTGGACAGGAGAGGCTGCCTGGCAGAGTATACCACCTTAGAGGATGCTCGTAACCAAAACTATAATCCGAGGCTCCGGACAACGAGGAGAGTGGTATTCTTGGGATGGGGAACTCTCTCGAGTTCTGCTCTGCAGTGACACGAGTTTGGCTCTCTCCGGCAATCCTCATGCACCCTGCCCGTGACTCACCACCACATGTCACTGGTTATGTTCCTCCACGTGTTCCCATCTTCGCCTTCCCTCACATCTCTTCTTTCCCTAATTCAGTTCCCTCTCTTTATGTTTTCTGTCCCCTCTGCCTCAGCGTGGACGCTGTTGCCCAGGCCTCAGAATGTTTTTCGGGATTCTAGTCGGAACTGCTCGGGCCAGTCATTTTCAATCCGTTTTTATCCCAAAACACTGCGGGGTGTAGGGCTGCGATCCGTGTTCCAGGCTCTGTTTGGCACTGATGTTAGGAGGGAGGAAGGCCTGTGAGAGTCTCCCAGGGACAGGGAAACCCTGGCAGGGGCGGGGAACCTTTTTTCTGCCAAGGGCCATTTGGCTGTTTATAACATCATTCACGGGTCATACAAAATCATCAACTCAAACATCAGCCTGCTATATTTGGTCAGGCGTGTGACGGTAGCTGGTTGGATCTCGCTGGCCCTTACATGGCCTGCGGGCCGGACGTTCCCCACCCCCACTCCATAGGTTGACAGGTTCTTCTAAATGCTTCCAATGAGCATGTTTCCGAACATTCCTTCCCACGTGTGGGGCAAATCTGCGCTGGAGATTGCTACCCAAGGTGGTCCATGCTGGCATCACCTGGGAGGTTGTTGGAAACCCAGGTTCTCAGGCCCTGACCCAGACCCACCGAATCATAGTCTGTCTTTTAACTAGATCCTCACATTGACGTCTGAGAAGCACTGCCTCATCGTGGTAGGAACACGGTAAAACAGCACAGATGTCACTCAACTCTCAATGGGAGCAAATGCAATGGAATATTATGATTTTGGAGTAAAGCAGGCTGCTTTTTATCTCTAACATTTAATAACTGAAACTTTAGCAAATTATTTAACTTCTGGAATCTCAATTAACTCATGTATAAAATGGAAATAATAATACCTATATTGCAGAGATAATTCATGTATAATTCTTAGCACCGTGCCTGGCATAGAGTAGGTGCGGAATAAATGAACTTTTAAATTCAATTGTTAAAATTATGATTAATGTTATTATGATTGTCATCATTTAATCTAGCATAGCTTCATGTGTTATTAAAAAGTATTCAGATCAAGTTACACAGATCTGTGTCTCATTTTCCCAACGCTTACAACATAAAATGGGCAATAACTATATGAGCAATTGCATACCAGAAAAGTAATGTGCTGCCCGGCCAGCATGGCTCAGTGGTTGGGCATCGACCCATACCCCAAGAGGTCGCTGGTTCGATTCCCAGTCAGGGCACATGCCCAGGTTGTGGGCCAAATCCCCAGTGGGGGGCATGCAGGAGGCGGCCAATTGATGTTCTCTCTCATCGATGTTTCCGTCTCTCTCTCCCCCTCCCTTCCTCTCTCTCTAAAATCAATGAAGGAAAAAAAAAGTAATGTGCTCATAATATAACACATTCATTCAACTCTGTTTGTGTTGAAATTTTAGTGAGCGTGAGGTGTGGGGTTTATTAGTCTGATCCACTGATTAAATAGCATTATCTGAGTCATAAACTACAAAATCTGGAAACCACTAAAACCTCATGAGATTAAAACTTCACCAAATAAAAAATACATCAACGAAGAGTCAAAAATGTGGTAACACAGGCTTTATCCTGTTAGATGGCCTTTCTTTTTTTATCATAGTGTCAACAATAATCTCTAATGGAATTTTTAATGATCTAATGTAATCTGAACTGACTAAAATAAATAGAAATTCATTATAAGCTCAAGCCAAACATCTAATTAAATGTACCATACATAAATGTCATACTTTCTAATCCAGTACCCAAAGCAAAATGTCAGAAAAGGCCTTTTCCTCTTTGTGAATTGGAAGATGAACAGATAGAGAGCCAGGAGAACAGAGCCACCCAACCACCCACCATGCAGTTGGGTTATTTATACCTGTTCTAGGTAGGAGCCCTTGCCTTTGCCGAGCCTGAAAATTAGGAGCAGAAATAAATAAAAACGTTATTTTGAAGTTATTTCAAGCTCTTCTCTTAGCACTTTACATTCAGCTCCCAATCTCCAACATGCGTTAATTATGTTTAAAAATATAATTTTAATCAAAGATGGCTTATATTGCCTTTATACAATCAAATGTCCTTTTGAAGCTGCTTTATCAGAAATTAAGAGATAACTATGAGCCCTGCCAGTATGGCTCAGTGGTTGAGTGTCAACCCATGCACCAAGAGGTCGCCGGTTCGATTCCTGGTCAGGACACATGTCCAGGTTGTGGGCCAAATCCCCGGTGGGGGGCATGCAGGAGGCCAATCCATGTTCTCTGTCACCGATGTTTCTATTTCTCTCCCTCTCCCTTCCTCTCTCTCTAGAATCAATAAAGAAAAAAATTTTTAAAGAAAAAGAGATAACTATGAGTCTTTCCCTAAATCTGTCCCCTTCCTACTATGTTTGCATTAAACTTAGATGTCTAAATAGTCAAACTCATTTTCAATTAGCTTTACCAAGACCGTTTCTCGGCTTTCCCAAGAGTTATATTAAAATTACTTACATCATTCACCTCTTTATTAATGTTTCAATATTAGTAAATTTTATTAACTTGGCTAATCCAAATAGCATTCTGATTTATAAAAATTAATTTGAAATGTATATTAATGAAATGTATATTAATAATATAATTAATCATTTGAGGCTTAGAATAGATTTTGGGGGGAATTCACTTGGGAATTCCTGGTATATGCAACAGAAAAAGGTTAAGATCTGAAGTTTTCAAAACAGACATCTGTTCACCCATTATTCATTTAGGACAGGACTCCCAGACCAGAAGTGATATCTAAATAACCTGAAAAACCCAGCATTAGCTGGAAACCCAGCAATGGGTAGAACTCCAAGACTGAATCAATTTATAAAGTAGAATAGAATCGATTATGAGGTATCAAACAAGCCCCCTTCATTTAGTTTCCTCTTTGCCTATGTTTTGCTTTGATTTGGTTTGTTTTTAAGTCAATTTTCAGTCTAGAGATTGGGAGTATTTTCTCAGACAGCTAAGTAGATTTCAAGGGACTAGAAATAGAACAGACAATGGAAAGGACTTCCATTCATCCATTTATTCATTTATTCACTATAAATTTGGGGGGAAATATCACCATTTTGCTGTTAAAATGGTGAAGTAAAACCTATTTTCATTAACAAGAGGAAGAAGATATTAACCAATGACTATTAAAAACCATTGTTTCTGCCCGGCTGCTGTGGCTCAGTGGATTGAGCGTCATCCCATGGACTGAGAGGTCCTGGTTCGATTCCCAGTCAGGGCACATGCCCGGGTTGCGGCTCAATCCCCAGTAGGGGGCGTGCGGGAGGCAGCCGATCGATGTATCGCTCTCACATGGATGTTTTTATTTCTCTCTCCCTTCCTCTCTCTTTGAAAAATCAATAAAAACATAATTTAAAAAAAAACATGGTTTCTGAGATTTTATTAACAACTGCTGTTTAGAAGCTATGCTGTACCAGTCACTGGCACGTGACAAGCAAGACAGCGGGGTCTCTGTCCTCATGGATCTTAAAGTCTAGAAAAGCAGGAAATTGGAAATCAGAATGTGGCTCTCAAAGTACAGAGTTCTATGGGAAGATAAGGGAGGGGCCAACCCAGCATGGAGGGGCCAGAAAGTCCTCCCAGAGCCAGAAGGACGTCCACGTTGAAATCTGCAGGGTGTTGACACATAGTTATTGCCTTTAATGATCAAAGCAATAAAAAGTAAAATAATAATAACATACAACTTGTTTATATGTTATTACTTGGAATGATTTTTTTTTTAAAATAACATTCTGTGTTGCTGAGGGTTTGAGAGTAGGGAATGCAGCCTGAGAGAGTACTGGTGAGAATGAAAGAATTTTACATCGAAAAATATAAAAACATTTATAACTTTTAAAAATATATTTTTTTTATTGATATTTAGAGAGGGAGAGAGAGAAAGAGAGAGAGAAAAACCAAAGTGAGAGCGAAACACTGATTGGCTACCTCCTGCACGCTCCCTACCAGCGATTAAGCCTGAAACATGGACTTGTGCCCTGATCAGGGATGAAACTGGCAATCTTTCAGTGCATAGGATGATGCCCAACCAACTGAGCCATACTGGCCAGGGCCATATATAACTTTTGACCTAAAGTGCCAATTCTAGGCATTTACTCTGAAGAAAAATTAAACACAAGGGTAAACATTATATACAATACCACCTAAATATATAAGTACATGGTGATGATTAAATAAATATACATTCCTATGATGTAATATATTAAGTGATTAAAACAGTGTAATAAAGAAATATCCATTGACATGGATTCAATCATGTCAGTATTACAGTAAATGAAATAAGATTACAAATCTAGGCATAGGAGGAACATATTTTTTGTTTAAAAAAATACATAAAACAAAAAAGTTCTGGAAAGATACCAAAAAAATGTGATAGTTATTTCAGGGTGACAGGATTATGAATAGTTTCTCCTTTTTGACTTTTTGTATGTCTCTATTTTGTAGTGTTTTACATTGAAAAATGTTTCTTTTATAATAAGAAAAAGATGATGGGACCAGGAAAAAACTATTATTTATTTATTTATCTATTTATTTTAATTATTTTTGTTACAGATGTTTCTCCTTTTTCCTCCCTAGACCCCCTCCTCCCGATCCGCCCCCCCCAAAGCATTGTTGTCTATGTCCATTTGTTATGCATACATGCATATAAGTTCTTTGATTTATCTCTTCCCTCCCTTCTGCCCCCTCCTCTGAGGTTTGTCAGTCTGAACCCTACTTCTTTCTATGTCTCTGGGTCTATTTTGTTCACCAGCTTATTTTGTTCATTATATTCCACAAATAAGTGAGATCATGTGGTATTTGTCTTTCTCTGATTGGCTTATTTCGCTTAGCATAATACTCTCCAGATCCTTCCATGTCATTTCAAAGGATAACAGATCTTTCTTTCTTACAGCTGCATAGCATACCATTGCATATATGTACCACAGCTTTTTTGTCCACTCATCTATTGATGGACACTTGGGCTGTTTCCAGATCTTAGCAATTGTAAATAGTGCTGCTAAGAACATAGGGGTGCATATATTCTTTCTGATTGGTGTTTCAGGCTTCTTAGGGTATATTCCTAGAAGTGGGATTACTGGGTCAAATGGTATATCAATTTTTAATTTTTGAGGAAACACCATATTGTTTTCCATACGGGCTGCACCACTCTGCATTCCCACCAGCAGTGTACTAGAGTCCTCTTTGCTCCACACCCTCACCAGCACTTGTTGATTGATGATTTGTTGATGGCAGCCATTCTGGCAGGTGTGAGGTGATACCTCATAGTCGTTTTCATTTGCGTCTCTCTGATGATGAGTGACGTTGAGCACTTTTTCATGTCTCGTGGCTATTTGTATGTCCTGCTTGGAGAGGTGTCTATGTAGGTCCCTTGCTCATTTTCTAATTGGATTCTTTGTCTTCCTTTTGTTGAGTTATATGGGTACTCTATATATTTTGGAAATTAACCCCTTACCTGATGTATCACTGGCAATTATACTCTCCCATATAGTGGGTTCCTTTTCCATTTTGATGGTTGTTTCTTTCGCTGTGCAGAAGCTTTTTAGTTTGATGTAGCCCCATGGATTACTTTTTTCCTTTGTTTCTCTTGCCTTAGGCATTGTATCAGTGAAAATTCTCCTGCGTGTGATGTCTGAAATTTTGTTGCCTACATTTTCTTCTAGGATTTTTATGTATTCACGAGTCACATTTAAGTCTTTTATCCATTTTGAGTTTATTCTTGTACATGGTGTAGGCTGGTGGTCTAGTTTCTTTTTTCCTTTTCTTTTCTTTTTTTTTTTTTTTTTTTTGCATGTGGCTGTCCAATTTTCCCAGCACCATTTATTAAAGAGGCTGTCTTTACTCCATTGTATGCTCTTGCCACCTCTGTCAAATATTAATTGAGCATACTGTCTTGGGTCAATTTTTGGGTACTCTGTTCTGTTCCATTGATCTATATGCCTGTTCTTGTGCCAGTACCAGGCTGTTTTGATTACAATGGCTTTGTGGTATAACGTGATATCCAGTATTGTGATCCCTCCAACTTTGTTCTTCTTTTTCAAGATTGCTGTGGCTATTTGGGGTCTTTTTTGGTTCCATATACACTTTTGGAGTATTTGTTCTAGTTCTGTGAAATATGTCGTTGGTATTTTAATGGGGATTGCATTGAATCTATAGATTGCTTTGGGTAGTATGAACATTTTAATGACGTTAATTCTTCCAATCCATGAATAAGGTATATGCTTCCACTTTTTAATATCTTCCTCTATTTCCTTCTTCAGTGTCCTATAGTTTTCTGAAAATAGGTCCTTTACTTCTTTAGTTAAGTTTATTCCTAGGTATCTTAAATTTTTTTTGCTGCAATGGTAAATGGGATTTTTTTAAAGTTTCTCTCTGTGAGTTCATTATTGGTGTATAAGAATGCCATTGATTTCTTGATGTTGATTTTGTATCCTGCTACTTCGCCAAATTCATTTACTAAATCTTGTAGATTTTTGATGGAGTCTTTAGGGTTTTCTATGTACAATATCATGTCATCTGCAAATAATGACAGTTTTACTTCCTCCTTTCCAATTTGGATTCCTTTTATTTTTTCTTCATGTCTAATTGCTGTGGCTAAGACTTCCAGTAGTATGTTAAATAAGAGTGGTGAAAGTGGGCATCCCTGTCTTGTTCCTGTTCTTAAGGGGAATGATTTTCATTTTTGCCCATTGAGTATGATGTTGGCTGTAGGTTTTTCACATATGGCCTTTATTATGTCAAGATATGATCTCCCTATTCCCACATTGCTGAGCAGAAAAAACTTTAAATTCTAAATCTTTATACTTTCATCCTCCTCCCAACTCCTAAGGAGACTAGATACTGAGAAAGATGGTCCGTTTTGCTGCACAGAGGTAGGGTGAGGACAAATTGGAGCAGTGAGAGATGGTTGGATTTCTCCACACGAACCCTACATAGTGCCACCCAAAGGAGAATAAAAATATGATCCTAGAAAGAGACACAGGGAAAACAATAGAAGACAGAGAGAAGAAAGAGGAAAGAGGGAAAGAGGAAATATAGAGATGGGTACTGAGCAGCTGCTAGAATTATTAGAACTTGGGAGAAGGAGAAATTTCCAAGAAGTCTTGCTATGTCCTACCTGGTGTCTCCCCTCCTGAGGGTTCGCCAAAACATCTTTAGAAAAGCCCAACACACTAAAGTGGACTTGTGTGTAGTTTAGAGACAACACCAGTGAAAACAGCCATTTTCTTATTAAAATGAACACAGTCTCCCAGAAGTGAAAAAAAAATCAAGTTTTATAATGAGGTGACTGAGAACAACACAAAAAGATTGAAAAGGAGATGATGGCAGGAGATTTTGTTTTAATTTTCTGAGAGCCATAGGCCACGTGTGGGAATCTCAGAGATGCAATAGCTAACTTAGAGCTGGTGAGGCCTTGGATGGCTAAAAACAGGATGCCATGTGAGAAAGGAAACTAGAGAGGCCCACCCATTAGGAGCAACGCTAGGGGTCAGCCAGGTGCCAAGCATACAGCAGAGCAGGTCATCAAAGGCTTTGCAGGCCTGGGAACAGGTGGAGCCTTGAACTGAGAAGAGTCAAAAATACTATGTCTTTCACATCAAGGGGAAGTGCTGGTTGCAGAGGAACAAGATAATAAAATAGTTAAAATAAAATAAAAAGAGGTTTTGAGGAAGCCTATATATGAAGATAAAGTCCACCCAAGGATGAGGATCTCATCAACAAAGCCCAAAAGATCTTTTAAAAACATATCAGCTTATGTCACTCTTCCATGCAAATCTCTCTGATGGGACCTTATTTCACTCACAGTGAGCCAACTTCTTTACAGGTGCCGCCACATTCTGAACCTCTGGCAATCTCTCCTCCCTCGATCCCCATTTCTCATCCCACTCCACACTGGCTCCCTGCTATTTCTCCAATACATCAGGCAGAGTCTCACCTTAGAACTTCGCACCAGCTGTTCCCTCTGCCCCGAATGCTCTTCCACCAGATTTCCACGTGGCCAACTCCAAGTTATTCCAATGTCACCTTCTACAAGTCCCACCTTAACAACCATATTTAAAGACACAACCAGCTTTCACATGAAGCCCCTCCCCGTGCTTCAAAATCCCCTCCTGCTCAATTTTTCCCCATAGCATGTTCACCTTCTAACTTCCGGCTTATGCAATCTGTTTCTTGTTTTATTGTCTGTCTCCCCAACAAAGGCAGAGCTTTCTGTTTATATAAGCACTGACACATCCCAAGTATCTAGAGCACTGCCTAAGGCTCTATTTGTTCACAAAGATGATTTTCAATAAATGAATTAGTAAGTAAAAGCTGCATACTTGTTTCAATCCTCAACTCAGGAGTCTGGTTACCTTTAGAGTAACCATGCAAACTAAGTATAAGAAAACCTAAAATAATTATAAGACCTTAAAATGACTCTCGGAGTGTTTGGACTTTTACAATCAAATAAACATTCAAATTGTTATATGGTGCCTATTAGCGTCATTTCTAAGCGTTCTTCTTTCTCTAAGATCTTGACGGTACAAAAAATGGCTTTTAATTTTATAACTAGGTTTCAGTTTCCTCACCTGTAAGATGAGGAGATTGCACTAGATCATTATATTGATCTCTTCCAAAGGGTTGTAATTCCACACTTACGATTTCCAGGTGTTTGCTCCAACATCAAAGTCAGGAATATTGACAGTCCTAGCCCCTCACATAATGTATCGACTGGCCTATTTTTCTATAAACTGCCTTTAATTCATAGTCTCACCTTCTCTGGATTCTTCTACAAAATGCAAAAATCTAAGTTTATATGTATAAATGCATAAAAGCAAGAAAGAAAGAGTTGACAGGCTTTTCCTAATCACAGCAAACCTCTGAATTTTGGAGTTATTAAAAATGCCAAGGTGAGAAAGCAGAATCCATTGATAATGACCATTCATAAAACAAGACTGTTTAGTAAAGTTCCACGTGGCAACATTTGCATGCAGTAAATTAGAAAGAGGAGGGATTTCTCCTCTTTTTTTCTCCTTCAACCTCGTTTCTGATAAGTGTTTTCTCTATTGCATAACCTGGTGAAGTTCACAAAATCCCAGTTCCTAGCATTATATCTTACGTCTCACTATTACTTTGAAAATGTTGTCTATTCTCAGATTTTGATGGCTTCACACAGCTTGATAAAATGTGAAGAGATACTAAATTCCCAAGTTCAACAGCTGTAGCACCTTTTTTAATAATTTTAAATCCATTAAAATAAAGCAAAAAAACCAAATCTATAAATTCAGCACTGTTTTTTTTAAAAATGTTTTTATTGATTTTTTAGAGAAAGAGGAAGGGAGAGAAAGATAGAAACATCAATGTGAGAGAGATACATCAATTGGCTGCCTCCTGCACGCCCCCTGCTGGGGATCAAGCCCACAACCCCGGCATGTGTCCTGACCTGGAATTGAACCAGGACCTCTGAGTCCATGGGATGACGCTCAATCCACTGAGCCACACCAGCCAGGCAAATTCAGCAGTGTTTGAATTCATGACAAAAAAAAGTATGATTTTATGAGACCATTTTTACGTAATATAATCTCATGTCAAAAAAATACCTCATGTCCAAAAAAAGGGAGTTAATAAGTTTTACATACATTGCAGCACTCATCTTCCTCTGTCACTCAGTCTAACGAGATAAATAACATTTTTTTCACGCCTTCAAAGTCTGAGGAAATATCTCATCTTAAAGTACATGCATTTCAGAGTTACTGCTTGATCAATGAACAATTAAACCTGTTTAATATGTTGCACTCATCGTCACATTAATTTGCCTGGAGTGAAAACAAGAGCTCCACACAAGATTGATCAAATGACTTTTAAGTCCCCAATGCTAAATTGTTGCAGAATACAAATGGAAGTGCATTATGGCCACATGAGTACTCAATGAATTCCTAACGAGCAGGTGCCATCATGCTGATTGCAATATATAATGACACCACCCGCAGATTAAAGAGTGCCCAGCACTCTGCCTTTGAGACCTAGCACTGCAGCTACTCTCTGCTGGATCAATTGAAGCCTCATTTAGACTTTAATCGAATGTGCTCTGGATGAGTGTATTTCATAAATGGAATAAATGTATTTTAGAAATGGATTTTTTTTTTTTTTTTTTGGTCAGCATTCTCGACTGTCCCTAATATTGCATCAGAAATTATTCTTTCTTTGGCTAGGGAATACCAGACTAAGATTTCCAAGGACCTGATAAGAATTCAAGTTAAATGAACCATCATATCCCCTCCTCCTCCATTAAGTATCTTGAATTCCTTCTTCCAGAGGCCACTTGAGTACAAGATTATAAAGGCATAAAATAAGCGCCAGGAGAAAGAGAATTTTAAGGAAGTCTCCACATCAAAACGAGTACTTCTTCCCTCATTTATTCAAGAACAAGGCTTTCTAGAGACGAAAGAATGTCAAACCCTCAAACCCTCAGTAATTTTTTATCAAAGTTACACAAGCATACTAGTTCCTACTGACACCCCCGCCCTTCCCTTTTTTTTTTTTTTTTTTTGGCAGGTCCAAGGTCCTTTGCTGCTATCTGGTTGGCATTCCATTCACTGTTTCTATAGTGGACTGTGTTCACCCATAAAATCAAACAAATGGGAAAACTTCCTCCAAATGTTTCCCAAAAGTCTCTTGTTGGAGCCAGCACAAAGGGAGGGGGAAGCGTCATATCCAGGTGCTATGGCTGGTGCATTTTATTTGAGAAGGTGCAAGTGAAACAGGCAGAAAGGCTCCAACGCTTCCGACTCCTTCGAGAAATTGGTGACATAAAACAACAAAATACCAAAGGCTTAACGCAGCAAAAGAGCTGCTCACTCACCCAGACCTGCGCTCCGTCCTAGAGGCCTGGTCCGGGCTCGGCCGCCCGCCTGGGTCCCGCTGTGGGGGAGTTATCGCGAGCACTGCCCTTGGACCTGCGAGCTGGCCCCAGGCCCTTGGAACGTGCGCAGTGCCCACCACTCCCACAGTGGGATCTGTTTGCAGAAAGCAGCCTAGGGAGGGCAGTGTGCTGTTAAGACCATCTGGATGGTACACTTGCCTGACCCGCAGGAAGTCTATGCAGACTGCTCAGAGTCGCCCGCGTGCAGCCATCTGCTTGTCTTGCCACTGCCCAGGACAAGCCTTGCGGGTAAGTTCCCTTGCTTGTCAAACCACCGCCTACCCAGCTGGAATGTTCTGCCTCTTTCTCTGGGCTCTCCTCCTCCTCCACCTGCAGGGGCCAGTCTGCAAAGCAGGACTCAGGGCACCGTGATCACAAAACAGAGGAGGAACACGCAGGGCAGCCTCCTATGGAGATTAAGTACTTCGACCAAAGCATCACATGGCGCCTCTGCTCACATTGTGTTGGCCAAACGGAGTCCCATCATCACGCCGAACCTCAAGAGGGTATGAACGTACAATCTCTTTCCCACCTCGACGCCCCAACCTCATGTGCCTGGAAAAACTAGAACCAGAAACACAGGTGAAACACCCAAATATGTCCCTCACCCTGGAAACTTAAATAAACCAATTTCCCTTCTAGATGCCAAGCTACACATTCCCCAGCCTGTTTACTCTGTCCCAATCTG
This sequence comes from Tadarida brasiliensis, assembly GCA_030848825.1. NCBI lineage: Eukaryota > Metazoa > Chordata > Mammalia > Chiroptera > Molossidae > Tadarida > Tadarida brasiliensis. Next base: position 15,483,457 of record CM061259.1, on the reverse strand, counting down.
TTCTTCACCAACACATCTATGTGGAATTATGGAATGTAAATTGTCATGGAAATAGGAGTGGAGCAGATGGGTGCATTTATAATGGTGGGATGAATATTTCCATAAAAATACTTAATAGCCAGGCAGATAAGAAAAAAGAAATTAAGACTTTATTTTGAATGAATTTTGATAGGTGAAATTATCTTCATTTATTAAAATGAACAAAGTTGAAAAGTGATTGAGTTGAAAAGTGTATGAAAATAAAAATGTAAAACAATCCAAAATTGTGCTTTTGATAAAATATATAACTCAATTTTAGACATTTATTAAGACAAATGCCTTATTCAACAATAAGATCACTTGTAAGAAAAATTTTAAATATATAATTTTAGGACTAGCTGGATGCACAGAAATTTTTAGAGCATAATTAACAATTATGCCTGACCAAAATCTTTACATACTTCTATGTCTCATCCAGTAGCCTACAGCTGACTGCTTTTATTAGTCAGTGAGTAGTATTAGGAGATTTAAAAGTTGCATTATAGCCCTGGCTAGTTTTGCTCAGTGGTTAGAGCGTCGGCCTGCAGACCAGAGAGTCCCGGGTTCAGTTCCTGGTAAGGGCACGTACCTTGGTTGCAGTTTGTCCCTGGCCCTGGTTGGGGTCCTGTGGGTGGCGGCAAGTCAATGTGTCTCTCTCACATTGATGTTTCTCTCTCTCTCTTTTCCCCCCTCTCTCCCTCCCACTCTATCTGAAGATAAATGCAAAAATGCCCTCGAGTGAGGATAAAAAAAAATAAAATAAAAAAAATAAAAGTTGCATTATATTATCATCAGATTTAACAGATCAACCTACATTTAAACAAGCAAGGACACCCTTTCATGTAGTGTGATATATAAAGCTTTGTAGGAGTTTCAAGCGTTTAGATTTTGATATTTTCATCCATCTCTACATATATATTTATACTAACTTTTTTTATTGTTGCGATTCTTCCTCACCTGAGGATATTTTTTCCTTTGATCTTTAGAGAGAGTGGAAGGGAGAGAGGCAGGGAGAGAGAGAGAAACATCGATGTGAGAGAGACACATTGATTGGTTGCCTCCCGAACGGGCCCCGACTGAACCTGCAACCCAAGTACATGCCCTTGACTGGGAATCGAACCAGCGAACCTTTTGTGTGCGGGCCGATGCTCTATCCACTGAGCCACACTGGCCAAGGCTATACTAACTTTTATAGTACATAATGAGATGAGACGAAATAGGTATCTCACGTACGACTTTGAACCTCACACAAGCGTAAGTGGTTCTGCATGCTTTGTGAAAGAGGAACTGCGTGATATCTAGGAGATAGCATGACTTGCCGAGTCCACACAGCCTGACTGAGATTAAGCCTGAACTAAGGTCTCTCTGACCACAAAACCCGGGTCATGTCCCCTCTGCCACACATCTCTCATGGTATCAGGACTCCAGACTTTGCCCTGGGACTTTGTATAGGTTGACATTACAGAATATGGTTTAAGGCAGCTTTGTCTCATATTTTTTTATGGTTTTTCTTTTTTATTGATTTTTTTAGAGAGAAAGAGAAACATCAGTGTGAGAGAGAAACATCACTCAGCTGCCTCCTGCATGCCCCCTACTGGGGATGGAGCCCAAAACCCAGGCATGTGCTCTGATCAGGAATCAAACCGGGACCTCTCAGTCCATGGGACGACGCTCAATCCACTGAGCCACACCAGCTGGGCTGTCTCATATATTTTTAAAGCTTTAATTAATATGCATAAGCTGAAATGTAGAAGGCTTATCAAAATCTAAATAATATCATCAGAAAATTACCCACATTTTTAAAAGGCTGCAGAAAAAGTGAAAGCTCTGATTAATCTGTTATTTGCAATTCATTGTTAAAAGGCAAATGTATAATTTTAACAACTTTGCTTCATGGGAGAGATAATACAAAATTTAAATCTTTCACTTTTAGCAGCTTTAAAAGAATATCAGGAAAATGAAGTGGTTGTTAAACTCTGAGGAAGCTGTCTCAATTGTATCTATGTAAACATGGGACTATTTTAAAACAAATATCCCGAAGAGGGATTCAAACCAAACCTCACTCCCTCCAGCTCTCAGCTTGTCATCTGTCTTTTGTACATCTTCTGCCACAACACCACACACGAGCACCATTTAAATGCTTCTCTTCCTTTGCCTCCTTCCAGATTTAACAGATGATAACAGTCATTCGAGGCTCACTGTGGTGCTCCTGGCCTCCAGTCATTCCTGTGATCTGGGAGGCTGCATACACAGCCCTGTCGTTTGCCTGGGGCTCACAGCTCTGGTCAAGAGAGTCACAGCACAACTGGGACTTAAGAATGTTTATTAACGTGGAAAAGGTAGGCTCTGACACCAGGGTGTATCTTTAATTGGACGGTTACCATTCCTTTCACTGCCATAATGTTACTCCCCGTGTTGAAAAGAATGGTTTGATAACTAGCTTGGTTGAAGCATCTCAACTTGATGCATAAAAATAATTTAATGTCCCAGGAGCTTATACCAAGGCAGCTCTGTGGAAACCCACTCTCAGCAGGCCGCCGATGGGCATCTCAGTGTGATTCCATCATTTTTCAGTCATTTTAAATAAGTAAGGCATTCTCATCGTGTATCACCCTCTCCATTTTAAAGTTTCGATCCAATTTGTGGACCTGGCCTAATCTCAAGTGGCTTTTTTGGGTACTGGAAGTCCCTTGTGAGACTTAGCTACAACTTCTAGCTCCTGTGTCTCTTCGCCTCATGTCAGGCGGCTTCCAGAACCCTGTCCTCTGTGACTCCCTCCTTCAGGGCCTTCCTGTTCCAACAACTCTGTGGTCTCTTTCTCTAGGACCAGGAACTCAAGAAGGTGCTCTTTCCTTTCGGCCTCCCTGGGCGACCAAGCTGTCCCACACCCCAGTATGTTTTTCTCAGTCACTAGTAGCAGTCACCTTACATTTGGAAGACAGACTTAAAGCCTTGGGACTGGATAGGATCATGTAGGTTGGATGTGTACAGTGACATGTTTAGATACCGCATTTAAAGTGGAGAAAGTGTTATAACCTGACGGCGAGATAACCAGAGACGCATGGCCGAATTGTAAAGGAGCACTTTATTTCGCCGGCGGGCTGCGGAGGGCATAGTTTCCCCTCAGATCAACAGCCCCGATTCTTCTTACGTCCCATTTTAAAGACAGAAACTCCCTCCTCCTTTTGCCCCCTCCCCTCAGGGAACCAGTACAATAGTGGGAGTGACAGAGACTACAGAAATCAAAATTAGCATTATTTACCAACGGCCTAAGCACTTACAAGTACCTGCAAATACCTGTGCTCAAGAGACTGCAAATGCCTCCCAACTCCTGGGGCCACTATAATCTTAGGCAAAATTCCTTTACGTCTAGGGGTAATTAACCTATTGTTGGAAGAATATCGAGGAATGTCTATTGGTGACAAAATGGAGTCTTTTAGTCGCCTTAACCAAGGGGCCTACACAAAATAGAATCTAGCTGCCTTAGCCTTGGAGCCCAGATCAAAAGGAGCCCTGGCCAGTGGGGCTCAGTTGGTTGGAGCATCATCCCATACACCAAAAGGTTGCGGACTCGATCCTCAGTCAGGGCATGCAGGAGGCAACTGATCAATGTTTCACTCTCATATTGAGGTTTCTCTCTCTCTCTCTCTCTCTCTCTCTCTCTCTCTCTCTCTCTCTCTCTCTCTCTCTTTCTCTCTCTCAAATCAATAAAAAAAAATCATGTCCTCAGGTGAGGGTTTAAAAAATGATAATAAATAAATAGAGTGGAGAAAGGAGGCAAAGCCAGTAAAGGAGACTAGCAAGGAATGGCCAGCAAGGTAGGAGGACAGATGGGAGGGTGTGATGTGGTGGAAACAAAAGGAAAAATGTTTGAGGGAAAGACAGTAGCTATTGACCTAAAATACTGAGGACAGGCTAGGTGAGGTGCCAGGGAGCTGATCCTTGGAAATAGAGCATGGAGATCACTGGCAGACTCAATGAAATCGTCTCAAGAAGTAGGCGGAGGGCTGGGCAGAAGCCATATTTGTATTAAGAATGGATGAGGGGGTGACATCATGGACCTTAAAATCCTCTTTCAAAGGCGGTAGCCCTCCCTTATCTGTGATTTTGCTTCCCCGTGGTTTCAGTTACCCTCGGTCAACAGAGATCCAAAGATATCAAATGGAGAATTCCAGAAACAGACAATCCATTACTTTCAAATTGCACACCATCTGGGTAGCACGATGAAATCTCGCACCTTCCCACTCTGTGCTGCCCAGCGTGTGAATCCTCCCTTTGTCCGGTGTCTCCACGCTGTAGACCCTCCCTCCCCATTAGTCACTTAGTCACTGAGTAGACATCTCAGGTTATCAGATGGACCATTGCCCTGTGGCAGTGCTTGTATTCAAGTCACCCTTATTCATAACAGCCTCAAAGTGCATGAGTAGTGATGCTGGCCATTCAGATATGCCAAAGAGAAGCTGTCAAGTGCCTCCTTTAAGTGAAAGGTATGCACGCATAGAAAGAACACGAAGTATATACAGGGTTTGGTACTGTCCATGGTTTCAGGCATCCACTGGTTGTCCTCAAACATATCCCCTGCGGATAAGTGGGGACCCACTGTATTTGCTCCTGCTACCAAATGTTGCAGGTGTGGCTGTGGTCCCACCAACCATTCCTGCTGTGGGTGTTTCAGGTTCACCCGGCAGCCCTCCTGCTGGGCCACTGAGCCCTGTGCGGATCCAGGTCTTTCTTTGCCTTTGGGTGGGAGGCCCTCCTCACTGTCTGCCAGTCTTGTTGTCGTTTCTTATTTTCCTATGTCTGTTAAAAACAATACTCTTTTTAGTTATCCTTAAAAATAGCGTCTCCGTAATACAGATGGCTAATACAGCAGTATGCTCAGTGGGTGATCTTATGCCTATTTCTGGATTTAGCGTAGGGTTGAAATGTAAATGAAGGTCCTGGTGGTCTTGAACCATGGTGGTATCAGAAGACATCAACATGCTGAGGCGTAAGGAGTTCTCGGAAGGCCGACCAAAATAAATGCCTTTTTAAAATGAAAAGTGAGTACGTGACAAATGCCAGGGGGAAAATGTATCTGATTTTATCATGATTGCCTTATTATTTGAGATATAGTCTTATGCAAATATATTTTAACTGTACATGATTTTATTCTTTTTGATTAGTGGCTATTTTAGTGGTTAATACATTCTTCCTAACGGTGGGTTTTCTGTTGGAACTGGTTGTCTGCCGAAGCAGAAGCTGATGAACTAAGTTGTCTGATCTAAAATTAGAACATTGTTACTTCTATTTTTTTTTTATTAATTTATTTTTGTTACAGATGTTTCTCCTTTTTTCCCCACTGACACCCTCCTCCCCATCCCCCCACCCTGTCCCCAGCTTTGTTGTCCATGTCCATCAGTTATGCATACATGCGTATAGGTTCTGTGGTTTCTCTTCCCTCCCCCCCACCCCCTCTTCTGAGGGTTGTCAGTCTGTACCCTAATTTCACATCTCTAGGTCTACCCTGTTCCCCAGACTGTTATGTTTATTATATTCCACAAATGAGTGAGATCATGTGATATTTATCTTTCTCTGCTTGGCTTGTTTCACTTAGGATAATACTCTCGAGGTCCCTCTATGTCGTCTCAAAGGATAAGAGATCTTCCTTTCTTACAGCTGCATAGTACTCCATTGTTACTTCTATTTTATCTCAACAAAAATTAAGGTGGTATCTGAGGCCTCCTTCTGAAAGTTAACCCGGAAGTCAAAGAAGATAATGTAGAACGAGGATTGGATCCTTGCTATTTTATGTAAACTCCTGTGATACATTTTAACAAATTCGATTTCTTTCCTGTATTGTTCTCTGTAGTGATCTTTTGGTTTCTGTTTTGGCTCTTCACCCCTATCTACACACTTTCATGAAGATGAAAGAGAACCGCTGGGAGTTTCAGGTGGTGGTGTTTAGAAAAGAGTTTCTTGGGGTTCAGCCAGTTACTAGGATTCTGCATTGGATTAAAGCAAAATTCCCCACCTGATAATAAAGCATAACTGTGCCCTTCTCTCTGTATATTTGTTTCATTCAATAAGGGGTAGCTATGATAGGGCTGGAACCTGGTATTCTTTTCTCATTTCACCAAGTAACATCATTTGGCAACAAGTTCTGTTTTCCTGTCCCAGTAAAAGCATACATCTTTAGAATCCATGAATCCCTACTAAGTTTCTTATGTATCAACCCCAGGACTTGATCGTAATGGCTGTGTCAGCTAGTCTTTCAATGAAGATTAATTACTGCTGTGCAGAATTGGATAAAATGTTCCCTTTGAGTGTTTTTAGTTTCTAAAGCCTCTAAGTGAAGAAGCTAAACCACAGAACTTATGCATATAAGCATAACCAATGGACACAGACAACAATGCTGGGGGGAGGGGACAGGAGGACAGTGTCAGTGGGGGGGGGGGGAAGGAGAAACATCTGTAACAAAAATAAATTAATGAAATAAATAAAAAATGAAAATAAATCCAACAATTCATACTGTTACTTCCAAACAATTACAGGAAGATTTAGATTCTAGTGAGCAATATTTTTGGAATGCCGACTTGGTGGAGTAGACACTTAAGGTGTTCAACGATGAAACAAAAAAGGTTCCTATCTTACCCCAAGAGCTTTACATTTCTGACTCATATTGACAAGCACGTGTAAAACAGAAAGGGAGATTTCAAAGGAGGAGGACATTTTGTCAAGTTGAAAGATAAAGAAGATCAAACGTTTTCTTTAGACTCAAGTTTAAGGCTGGGCTAAGAGGCCTGGGTAGCATTTCCAGACTGAAATTCTGAGAAAAAAATTTTTCTTTAAACTTGTCTTTTATCTAACAAAAACAAAGCTTCAATAACACTACTCAGTTTTTTGTTGTTGTTGTTGTTGTTGTTTATGATTGTTTGGTAGTGTGAAGTACATTTTTTTAAAAAATAGAGATCCCATCAGCAAAGTAAGATAATTTGATGAACATATCAGATATGTTATATACCCATTGGCTTAGACACCAGATACTTAGAGGTCAAAACTATATAGACTATGTGAACCCTGCTTTCATTGTTTTCAAACTTCTCTTCTTGGAAGCTAAGAAAAACTTGATATCTAAGATTAGAATCAAGTAAATAAAGGACTTTTGTATTTAATTTGTGTAATAAAGAATACATAAATTTATAGAGCTATTACATAGGTAATATATAAATCTCAAACTTTAAGATAGCCGTGTGTGTGTGTGTGTGTGTGTGTGTGTGTAAACACACACACACCCTGCATATTTACAATTGTGATTATACCATGGGGTGGTCATTTCCTAACATTAGTCATGTAAAAAATAGTTTTTGCTTTACAGTTGCATGAGCTATTTAGAGAACCCATTGCTATTTAGACTCTGCCTTTTATAGCTGTGTTTAGCTTATAGGTTTTGCACAAAAAGAGCTATGCCCTCTTAACAGGTACATCCCATGGACCTGTGGGAGTCCACAACTGCATTCTCAGGGCTGTGCATGTTCTCAGATATGAAAAACAGTCACAGAAGATTTCTTCTCCGCATATTCTCTTACCTTAACTCAAGTTTGGAATTCTCAACATACATCCAGCCCAGGGAAGTTGTACTGTTAATGAAATCTTACTTCTCCGGTGTTCAGAATGGGTTTGTTTTGAGATTTCATTAAATGATTTAGTCCTCATTGGTCTACAGAAGGCTCCTACATAGTATTGAATAAAGAACTCCAGAAACCAAATATAGCAGCCTTGATGACTGCCAGTATCAATAATTTAGCATCATTTGTTTTCATTGCAGCCTTGTGACAGTATCCCAGAGAGTTTGGAGTTTCATGAGTCAGGTTTCAATTGCTTCATCAGTGTAAATACTGTCAGACAATGTGCTAATGTTATGGAATTCTGTGTTTTCCACCCTCTATTTCCACTATTTGAGAAATTCTATTGCTATAAATTTCTGCACCTAACTTATGGTTTAGCTAATAACTACTTCACCGTAAACTCTGGGAGCATTTAAATTTTGTTTGGAAATAATGACTATGCTCTATGAAAACATTTCATCCTCTAGTCACATGAAACAGGCCAGTGTTAATATCTTCATTTAAGGTTTAGGAAATAACTAAGTCTGTTAGCTCCCTAATGCTGCTATAACAAGTTACCACAAATGCAGGGGCTTAGAGCAATGCACATTTGTTATCTTACAGTTCTGTAGGTTGGAAGTCCGACACAGGCCTCACTGCACTGAGATCGATGTGTTGGCAGGGCTGTGTTCCAGTCTGAAGGCTCCAGGGTGGAATTCATTCCTTGCCTTTTTCTTCTTCTAGAAGCTGCCCATACATATTTCTTGGCTCACAGTCCCCTTCCTCCCTAGTCAAAACCAGCAAGGGCCCTAGCCAGTGGCTCAGTTGGTTGGAGCATTATCCTGTCCACCAAAAAGGTGGCAGGTTCGATTACTGGTCAGGGCACATACCTAGGTTTCAAGTTCAATCCCCAGTTGGGGCGCATATGGGAGGCAACCAACTGATCAATATTTCTCTCTCTCTCTCATTGATGTTTCTCTCTCTGTCTCTTCCCCCTTAAAAAAAAAAAAAAATATATATATATATATATATATATATATATATATATATATATATATATATATAATCTCCTTCAGTGAGGATTTAAAAAAAAAAAAGCAAGGGAGACCTGAGCCCTTTGCACATCATATCACTGGACTTTTTCGTCTGCCTTACTCTTCTACCTTTGTGATTACATTAGGCCCATCCAGATATTCCAAAATAATCTCCTTATTTTTAAATCAGCTGGTTACCAAACTTTAATTCCTCTTTGCAATGTAACATAACATACTGTTTCCTGGGCTTAAGGTGTGAACGTCTTTGGAAAGCCATTATTCTGCCTACCACGCTAAAATAGATTTTTAATGTTGCCAAAACTCTAACAATCTATCCATGAGTCAGGATCTCATGAGCCTAACTATTTACACCTCAGGTACATATGGTTAACTTTATTCCGTAAAATAATCTTCATTTCCTGTTAAGATACAGACACAACTATATGTAGTTCTAAAGGAAAAAAGCACAGTATTTAAATAGTTTGGATAAACTTACTCCGTGACCTACGGAAGACTTCTGAGTAGGGTGGGGAACTACACTAGGTGACACAGGGTTCTTTCTAACTTTGCCAAACCACCGAGGACCTGCAGAGTGCTGCTCTTCTATTTGTGCCTTCCTGTCAGTCACCATGGAGCCACAGATGCTTCATTTTTTAGAATATAAGAATTAATGAAAATCAAGTCCTCCCCAAGAGATGCATCAGAATTTCAGGATTCTTACCAAGTTAGCCTAAGGACTTTTCTTCTCTGAATATGGAAATGTTAACTTAAAAAAAAAAAAATCAAGGATCATTGGTTGCCATGATTTCTCATGACACGTAAAAATGTACTTACATTAAACCAGCATTAAATATAATTTTTAAAACATGGTAGTAAGAATTATTCTTATACTGATGGAAAACCACTGACAGGATTTTTTAAGGCAAGATGTATGTATAACTAAGTTAACAGTTAGAAATAGATACACACAGTACTGCAAGTAGATTTTTGTCAACCACACTAACAGAATCCTTATAAATGTGGATGGAATATAGTATGTCAAAGAAGAGTCAGCTCCAAAGCACTAGTTTCTGGGCAGTAAAATGTCACGATTGCGAGTGCACCTCAGCCAGAATGAAGTAGCAAGGACCAAATCTACTCTCTCACTGGGAAAAAGCGGGGGGGGGGGGGGGGGGGGAGATGTCAAAATATATGAAATAATAGTTTCCAAGACACAGAACATCAGGTAATGAATGGGATAGTGATCCCTAAGAGAGAAAAAACACACAAGATGAGCCTTACAATGACCCCAACTTACTGCCTTAAGAGATTTTACAAATCACAGCTGAGGGAAAGGGAACTGAGGTGCAGCCCAGGACCCTAAGTCTGGAGAAAGCAGCTAGGCTTCTGGATGTGGTATGGGAAAATTAGCAAATTGCAGTTAACATGTTCTTTTGCCTTCCCACGATTCTTTCTCAGAAACATTCTGGCTTTTATATATATTGTTTTAACTCTGACTCCTTATAAAAATTGTGTCAATGTGTCTAATTTATCATTTGTACTGTGTCTGATCCCACAAAATATCATTAAGCATTTAATATATTGTTTCATCCTTTGAATTGTTCCCATTAGGCAAGTAAGTAACCAGGATCATTCTGTAAAGCACAGGTGGGTGTGCTCCACGGTTTATTCACTTTCTGAAATGGACTAGTACATTCTGCATGAGCAGAAGCTTATAGGTGACGTGTAAAGGTCATCCTCACACACATCATTACAATATTCCCACAGTTTACTAACCATGACCAGAAGGAAGAGGAGGAAAAATAGTTCCCCATTATTGCCATCTCCTACCTGACTGCTACTACCTCTGCTGGTCCCAGTGGATTACCTGGTGGCATGACCCAAACCCTCATACCCCGGGGATCTAGTCACCATACCCTTCATCGGCTGGGGTAGTTTGCCATATCCATTTATGGTCAAATAAGCAAAGCACCTAGAAACCCGAGTAGATCACCTGAACTCCAGTCATATTCCTCTGCCCGATCACATAAAGGCAGCCCTACCTCCTCCTGATGAAGTCACTTTATCTGCCACGATGGTGGTTTCTCTTCTCACATGATAATGCCTGGGCATAAAAATCCAAAAATGCCAAGTTTGCAGGAACAGTTTATAATTCAATGGATCGCTTTTTGGGTACCATGAAGAAAGGTGCCCCTTTTGAGGACACCGAATTCTAATCACGGAGAGCCCAGTATCAGAGATGGAATGAAAAACATCCCCCCACTCATTTATTTTACCCCTAAGCGTACTGTCTATTCTATTAGCCTTCTTCATAACTCTGCAGGTCAGGTCCCCTTGGCTAATCACTCCCAGCTTGAGGGTTCTTATAATAGGCAATTAGGCATTGCCACTTGGCCACTTTTTTTCAGGGTCTTATCACTTTATTTTGCTATCAGCAAACTAACTTTAGTTTGTTTCTATTGTGAGCAGTAGCCTAGAGCCACCACTAAAGTTTTTAGTGACCCTTGACCCCTTCCCGCCCCCATCAATTCTTGTCTTTGACCTTGTTAAATGGTTTGTCCCTGAGCCTTCCAGTTGAACGTATTCATCTGATGGATCTTCCAGCCAAAGATAATCTATCCATCCCAGTATATGCATTTTCCTCACCCTTTTAATCCTTCCATCCACCATCTGCCACAGTGATGCTGGTATTTCAACTTTGCTCAGAATTGGCCAGTTTTTCCCGTGTTTCTAGAAGCCATCCACCTTCTCCTGGGATCCTAGCGAGGGTGTTAAGACCTGTTTATTTAAGTCCCGCAACCCAAGGACCCAATGTGGTGCTGTCAGACTTTCCCCTAATTTTGTTTTGACCCCCGTTATCAACACCCTCAGATTTCAGTCTCACACGTACTCCTGCTCCTCCCAGCACATGCTGGCCAATTCTTGCTCCCCCTTTGGGGTATAGTGGGTTCGCCTCTCTGCTGGCCCAGCTGTTTTTTTAACCGTAATTCTAATTACTTAACCCTAGGCCTAGTAGCCTGGAAACAGGACAAGTCCTGAAGGGGGCACATGTTGCCTGGGGAAGGAGACCTCTGCATTATCATCCAGCTTGAAGTGGGATGGGGGATGCTCATCTTTAACAGAGAGGGGTGAGCTGATGGCAGGCCCAAAGAGCTCAGGAGCCTGGGGAGTAACAATCTGCAGCAGCATCCATTCAGGTGTCTCAATCTCACCTGTCAGGATCCTGGGTTTTCCCAAACAGTGCCTTGGCCTTTGCATAATAGACTTGCCTTGACTGGAAACTGTCTTTGAAGGTCATCCGTTCAGACTATGAAATGCTGGGCTCGGCCCTGTCCTCTCAGCGCTGCAGCTGTAAGAGATGAAGCTTTTTCTGCATGTATCCACAGGCTCTCCGGCTTTCCCACCTGGGTCCATGGCCGGTTACTGCCCTCAGCTGTTCATTATGTTTGTATAGAATAAGCCACCCAACACTGTTATCCTCAGAACTAGTTTTCTCCATACTTCTCAAATGCCAGCCAGTCTGATAATACATTTCTTTCTAGCACTCCATCCCAATTCACTGCCAGTGTAAGCTGTAACAACTGGAACTTGTGCCAGCAACTGTCTGTTCTCCACTCCGCCATGAATGATGAGGTCTGGCCGCAGAACTCTGTGTCTACCACAATATTAATCTTTGCTACCTATTTCGCATATTAGACCAAAAAATGAAGCAAACAGATTATACAAAAATATTACAATGCTTCCCAAAGTTTACAAAATTGAGAACAAGAAATTAAATAAAATATCAAAACTGTAAAATATGTAACTGTAATATTAGATTTATTAAAAAAGAAATGAAATTTCCTGGGTAAAGCATCTGTGTAATAATACTATTTCTGATTCTGTGTCTGAAAAAATGGCTATGTAGTCACCTTTGTCTGTACATTTAGGCATTAATAGGTACTGTTCAGGATGTACAATGTGAAGAAATAAATGAAATCAGTTGCTAAAGCACACATATCATGACTATGTAAGATGACACAAAGATTTAATGAAAATTTAGCATAGAACATCTGACTTGTATTCTGTGGACATACAAGGAAAAATACAATTCATTTTACCCATTACATTTTATAAAATCAGAACAGAATGAATTATAAGCAGTTTTTCATAAAAACAGCAATTTAATTTCAAATATATTACCCTCCTATTCCTTTATCCTATATATGTATGTATCTAATTGGCAAAACCTACCAGATTACTGAAATCAGTAAAAATCCAATTCATGATGTTTCAATTGCTTGTATCGATAAACATCTTATATTTGAAATTCATTTTTCTTATGCTATACGCCTCATTATCAGTTCCTATAAAAATGCTACGCCCTACTCCTTGTCCCAGTAAGTTTGACTAGTCTTTTGCACAAGGCTAAGTGACAGTACTTCTGAACATCCACACACGATTCGTCAAGCACACACTTTCCTGCTCCTCTCAGACAAGGTCACCACTGGGCAAGCAGATCCCCTAGTTCTCTTGTTCCTCATAGTGAGCGTAGCCACTGGCATAGGTCCTTCCTAAATTTAAATTAGTAAACAAATCTGATGACTCAGCATCTGAATCCTTTCCACCTTCATCATCATCTTCATCCTCCTCTGCTTCATACTCATCCTCCTCATCATGGTAGCTGGTATCACCATACTTATCAGATGAAAGGTTCTTCCAATAGGCATCATACCCAGAAGCTCCATCTCCCTCTTCACCTCCAGTCTGCCTGCCAAATTTTAGGGAGCGAGCTACAAAATAGATGTGTATATGGTACCTTATTAGTTCCCATTCTCTACATCCTAATTTTCCTCTACAACAGTGGTTCTCAACCTGTGGGTCACGACCCCTTTCACAGGGGTCGCCTAAGACCATCGGAAAACACATATTTCCAATGGTGATTTATAACAGTAGCAAAATTACAGTTATGAAGTAGCAACGAAAATAATTTTATGGTTGGGGTCACCACAACATGAGGAACTGTATTAAAGGGCCACGGCATTAGGAAGGTTGAGAACCACTGCACTACAATACATAAAATTACGTGAACTTGACTGGCTGCTTCTTAATCCCAAATGAAAAAGTAAGCCACATTTTCCCACTTTCCTAACTTAATATTTAATTGGAAAGAAAGAAGACCTTAAAAAACAATCAGTTCTACCCTACTTGGAGTCTTCCTATATACTACATGTAACAAGTAATGAAACTGACAGTGTCATTTCATTAAATCTAGAAAAAGTTGCAAAACAAAATAAGAACAATAGCCCTCTCCAAACATAAGTAAATAAGGCATGTTAAAAATTAAAATAAAATGCCCTTTGTTTGATCAATTAAAAGTTTATTTTCAAATCATAAGAATTGATTTCATGTCATTATAATTTTTAGAGTAATTTCATAATTCAGTTGTCCTAAAAGACGAAGCCTTTTAATTTCTTCTAGCAACACAAAGTTTAGTGCAAAAAAAAAAAACCAGCAAAATCAACAGTCTCACCTCATTGCATCTGTATCTTTGATTAAAGCAAAGTCATTTAGAATTATGGTTTCATTCTGATATGTTTGATAAAGAGTCAAATTATCTTTAACAAATTGTGAGCTGCATTATGATAAATGTTTATGGCAGTCTTATTCCGTCATAGAAAAGTTATATAAAGATGAGAAAGCACTGTCCTAGAGTAGCGATGTATATGAGTACAGCTGCTCAAGTACTATACACCTTAGAACAGCTTCAGAATGAATTCCAATTTTCAAGTACTAAAGATTACCAGCACTTAAATATTAAGGATTTATAGCTACTCAATTATTTAACAAGGAAGCCTCAGCAAAAACAGAAAAATTACTTTTTTGGTCTTAAATTTCAGTATTCACTGTGTCATTAACTGAGGCAAATGCCAAATATCAAAGTGAATGATGGTATATTTCTTAAGTTAAATTGAGAAATTTTACCCATATATTTTCCAAGGCTGTAAAGTTCTACTTCCTTAACAGAACATATTCATCTTTTCAAATAGGGAGAAGAGGCAAAAACAAAAAAAGAAGAAAAAAAAAAGAGAAATCTTGTCTAAGCATGAAAGCGAAATCAACCCACTGGTATTTTAAGAAGAGCCTTACTTGACATGCTGAGATCCTTCGTTTCCTGAGTTTCATGTCCACATTTAGGGCAGGGAGGCTGTTTTCCTTTTTCTTGTTTGAACACCTTGCTCCTTGAATGATCATCACAGAAACAAGCCTATACAGAGAAGTAAAAATAAACAATAATTAATTAATTTAAAAACAAAGACATCATTCACTATCTCAAGGAAATTTAAAGATACGGTTCGTTAGAGCAGAGATTAAGAGTTCTGTTGGGACTGGTCATACTCTTGACTTTAATTTCTTAAGGGAAATGGTCTTTGCCAGGACTCTTCAGAACTATGACCTAACACAAGGCAGAAACCACACCCAGGATATGATACACAGACACACTTATTCATTCATAAATATATTCATTCACAAAGCCCCGATGACGTAACGGGAAGAGCCTATCCACCCTCACACAGCGTGCAGGCTAGCTGGGGACACGGACAAGTGAAGAGGCTATGACGAGACACTATGCACTGAAAGAGAAAGGCAGAGGAGAGGCACTAAAGCCAATGAGGATTCAGGAAAGAACATGAAGTCCTAGCTGAGACCCGAAGAACAATGGGGGTGCAGTAAAGATGGAAGAGGGATCTAAGGCAGAAGAAACAGCTTAGACAAAACTGGAAAAGAGTGGGAAGAGAAATAAAATAGGGTTAAGAATATAAGCAAAAACCGGAAAAATGTTTCTGAGAGGAAGTGAATTGGCTACATCTATTTAGTGATCTTTGACAAACAAATGCTGGAGACAGTTCCAAGGAAACAGAACATTATGGAAATCTTCCCTCTATGAAGCAAGTGCATTTTGACATTAATTAAAATATACTCCTGTCATTTCAGTCAGAACGTTCTCCATAAATATAAGGTGTAGAAACACTGAGCTCAGCCCGGCCAGTGTGGCTCAGTGGTTGAGCATTGATCCATGCACCACGAAGTCGCCGGTTCGATTCCCGGTCAGGGCACATGCCCAGGTTGTGGGCCTGATCCCTAGTGAGGGGCATGCAGGAGGCGGCCAATCGATGTTCTCTCTCATCGATGTTTCTATCTCTCTCTCCCTCTCCCTTCCTCTCTCTCTGGGATCAATATAGAAAAAAAAAAATTTTTTTTGAACAAAAACACTGAGCTCAGATACAACAGGCACGTGCACTGTGTCAACTCTAAGACAAGCCAACAGGATGGCTTTTGGAAAGTCACGAAGCTTTCTCAACTCCACAATCTCTAAAATAAAAGAACTAAACTAAATAATGTTGAAGGATCCTTGCAGATTAATTATCGCTCTAAGTAATCCAAGGACTGGTGGTAGAGTATGGAGATTAAAAACAAAACCTAAAAATAAAAACTATGCAAGCATACCTTACAACGGAGACAAGAATGCTGACCGAGCCGATTACATGAAACACCTGTGGGGAAAATACATAATGTCCAGATTCAAATTAGAATAAAAACACTATTTTCCACAGATTTGTACTTGAAGTACTATCTTAGATCAATTACTAACAGTTTTTTTTTTTTTCTGTCTCATAATATAACCTAGAGGATACATAAAAATGAGATTGAATTCCCAGCCAGAGGGAAGGAAACCAACTGCTATATACTTTGAGATGTTCCTTGAATCTTTGAGAATTTGTATAAAAATATTGTAAGAGTTTTATGTGTATATAAAAAGTTTAAATTCATAGTGACTATAAGGATTAACATTTGATACCAGAACAAGAATCAAATTGAAGGAAGCAAATATCTGGGGAATTTCAGTCTTTCCCATGATGTTATCTACTATATCACAAAGGCTTTCTTACTATACTAATGCTTTCCTTTATATGGATTCTCATTTCAATTAACTCTTTGAAAAAGAATTTAGCATCTTCCTTCTGAAGAAACTCAGGTTTAGAAAGATTTAGTGATTTGCCCAAAATCATATGGCGGACAAGTAGAAATCAAGTAATGTTTATAAACTTGAGCTTTTAAGAATCAGAGTAGAAATAAAATGCAATCTATCTGTGATGATGATACCATCCACCCAGTCAGTAACACTGGTTCCCAAATAGGAATATACTTGAGAATTACATGTGCAGATGCCTCACACCCATCACACACTTAAATACAGAATCTCAGAGATGAGTCCTGAGTATCTGTATTTTTTAAAAACCTCCACAGGTGTCTTTGATGCACACTCCTATCTAAGAATCGCTGGAAACAAACTAGGGGTGGTATCACTTACTTTGGGGCATTTGGAAGTGTGTGTGGGGGGGTGAGTGGGGTTGTTATAGTAACTTGGAGGTGAAATGACATTTTGTACTCAGAACCAGTAATTCCTGATCATTCCCACAAAATGAAGAACTTGCCCAACCAAAATACCACTGGCATCTCTGTTGAAAAGAGAAAATAGATGTTATGAATTCTTTCTATGTCTAGAAAGTAGATATTGAGCTAAATTACAGTCTGTAAGAGGCTGCATGAAAAATGAGATTCCTTTTTCATTGTTTAACACTTAGACTATTAAGAAACTTGGATATAAAGAACATCTAATATGTAAAAACTTACATTTAAATGTTTCCGCCTCTAAAACCTGGCAGCTGGCTTGATGTTCAAATTGATCATCTTCACAGAGAAAGTTTTGGCAAAAAGAACAACTGAATATTCTGCCTCCTGTTGGATTAAAAAACAAAACCCAAAAATGTAAATGCAATAAGCTTGAATTTAAAAAACTCGTATCTATAAAACTGCTCCAAAAGGATGGCAAGTTATTTCAGATTTACATCAACATGATATAGTTTTTGTTCTGGTAAAGGCTACAATGAAAACTGCCAAAATAAACCATAAAGAAGTGGACTCCCATGATCCCCTGGCTACACATGTATAACACAATGCTCAGAGACAACTGCTCTCCTGTAACTCCCCTCCCTACCTGTTTTGGTAAACAACCCACGTGACTCTTACTGCTAGTGTAAATCCCTTTTCCAAATAAACTGAGAGCCAAAACAGTGCCAGTACTTAGGACTGACAGTATCCTGAAAAAAATATTTAAACGAGTATCCAGAATGTAGAGCAAAGTTCACTGCCTGTATGTAATCACTCACCGTGGTCCCAGACACCTCGTTCACATTCCACACACTCAGCGTCGGTAAGAGGGCAGGCACAGGCATGAGTACTGAGACACTTCCTACCGTGACAAACCCAAGCTTCACAGAAATCACATATTGCACCCTGCAACCAAAGAGCACAAAAATTAATCTTTGTCACTTGACTGGCTGTAGCCATTTGTCTAACCCAGCTATTTTCAACTGGTGTGCTGCAAGAATTTTTAAAACATACAATACCTATTTAGTCAGGGGCACTGACTTCTTTTCCCTTATATTGTCAAATAAAAAAATGACAACAGCCAACACAAGAGCCATCTGCTGTGAATGCCCTGTCTTGAACCATAAAATATATAGGTCATATAATAGAGTTGCATCTTATTGGTCCTGTCATATAATAAGGTCACATATGATTGGTTAATTCTTGGTACCAGAAATCCTTATATACAAGTAAAGTCACCTGATTTTTCTAAAAATTCACTGGAGCAAAAAAGGTAGGTAATTACTATTATTATTGATTTTAAAAAATCAAAGTTATACCTATTTTTTTGGTCAGATCAGCAAAAAATATTTTTTGTGTGTGTCATAGAATTTTAGTAATTAGTTTATGTGACATGAGATGAAAAAGTCTGAATATCTCTGGTCTAACCAGTAGCAACTATCAAAGCTGTATACATTTAGCAGTTTCTCAACCGTCGGTGAGAGGGTTCACTGAAGAAAAAATGTTGCTGTTTACTCTAAGCCAAAAAATAAAGAGGGTTCTCTATAAACTACTACACCAACGGCCATTTATAACATCCAAACCTTAGCTATACATCAAAAGAAAAAGAAGCAAGGGGGAAACGATACACTTACCCTAATATTAGTCACTGAAGTAAGTCAGGAGCTGGAAGTGTGGCCTTCAAACTGAATTCTAATTCAAATGAAGTCTGGAGCCCACAGTTTAAGAACTCTTGTCTACAGCAATTCCAGTAACTAAATTATATGTTTTCAAATACTAATATTTCTGACTTAAGAAAATTCCTTATCAGTATAATTTACAAAATAATCACATAGCTTTTCTAGAATAACTTAGAGAAAATATTAAACTTCTGTCAGCACCTTTGTTCTTTTAAGGCAACTTATGCTTTAAATCAATTATCCTGTTTCTTTGTGGAAAACATTAAAGTAAATATATAGAACTACATGACAGGGTAAGACTCTCCAATTCTGTATCAAGATAGGATGGTAAGACTATACCTTTCTGTAACATGAGATCAACAGAATATTAAGAGCTGGAAAGAATCTTAATGGACTAAATGGTCTTTCCTTTACAGATGAGGAATAGGGGCTGGAGACTTAAGTCCAAATCCCAGAGCTACATTATACAGGAGCTGAGATTTAAATCCTTGTCTTCTGAATCTCAGTTCAGTGTTATACCATTCAAGGCTCTGTAACCAAAATAGTATAGAGGAAATAGAAAAACTGTTTTATGACTATAAAAATGGATTATCAGTGCAGCTAGCAAACCCTCCAATATCTCTTGGATTATCCAGCATTCTAACAACAAAGAGATGGCCCACTAAACTGGGTAATCCAGGAGAGTTTGAAAGACATCATTTACAAAGGACAGGGAAAGGCTTAGAAAAAACATCAAGGGATGAGGCAGTTACCACCCCTGGGCCTGAAGGGACAAGGGGAAGGGAGGAGTTATCAGAACCTAGAATGAGAGCCATACGGAGGATTACCTAGCCATTTGGAGAGAACTGTGCCCAATCCACGTCCAAACCAGGACAACCTGGTAGGGAGTGAGCTGGGAGAATAAAGACCCAGATGGTATTCTCCTTCTATCTTTTTTTTAATTGAGTTTTTTTAGAGAGAGAGATAGAAACAAGGATGTGAGAGAGATACATCAATCGGTGGCCTCCTGCACGTCCCCTACTGGAGATGGAGCCCACAACCTCATGTGCCCCGACTGGGAATCAAACCGGGACCTCTCAGTCCATGGGATGATGCTCAAAACTCTGAGCTGCACCGGCCGGGCTTCTTCTACCTTAAAGTATCCTGCCAGGGCCTCCGACTGGCTGAACCAAAGGGAAGCAATAAGGTAGGAAAGCCATGATCCAGTCAGGTTCCCTGAGCAAAGCAGGGTGGAGAAGAAGGAAAGGGACTCTTGACAGGCAAATCACTTTTCTAGAATTTATAACTAATGATTCATGATTCTACTTAAATGTTTTCTTTATATAAGAAAAGATCATACAGACTCATACAACTCAACGAACTAGTGTTTTATAAATTTAGACATTAGCAAGCTACCAAGGAAGATTACAATCGTTTTTGAATCTTTGACTGGTTTTTTTGAAAGATAACACTGACAATCCTATATTTAAAATAAAGAATTCACAAGGTGATTATGAATAATTCTAGCTCCTTGCATCTGTAAGATAAGTACATACGAAATACATCATATAAAGATCTGCCTCATGATGAAAAGTTATTTGTTCTTGGAAAGTTACTACAAATAAAATATTCTGCTTCATGTAAAACAATATTATTTTCATCATGGACTGAAATTTGCACCAGAGCATAAAAATCACACAATGGGATACATACAGTAAAACTGGTTAAAGGGTAACTTTTTTGTGAAAAAGAGAACAAAATGCATCACACAAAACATGTTTTTACTACTTAAAAAATGAATTTCCTTAGAAAATTCTACATGCAATGAAAAAGTTATGTATAACTCTGTATTAAGTATGTACTTTCTTGGGAAATAAAAAGCTTTAAAAAAAACTACTGATCCTAGGTTCTTTTGGAATGAGGTTGCCTATTTCATCAAAAGCTTGAACCTTGGTTAAGCAGGGCTTTCAGTGTAGTAAATGAAGTCTAATTAAGACACATTAGAAAGGTACCAATGACAAATGAATTTTTGTTTAAGTCAACATTAAACAAATTTCCATTCCTTGTATGTTTCCGCATAAGAAAAAAGGAAGCAATCAAAAACAAGTGGGTAATAAAGGAAAATCTTTAAAAAGCATGCCAGATAATCCACATAACTTCAGATTGATCGAACCAAGGGACAAAGCTGTGTGTTTATATGGTTATAAAATACAGTGGTTATAAGAAATAACCATTCATCAGAATGACGTTTTCTTATCTTCGGACACCTATGAGTCTAAGATAGCAATTTTCAACCTTTTTCATCCCATGACACACATAAACTAATTACTAAAATTCTGCAGCACACCAAAAAATATATTTGCCTATCTGACAAAAAAAAAAAAGGTATAATTTTGATTCATTCTCACTGGACGGCTATTGTTGTGTTGACTGATGTCCTTTATTAATTTGACAATCTAAGGCAGTGATTCTCAACCTTCCTAATGCTGCGACCCTTTAATACAGTTCCTCATGTTGTGGTGACCCCCAACCATAAAACTATTTTCGTTGCTACTTCATAACTGTCATTTCGCTACTGTTATGAATCGCCATCAGAAATATGTGTTTTCCGATGGTCTTAGGCGACCCCTGTAAAAGGGTCGTTTGACCCCCAAAGGGGTCGCGACCCACAGGTTGAGATCGCTGATCTAAGGGAAGAGAGGTCAGTGCCCCTGACTGAATAGTCAGGTACTGCATGTTCTAAAACTTCTTGCGGCGCACGGGTTGAAAACTGCTGGTCTAAGAGATGATGACAGAAGCTTACCACCATTGCAAGGCCAGTACTGTACACACCAGCATGCTTAATGACACAGTCCGAAGACTTCATCATGCACTTTGTTTTCCCTAGTAAAGAAACAAATTTGCACTATTAGCCTGGCAAAGTAGTACATGCAAGTATTCATTAATTCTTCTCTTTATCTAGCCTAAGTTCCTACGGAAATCATTTTAAATGGATAGAAATGAGCAGTTTACTGCTTACATAACCAAAAATAGAAAATGGATATAACGGAGATCCCATTATCTGAGTCAGATCTTTTGAGATTAGAAATTTATTAAAAATAAATTGCACAATAAGTTTGGTTAATTCATATTTTTACTAAACTCAGAAATTGCAGGTTATGCTCCATAAACAAACCACCATTACAGCAGTTTAAAATCTTGTGAATTTTCAGATGAATGAATTAAAACAGATTTTAAAAAATTATGCTGTAAGCCCTTGCTGGTGTAGGTCAGTGGTTAGAGTGTCAACCCAAGGAACAAAGGGCCGTGGGTTCGATTCCTGGTCAAGGGCATGTATCTGGGTTGCAGGTTCGATACCTGGCCCTCGTAGGGGTGCATGTAGGAGGCAACCAATCGATGATATGTCTCTCTCACATCGATGTTTTTCTTTCTCTCTCTCTCTCTTTCTCTCCTACCCACCTTCCACTCTCTCTAAAAAAAGAAGAAAAAAAATCAATGGAAACAATATCCTCAGATGAGGATTAAAAAAAAAATAACAAAAAACTATGCTTTAAAATGAATTTAACCTTTCATAATTCACAATAAAAACAGTCTGGTTTAAAGTTATTGCTTCTTTCTTTCCACAGAACATCTGAAACCAAACCAGACAGTGATTATGCATCTTATCTGGACACTTTTTAAGTTTATTCATATGTAAAAATTTACAGACACAGCTTCCAAGTAAACATTTTTCAACAGGATTTTCAAATAGTTCCCAAGTAAGCTCAAAAACCAGCAATATGGTGATACAGCTAAAAGTCACAATACAGCCAAAAACGCTGATGTAGCAGCTAATTACCAACCCAAAACACTGTCAGGAAATTCACTTATCATATACTATGCAAAGATTAATGATGACATAGTAATCACCCATCTCTGGCTCCAAAGTGGAACATGAAAGAAACAGAAGATACTCAATTTCCCATTATCCTGATTGCCTGAGGAACAAAGCTCGACAACAGGAAATGGGAAGATAGAGAAACTGGAAATGAGAGGCAGTGGTTACCCAACTGTTCCATGTGTAACACCAAGTACAAGAATAAGTGAGAAATTCTTCCATGTATAGCACTACAAAATTTAAGCTCAGAAACACTGAAATTATAGGAAGGTCCTAGCAAGAACTTAATCTTCTCCATAAACTATTTTCTCACTTTATATTTATTTTTGTAAAATAAGGATTAAAAAACTGGCAGATAAGTGGTCTATTTAAGCCAGTATTCTCTTTTTCATTATTTAAAAACCTCAATGATGTCTTCTTTGAAAGCTAGAACTACACTAGAAATATTCAGGGATATAGCCCTAAATATTCCTAACTTTCTATAATGTTATCATATGTAAACACATTTTTAATGAGCATATCCCAAAATGTGTTCCACCTGAAACTATTATCCCAAAACCAAAAGGGATATTTGTTCAAATAAAAGTTTGGGGAGTAAATCTGTCTTTCACTGGCGGTCTCCAGAATTTTAATATAAAATATGCAGTAGAGCTCTCCCAGGTGGGAGGAGATGGACCATGCAGCATTCCTCAGATGTACACACAGCACAAGATATACTTATTGATATCTCAAGTACTCTGAGGAAGACTGAAAAACTGAATCTTGTTCTGTGAGCTATCATTTCTTAGTTTTACTCTGAATGATTATTTACTCTTAATAAAAGTTTCCACTAATACTTGGGAACTGAGAACGTTCCCAAGGAACTCTATTCCAATCACCTGGGAATCCATGTGAGGAAGTTCAAGAATCATATGCCAAACAGAAAACAAATGATCACAAAAACTGGCACCAGGTAAATGTGGAATAAAATTATTCCCAATAGTCTAACGTACTGCAGGCAATATCAGCAGGAATCAAAATTTAGAAAGTAAACAAATGGCTATCAAGAAGACTAAGGTAGTATCATTAAAAATGCAGGATCATCGTCCAACCAGTGTGGCTCAGTGTTGAGCATCGACCCATGCACCAAGAGGTCGCTGGTGCAATTCCCGGTCAGGACACATGCCCAGGTTGTGGGACATGCAGGAGGCGGCCAATCGATGTTCTCTCTCATCGATGTTTCTCTCTCTCTCTCACTTCCTGTCTCCAAAATCAATAAAGGGAAAAAAAAAAAAAATTTCAGGATCATCTAGTATTATTAGTCTGAAATCTGATCTTTTAATGTTTAAAAACAACGTGTTGGCAGCCCTGGCCAGTGTGGCTCAGTTGGCTGGGCATCTTTCCATGCACTGAAAGGTTGCCCATTCGATTCCTGGTCAGGGCACATGCCCAGGTTGTAGACTGGATCCCCAGTAGGGGGCATGCAGGAGGCAGCAGACATGTTGCTCTCCCTCTAAAGATCAATTTAAAAAAGTTTACCAAAAAAATGTTGGTAACCTATATCAAACCTGTATTTTAATCATTTTCCAGTATTATACCAAAGAAGTAAGATCAAGACTTTAGATAGTGTTTTGGTAGGCCAAATAACATTTAATGTTATTAATAGTAAGGTATAACATTATTGTAAACAATGATAAACCCACAGTTTCAAATTGATTAACTGCCAAACAAATGTTTCACAAAAGGCAGGTACCTCAGTTATCATATACTTACCACACTGTGCACAAATTGGTAACTTCTGTACAGAATTACAAAAATAGCAAAATGCTCTATTCTTCTGCCGCCTTGTCATGCAAAATAAAAATTTTAAATAGTCAATACCAGGTAAAAGATCAGAGGGTCTATATTCTTACATATAGATAGAAAAAGAAATATAAATTTACCTCTGACACTTGTCACATTCCTGTAAAATATAAATATGACATTAATTTTCTACTGGCTGGAAATTGAGAATTTACTTACATTATAAAGAATATCCTGTCCTTCATGTTAAAATGTAAAGACCCTTGCCTAAACCCTCCAACTTCCCCCAGTATACAAGCATCTACACATAGCAAGGGTATGCTCTTGGGCATACCACCCTAGAGAAAGAAGTGGCATTTTCACAAATGAAGATAAATACAGAGACAGCAGGTTGTTTAACCAATCACACAAATAATAAAGTATAGACACAAGAAACAGTGGAGAACACAATTATGATGAAGCTTACAGAAAATCCAGAATCTTAAACATGGTATTAAAAAATTCTCAAAAATCTGCTCTCCAACTACTTTTCCACTTTGCTAAACTACTGTCTTTACATTCAAGTCACTATTTGTCAGCCATTTTCAAAATATACCTTGTATTCTCTTTTTTTATGCCTTACTTAGAATATTCTAATACTTTGCCCTGAAAAGTCCCTCCTCACAGTGTTTACCTGTTGGAAATTCTGGTGATGATCCCACCTCTTCTGTAAACTGTATCCCATCCACACATTCAACTGTATCACCTCTTAATCCTAATTTGCCTCTACTGCAACACTTACCAGTTCTGGCCGTCATATGTGAGTCATTTCGTTTGTCTGCCCGATACCCCTTGTTTCTAGAAATGACCCTGACACACAGAGGGGAGTCCCCACTGTCCTATCGGTGCTGTGTAATCCTGCTCCCCCAGCCTCCACCACAGCCGTAAATGTTAGTGCTAGAAATGGCACCCACCCAAGTCCAAAGTATCCGACCTCATTCCCTCTCTGAGGGCAACAATATGTGATGTGAGACATGCGAGCTACCAGTGCTTATGAAGCCAAACAACTGGAGTAAGACAACCTGAGAAAATGGAATAAGAAAAAAGGAACAAAAGCAAAAGACAGAACTACAAGGCCATTTCAGGTTCTAGCTGTCCCTGTGTTCCAGCTATATCCTCACCCTGCCCACCTACACAAGTTAGTCTATTATTCATTCAATAAACTCTATTTCTCCCCGGTTATTTAGGTTGGATTTGTAATTTATAAACAAATAGTTCTTAAGTAATGCACAAAAATCTGGAAACAGGACTGTGTCATTCACCTAGTATCCTCACAGTTCCTAAAATAGTACCTGGCACAGAGTAGATGCCCAATAGTTCACAGAATTAAGTCATGTTAAACATTTCATACGTGTTTGATGAAACAAAAGAGTATGAAAAAGAGGAGTAGTGGGAATACAAAAAATAGAAGTAGAAATAGAAGAATGTGGGATGACTCAGAGAAACATGGTCAAAGAAAGAAAAGGAATAACGCTGACATAAATAATTTCTTGCTTTTCACAACTTTGACCAAAGAAGCCCAGAAGTGATCAGGACTAACTCATTTGGCACAGGGAAATAAGGAAGCAGAACGGGAAACCAAAAGAGATGTCAAGAACAGTGGAAAGTTTAGAAATGAGAAATCAAATGAGTTAAAAAGAACTGCTAAGAGAAAATAATGAAAAGGCTACAACAGGACACACTGGATTAAGGCACATAAGGTGAGAGAAGCTGGACATCTTTAAATAGAGATCCTAGTATGTATTGAATAAGTATTTATCATCAGCAGTAGCCAACGTAATATGCTAGGTTTTATAAATAACATAAAATCAAACAAATCACTGCTATTCAGTGTTAATGAAAACAATGGACATGCCTCTAACACAGATTTCAAAATCAATAAAATATACGCAGCAACACTGTATTCACTAACAATTTTTTCAGGTGGTTTTCAGATAACTGATACAGTTTTTCAACCATGAACTGATACCATAAAAAGCTGTTACCATTGAAGCGTTGCATGGGTGTTTAGCTAAATCTATGGTGCTTCTCGATGCTCGCAGCTGTTTTTCACGTTCCCGGCGGTTCTCGGCCTTCTTCCTGGCACCAGTCTTTTTTTTAGGCATTTTCCCGTCTTTCAACACAAGAGAACAGAGAAGATATAATTGTCAGGTTGCATTTGCTATTTTAAATAAACTAAGACATTATTCTCATTAAATTTTAAACTCAACCCTGTCATTTTGACAATTAAGCAATTTTAAGCCATTATGAAACATTAAGCACACATTATCCCAAATAAAATAGATGCCTTTTAAAATAATGAATTTATTTGCGCTACCAAACAATTCTAACACGTATAAATACACACACACAAAAATCATCCTAAAAGCCACTAGTTTTCTTTCTCACCAGGAAAAAAATATTTTCCCTGATGTTAAGTATTCTTTAAAAATTACTCTGTACCAAGTTAAAAAAAATTATTAGGCAGATATCATTAACGAGAAATCATTAAAAACTAGATTATTTACCCAGTTTATATCACTTTTCTGAACTATATAGTCAGATGACCTGATGTTGACACGTCATATTTCTCCTATGTAATATCTAAATGAAATATCTACTAGTCAAGTCAAATGACATTAACCACAAAAACAAACTATTGTCTCTGAAAAGATACTAAAGGTATTATACTTGCTTTGACTCTGAAACTGCCCTTCTGTCTACATGCACAGCATATAAGGGGTGGGCAAAAGCAGGTTTATAGTTGTAACATGAATAATACAATTAATAAATACAAGAACAAACGATTTCACGCCCTAGCTGGTTTTGCTCAGCGGTTAGAGCATCAGCCCTTGGACCAGAGTCACCAGTTCGATTCCCAGTCAAGGGCGTGTACCTTGGTTGCAGGTTGGATCCCAGGCCCAGGTCAGGGTAGTGCAGGAGAAAACCAACAGATGTGTCTCTCACATTGATGTTTCTCTCTCCACCCGCCCCCTCCCCCACTCTATCTAAAAACAAAACAAAAAAATCAGTGGAAAAATATCCTCAGGTGAAGATTAAAAACAAACAAAAAATTGTTTCACGTACTCAGGACTGTAAACCTACTTTTGCCCACCCCTGTACACCAAGTCTTCACTTAACGCTGTGCACAGGTCCTGTGACGTGAAGTGAAGCGGTCTGGAACGAAACCAATTTTATCACCAGATAACTGATATAAAGGGGAGTTAAGTTCCTAGCCACCTCATGGTTATAACTAAATAACTTGAACAAAACATTATTCTACAACCTGCTGTAATTTCAACAGGGTTCAAATTTATGTGTAAGAGTATATATTTCCCACATATATTAAAATAATGACTTTAGCCCTGGCCAGTTTTGCTCAGTGGTTAGGGCATCGGCCTGCAGACCAATGAGTCGCGGGTTTGATTCCAGTCAAGCGCACGTACCTCAGTTGGGGTTCGTTCCCTGCCCTGGTGGGGTCGGGTGGTTGGCAACTAGTCGATGTGGCTCTATCTTTCTCTCTGACTGCCTGTCTGTCTGTCTGTCTCTCTCTCTCTCCCTCCATCCCTCCCTCCCTCCCATTCTATCTGATAATAAGCAGAAAAATATCCTTGGGTGAGGAATAAAAAAATAAATAAAATAATGACTTTAAAATCGGCTTTCATCACTTAGTTGAAAGAACTACCACATTTAGCCTTGGCCAATTTTGCTCAGTGGTTAGAGCATGAGCCCCTGGACCAGAGTCCAGGTTTAATTTCAGGTTCCAGGTTAGGGGCATGTGGTGGGACATGTGGTAGGGCTCCTGGTTTCTCTCTCTTCCCGCCTCCCTTCCACTCTGTCTAAAACTCAATGGAAAAAATAATCTCGGGTGAGGATCAACAAACAAACAAAAAAAGAACTACCACATTTAGTACAACAAGATCTTTACTAAATAACACATTTTTATTTGGCTCTTCCATCAGTCTGAAAACTACAAGTTCCCTGAGGACTCCAGCCCTATCTTTCTTGATGCTGTTTGCCTCCCAGCTCTGCCTGGCATATATCAAGCACTCAATAAGTGAAGAGATACACTAATGAAAGCGTCTATGTGCTTGCTCTGAAATCTGAATCTCAAATTTCTTAATAGTCTTCAGAATACAGATTTTTAAAGTCTTTTCTAAAAGTGATTCTCAAAAATCAACTGTAGAAATTCCTGAATACACAATTTAGATTTCTAGGCCCTACTCGAGATCGAAGAATTCTAACCCTCTCAGGATAGGCTCAAGTTTCACGGTGACTGTGACACAATCGTGAAGACATAAACGTTCTGATTCAAAGAAATCAAAGCACGTCCACGAACATGGACAGTTCCAAGACAGCACACCCTGAAGAGATGGACATTTCTTATTCAAAAGGGGGATATTACAATACAGCAAAACCATGCACAGGCTTGTACTGGAATCAATACAAAGGTCACTCATAAACTTTCCCCACTTTGGGTTTTCAACTCTTATGTTATAATATCCCATCAAAAACCAAGTGAAGGGAAGTTGCGACTTAAAATGGACAAATCAAGCCAGGAAGTTTAGCAGGTGGTTCCTCAAGTAATGTCCAAGCCCACTAGCTCATCCTTCCACTTTCTACAATGTCAAAAACCTACAGGGTGAAAAAAAGCGTGTACTGTTACGGCACAGAGCCCAGAAAACAATCACGGGGGGATACGGATGAATTCTCCCACGTCCCCCGGGGTGAACCCGCTGACAAAGTTGGGCCTCGATTTTTTTTTCTCCAGCTTGTTTTGGAAATCTAACGAGCACAGTCTTCTTCTCAGCCCCTTAGGGGGTTTAAGCCCTTCTCCAGCAGCGCTCCGACTTCACAACGTGGCCGCGTCCCCACGCGAGGAAACAGGTGCGGGTCCCCGCGGTGCCGGAGGGAAAGCCTGCACCGACCCCACGGGTGCGGGGGCGGCCGGAGGAGACTCGCGGAGGTGCCACGCGGCTCGGGGAGCCGACAACCGCCACCCGCCCGCGGACACCCTCCCTCGCGCGCGCTCCGGGCCGACCTCGCTCACCCTCGCGGGGAGGCCCGGCTCACTCCGCGGGCAGAGCGCAGGGGATGGCGTGACGCCGGCCCGCGGCGACAGCTAGTCCGGCTCGTGGACCGCGATTCGGGGTTAAAAGCTACTGAGACCAGGGCAGGGCGGACAGTCACTTTCAGACTCTGGGAGCCGGACCGGATGTCCTCTGACGTCACAGCGTCCTTACGGCAGCGCGTCGACAGAGAGGGCCCGCCCACTTCTGTGCGCTCCGCCCAGGCCCCGCCCACTCCTGCGGGGTGGGGGTGGGGGAGAGTCTGGCTCTCCCTCCTTGGGAGACCTGGCAGGAAGGAGGAGGCGGCCAAAGGGAAGAGGGAAAATGGGAAAACAGGATAAGGGGATGGGAAGGCCCCTCCAGTTTTATTTTTCCGGAAAAGGAGAAGTCTAAAGGAAGAGAAAAATCTGAAAGGGAGAAGTAAATGAACTCACAAACTTGGTACTGTGTCGGTTGACTCACAGAAAACTCTGGCCCAATTCTTGGGGAAACTTTCCACCACTGATTCCTCACGTCCCGCTTTTTATGTTTGCTGCACAAGCTGAGCCTTGAGTTGCCTGGGGAAGGTCTGTTCTACCTTCCTGTGTCTCCTGTTGCCACCGGGCCTTCTGGAATGCCACTCTTTTGTGAACAAATTCTTCCACTTTCTGGGCTTCTAGGGTGTGCTGCCCTGCCTAGGAGGTGGGGTCAAGTGCCTCATGCTGATGGTTACTCCTTTCTGTGTAGCCATGCCATTTTTTGTCCTTCACTGTTGCTATTTTGTGATAGAAAAACTTGATTGATAGAAAACGTTGGAACTTGACTTCCAATTTCTGTCATCACCCAGAGTTGCATTAACATCCAAATGGAAGACCCCGTCTCTTGGGTTCTTGATTTCTTCATCTCCGATAGCCATCACCTGCACTCCACTACAGGCACCCACTCTCCTGACCACGGGCCAGGTCTTGTCATCAGGTGGGTCTACTCCACCACTGACATCCAAATTCAAACAACCTATCCAACCTCCTATCATACCAAGTCTCTCTGCTTAGCCTCCTAATAAAGACAGCAAATCTAATTTTCTCCCTATCAATTATCTCTCTGCTTTCTTTTCTTCTCCACCCCCACCCCCAGTTTATAAAACACAACTTATCACATCAATCACAGTATGCCTTATTTTCCTTCTGATCCAATTGACTGAAACATTCCCAATCCAACAGCTTGCCTTTCCTTTCCTATTTTGGACTTCTGAGTGTTATTAAGGAAAAACAAAATTACACAATTATGATTTTACTCTAAAGCCAAAGTCACCAACCTCCACAAGACTCTCAAAATTGTTCTTGAGTCCTCCTATATTTTCCTAATCAGAGGTACCATTTCCATTCTCCACATGGCTTTAACAAATCTTCTCTTTCCTTAAACTACCCATCACCTCCTCCATCAATTTCAACAGGTATTATTGCCTCCTATTTCACAGAGAAAATATAATAATATCAATAATGGCTATATATCTATCATTCTGTGCTACTGGTATTCTGATTACTTTACACGTGCAGTATTAACTCCTATTTTACACATGAGGAAACTTGGGCAGAGAGACTATGCAACTTTCCCAAGATTATACAGATAGTTTGGCTTGTGGTATTGTCTGTTGCAGCAGTTCTTAATTTTTTTTGGTCTCAGGACCCCTTAAAAACTCTTAAAAGTTGGACACTCTAACAAGCTTTTGTTTATGTGGATTATGTCTATTGATATCTACCATATACAAATGTTAAAACATAAAACTTTAAATATGTATTAATTCAGTAAAAATAATACTCCTAAGTATATTACATGTTAGTATAAATAACATATTTATATGGGAAAAATAGCTATATTTTTCCAAACAAAAAACATAGAAGAGTGGTATTCTTTTACAGTTTTGAAAATCTCTTTAATGGAAAGCTTAATAGAAGGCAGGTGAATTCCTGTATCTGCCATGCTATTGAGAAATGTTTTGATGTTCTCGTTTTCCTAACATATGGTTAGCCAGAGTAATTGCAAAGAACCCTCTGGGAAAGGACTGGGAGAATTATTACAGTGTACATCTTTTATAACATTCCAGGGCTTCCTCCTGAGGATCTAGCCTTTTCTCTGTTGATGGTTTCCAGATTCAAAAACTGGCTCAGATTTAAAAACTGGGTAAAGAATTGTGACTCGTTATTGGAGGAGTGCTTTCAGGGCACTGGTCTTGCACCCCTTGACTTCTTTTGATTATTCAGAATGAGCAGTGTCCTTGTTTGGTGCCGATCCATTATGCTCCTGGGGACACCATATTGTTACCCATCTCCCTAATCTTCTGAGGATCAGGCCCTCTCCTTCGTGGTCACTCATCTCTTGCCTTTGATTAAAATAAAATTACATTTTGCCCGGCTGGTGTGGCTCAGTGGATTGAGCGTCGTCCCATGCGCTGAGAGGTTCCCGTTCGATTCCCAGTCAGGGCACATGCCCAGGTTTTGGGCTCGATCCTCAGTGGGGGGCATGCAGGAGGCAGCCAATCGATGTTTCTCTCTTGCATCGATGTTGCTATCTCTCTCTCCCTTCCTCTCTCTCTAAAAATAAATTAAATTAAATTAAATTTTAAAGAAAGCCAGGTTATTGACCCAGTGGCCAGGAGGAAAGCTGAGGACAGATCCTGAAAGGAGCATAGGTTATACAACAAGGAGGAGGCCTCCGCATTGTTTTCAAGTGGGGGGGGGGCACTAGCCATTAATCAGGAATATGGACCATGTTCAGGCTCAGAGGGTTTGGGAAAATATGAGGATTCGCATATTTCAGCTGTCCCAACCCAATTCATTGCATCAGGCTTTCTTTCCAATCCAGCATTCTGCCCCTGGCATGGCCAACCTAACTGGGCCGCGTGGTTGTTAATCTCCGTTGGAGCTCTGCCACACTTAGGATGTAGAGCCGGGCCTATTGCTCAGCTTTTCTGCCCTCCCACCGCAGGAGATAAAAGCTTCTTAATTTGCTACCAAAGAGGCCTTTTGAATGTTACTCTTATATTTTTAATAGCCATTAACCATTCTCAGCTTTTTGCTTTTTGCAAAGAATCAATTTTGCTTAGCAACAGCTAATTCCTCTGTTTTTAAGATTACTAATTCTCTCATATTTCTTAAATGCATAATGCATTGCACCCACTCCAGGGTACAGTTATCCCTCGCTATTCAAAAGTTCATGTTATACCACTTCGCTTTTACAAAAGATCTACATGTGTACCCATTTTTACCGATTGAAAGAAATCCAAAGAGGATTTTTGCTTTTACCAAAAACTGTAGAAATAGCCTTGAGCATTTGTTTTGCAGGGAACTCTTCTAGAGTCTATGCGCACCTGAGCAGTGAGAGCGGCCCTGCCAAGCTCCCTCCCTGGGAACTACACTCAGCATCTCCACATCAAGCCCCATAGCTGTGAACCGGGCCTGTGAGCATCTGTGCTGTATCTCGATTTATTTTGTGCTTCATTAGCAAGATGTGTCCTAAGCTATCAGAAAAGTCTGAGAGCTCATAAGGGTGTTATGCTTAGCATAAAACTGGACATAATTGTTATTTTAGGTTTTATGTGTTATTTGGTATGGTCTGGTGGGTTATTTTTTGGGTCTGGGAATGAGCAAGCATTTTTCCATGTAATTTAATGGTAATTGCTTCTTTGCTTTTGGCCATTTCGCTTATGAAAGGTTTGGTAGGAACACTGTCCTTTCAGATAGCAGGGGAAACCTGTATTACCTTCCATTCGAATACATCCAGTTCACTACTAGTGAGTTGTACCTTTTGCACTGTTATCTTGTCTGTCCCACATCTGTCACCAATGAGGAAGTCTCACTGAGTCAGCTGGCCAATGATTCAAGTCAAAAATTCCATAGCTTCTGTCTTGACTCATCCCTGACATCAACCATCTTAGATTGGCTTCTCTGGAAGGATACTGAGTCAGCGGCGGGTATAGAGAGTTGACTAGAGAATGCTTTGGAAACAACACCTGCAAAGGGATGGTAGCAGGATTGGAGAAAAGAGTTGCAATGTAGGCTCAGTGAAGGCCTCAACTGTGAATCTGGAATGTCCCTTCAGAGTTAAGGGAGTGGGCTCAGCCTTTATACACCCGTGACATCAGTCACCGGCTGTGGGCGGACACAGGAAGCGGGTAGACTGCTCAGGCTAGACCACTAACGGGCTGGCAACTGCATTTTGTCAGCTTGCCGAACTCCCAACAGCCCAGGGAATAAGTCCTTTATTTTTGAATTGGGGTGTGGGTAGTGCCTCCCAAAGTCCACTACAAAGAGTGATAGCTAAATAAAGAAACATTCACCCAAAGACAGAAAATCTTTACCATTTATAGACAATCACTGAAAAAATTCCAAAGAGGGTACTTAAGGAAGATGACAATGGAATTCAGAAGAAAGGGGTGGGGGGTACAAAAAGCAATAGTGAGTAATCATTTCATTTAACATATAAAGTGAATCTAAAATATGCGTACAAAACACCAAAACTACAATAGACAATTTTGGATATGAAAACTATGCGGAAATAAAATATTCTTTGAATTCAATGCAATTCAAATCAAATCCTGACAAAGAGTTGTAATGGAATTTGACTAATTGCTCCTAAAATTCATATGGTTGAGTAAAGAGCCAAGAATAGTCCAGACCATTTTAAACACCTGCAGAATACTTTTATTTATTATAAAATTCCAGTAATTAAAACATTGTTGTATAAAGTGAGATGCTGACAAATAGACGTATGTAACTGAATAGATGTCCTAGATACAGACTCATATATATTGAAGGACCTGGTAAATGGTATAGGTTGCATTAGCATCAGTGAGAAGAAATGTATTACTCAATAAATGGGGTGAAGACTATTGACTATCCATACAGAGGAAAACAAAATTAGATCCCTATTTACCAGCATGCATAAAAATAAATTCCAGATGTATTAAAGACATAGTATACAAAGCAAAACTATAAAACTATTATAAGAAAATACAGGACAATACCCTAATGATATTGAGGCATGAATAATTCCTTAAAGAAGACAAAAAAAGCAAATAATTCAAGAAAATAAATAATGCATGTAACTAAATTAAAAATTAAAACTTCAGCATAAAACAGACACCATAAACAAAGTGAAAAGGCAAAATAAAAAGAATGTTTCACACCCATGTAATGGATAAGAGATTTGTATACAAAATAAATTAAAAACCATCATTCAGTGAGAGAACCACAAATAACCAAAAGAATTACAGGCAAAAAGATATAAACAGGAGATCTTATAGAAGAAGAAATCTAAATAGCATTAAAAATATTCAGTCAATACCATAATGGAATACTATTTCACAATTATTAAATTGGCCAAAATTTAAAGGCCTGGCAATTCAAAAATTGGGGAATGGTGGAGAAACCATTTAGAAATATATTTTTTATTGATTTTTTTTTTTTTTTTTTTTAGAGAGAGAGGAAAGGAGAGGGAGAGAGAAACATTGATGTGAGAGCAAAATATCAATTGGCTGCCTCCTGCACACCCACTACTGGGGATTGAGCCCAAAACCAGGGCTTGTGCCCTGACCAGGATCAAAATGGCAACCTTTCAATGCGTGGGGATGACACCCAACCAAGTCACACTGGCCAGGGTGAGAAACCAATTTTAAACAATTCTGGTGATAGTATAGATTGTTAAACCTGTATTACTGTATTTAATAGCAAAAAATTTTAAACACTCTATCTTTTATTAGGGAAAGGAATAAATTATATGCTATCGATGCAACAATTAAAGTCCATGAACTTAATCTGTAAATGCCAATATGCATAATCGTAAAACATCATTTTAAAGAAAAATTCCAGCCTGGCCAGTGTGGCTCAGTGGATTGAGCATTGTCCCAGGGACTGAAAGGTCCTGGTTCGATTCCTGATCAGGGCACATGCCCGGGTTTTGGGCTCGATCCCCTGTAGGGGGGGTGCAGGAGGCAGTTGATTGATGTTTCTCTCTCACATGGATGTTTCTATCTCTCTCTCCCTTCCACTCTCTCTAAAAAAAAAATCAATAAAAACATATTTTTTTAAAAAGAAAAATTCCAATTGAAATATTATTTATGTAAAATTGTAAAGCAATAAAAACTATTTTATACATTACTTGGTACTAGTAAAAGTATCAAAACATCCACTGAAATGATATTAACTTCAGGTTTTGATCATCTCTGGTGACAGAAAGGGAAGAGATAGATGATGTGAGACAATAGTTATGCTTTTAGTTGTCAGAACAAAACTAATTTCAAAACATATCTAATATCACATCTATCAGAATGGCTAAAATTGAAAAGACTGTCAATATCAAGTGTTGGTAAAACTGTGGAGCAACTGGAACTCTCATTCAGTTCTGGGGGAGCATAAATTGGGACTACCTCTTTGAAAATTATTTAGCATCATCTATTCAATGCATACCTGTATTTAATAAAATACACGTAAAAAGATGTTTATGGTAGCATTACTTGCAATCTCCCCCAAACAAGAAGCAACTCAAGTGTCCTTCAACAGAAGAATGGATAAATGAATCATGACTTATTCATAACTCAAAATATTACACACCAACAAGAATGGGCAAATTACATCTTCATATAACAGTATGATGAATCTCACGATAGTATTAAGCAAAAAAAAGAAGCCACCAACAATAAAGAAGTCAGCAATGGATAAAAAGCACACCATTATCCTGTCAAGCTCATTTTCTCAATCAAGTCCAGATAGCTATTTCTGGCAAGATGTCTGGAGAAACTCGGTAAGAACAGTGCACACAAAATTCTGTATAAAGCAAAACAAAAGCAAACAAGTAACAAATAGTGTCCAGTGCATGCCTGAACTGAGGGGAAAGCAGTAGAAGCTCAAGGAGACGAGGAGGAATGAGGGAAGTAGGAATTCAGACAGTGAGCAAGCTCTGGAACCCCAGTGACCTAGAACTTGGATTCCACTGAATAACATGTGCACTGGAGACAGCGGCCCTGTGGCCAAGAAGGGTAGGATGTTGGGGCTGAGACTCCTGCATAAAGCTGGGACTCACAAAGAACAATACCCTCAGTGCAAACACAAGGTTAAAGACAAATCTCGCCACCCAGAGAAAGGTGGTAGGGATAATTGCCTGTGTCACCTTTGTTTCTTAGTGGGCTGGTGAAAAGCAAAAATAAAAAGCACCACAAGAGAATTTCTGACTGCAAACCCACCTCAAGCATTTGTTTGATTTTAAGGCTTTCCTCACTGTATTCCACAGTGAAATAAGCATGACAAATAGGAGACACCAAAGGGGCTCCAGAACCTTCCTAAAGTTTGACATCCCTGGTCTGCTCACGGGGAAGATTAAGTATGTGCTTTGTGTAAAACTCTAAGCACACACGAGGCAGTAAGTCTGGAGTTCCTTCTTCTCTGGCTGGGTGGCTCTAGGGGACCGGCA
This sequence comes from Tadarida brasiliensis, assembly GCA_030848825.1. Taxonomy (NCBI): domain Eukaryota; kingdom Metazoa; phylum Chordata; class Mammalia; order Chiroptera; family Molossidae; genus Tadarida; species Tadarida brasiliensis. The sequence continues at coordinate 15,446,539 of CM061259.1, read as the reverse complement.
GCCCTTACTGGTTTTTAGCCCCTTCTCATCCCTTAGTCCTGCCCTCCCCACCCCCCACTCTCGAGCCCACAGGCCTCCAGTGGTCTGCAGAGGGCCTCTGGAATATTCAGTGAGGTATTACTTTTGCGCTTCTGGTACCGTGGGAGAAGTGACATGTCACATGGAAATCAGACTGGGAGGTTAGAGGTTACACTGCGAAGGCTGCACTCCTAACGGTCAAAGCATCCACGTTTTTCACGTGTCCTCTCCCGTTAATTTCTTCCCTTCCCTTCAGGAATGATCATTATTACACTTCTGTCTGAGTGTGGGGCTTCACATGGAATGAGTGTTTCACAATTGATTAAAATATTGACAGGTAAGGTTACACTGCAAAGTCAAACTGCCCTATCTTCCAGACCTGCAGAGCCATTCGCTGTTAATTTTGAACATAGAATGTGATTTTTATCCGACACAGACATCTGGATGACAATAGTTACCAGATGTCCCCCAAAAATCACAATAATAAGATAAGTTAAAATAAATGAAAAGAGTTAAAGAAGTAGTCAATTCTATTACTTTCCTACTAGTGGAAGAATAATATACAGGTAACCTTCAATGCCTTTAAAACAGATTCAATATGATAAAAGTTGAAAGGCAGCCCTGGCCGGTTTGGCTCAGCAGTTAGAGCATCGGCCTGCGGACCAGAAAGCCCCGGGTTCGGTTCCCGCTAAGGGCGCATACCTCCCTTGCAGTTTGTCCCCAGCCCCAGTTGGGGTCGTGTGGGCGGCAGCCACTCAATGTGTCTCTCTCACGACGATGTTTCTCTCTCTCTCTTCCTCCCTCTCTCCCTCCCGCTCTATCTCAAGATAAAAATGCAAAAATGTCCTTGGGTGAGGATAAAAAAAAAAAAATTGAAGGGCATTAATGGTTGTACTTTGAGGGCAAAATAAGTCATTATTAAAGATGAAATTAGATAAGTTTCTAACTAGGATTGTAAAATATGTTAATCGTGATAAATATCTAATGTCAGATAAATAAGTATTGACAAATTATTATTTAATTTTTCTTAGAATAGGATCAAATTGTAACTTCAATAAGGATTTCTTGGAATAATAAGCATAGATATATCTAATCTCCAGCTGCTTTCATAATTAACTATGATAAAGCAAAACACTTTAAATTACCAAACATATAAAACAAATGTGATTTTACTGTGATTTCCGCCCCCCCCCCAAGTCTAATACTTAAAGATGTTAAGACAACAATTAAAAATTACATCGAATCAGATACAAAATATATCAGCTGGGACACACATTCGGCTGCATGTAACTGAACACCCCAATAACAGCGGATTCAACAAGATAGTTTATTTTTTCTCTCGTGGCTTAAGAACTTCACTTACATAGTTTTGGGGATTCTTTTGGCAAGTTTCTCCAGGGTAATCACCATCAAATAACCTTGTAGGCAGGAAAACTGAGGACGGGGGAAAAGGCAGAAGGACCCACAACAGCTGAGTCAAGCTCTGTCAACAGGCTTCCCTGAAAGCCCAGCTAAGTGACTGGATTCTGATAACTGACCAGAATTAAGTCACTTGAGCACGTCTAGCGGCCAGAAAGACTGACAAATTTAGTTTTTAGCTGGACACATTGCAACCCTGAATAAAATTGAGGCTCTGTTATTAAGGGAGAAATTGATAATGAATATTAAGTAGGAAATGAGCAGTTTCAACCACATCTTGATTTTTGATATTTTACGAGACAGGAAGTTTCAAAGCTTCCAGGATGGATTTCAAAAAAACAAAGAAAGTGGGTTAAAATGAAAATCAGTGCTTTATAAAATCCCTTTCAGTAAACAACTAGATCTTACATACAACATAATGTTTATTGCATTGCTGGGCTCACAGGAGGTAAGGAAAATCTCTACCACCACTACCTCCCTCTCCCTGGGGAAAAAATAAAATAAAATAAGAGCTGAAAGTATACCCACGGTGTTAGAAAGTAAGCTAACATGTAAGGGCTGTTTGTCTGGGGGCCGAAACCAGCATCAGCACTGCACATAAGACTAAGTTTCTTGCCAGCAAGCAGTTCAAGGAGCTCAACCAGAGGCTCAGGCTCTAGCCTGGCTCCTTAAGGCAGCTCCAGTGGCCCTGGGCCAGTAGAGTCCCCGATCAGCGGTGTCCCCGACTTCAAGAAGAAACATGTAAATACTCGCTGGAGAAAAGAATCACCAATTTAGGCCTTCAGACTATCTAAACAAAATTGGTCAAGCATTAGATCACAATAGAAGGCAAACAAATACACACAGAAGTGGTCTAATAGTACAACAAGAAAAAAAAAACTACAAATACAATTGATCACATTAACAGCTTAAAAACAAAAATGTACATCATCATCTCATTCGCTGCAGAAAAACATTTCAAGTCTCATGATGCTAAACATAACCACACACTTATACATTCTTTACCATTTCTAATATTTTTCTGTGAATAAGTTTGGCTTTCCTAAGTAGACAGTTATATCATCTGTGATATCATTGCCTTGTATTGTTTATTTCTTTTCTTGCTTTGGTGAGCTGGGTAGGATATCCAGCACAATGTTCAATAGAAGCCATGGTAGAGGCCGCCCTGGTCTGGCTTCTGATTTTTTTTAATGCTTTTATCATAATGCCATTAAAATGATCTTTGAAATTAATAGGTTTTAATAGATACCCTGATTTATTTATTCATTTATTTTGGAAGCAGGGGGTGGATTAAGAATGTTCCTCTATTACTGAGAGATTTTCTTTTAACCATGAATCAGAGATAAAATTATGAACTCTTAAAAATGAATTTTAAAAGAGAAGCAACCCAATAGAAATGTGGTAAAATATAGGATGTCCCTCCAAAAAAATGTATACACACAAAAAAATGTAATTATAAAACCAGTGTTTATTAAAATACATTTCACTTTCCAATGTAATAAATCTATAGCTACCCTGTGTACATTTTGGGGGACACCCTGTATATAAACAAGCAATTCACAGATAAGAAAACACAGACTGTGAATAAATATGTGCAGTTATTTTTGCCTCATTAATAATCTGGTAATTTCATACCTTGGTCGAATACTGTAAAGAAACTTCTGCACTTACATATCAGCAAAAATAGTAGCTTAATAGTAAAATACTGCAAATCAGCTAAAATGTTCATCAACAGGAGAATGGATTAATAAATTGTTACATATTCACCCAATGCAATGTTAAATGGTAGTGGAAATGAACAAACTATAACAATGTACAGAAATGTGAATACATTTCAGAAACAGGATGTTTACATATATATATGTAAACATATATATATATTATTTTGCATGTAGTAAATGTTAAATATTTTAGATTATAAGCGTGAATAGCCTATGTGTCCTTTCAGTACTCCCTAATTGGTGGGTGTTGGGAGAGGCAGTTTGCCATGGACCCTCAGCTGCACATTCTTGTGAGTGTGCCAAGAATGGAAGGCCCTTTCATAGGGCTGTTTCTCGTAGTTAATTTAGAGAGCAACCTTGAGGGTTGAGGTCACATGACTTGCTGGACAAAGATCAGGCCTGCTTCCACTTGGGAAAAAAAAAAAAGGCAGTAAATGCCTCAAGCTCAGTGTTCTTTGGCGATGATGCAAATTTCCTGTGTGCATAGCATCTGCCTGGCCCCTCTGAATAAGTTCTGTGAGATTTGAGAATCAGGGAAATCAATATGATCATAACACTCCAGCCTCTGCTGGGCCACGAGTACCAAAGTCCCCGGTCCAACAGTCTCATGTCCACCAGCATCCATAAACAGTGACAGGCTAACTCAGCCTGCAAGTCGGTGAAATCCCAGACACACTTCACAGACCTGGACAGTAAGCTGGAAGACTAGAAAGATTTCAAAAGACCTGACCCTGTTTAGTCACTAACTAGCTGTCTTGAGTTGGCCTATTCCGTGCCCTCTGCAGATTTTTTGTTCCTTTTATGTGAAAGTGGATAGTCTGTCATATTCCGTGATTCTGTGTTGTGTGAGTAGGAGGCACGCAAGGAAGAACTGAAGCTCGTTTATAAATTCGCTTTGTGTCTGAATCTTACATCACTAAGTGCTTTGGTGGATGGGGGTCCTTTCTTCTTCCTGCCCTCCGTCTTCTTTATTTTTCTACATGCAGACATTGATGCGATGCAAACAATGAGCCGGAGAAACGCGCCAGCCTCCCGGGGCCGCTCTCCTCCCGTGCTTTTCTCTGTGTCACAGGGTCCTGGGTTAGATTCCACCAGTGAGAGGATGAGATCTGGAAAGCAGAAGAGAGGCAGGAGCCGTTATCATTTCTCCTGCAGAGCAAGGTAGGCACTGGCTCTCGCTGACAGTAGAAATGAGTTTTGCCAACCACTTCCAGCCTTTTCTGGGAATAACTCACTCCGGCTCCGTAGATGACTGAGGTCATCGCTAGTTTCCTGCGGTTCCTTCAGTTTCCACATTTCATGAGAGGTGATTGTCCTCACTCGTGCTTCCTCCGCTGTTGCTCTGTGTTCTTTTTGTTTGTTTTTAAAGTACTTCAAATCTTGTGGTAAATCTTTCCTGCTTGAAATATCTGCAATCGTTTCTCTTGTCCTAACTGAACCCTGCCTGGTGAAAGAAGGTACATGTTGAGGGAAAGCAACTCTGAATTGGTTTATTTTCAAATGTTTATACTGTCAAAACTTTAACAGTAAAAACAGAACAAAAGCTTCTGTTAGAAGCTGTGTCCAGATAGGTTCGTTTTGTATTGCTGCCGTAACAAATGACCACAAACTTAGTGACTTAAAACACCACAATTTTTTTTTAAATCTCACAACTTCTGTAGGTCAGGAGTCTGGGTGGGTTTGAATGGGTACTCTGCTTAGGGTTTCTCAAGGCCAGAATTAGGGTGTTAATGGGGCTGCATTCCTTGGTGGGGGCTGTGAGGAAGAATCTTATTCACCTTGTTGGTTCACTTCAATTTCTTAGGGTTGTAGGACTGAGGTCCTCATGTGTGAGTGAGCCATTACCAGGGGCTGGCCTTTGCTCTCTGAGGCTGCCCTGATTCGTTCTCATGCTTCTTCTGTGGCCCTTCCAGCAATAGACTCATGGGGCTGAGTCTCACACTTCTCATCTCTCTGACATCTGCTGCATCTCTGTGACTCCATCCAGAGAAGGTTCTCTGCTGAGCCCACCCATGTAATCCAGGACTAAACTCCTTAGCTCAGTTTCTCTTCAATTATACCTGCACTATCCCTTTGGTCAAGTCACATAACATATCACAGGTTTCCAGGATTACGGCATCATCACCTCTGGGTGGGCCATTCTGCCTACCACACCCTCTAAAAATTTGAATGTTGTTCATTAGATCTTCTTTGTATGACATCCTCACTTGAACCTTATGACCTGCCTTGACTATAGCAATCTTCTTTAACTTGATATTTGAGTTTTCGGAAACTCCTTCAGGAAGAAGAGAGGGAGAGATGGAAAGGAACAGCCAATGCAAGGAGAGCAATGATAGCAAAGCAGACCCCACAGTGACTGTAGAGGGAGTACTCCAGGAGTGATCATGGATGGATCTGGAAGTATAGAGTGCATCACCTCGTAAAGATAGCACCTTAATGATTTCATTTTAAAAATTGAGATGCAAGGCCCACTTCTTCCCTTCTCCAGCAGTTGCACATGTGAATTCTTTTTCACTGAGCAGCCTCTCTTTCAACACACACACACACACACACACACACATGCATGCACACACACACATGCATGCACACACACATGCACGCACACGCATGCACGCGCACACACACAAGAGCAAAATTGGGAAACAGTAATTTCTTAAAATCGGTTTTCACCAAAAGCCTGCTCTGACGTGGATGGGGGAATTTGGGATTGCTTCTTAGGACCTAGAAATTAAGAGGTTTCTCTGTGGGATATGATATCACTCATTCTCTCGTCAAACAAATTATGTGTCTAGCTTTATAGTGAGATGAGATATATTCCCTGCTATTTGGCTCCCCAAAAGAAACATTTCTCATGATAATAGATACCCCCTCACACACAAACCATATTTGTGCTTTGATGTGAAACAAAAATATTCATTAGAAGAATGACTGAAACTTTTGTCCTGCCTCTAGAAATCCATCATCTCTTTCAATGATAGAAACTATTTCTCCTCTCTAATTTTGTCTTCCCAGACCCAATTCCCATCCTTATTGTTTCCTTTATTACCTATGAAGCATAGTCTAAAAAGGAAAAAATGAAATATGCAGAGATAAATAAAAGCTTGGAAAAAATCTTGTTCTATCATTTCAGGTCCTTTGGTTTCTGATCATTATAGAAAAAAATAGGATATGAAAAACATTTTACAAACATTGTATGTGAATAGCCTGTATACCTTTACTAGCTACTTAGGGTATGACAGGGGCTACAGAAATGCAAGATGATTTTTAATACTTGAGATTTATATTATAAAATAAATGCAATGAGCCTAGCTGGTGTGGCTCAGTGGTTGAGCATTGACCCATGCACCAAGAATTCACTGGTTCAATTCCTGGTCAGGACACATGCCCAGGTTATGGGCCCAATCCCCAGTGGAGGGCATGCAGGAGGTGGCCAATCAATGTTCTCTCTCATTGATGTTTCTCTCTCTCTCTCTCTCTCTCTCTCTCTCTCTCTCTCTCTCTACCTTCCTCTCTCTCTAAAATCAATAAAGAAAAAAAATTTTAATAAATAAATGCAGTGAATTTTATTCCAGTTATTGATAGAAAAAATGCATTAAATCTAGCCTACTGTTAATATCTAATCTGGTGTCAAATGACCTTAAAAAGCATGTCAATATTTATTTGATGTAAGATCATTTTACTTTAGAATGTTTATCTCAAATGGGTTAACTAGGTTCAGAAAAAGACCTCGAGGCATGCATTTATAGAAATATATCAGATGGCCTTGTCAAAACTTTACACTTTAAAATACCCCTGGGTTTTGCTTATATGAGAAAGGTTTTTAAAATAATAAATAGTCTTAGCTTGCAGTCTTGCTGAGATTAGAACATTAATATCACTGACCCTAAAAACATTTATTAATATTCTACCAAAGACTGAGGACCAACTCAGCAAGTGTAAAATGTGCAAAGGAGCATAATCATAATCTTTATATTTGTATTACAATTTATGTTTATTGAGAATTTTACTCTAATTATCTTTTGTGGATAAGATGTGTGTCAAAGTTGTCACTGTGACCCTAGAAGCTATTTCTAGCTCTGCCACCGACAGTAACCCCAGTGTGTATCTCCTTTAAAATCTCTGTCTACCCTCAGGGGAAAAATCGACCAGTGGCACAAATTCACAGAAGGAGAAGGAGATGGGAGGGAGAATATTTGTACTTCTTTGGTGTCTACTATGTATTAAGTACTAGATATGCAAAGGTAAATAGATAAATTTGGTCTTTTTTGTCTAAAAACAACAGAAGCCAATGATGACATTTTAAACAAGGTGAGTGGTTTATCATAATTACTTTTTGCAAAGATCTTTCTGGGAGCGGCTGAAAGAACTCCTTTTCTCTCAAGCCTCACATCGCGGAGATGACACGTTGTCAGTAGCGATGCCTGTGTGCCTCCTCCCTGTCCGTCCCCACTGCTCCTTCCTGAGTGGGGCTTTCACCTCTTCTCCCCTGGAAGATGGCTGGGGCACTGCTGTCCCTGCGTCCAGTCATATCCGCCTGCATCCTTCCTCCAGCTGCAGCCAGACTGATGCTTCCAAATTCAGCCTGTTCGTATCGCTTCTCTATTGCAAATGGACCTCGTAGCTTATAGAGTGAAGTCCAAATAATAAGAATTCCTTCTACTGGGGTTTTTAAGATCAAGCTGTTGGTAGCTATGTCCATACTATAAGGAAAGAATCTTATCTGCAAAATGAAGCCAAGGAGAGACTCTCAGAGTCCCTGATTTAAGAAGTCCTCAAGGCTTTGGTTGCAAGAAGGAAACAGCGGCGAGAATACACCCATTCTCTCGCTTTCATGCAGGCACTGGGCCTGTGGCGCGTCCAGAGGAGAAATGAGAAGAGAACCTGGTCAAATGTCCTTGTAAACACTTGAATGACTGGCCTTCTGGCAAATACATCAGTAATATTTACTGGAAGAATCCTCATATGTAATGTCTTTAGAAGGATATTTCTGGTCTATGTATGATCATTTATAATAAACAAAACTGGAATCTATGGATTTATGGGGCATAGCTCCTCAGAAATTCTCGTGTAAGCTATGGAAGTATTTGGGTACAACGCAGAGATGTTTCATAATCAAACAACATTCCTTTGTGTGAGTAATGTGGCCTCATGCATTATTTGTAGATCTCGTGTGTTAATCTGGGCCAGAGTATATAGATTATATAACAAAATCATCTATAATCTTGTTTACTCCCTACTAATATTGAGGGCATTCTAATTTGGGGCAAAAGAATGGAAGGTAGAGACTCTACTTTTTTAAATTATTTAAAATGTATATACAGTAAAATTCATTGTTTGTGATGCACAGGTCTATGGTTTTAACAAAAACACGTACACCATAACAATCACGACAGAGAACAGCTCCATCATCCTGACAGTTTCCCTCATGCTACCCCTTTGTAGTCAACCCTCTCACTGCCTTCAACCCTTGATAACCATTGCCTTTTTTCAGAATGTCATATAAATGAGGTCCTACATTATATATTATTTTTGGATGGACTTCTTTTATTTAGAAAAATGCATTTAGGATTCATTTATGTTATTGAGCCTATCAGTAGTGTGCTTGTTCCTCTTGCTGAGTGCCGTTCCGTTACATGGATGTATCACAATTGGTTTATCCATTTATGAGTTGAAGGACATTGGATTATCTCCAGCTTTTGGCAATGATGAATCAATGCTGTGACCATTCATGTAAAGGCTTTTATGTAAATAGAAGTCTTCATTCTCTTGAATAAAAAGTAGACTGCTGTGTCATATGGTAGGTGTATGTTTAACTTTATGAGAAACTGACAAACTGTTGTGCAAAGTGGCTGTACCATTGTGCAATCCCACCGCAGTGTATGAAAGTGTCAGTTGCTGTATCCTCACTAGAACTTGGTATTGTGGGATTTTTTTTTTATTTTAGCCATCTTAATACATATATAGTGGTATCTCATTGTATTTTAACTTGCATTTATCTAAGTGATTAATGATATTGAACACCTTTCCATGTATTGATTTACTATCTATATATTTTTTTGTTTGTTTTTTGGTGAAGTGTCTGTTCAGATCTTTTGCCTGTTTTTTTTTGTTGTTGTTGTTTTTAGTTGTTTTCTTACTGTTGAGTTTTGAAAGTTCTTTGTATCTTCTGGATATCAGAATTCTTAAGAAATATGATTTGCAGATATTTTCTTCCAGTCTGTAACTTCTCTTTCGTTCTGTTTTGCAGAGCAAAGGTTTTGAACTTTGATGGAGTCTAATTTATCTTTTTTTTTTCTTTAATGAGTTATGCTTTTGGGGTTGTGCAACTCTGCTTTTTGCAAAGCTATCTAATTGCTCTATTTTAGTCTTATCTGATACAATTTATCTTGAAGGCAGAGAGAAGTATGTTTGAGTTGTTCTAGTCCCAAACGGAGCAAGAAAACTTGACTTTTGACACATATTTGAAATTTTTGAGTTCATCATCTGTGAATCTTTTCCTAACCCCAGAAGCCTTTCAGATGTACATTCATTTCGATTTGTTCATGGCCCTATGTCCACACTTACCGGTTTTGCTCTTATTGTCTGCTTACTCTTTAACTCCCTCAATCCCCTTGGAGGCAGGGATGGTGTGCTGACTTCCCTATTAGCCCAATATCCAACACACAATAGATGCCCACGAATACTTTATGTAATGACTGAACCTCACCTTGTGTGAACACTTCAGACAAGTATGAACACAGTGGAAACAGACATAACTGAAAAATCTATGAGTTAATCCCTCGTGATGTATAAAAAGGGACAAAGAAGAGTATTTTAATGCCTTTTAAGATATTTCTTGGTGAAGAAAAACAAATCGAATTGCCTTGTTCACTTATTCAATAAATATTTAGTTAAACATTTACTATGTGTTAGACTTAGATCATTTCTTGTTTAAATCATTTCTTAATACTCAATCTCTTGACTTTACAAAATACAAATTTAAAAGGTTTTGATAACGGTAAATTTAGAGAGAAAAGAAATTCTTTGGCTTCATTTTCTTCGTTATTCTGAAAAATGTTAAGAATTTTTTAATTAATACATTAAGTATCTTTTAGTCTTCATCTTCTCTTATATATTAAAATATTAAGATGATTAAATTACAAAAAACAGGAGGAAATAGAAATGCTCAAAATCAAGGAAATATGTATCAACATATGTACAAAATCAATTTATTAATAAATGATTCAAAACCACCCATATATGTTTGAATTAAATTTTTACAAGAAACAAAGTATTAAAAATTGGATAGCAATTGTGAATTCACTAATATTTTGAGATGAATAACTTCTGATAAAAGTAAAATTTGTCATGGCAAACAGAAGCTACAACTCAGAAAAAGAAAATGACACGAAAAGATGAAAGACAAATTGTTCAATGACTTTATCTTTGAGACAAAACCTAATCCAGCTCTCGACATCAGCCACTGATCAGGACAAGAGGACTTCACGCTAATGTGTGAGAACCGGATGTTAATGAAACAAAGCTCATCTTGGGACACACTGAGATGGATGGATCATCTTCTAATGCAGCTTTTGGATCAGCTGGCCGTATCTCTGGTCCTCCTCCCTGGGAAGCTGATTCTGAGAGAGGGGGAGTTGAAGGACTCAGTCACCTAGGCTGAGAAAAGGGAAATAGTGGGTCACCTCTTACTAAAAGCATCAATGTGCGCAGTGACAGGAGATGCCAAAACGCATGTCTTGGCGAAGAGCCAAGGCCAAGTTCGACCGCAATTCATCACCAGTTTCTCAATCCAGAGCTATGAATAGTGAGATGGAGCAACCGTTACTAGAACTGTTAGTGTTAGGAGTTATAACAACAATTCTTTCTAACTTTGTATTCCTACCCAAAGTCTTTCTAACCTGAGGAGCATGGTAGTGGAAGTATGTAAAGCAGTTCTCAGAATCAAAGGCAAACCTGAAGAACAAGATTTGCAAAGGGAGAAGCCAGGACAGCTGAGGATCTAGGTAGCAAGCACTGATCACTACTGAAACAGCATCAGTCAGATCCAAGTTCTCGGGAACATCACTCCTCTCAAGAATCAAAGTCCTAACAGGAGGAGTCTAACTGGTCCAATGTGGGTCTTCTGCCTTCTCTCTGTTGCTATAGGAAGACTTGATCAGTTCCATGGAGAAGATAGAAGTTCCCTGAGGGGGTCAGGGTTTTGTTAGCAGTAGAAAGGGTAAGGTCTGCTGGGAGGTCAAAACACCTGTCAGAATTATCTTACCTCTTTATTTTGTATACACAAATTAACTTCTATTTCAAACCCCATTCTATCAGACAGGTGGGAAAGCGTATCTGTCATTTCTTAGGGTTTCTCTACACACAGGCATTTTACTACTATTCCAGAGCTTTCTGCATTGCCAAGGCATAGGGGGGAGGCATTCTGGATTTTGATCTACTGTCTACTTAGATTACTTGGAGAATCCCATGATCTTTGTCCACGTGTCTGCTTACTGCCAGCCCTTTATCATGTGCAGCCTGAACTTTGCACGTAGAAATCTTTAGTGAGGTGCCTAGGATCCCCCTTCCCAGCATGCTATGTAGCCAGTCCTCTCTGGAGTCACGTCACATGTTTGGGACTTTGTCGGGGAACAGTGTTCAGGTCTCTTTTGTCAGTTAAACCCTCAGATTGCAAATCCTGTCACAATCCAATAGAACCTTTACAAGAATTGCAGGAAATACTTTTCCCTTGTGTTCCTTCTTAATCATTCTACCCTCACAAATTCACTTAGCCTTTCTACCAATGTTACAAACCTTCTAATTATCCTATCTGCTTAGAACTTGAGCAAAGACCATCAGGACATTTTGCAAGTTACTGGTGCTTTTGATCCTAATGGTATCCCCCAGTCCAGCCCCCACCTCCAGTGGTCACTGAAGCCGGAAAACTGATAGGCCAGGGTCAGCTCAAAGAGAAGCAGAGAGGAAGAAATCGAGAGGTTGTCAGGGTGTTGGAAAAGAAAAGATGCTGGAGAAAGCCACATAAATTAATATCTGAAAAGATTATCTAGTCACACCAAGGTCAAGGATTAGCACTACTGGCAGATGGGAATGACCTGGAATGATTCCAGGGACGGAGTTTGCAGGTCTTGCAGGGTAGGGCCTTTTACATAATCCCAGCTCAGATTTACAAGGGCAGGCAGAGTTCATTTAAAGGGGCAGACACTACATCAGGATCCCAGGAAGGAATTAAGTATTTTTCCTAGTAGCCTGTGAAGCAACCTTTTCTCTTTTGATATTGATGAAGGGTTTATGCTTGTGCACAGGAGTGTGTGTGTGTGTGTGTGTGTGTGTGTGTATGTGTGTGTGTCTGGAAAGGGAATGCGAAAGGGGAAAGGAGTAGAAAGTGGGTAGTAGTCCTATATTTTACATTCCCTTTTTGAGTATGCATGCTTATCTTACATAATAGTAGCCAGTATTACTGTCTTCCCTATGTGCCAGACACCACCCACCACCCTGTGAGGGTAGGTGCTACCATTAACCTCATTTTAAGCGACGAGTTTAAGTTTTTCTCTGTCACTACAGCTGGCGAAGACTCATGGAAATCAGATCGGTTATACAAAATACGAGGAAATGCAATTTTTCCCCTACATTACCAGTGCCAAGTAAATTAACAGGAAAGGAGACCGAGTAAATGTTAAATGTATGACTGAATAAAACCAATGGTATTCGTTTTCTACATCTGAAAAACAAACATGGTGACCTCAAACAATGCTCATTTACTTTCCCACAGTTTCTGAGTTTGGAGATCCAACCATAGCTCGCCTGGGTCCTCCGCCCAGGTCTGAGAAGGTTGCAGCAAAGCTGTCTGCAGGGCTGTGCTCTGCTGTGGAGTCAGTTCAAGAACTTCCAGGCTCGATTCTTCAGATTGTTGGCAGAATGTAGTCTCGCGTAGTTATAGTGGTAGGTGCTCTCAGATTCTAGCTCCGTGATCATCTCAAAACGCTTCTTCAAAGCCCATTCTCCCTTTTAGGGCTCATCTGACAAGGCTAAGCTGAGCCGGGATAATCTCCGTTTAGAGAAACTCAAAGTCAACTGATTAGGGATCTTAATTCCATCTGCACATTTCTTCACCTTTGCCTTATCATGTAATCACAGGTTTTGTCCTGACTCACGGGGAGGAGATGGTACAGGGGCAGGCATTTTGGGGGGCAATCTTACAATTCTGCCTATCTTACCTACTAAATGAATAGTTAAGAGTATGGTCACCTAGGCTTAGGAAGCATTTTCCTCACCCCAGCTGGTCATACACAGCCTTTCCAAGGTGAGGACACAAACTCTCTGTCTTCTTTGCTCATGACCACAAAGGTCATGGCTTCTTGGAGTCCACGGCTATGACAATTCTATGTGGAAAATGTATTCTTTCCTACTCACTCCATTAGGAGTTATTGGACATTTTAGTCTTTTAATTAGTTTCTTTTCTTTCTAAAATCATCAACATGGGAGACCCACATCCAAGTGCTTAAGAAACCCCAGTGCAGAATGACAGGCCGGTCCCTCCAAATCCCAGGGAAATCAATATAGAAAAGACACTGAGGGGTCAGGTGCCTTTCCTTAAGGCAGCTCTGACAGGGCTCGGAGAAAACAGGTACACATTCAGGCTTTATATGACGGGAGAGGCTTTCCACACTTACATCTCCATTTTCACTCCCCCACTTTCAACTTCTTCTCACTGCTGATGATAAAAATGCTGGTTGTCTGTATAGAGCTAGTCTCCGTTGCGGTGAATAGTTTACCATTTATGCCCATTCACTGTGCAACACAATAACAATTATACACATCGTTAAACACAGGGTGGGGCAAAAGTAGGTTTATAGTTGTTCATATGAAAAATAATACAATAATTAATAAATAATACAAGAATAAACTGTGTAGTGCAAACCCACAACTGTACACCTATGTCGGCCCCACTCTATATGTGTCTGGTTAACTTCACCAGATATTTTATTTGAACATTGAACTTCGGATGAGCACGGTCTTCATGTGTGTAGATCATATCCCATGGACATTTTATAAAATAAAAAAAATTAGAACATTTGTATGCAAAAGAGAAAGCGTCACTGAGTGGGCTGGTGAGAATGTCTGTGCATGAGCGATTGCCCATGTCTGATCAAAGCAGCAGACGAAAAGCAGAGCTACAGGGCATTTTCGAAGAAGTCAAATCAAGACTATCAAATAAATGAACTTCAAAACATCATTCGGCTTGCAGAATTCATTTATTATTAATTACACACAGGTGGGAAAAAAACTTTAAACAGTTCAGGTCAATCGATTTCTGTACCTAATCACAATTATAGGAAGATTATACAGCTTTTATTTTCTTTCGTGTGCAAGGTTAGCATATAAGGTAACTTGATAGCATTACCTACTGAATTACCAACAATTACCAAGAACATTTGTGCACATTTTCTTTTCATTCCTGGTGCAATGAAAGATGACGCCACTTGCCCTGCAGGAGCCCCAGTGACTTACGGTACTACAGGTAGAAAGGGATTCAGTGGCAGATTATGTGATAAGGTTGGTGATTCAACCCAAGAGACTGTGGTTGAGTGGTGAGTCATTAGTACATGATAACATCTCCAGCATGGACAGATTTTGATTAAATTGTATACTTTAGAAAGCCTGGGAGTGAGGGGGGCTTCTATTTCATATTATCTTAAAAAAATAAATAAATATAGAGAAGCTTACCATAACGTTTCTCTTGACTATCCCAAATCATGAAATTAATTATGTTGCTTCATTTATATAAATAACACATTTGCTCCAACCTGGTATAAACTTCTACATTTATTACTCTAGGAATCACAGTACCCGGGAAAAGTCCATACAGAAAGAAAAACAGCACCCTGGGATGGAGGATTCTTTCGAAAAGAAAAATGTAATCTTTCAAAAACAGTACATGTTCTGCTGATATGCTTAATATACCACATACATGTGTGATTTGCTGGTTCTGTGCCCAATGCACTTTTAGGGGAAGTTCAGATGGGCGGTAGGGCACCAAGCAGGAGGGAGGAACACCTGAGGGTAGGAGGGGAATGTCGCCCCCAGGAGTGCAGCTCTGGTCCTGCAGTAAAGGACATCGCAGAGGGCTGAGCAGAGTCCCCAGTCAGCACCTATTTCCGACTCTTAGGCACCGAATGTCCAGAATCATTCCCAATGCCCTCTCCTTTCCCTACCTGCTGTAGGATTGGACAACCTACGGCTCATGGAGCAGCCATGTAACGGAGTCCTGACCAGTGGAACGTAAGGGGAAGTAGAGGAAGCTGGGGAGCCCATGGGGAGGTTTCCACCCTGGCTTAGAGGGAGTAGGAGTGAGACCCCTGCCAGCTGCCCCTGCTGCCTGCCCGGGACCCGAGTGTGTGAGCAGAGGCTCTGGGAGCTGCTCCGTTCTCTGGCAGCCGTGAGAGTCCCACAGACACCCCCCCAAAGTCCGGACTCCGCGAGCATCACCACCCACCCTTATCCGGGGTTCTGGTTAAGGGACAGAAAGCGTGTCCTGTGGGAACAGGTGCAGCCAGACAGCCTGTTGTTCCGAGCACCACGCATTCTAAACGGATACTGAACTGAGAGGTGGGAAAAGGCCGAGTGGACGGTCACCAGAGGTGCCAGCAGAGCCCAGGCGAAGGCTTTGTCCCCTCCGCCCTGCTCTGTTCTCCAGGAGAAAGTGTGGGTGCCTGTGTCTGGACTGCGGAACCCCCTTCCTGGCCACGTGAGCACTCTGTGAGGTGCACTGCATTATACTTTGTCATGTTAGGAGGAGACCTTCCGGCTGAAGAGTAATCAGTACCAATTAATCTGCTCCATCTTTCCCCTGGGCTGCACGTGGCCTAAGGCCTGAGCAGCTGAAGGGCTCTGGCCAGACAGCTACCAGGAGTTTGGAGGACAGGGTTACTGACTGGGGCCATCCAAGGCAGAGGGGAAGCCGGTCTCCCCCAGCCCCACTGGACTGTGGGGGGATTACCCACGGTGAGTGTCCTCCACTGAAACACCAGTGGGTTTAAGCAGCTGTGAAAGGACACGGCCCCAGCAGAGAAAACCCTGTAAACAAGGGAGCATTTGTAAGAAGATAAGTTTAACCTTTAAAAGAATATGAAATAGTTATAGTCAAATGACCCTTTTCTTTACAAAACAAATTGCTATTGAACTTTTTAAAATATCAAATCCCCTTGACAATGGAGGAAGAACTTTGACAGTCTTAACCTAGCCTGGTAAGGAATATGCCAATCGAAGGTTAATTGGAAGTAAAGACAAAGAAGCTCATAAACTGCGATATGAGAGCGTGAGGCAGTGTTGATGGACGGATGCACTCAGGAAGCATTGGCTGGCTGTCCACCATCTGGTGCTGAAGTGTCTGGACACGGTGCCTGCCTGCTGGAGCACACAGTCAAATGTGGGAGAGGAATGCTTAGCAAATGGGAGATCTTAGTATATAGTTATGCATCACATACATTTCTACACATATAGTCCCTGGAAGGAAAGGAACAGAGTTCTAAGAGAGAAGAAGAAAAGAGGATCCTAATTTAGAGGTCAAATAAGTTTTCTGGAGAAAGTGACATTGAGCATAGGCCTGAGAAATGACTAGGTGTCAGTCAAAGGAGGAGCAGGGCCAGCACTGCAGGTGGGAATATTCAACTTCACAGGAATACTTAGACTGCAAAAATACGTATTGAACCTGAAATATATATATATATATAATATGTATATTATATATATATATATGTTTTTATTGATTTTTTAGGGAAAGAGGAAGAGAGAGAGAGATAGAAACATCGATGTGAGAGAGAAACATCCATCAGCTGCCTCCTGCACGCCCCCTACTGGGGATTGAGCCTGCAACCCGGGCACGTGCCCTGAACAGGAATCAAACCTGGACCTCTCCGTCCATGGGATGATGCTCAATCCACTGAGTTACACCGGCCAGGCAAACCTCAAATATATTAATTACATTTGACATTAAGAAGCATTTGGAGAACCTAGACTAGCATCCACATGAATTCGATATGCCCTGGCCCTTGTTAGCACAAGTTCAAAACTTTGGCTGTACCGCCAGTATCCTGAACTATCAACCCCAAGCAACTCGTCTTCTTTAAGCTAAAGTCATTAAATGAATGACAAGTGGGCCTCTCAAATGATCATGCTGAGCAACTGAGAAGTGGCCCATGCTGCCTACCTCAAGTCTCTGCAGGAGCTGTTCTTTCTGACACATCTGTCACATGGAGAGAGGGGGGGGAGAGAGAGAGAGAGAGAGAGAGAGAGAGAGAGAGAGAGAGAGAAGGAGAGGGAGGGAGAGAGAGAGAGAGAGAGAGAGAGAGAGAGAGGAGAGAGAATGTAAGACAAATCAACTTCTTTGAATCTGAAACACAAAGATGACTCTTTTACTACTCATTTAGGAAATTACCATTTTTAGCCTTGATACAGCTTTGGACCCTAAACTGCATGGAAAGTCTCCAATATACTAGCATTGTGAATTCAGCACTAGAGAAAATAGCATGTAAATGTGCCCTCTCTCTCTCTCTCTCTCTCTCTCTCTCACACACACACACACACACACACACACCCCACCCACACACAGAGAAGTTGCGATATACATTGAGAAAATATTCTAAGGCTCAGCCCTAATCCTCCCCAAATAAAGAAACCCTATTTTAGACACCTCCAAAAAGAGAATTGCTACAACAAAGTATTTCTTTTCAATATTATAAATATCCCAGAATTTTTAATGAGACCTAGGAATTTTTAGCTTATTTCCTTCTAATTAAATGACCAGATTTGTCAGTTCTATACATATGGGGACAAAATATTGCCATTTAATTTGAAAAGTGTAAAGTTGTCATTCCCATTTCCCCCTCAAACATTTAATTACCATATTTGCTATTGCTTTTATTATTTAGAGTGTACCATAACAGTATAAGGTTCTTCATGGTAAATAGAACATAAAACAAGTAAACAAGCAAACAAACAACAAGCCCTTTGCCCTAAGGTGTTATCAGCAGGCCCCTTCTGGTCTCCCCAAGGTATCAATTAGGTTTGCTGAACAGTTAAGATGATAAAGCACCAGGGCCCTTCATTTATTTTGTCCCATTAATTTTCTTCTATAATGTCAGAGAAAGCAGAACGAGAACTGAGTGTGAGAAATAACATGCCCGGGAAAGAGAAGGCTGGTGCGTGCGTCTGGATTGCGGAAATGCTCAAGAAAAATTGGCTTCCCAGGAAAGTGTGGCAATCCCGGGCAAGGACACACCCTGTGCTCTGACGTTAATGTACATCCGAGGCTGTATCACGAGAGAGGAAGGGACTGGGGGGAGATCAAGGTTTCAGCCCACACCAGTGTACCTCATCTGTAACTCAGGCATGGTGCCAGGCCCTTCTATCCTCAACGGAACCATGAACTTGGGTTTAGGATGTTTTGGAATGGAGCCACAAAGAGCCAAGACTGGATTTTTCCATCTCAGTCGTGGGTTCCCTGGAGGGAATTAGAAACACATTTTAAAGTGAACATTGGAATCTTCCTTTGCATAGGATGGTATACAATGTAAGTTCAGGATATCACCCCTTTGGTGATAGTCCTGGTTCCATATGTAACTATAGATTGCTACTGATGACAATATAAAATTAAACTTTTTATAGCTTGAAGTTTTTACTAATCCTTGACTTAAAATAAAACCAGCAGACATGAGCCTGTTTCGTAGAGAAATCTTTAAAATTTTAAAAGCTTTTTAAAATGGAATTTATTGGGATAATAGTGATTCACAAAACTATACAGGTTTCAAGTGTGCAACTCAAAAAAATATCGTCTGCACACTGCATCATACACCCATCACCCCAAGCAAAGTCTCTTTCTGTCCCCTTCCCCCCTCTTTGCCTACACTGTTGTCTGTGTCTATGTGATATATATATATATATATATATATATATATATATATATATATATGCTTTGTTTTTTTGCCTAATCCCTTCACCTTCTTTTGTTCGGTCTCCTAACTCCCCTCCCCTCTGACAGCTGTCAGTCTGTTCCACGTATCCATGCCTCTGTTTCTATTTTGCTCGTAAGTTTATTTTGTTCATTAGATTCCACATATGAGTGAGATCATATGGTACTTGTCTTTCTCTGACTGGCTTATTTCACTTGGCACAATAGTCTGCAGGTCCATCATGCTGTCACAAAAGGTAAGATTCCCTTTATTTTTACGGCCGAGTAGTATTCCATTGTGTAAATGTACCACAGTTTTTTCATCCACTCATCTACTGATGGGCACTTGGGCTGTTTCCAGATCTTGGCTGGCCATTGTAAATAATGCTGCTATGAACACAGGGGTGCATATAACCTTTCAAATCAGCGTTTCAGATTTCTTAGATGTATTTCCAGAAAGCGACATAAGATGTTGAGAATGAAAGGCGCTGAATGAGCAATTTTGCTTGTTATTAAGATAAAAAAATGAGGAAATATTTATAAATTTGATTTCTTGACGATACTAAAAAACATAATCCATATCTTTGTGGTGAAAGTTCTTTTCATCCGATTTTTATGCTTTACACTTTCCCGTTGAGTTTAAATTACAGATTGTTTATGAGAAAACAAAGCAGTACTGCGAGTGAGTGGATGGGAAAGTTCGTCTAAGTCTGAGGTTCATTATTCTACAGTCCGCCTTTGCAATGGACCAAACCTTGCACTCACATTTAGCTTTCCTCAGTAGGCGGTCTGGCCTGCTGGTGGGATCGGCCTTGACTCCTCTGCTTTCTCTCTCAGTCGGTTCTGAGTTCAAGTGGGAAACAGAGTTGCAATATATTAGGCTCCCTTGAATCTCAGCATAACAGGTTTGAATTTAGCGAGTGACATTTTATTATTTTTTTCAATCTGTTGTATAAAAATGGACTTTGACAGCTCTGATACTCTAGAGACAACCTTCAGCCATTCAAGCATTATATGGTGATTCATGTCACACTTGAAAATCACCTACAGGTGCCCCAAGACATGGAGTAGATGTCATCTATACGATAAAGTTCCTCAAAATGACCGAGAAATTGCAGGCTACTTGGTCCAAGTGCGTTCATCAATGTATTGTACATTATCTGACTTATAACTGTTGCAAACATTTATAATAATGGAATGTATTGTTTAACATGATGAAGCCTGAAAAGGCTCATTAACTCTAAATTTGATTCAGTATCTCCATTTCTTTTCATTTGCAGAATCATGATTCTGTAGTTCTGTAACATTAGCTTAATTATATGAGCAGTGAACCATCCCTAAATCTAGATTCATGTTTAGTTGGTGCAAAATAAATATTAATGTTGGGATTCTTATTTCTGAAATGCTTTTGTGAACAAATTCATTCATCTCCTTTATTTTTCTTTCTGGGATTTCTAGACTACAGCACAAACTAGAAGTTGTAGAATCATGGAATTTTAGGAGGTGAGGACTTTGGAGGTCACAGAGATGAGAAGAATGTATTAAACGACTCATGACTATGATAACCTCCATAGTACTTGTAAGGGTACCAGAATTATAATTACATTTATAAATGCCAAAAAGAAATGGATGGCAAATATTACAACACACAGGTTAGACCTAAAAGGTGAAATAAGTAAATAAACAACGAGAGACTTACATTTAATAACGTAGGTAAAGTAGATTCAACCCTAAGAAGATAACTAGAAGAAAGCTGAGAACATGCTGGGTGTCAGGAGAAACTGACTTCCAAAGGTACGCACGCTCCCCCTGGCCCCGTCGTGAATCTCATGCTAAACCTTCTCCTTCGAAATGAAACATGAATCTTTTTGTTGTGATTCTTGGATATTTTCCTACTCCTCCACATGAGAATGTTTTGTTTCTCCTTCCCAATGAATTACTTTCTTCTCTATCAAATTATAACTGTTAAAAAATTACCCAAGAAATATTTATTGAAAAATTAATTTGACCTTAGGTTTTTCCATGAGGTGATACATTATTGGTAATGTTTGACAATGATTCTTCTTATTTTTCTTTGCAAAGACATCTTATACAAAGTTACATACTTTCAGATCCGTACAATCATGTGACACTTGAGAGATGATTCAGCAGGACCCAACCAGCCTTTTTCCTGTAATGCAGATTTCTAATTTCTCCAGTCACTTCCTTCTAGTAGGCTTCCTTTCTGTACTTATTCTTGTAACAGTTGATTTGCCTTAGCCAAATAACCCACGCTAGCTCTCAGACTCTCTTTCTTCTTATTTTATAGTATATTCGGACTCCTGGCTGTGCAACAGTGTGTGTTTTCAAATGTTAGCATACAGCCCTGGCTGCTGTCGCTCAGTGGTTAGAGTGTAGGCCCGAGCACCAAAGGGTCGCGGATTCAGTTCCAGTCAAGGGCACGTAACCTACCTGGGTGGCAGGTTCGATCCTTGGCCCCGGTCGGGGTCATGCAGGAGGCAACCAGTCCATGTGTCTTGCTCACGTCGGTGTTTCTCTCTCTCTCTCTCCCCCTCCCTCCCTCCCTCCCTTCCACTCTTTCTGAAAATCAATGGAAAAAATCGATGGAGGGCTGATGAAAACTCTGCTCGACCAAGTCCTGGGGCGGGGGCCTGGTAATCTGCATTTCTAACAAGGCGCTGCTGGTCTGGAACCCCGATTCCAGGATGGTAGCTGCGGAACACCGGGGAGCAGGGGAGCTACACAACAAAGGGCTGTCGCCAGATTGTCACAACTGTTGCCGGATGTAACAGATGAGAGTAGTTTAGGAGTTTAAAAACAACAGTCCGTGTTTGACTGTGTCTGAAATGTCAGGCGAACGAATCAGAAACAAGGAAGAGCTGGAAGCACTTTCAAAGGCTGCAGACGCACAGACACGGAGCGGCCTTCGATGCCCCGAGCTGCTGGCGGAGCTCCCCCCCAACCCCGTGTCTGCCACCTGGATATAGGAGATCTACCTTTACGCACTTTCCCAATTACTCTGATCTGCTCTGACATGACCTTTCTAGAGTGTCATTCTAGAGGGTCAGGTTCTTTTACTAGACTTGTTTGTTTATCTTTTAATTTCCAAGGTGTAGTTCAAACACTTAAAAGTCTATTCCTGGGGTTAATGTTGTTTGCCCCGCTGTGGCACAGCATTGCTGGATTACCTGTGATCACACCTGCGACCTTTTCTGCCCTCACCTTCTTCCCTGCTCCAAGCCTTGGGAACAGATCAACGAATTATAAGGTGAAGTGTGGACAATTTTATCTTCCCTACTCATCTCTAGTGCCCAGATCACTGTTAATTATCTTAGCAAATGGAGGGTAGAAAGTCATCTGTCCAGTTTTCTCGAATTAGGCATGGCTACCTGAATTGTCCCCATAGATGGCCCGGGTCATGCATTTAAGGAAGCGATATATCTAAAAAGAGATCTAGGAATATAACCAATGGATTCCAGCATTGTTTACAACATTAAACATTGACAACAAGCATAACGTTGATCAAAGTGGCTTCCATCTCCGGAGGCTCCACTGTCTCAGGTGTGTGTTCTGTCACTGGGCCCTGAAGGGGAAGGAAAAGATGGAGAAGACACCCCAGCTCCAGCCCAGCTGAGAGGTGACCGGACTGAATGAAGCTTTTCTCCTGGCGGTGCCTAGGACGGCGCAGGGAAACAGAGGTGTGGACAGCTGCAGGGAGGATTGGAGCCTGCGCTCTCTGACCTCCCCCCACCCAGAGAGACCTTGATCTCTCAGGTTTCTCTCCCCCTATCAATATCTGAAGCCAGCAAGCAGGCTGCTAGGTTGAAAAACCAGTTCACGGAAGTTAGGTACCACCCTTTTTCAAATTGTATCCTTATAATCCCCTCAATCTTATTGATGTCACCTGAAAAATGAAAAGGGGGATGAGAAGGGGCCTGTAGTCCATGCAGGGGTTGGCAACCTGGGGACCGGCGGCCAGATCTGGTCCACTGCCTGTTCTGGTGCACTTTGCAAGCTCCGTACAAAACTCACACAGATGAGAGTTTTTAGATTTTTAAAGGTTGGGGAGGAATATGCCAGCATTGCTTTATGGCATACTAAATGCGCATTTCAGGGTCTAGAAACGTTTCCTTGGAGCACAGCCACGCTCACGCGTTCACATATCGTCCACGGCCCCTTTCGGGTCACCACAGCAGATTCGAGACGTTCCAGTAGAGACCCAGGACGACCCACAAAGCCCAAAACATTTCCTCATCTGGCCCTCTCCAGAAGTTGGCTGACCCCGGCTCAGAAGACTTGGAAACAGCCTGTTAAACAAAGGAGCACCAACTGTTCCCTGCTGCGGTGCGTCCCGGTCCAGCGCTGAGCGGGTCCGCGGCTCCACGCGGGGCCGTCTCCACGCGGGACCGTCTCCACGCGGGGCCGTCTCCACGCGGGGCCGTCTCCGCAGCACTTCCCGAGCTGGCGTGATGCAGGCACCCTCTTTTTGACGGCCTGTTTCATGCCACACATTTTGAGGAACGCTAATTCTGGAAATGCCATTCCGGAGCACAGGCCCTCGAAGTG
Source organism: Tadarida brasiliensis (assembly GCA_030848825.1). NCBI lineage: Eukaryota > Metazoa > Chordata > Mammalia > Chiroptera > Molossidae > Tadarida > Tadarida brasiliensis. The sequence goes on along the minus strand of CM061259.1, from coordinate 15,422,869 downwards.
GGGACGCAAACGAAACAAAAAGGACCGAGGAGCTAATGATGAAAATCTGTGAACGAATTTGCAAGGATGACCCAGGTCAAAAGAGGCCAGTTCCACAAGTCTCTCAAATGACATCCACAGGAAGTTAGAGCTGTTCCTCCTCGGGAAGATCACAACGGGGGGAGGACAGATTAGAGGAAAGAATCTTTTCTATTAACAAAATAATCCCACCATCTTTGCATTGTAAAACAAACAAACAAACAAAAACAACAAAAAAGAAATAGTAATTGTGAAAAAGGGGAAATGTCACAGAAAAAAAATGATGGCTATGTCAGTTCGGTAGAATGTTTGGTAAATGTTAACACTAAATACACAAAGCGTGAGCTTTCCATAGCTGTAATCCCTAAAGCCTGGGGAAGTCAGTAAATATTATGCAACAACGGCTACCCTAGGCTCACTTGGGATTTTATAACAGGATCAGGCTGTTCTTTCTGGAAAAAAGGAAAACAGATTCTCTTTTTGTGGAACAACAGCGACCTCCAGTGGCTGTTTTGTTATAGCGCTTTAAATTTCCTCAAACTCTCCTACCAAATTACAGAAACGCAATGCACATTTTTCCAGATTTTAAATGCGAATCCGTTTATTTACCAGCTACGTGTTGGATGATTATGACATTGTTGGAAGTGTTCTGAGAATTAGGAGGGGATAGGCAGGAAGAGCCCAGGGCAGAGTCAGAGGACCCGAGCCACAAGACAAAGGCTACAATGTGACTCTGGACAAGACACCTTTTGACAGACATGAGCGTGGGTCTTCTCACAGCACTGTTTTGAGTAGCAGTAAAACTATATGTAGAAGCATTCTTTATATTATAATGCATATTGCAAATAAGAGATGCTAATATGTTATTATCACATATGGTTCCTTCGAGTTTTCAAAACATGCCAATAACGTGTGATATATGGGATCAATGCAGTAATGGGCAACAGAGCAGTTAAAGCCTACGAAGAGGAGAAAACAGACTGCCTTCTGAAAGCTAAAATATGACATCAGCTCCAAATGGACCAGAAAAAAAGAAATGTGAAATGCCCTGGATCGTAGTGAGTTCACCGAGAGGGACATCACCGGTCACCACTTCCTTCCCAGGGCTCCCCTACCCGCAGCGCCTGGTTTTGTTCTGGGATTCAGCCTTCTATGTACTGAGTCGCTAGGGGCTCAGTCAATCACACCTCTATTCTCCTCCTCAGTGAATGGATTTGACTCTGCCTATATGACCCCACCCAGGTCAGTGGGACCTGAATTCTTCTTGGGGACAGCAGCAGGCATGGGCATACTAGGAAAGACTTTTCTTGCTATTTAAAAAGTGTTTATAGAAAGTAAGCCCCGCCCCCCATTTTGGAGGAGATGTTGTCATGTTTGCCTGTGGCACCTGAAATTCCTACAACTATCTCTGACTGTGAGGGGACACACTGATGACACCCTGAGTTGACAGAGCAGAGAGGCCAATCACAGTGATGTCCGAGCCCTTGATGACAATGTTGCATGTGGGCTTAGCCAACCTTAGAACTGTCTACCTCTGGACTCCCTGGGAGACACTGAGCACATTGTTTTTAACCATCACCAGCTGGGAACTCGGTTCCTTGCAGCTGAAGGCATTCTTACACAGCCCGCACCCTCTGAGGCCCCCAGTGAAACGCCTGCACCTTGGGGGTCCCTTTCTTCTAATCATCCATAGCACAGGCTCAGAGTTCTCATTCAACATATTGTGTACCATAGCGCTCATATTACTGGAGCAACTGGAGGTCAGGCAAAGAGGAACCTTTATGAAGGAGAAGATATCGGTCAAATATCTGTTTGATGAAGAATGACGTCCCTCAGGCTATACTTTTGTGAACAGGCACTCAGTTCTTACCTCCTTTCGCTATGTGCCAGGCATAGAACAGTCGCCTCTGCCCACCTGTAGGCTTCCTGATAGGATTAAGGTTCTCAGCCCGAAACACAGGTTTTTTATTGAATCATGGTTTCCCTCTCTTCCTAGTCTCTTCCCATATGTATCCTTTCATCCATCATATCATACTGAGAGCTCACATAAGCTTTCCCCAAATTAAATTCATCTGTTAATTTACGTCCCCTTTGCACTCAAGACTATGGCTGCATTCTAAGTACAACTGCTGACGTTTCCTGCTGCATGCGGGCATATCCTGTCTCTCCAATACACACCAGGATGGCACAGAGGTCAAACAAGGCGAGATTTGGGCCTCCATTTATTTGGAAGCATCTATGTTCTCTGACTGTTCTCAGTTCTTCCCTAATCCCCCAACATGTAGCCCGTGGGTCTAAACACAGCTATTACCAATAAGTGGCGAGAAGTGCCTGCCTTAGCAACCCTACTCACATAATGGTTTGAGCTGCACAGATGGGCTAACGAAGGTCGGAATGACCTTGCTCTTCATTATGCAGCCTGCAAAGTTCCTTGTCAGCTGTATAAAGGCTGGTTCCTCCCCTCAAGTGGGGGGAATTTGGCTACTTATGTGGGAAGGACATAAATTGGAATCTGGCCAAAGAACTGGTAACACTGTCATCCAGACCCAGAGTTCTGCTCTATGTCAACTGTTAAGGCACAGCTTCCTTTTAATCTGGACATTCTTGAAGTGATTAATGGCAAAGACTTCATGAGTGCCTTCTATGTGCCTGGGATCATTGTAAGTGCTTTTACATGTGTGTACTCATTTATTATGAGGTAGGCATAATGACAGTGTCTGTTTGACTCGCAAGGAAACAGAGGCAGAGAGAGGTGAAAACACTTGCCCAAGAGCAGACAAACTAATAAGTGACAGGCTGGGGTTCAGCCGTGGCCAGTGTCCCCCCATAGCCTGCTCTCTTCCACAGTACACCAGCGTGTGTCCTCACGGCGGCACCGTCCCCTGATGGACTATGCATCTGTTCATGAGGCACGCATAAGCACCTACCGTGTGAAAAGAGCAGAACGTTCAAGGACAGATCATCTCTGCTCTCAGCAACAGCACTCGGCAGCTGGGGAACAACTAGACAAATAAGCTGCAGAGACCCAACATTCCTCTGGACTGTTCCCTTCCTACGAGGCCATCCCCCCAGTCAGTGCCTCCTTTCCACAGATTAATGCTCGACGGACGACTTCTTACCATGCTAGCTTTGGTGTGCATACTAATTTACTAGGGCTGCCATAACAGAAACCGGGTGACTTTAAGCAATCAAAGTTTATTTTCTCACATTTCTGGGGGCTAGACGTCCAAGATCAAGGTGTCAGCACAGCTGGTTTCATATGAGGCCTCTCTCCTAGGCTTGCAGCTGGCCACCTTTTCCCTGTGTCTTCACAAGGTCTTCCCTTGATACCAGTCTGTGCCCAAATTTCCTCTTCTTATAAGGACACCAGTGAGACTGGGCTAGGGCCCATGCTAATGACCTCGTTTTCACTTAGTTATCTCTTCAAAGGAACTCTCTCTAAATACAGTCACATTCTTAGTTACTGGGGGTTAAGACTCCAATAGATGAATTTGTGGGGGAACACAGCTCAGCCCATTACACGGTATTAACTCCCCCCCTTACCAGCTTCTCCAAAACGTGCTTTGACATTTTTAATGACTGTAAACTCCCAGCACTTGGAAGAATTAAAAACCTTTCTCCGCTCAAGGGAGGGAAAGAAGAACATAATTATGGCTATTGCAAGCAAAGTGTATAATTACGATGTTGTGAATGCATCCTAGGAACGTGCTTTTGGTTATTCAAAAACACTACCTAGAGTTGTTTTCATAGGCTGATTTACTAGTCTTCTCGTTGCACAATATTGCATATATTACATAAGTGTGTACCACGAAGTGAACTTTATCCTAATAACGACAAAATAGGTCGAACTCCCCTTTTCTATCCCCTAAAGTTGTTGGTATATCTCAAACATCTCCTGGGGCAGGAGGAAATGAAGAGTTGATCCTGAGAATGAGGATAAAGTAAATAGAAGGGTTGGTAAGACTTTATTACATAATTTATAGTGAGGTCCATTACTCACCTCAGTGAAATTGAAGGCAGTGCTTCCTGTGAATAAATTTTACCTTTTTTAATAGTCACGGATGCAAAGTACAACATAGGGAATATGGTCAATAATATTGTAATAACCATGTACGGTCCAGGTGGGTACTACACCCATCAGGGGATCACTTCATAGATTATATCCATGTCTAACCACTAGGCTGTACACCTGAAACTAATATAAAATAATGTTGAATGTCAACTGTAATTGACAAATTAAAAAAATTATCTTTTTATAAAAATAAGAAATGAACAAATAAAAAATGGATGGCACTTTGTGATTGGCAGTGGGTTATATTGAAGCAACACAGTGATGTCACGGCTGAAACAATATTCAGAGAGTCCCTGTTCATTTCTTCAAGCACTCATTATTTAGCTGTGTTCATCTCAAAACATAATAACTTTGAAAAGGAATTTTTATGTTTTCTTTTCATATGACTGGACAGAATTCTACAGTGGGGGTATTTGGTCCACCCTCCGGGGACACAGGCAATATAACTAAATTCCTACTGAATTTCATCTGGCGTTGTCTTACCCACTGAAGAATCCCTGTGGCATAATATAATCCTCTAATAAAACCTCACAGCGCAAAGCTTCATCTATTTCTAATGATTCATAGCAACATTCCCCAAATTGCTGGAGGAGGATTAATAGATTGCATAAAAGCCATTGTTAAAATTGACTAAGTGACAATTTTATCGCTGTTATTAAACTACGTATTTTCTTTGGACATAAATGAAAGGTTTGTGAAAGGACACAAGGCAGGCTTACATCATGAATTTTTTCAAGAATTAAATATTTCCCACAATATCTATCTGTTAAGTTCATTTGAACAGCTTTTCATTTCTGAATGAAATACATGAAGAAGTTCATATATTAAAGAAATTTTTGTGAAGAATTATATTCTATCATGGCAGCACATTGTCTTCCTTGAGGAATTTTTAATTATTTGTTAAGTACCAATGTTATAATGATTAGATACATCATTTTCTTACTCATAAAATCCAGAAAACTTTGCAAACAGAAGAATTTAAAAACTCTCCCATAATCCTAGACTTGTTCTACTCTAAGGTAAAATGTTAGATTAGATAGCATTTACGTCTCCTTCTATTTCTAGTATTCTTGCAACTTTCTGACTCTTTCACCTTACTATCAACCTAGCTAGAATAGTATATTTTTTCAAAGAGTAAAAGTGTAAAAAAGTATGTAACCCTCTTTTAAAGCAAAACCTGTCTTTAGCTTTGATACTAATATTACTTAAGTAGGTTTAAACATAAAACTAGGTTTCTTCTTATACTTCTTATGCAACTATAAAGAAAGAAAACATTTATAAATCAAACAATAAAAATTTAATTTAATATACCCGATCCATTCATTCATTCCAGAATTGTTTATTGAGTATGTACTGTATCCCAGGAACTAACCCAGGCGCTGGAGTCACAGCAGGAAAGAATGTATGAAAATCCCTTCCTGCTCAGAATTTATATTCGAGTAGGGGAGAGACAGAGAAAGACAATTTTTAAAAGTATCAACTGTGTACTATGTTCATTGGAGATGAGTTGGGGACAAAAAGTAGGAAATAGAGTGGGTAATACAAGAGGAGTGTGTGTGTGTGTGTGTGTGTGTGTGTGTGTGTGTGTATGTTTTTATTGATTTTTTTTTTAGAGAAAGAAGAAGGGAGAGGGAGAGAGAGATAGAAACATCGATGGGAAAGAAACATCAATCAGCTGCCTCCTGCACCCCTCACACCAGGGATGGAGCCCACCACCCAGGCGCGTGCCCTGATGGAGAATCGAACCAGCGACTTCTTGGTGCATGGGTTGATGCTCAGTCCACTGAGCCACACCAGCCGGGCAGAAGTGTTCGTTTTTAACAGAGGTTTTTATGTGCCACATAAGTGGTGCATGTAAGTTCAACTCACATTCTGTTTCCTGGAACTCAAGCACATGGCCTCACCTAACAGTCAGACTGGGAACGTGGGGAGATTTAGGCTAGCTCTATGACCACAAGGCAGAGGAAATGGATTTTCGTGAGAACACAGCAGTCCTGGCAAGCTAACATTTCCTCCCTGAGTTAAGCAGACTTACTCCTGAGAAACAGCAGGGCGCCCCTTGCAGGGTAGAACCCGCCTCACTGAGCTTATAGCGTGGCTGGAGAGGGGCTCAGGGTGCACCCTCTCCAGGGGCAGGAGATCCAGAGAGAGGGGAGGAAAGGGTTAATTGATTGACAGCTACCAATTCTCTCAATCTCATCACTCTGAGATAGGAGGAAGAGACTCCAGGGGTGCTAATCTAGGAAAACCATCCGCTTGGAAATAGGATCCGGTTCCCCACCCTAGCCTCCCGGACCCGGCGCCCGAGCAATCCTGTTAAACACAGTCAGGTGGCGCCACTCCTTCGCACAAAGCTTCCTGTGGCATTCCGTCTCGCCCAGGGTGAAAGGCCAAGGTTTTTAGATGGCCTCCATGGCCCTTCATGAACTGACTGCCCCCACTCAGCACCCCTACATCCCTGTCCCCACTGCCCCTTCGACATCATCATCGCTCACTCCGCTCCACACACTGGTCTCCTTGCTGGTCCCTGAAGGTGCTCTCACATCAAGGCCTCTGCACTGGCTGGTCCCTCTGGAATGATTTCTCCAAGGTGTCCCGTGGCTCACCCCCTCACCTCCTTCAAACCTTGTCCAATTTCATTGAACTGAATAATGGGCCTCACTATAAATTATAGAGTAAGGTCTTCCCAACTCTGTTTACTTTATCCTTATTCTTAGGACCAACTGTGCAATTTTTCACACTTTCTCTTCCCCATCTATTGGCCAGATGTAGAGACTTCAGCAGAATGAAGCCTTTGGGGCTGATGAGCTGCATTAAGAAGGTCATCGAATGACCATGTTGAAGGCCACCTGCCAAGTAAGAACATACTTATTGGACTTCTCTGACGCAAGAAAAAGCATTTTGCTGTTGCTAAGCCACTGAGATTTTAGGGTTGGTTTGTTGACAAGGCAGCATTATTTATCATAACAAATACAGTCACATTCTCCAAAGAGCTTTTATCAGTAATAAAGCAAATATATTGCCTCCATCTTTCTGAATCCTTGTCTTTATATCTTAATTTGTTCTCATCTAGAGAGTGGAAAGAGGGTGTTATTTATAGATTCTTTAAAGCTCCAATAGACTGTATCCTTCTCTTGGCATAGACAATAAAGTCACCTTGCGTGGGATGTAGGGCCTACAAGACGGGTGCCCGCAGAACATCTGATGGGTTTCATATCTAAGAATACACCACATTTTGGCTAATATTTAATGACCATCTTGTGTAGGGAGCAGTGTATGGTTTTATCCCAAATGTTGATTTTTTTTTTTTACCCTTGAGTTACATCCGCAACAGGTTTTTCTTGAGCCATATTCTTCATTCCTAAGTGCCTACAGTGGGCAGCCCCGCTTCACAAGGGAGGTGGCCTAACCCGTACTCCAAGGACCGTCCGTGCGCAGCGATCACACTCACATGCGGCCCTTTTTCCTAGAGTGAAATTAAAATTCTGTGAATGAGGTAGCGAGCTGTTCCTAAGTTTAGCAAGCAATTAGTCTTTTACAATCATATGATAATGGAGGTTAGGATAAAAAAAAAAAGTTAAAAGGTTTCAGTCTGTATAAGGACTATTTCACCTGCAGATAGTGTTCCTCCCCCAGGAAAATAGTCCAAGGCTCTAGTATTTGCACGTGCGACGTGAGGTGCATCTAAACATTACCGTGACCTAGCCAGCAGGACCAACTGTGCCCCGGATTCAGTAAACATATACTCCTAAGTAATATAAAGTAGTAAGTCCCATTGTTGGTTAGATCACATCTCCCCTTCCTGAGTCCTAGAAAGATTCAACCAGAAAGTTTCTCCCCTCTGATGTGTCAGGAAAAGGGACCAACGAAAAACAAGTTATGTCCCAGCGAGCAGTAAGACCCTACAGACGCCTGCACCCCAGGCACACACTGAGGCAGCTGTGGTTGATGTCACATCCGTCCTGACACAGAGACATCCTGAGACACACCTGGACTCCTCAACATCTCCACAAGACAGGACTCCAGCCCTGGATCTTCCCTAAGACACCGCCATCCGAGTAGCCTGACCCACGAGAGATTCTGCCTTGGGTCAATACATGGGTTGTCCAGTTGATATGACTTACGTGTTTTTTTCTTTGTCTATACATCAGAAAATGAGAATTTCATTTTCTTTTTGTAGTATCTGGTTTTAAAGATTATTCAATTTAGAGTAACTATGACAGATATAGCAAGAGTTGAAGCAGGCTATCAATCATTGGCTAGCCCAAAGAAGGTACACTGTGATAAATGGTGAGCTAGGCTGTTCGCAAGAATACACAGTCTGTGTGTGCGCTCTCTCCCACTCTCTCCCTCCCTCTCTCTCTCTCCCACTCTCTCCCTCCCCCTCTCTCTCTCTCCCACTCTCTCCCTCCCTCTCTCTCTCTCCCACTCTCTTCCTCCCTCTCTCTCCCTCCCTCTCTCTCTCTCCCACTCTCTTCCTCCCTCTCTCTCCCTCCCTCTCTCTCTCTACCTCTCTCTCTCTCCCACTCTCTCCCTCCCTCTCTCCCTCTCTCTACCTCCCTCTCCCTCTCTCCCTCCTTCACTCCTGTTAATTGGAAATGATCCATGTATATTAAGCATATAGCCTTTTGAGTTCCTTCATTTTAAAATTGTCTTAATAGCTTTGTATTTCTTTACAGCCTCCCTCATGTCAAGCTGGGCTTCACGATGTTCTGCATTTCTGCATATTTTAGTGGCACCTTATCCATTTAAATGAAAATATTTCTATCTCAGTTTGTATTTATTTCTTCATAGGCCAGTGTTTCTTTTCTTTCTGTCACCTAATAATAGTTCAGAAACTATTTAAATTCTATACCACTTTATTTGCCATCGAAGCTTATATTATATACCTAATTCGAGTAAAGTTCAGAGCATTATTTAGCTAATTATAAGCACTGACTAGTGTGGGAATTGAGGTATAACTGTTATTATTCATTAATTTTTTAAATCTTCACTCCTCACCCATCCCACCCCAATTACCTAAATTCTCTGATTCTCAAGCTGGCTACACATCAGAAGCATCTGAGTTGCTTTTAAAGTGACCACTGTCAGAGCCCCACCCCAGGTCAACCGAACTCAAATGTGTGCAGTGCGATCACGAGCTAACCGAGGAAACAAGAGAGTGTGTAGAGGGCGTGACAAGAGGAGGGACATGAAATATTCAGTGGGGAGTGGGGAGTGAGCCTGCCAGAGAAAGGGGGGCATTGCCAGGAGGTGCCAGCGTGAGGTTTACATGGTAAATGTAAAGGAAAATTGACCGGCTCAGGAGTGAGATCTTCAATAACAATAACAAGAGATGTGAGTGGGAACTCTCCTTGACTCTTGTACCCAGTGTCTCCATGGTGGAACTGGGTGGACTGGTTGGCCAGGCTGGTGTTACCTTACTCGAAGTTCCATCCTTCTTCCATTCAGTCAAAGAGGGAGGAATCTGGGGAAGGGGCCCGCTCTCTGTCAAGAGAATCAAGTGGCACACAATGAAATATACACATGACGCAGGATAGAATTATACACGTGAAACCCACGTAATTTTATAACCAGTGTCACCCCATAAATTCCATAAAGCTTTTTAAAAAGAGAGAGAGAACTGAGTAGCTTGTTTCCCCAACTAGAAATTCCAAGTTCTACAGATCCATCTGGAGACCCTAGCGAAGCGCAGCCTAACAGCGACAGAGAAGGAGCCGTGTAATGTCGCCCGGTCCACAGCACGTTCGAGCTGGAGAGGTCTGTAGAAATCGTCAGTTCCCACTCACTCGCTTTACGGAAGAGAACATGGACTCGGGAGGGCCTGATCTGAGCTTTCCCGTTAGTTACGTGTAGCACTGTGGCAAGAATTCAGACTAGGCAACTTCTATGAAAACTAACACAGGGCCTGGTTTATGAGAAAAAAATAAATACATGTTATTTTCTCCCCTTCTTCTTTCTCAGTGACCTGAGTAGGTGGTGAGAGAATCGGTCAATGGAAAATAGCACCACGGAAGACTTGAGACGGGTCCATGGGGCGACACATCGGTGGGTGTTTAGGAATCAGTTCCCAAGGCAAAGTATGCCAAAGGGAGAGATTAGTCATGCCGCAGTCTTGACCTAAATAGCAAATTAGGCTCAAAGCTGGGATTAAAATGCTGACACCTGTGCCTTTCAATCCTCCAGCTGTCTGTCTGTCTGTCTCCCTCAATTCTGCTGATGGCTGTCCACCAGCCCTGTGGGAATGCACTTTGTCAAAGGGAAAATATTTATAAAAGCATCCTTCTAAACAGCAGCTCTGAAGGGCAGGAAGAGGGCCTGGATTCTCTCCCTTCTGGTATTGGACAAAGTGTAGTTTCAAGCTGCTTGGGTCTAACTTCTTGTGGGCAGTCAGCATGCAACTCTCTGAACGTCTTGCCTTGTAGATGCATCCTCCTCTGTCCCACCTTTCTGCTGAAAGAGGAAAAGGTGATCTTAAAAAAGGACCAAAAAAAAAAAAAAAAACCCAAAACAAACAAAAAAAGCCCATTTTTAAAACATGCCCAATTCAGGCACTAATTTAGAACAAAATTTGAACAACCATTTGAAAAAATAAGAAGAAAAACAAGAAGCAGTTGTATTGTGGTGAGAAGGTTTTCTGTTGTTTGGGCTCCCACCCCAAGAGAGCTTTCATGTGCTGACTTTCCATATCTAGTCTTGCAGAGAATTTTATGACAAACTTGTTAGGAACCGTTCTGGTTAATGAGAGGGCAAAGACACCCAAATTATATGTCAAAATTGTACCGAAGACTGAAATAAGTAAGAATTCATTTGACAATGTGAAGGAGCAAAAAAGAAGGAAGATTATTTTTAGCAGTGAATTATTCTGAAACTTGAGAACTTAATAAGGGAATAAAAAGCAAAGAAATGAATATAATTAGTTTCATGCACGCTGTCAACAAACAAACAAACAAACAAACACGCCCACACCTTTCCCATGACCTTCCATTTCCATGTGCAATGCGTGCAGCAGAAGCTGCAGGAACGGTTGGAATCTGCAAGTTCACACTCTCAGGGAAGCAATCTGCACAAATGAGGGCCAAGGGACAGTCATCGGGGCTGAAGCGAACAAAGGAATTAGCCAGAGGCACAAAAGTGAAGTTACAAATCAGAGTCCAGTTAACGAACAAGATGGTGAATATCCAAGAATGTCCAACACAAAGAGAACACCAATCGAATAATACAACCCTTAAGACCAGAGGCCGGAGTAAGACTGTGGGTAGAACAAAGCCCTGCTCTTGCACTTGCTACTTGCATGACCTCAGGTACTTCTTTACGTTTCTGTTTCCTCATTTGTATAATGGGACCAATGGCACCTGTCTCATGGAGTCATCCTGGGAATTAAATGAGAGTCTGTGTAACGTGTGTAGAACACAGTGCCTGCATAAAAAGTTGCAGCTCTTTATTACTATTTATCGCTCAGCATGTTTACTGATGCTCACGATGGACCAGACATTGCAGCAGATGCTTGGAATCCAAGCCTGAGAAGGACGTCCCACCTGGAGGAGCTCTGCAGGCCAAGTCCTCCTACAGTGACCTGTGCTCAGTGTGATGCAGAATAACCTGGTTCTGTCACCCTTGATTGTGCCATTTCTACGTCGTATTTGCCCTCGCTGAATTCTTCTGATATGTTTGAAAATGACCACACGCTACCTTCACAATTGGATGGTTATGTCTGTCTCTAAAACTAGATTCTAAACTCCTTGAGGGGAGGGCCCCTGTCCATCCCTCGGAATCCAGCACAGAGCCTAACACAAATCAGACAAGCATCTACACACAAATGATAAAACTGACTGTCTTTAAATGCTTTGGACGTTAAATCTTCTAGGCTCTGTTCCCTCCTCTTCCCTTGTGCTGACCTCTCCTTGGAGTCTCTCAGTCTTCTATGTGCCCTACATATGTTGTCCTTTAGAATCTTCCAGCATTCCTGGAAGAAGGTGTAATCACTCCCGTTTTAAAGAGAAAATTGTGGCTCAGCACTGTTAAACTGCCCAGGTGGCAGGGCCGGGATTCTAATCCCGGTTCATCCGCCTGGCCCCCCACTCCTCCAACCCAGCACATCGTACTTCCCTCCGAGCAGACACAAAGACGGGGAAGAGGGGCGTGTCTGCAGCACAGGCCCTGGGAGACCAAACGCCACAGCCTGCTACCCCAGGAAACTGATTATTAAAAATATGATGCCAGCGGTTGCATTAAGGTCATGTGACTCCCCTGTTATATTTTGAGTATTCTCCCTTCACAGACACATGGAATCTATTTTTGAAGAGTTTCCCATTGTCAGTCATGGGGACAGTTATTTAGGAGCATACTGTGAAATACTAAACAAGTATCCGTTTTTAAAAATTGCAATCAATCAATCCATTAATGTCAAGTTCGAAAAATACATTATGGATCAAACCCTGTATATTGAAATTTCTTCACATTACACTTTTATTAAGCCATTAAAATATGTACGTGGAGGGGGAATTATATTTTCAAATCTTTCCATTCATTTTCTAAAGGTCTACGGTAGGTAGAATTCCCTTCGAACATGTAATGCGTGTGGATGGCCAGGTGACACAGCAGTGTCAGGGCTGAGAGCGTGTTTGGTGACATTCGGAGAAGGGGGACACGCCCCTTCCTGCTGGAGCATGCATTCAAGCCAAATCTGCCTCCACCCTTTATGAAAACAAGAATGCCTCCCTACACCTGTTAACCTAAAAATAAAAGCCAAAGGGAGAGGCAATAGCATTTATTTGAGATCCAAAAGAATAGATATTTGGGAAACACGGATTCAGGCAGAAACCCAAATAGTGTTCTGATTAGGAGGCAAAGGCAATGAGTATTGACGGAAAGAGGAGGGGAACAATTACATCAATAGAAGGACTTTCTCTTTCTTCATGTTTTTATTGATTTTTTTAGAGCGAGCGAAACATTGATGTGAGCAAGAAACATTGATCAGCTTCCTCCCGCACGCCCTCTACTGGGGATGGAGCCTGCAACCCGGGCATGTGCCCTGACCAGGAATCCAACTGGGACCTCTCAATCCATGGGACAACGCTCAATCCACTGAAGCACACAGGTCGGGCTAGAAGGACTTTCTATAGATGCAGATAAGCTAACATGGTGATGCTAATTCTAAAGAGTGTCTTTAATTTTTAACCCTGTAGTCATAACTGTCATCAGAGAAAAGCGTGGGTGGTCTTTCTCCATTGCTAGTGGGAGTGGGGTTCTTGGGGTGCCGCTGGAATAAGCATTTCCAGAGGCCCCCATGGGAGGATGAGATATGGTAGAAAGCTTTATTTGCCTGGAATTACATCCCTTCAGCCAGGCTAGAAGCAGAGTCAGAGTCCAAAGTTTCCTTTCCATGCTGGATTGGGTCCGGTACCGCACCGGGCTAGTTGCAGTCCTAGTCCATTGTGTGGGGTTCACATGGCTGCGGGCCATGTGGGCGAATGCAGGGGACCAAGAGAGCAAACTCCTTTGTTTAGAAGATGAAATAGTCCAAATCTTCCTGGGCTTGCAGTGGCCACGCCTACTCTGGCCAATGACCTGTTCCCAGGCGTAACTGACAGAAAAGTGCCTGCCCTATTTCATCCACTTTGCTGGGCATGCGTCTGTGTTCCCCTGTCCAGCGATCTGCCATTGCGGGGAACAGACCGGTGGCTTTCTGGGGAGTGCTGACCTGCAGCGTCCTGGCTCAGGGGCACCATGGCGTGCCTGCGCCGTATGGCCTTCCCCTTGCTCCCTTCCTGTGATTCATAACGGGCTTCATTACAGCGGTATCAACTATCAACGTCTGCGTTCTCCTTATGTTTCCAGTTCTGTGGACACAATGTTGCTTTAGGCCCCGTCCAGTGGTTATTCTGCCCAGATTTAACATTCCAAAGGCTTGGGGAGGAAGACGTGCAAGGCATTTCCTCTGGGGTGGCAGCTCCGAGTCCATGCTAAAGTGGTTCCGTTATATTTTCAAGTAGACAGAGCCCCAGGGACACCTGCTAATGCTAGGTGGCCGGTGCTGCTTGGCGGATGAGGAAAGTCCCCCCTTGAGCTGCGACTCACCGCTAAGCCTTCGTCTCATGATATTTCAAACACTGTTTTCCGGAGCTCCCTTTACTCTGGGGCACGACAGATTAAGTGAGGCCAATCTTTGGAAAAGCGATTTGGCCGCCCTGGATGTGTCAATAACCTGAACACCATTCCTGTCCTTTGATCCGTTCATATATATATATATATATATATATATATATATATATATATATAGAGAGAGAGAGAGAGAGAGAGAGAGAGAGAGAGAGAGACATCGATGTGAGAGAGACACATCGATTGGTTGCCTCCCACATGACCCGCACCAGGACTGGGGACCCAACTGCAACGGAGGTACATGCCCTTGACTGGAATCAAACCCACGACTCAGGGCCTGCTGAGCCAAACCAGCCAGGGCCTGATGTCTTTTTCTTAATATTACTTTCTGACATAATTGAAAACAAATTTTTTTTTTTTCTATTTCTCCCACCTCAGATGTAACCTCCATGAGAGGGAGAACCTTATCTGTTTTATTGCATCTTGTTTACCCAGCTCAGTGGTTCAAGGGAAGCTGCTGGAGCAAGGGAGCAGCCGCGCTGAAAAAGAATCATTAGCACAAAGCTGGAAACAGATTCCTATCCCTCACCCCCCAAAACGGTGTACTTTTGACTTTTTATTTTATCATGAATGGGATTTCAGTTTCTCTGAAATAGTGGCTGATGGACACCAAGATCTTATAGATTATCATTATTCTTTTTCTGAACCACGCCAAACCCAATGCCTCATCACTACTGATACTTTGGGGTACATTCCTCCACACAAGGACATTCTTCTACACAGCTACAACATGAACATCCAAATCAGGTATTCAGCATCGGTAAGGCACTGTTATCCAGTGCACAGACCTCATTCTATTTTTGCCATCTGTTTATTTTTCCTGTCTGGCCCAAGAGCCGATCCAGCGTCATTTCGTCCATTTAGTTTGTCACATCTCTTAAGTCTCTTTCAATTTGGATCCGTTAGCTCTTCCACCTTTCTCTGTCTCTCATGAGCTTAAAAGTTTCAAAGAATACAGACCTTTCATTTTATGGGATGCCTCTCCTTCTGGGTCCATCGAACGTTTTCCCACATCCCGATTCAGGCCATGCATTCCTAGCAGGGATGCGACAGAAAGAATGCTGTGTTCTTCTCCACACATCACAACGGGGGGTACCTGGTGTGACCAGTTTTACTACTGGTGATGCTCATCTTGTTCACTTGGTCAATTTGGTGTCTTCCAGGGTTCTCTTCAATAAATTAACCATTTCCACCCTTGTCGTCAATAAGTACTTTTCAGAAGCTACTTTAAGACCAGGCTAACATCCTGCTTTACATCAAGTACCCACCCCCCACCAGCCTGAGCACCCACTGAGGATTCCTGCCTGAATCAACTGGCATTGCCAAATGGTGACTTTCTATTTCCATCCATCTTAGCTGGCATTCTTCCACAAGGAAGAACTATCCTTTCTTCCCCAGGTATTTGTTCAGCCATTTATATTAGCATGGATTCCTGTTTTATCCAATGGGTTATAATGAGTTACCATCATTATTTACTTTGGTGCTCAGATATCCCAGATTTGTCCAGTGGGAGCCCCATCCAGCTGGCTCACGTGTCCTTTTGTCATGTTCCCATCATGCTTTGAGCGCTTCCCTACCAGAAGGTCCAGGCTTACTTTGCACTTTCCAGCCTAAGCCCTGGAATCAGCCCTGGTTCCTTTTAATAGAGTGTGGCACTTAGAAGCCAAGATCCTCTGAGCACTGGATGTGTCCATTGCTTCTAGCCTCCAAGTGGAGACAGTATGGTGCATGCATGTGTAGATGTGTGTGTGTGTGTACATATATTTCCATATATAATGATTCTGCACTCATTTTTAATCCAACCCAATACCTTGGGCTTCCTTATAGCTTTCTTTCTTTCCATATTTCTAAATTCCTTCTTCAACACTAAGAAACCCAGTTCCCATTATAGTCAATATTTCACTTATCTGTCCTATGTCCCTGTACTTAATCAATCTCCTAGCCAGGCTGCTGCCTCCTTGATCCTGCCACCTCTTCAGCCTCTAACTTCCAAGGGAAAGAAAGGGTAAAGGGTAGTCATGCATTCTTAATGCCACAGATTCCCGAGGTGTTGTGACTGGAGAAGTGCTAAGCTCTAGAGAGGTTTGGGGAACCACCTTGATTTGCTAAGGTATCTGTACAGAACCTAGCTGGCGGGGTGGGAGCAGGGGTAGCCAATGGACACCTCCCTGGGATCCCCAGGGGTTCAGGAATCAGGCAGTCTCCACTTTTGCCATCAGCAGTAGGCACTATAAAAAGCGCTGTCCCAGTTGCCTAGAAGCCTGTTTTCTAAAATGAAAACACACAAATCCAGCACATCAAATACCATAGAGACAGATTCTTCTTAGCAGTTCTAGTGCCTCCTTCTAATTTGGGTATAGCCACCAGCTGTTTGCATTGCTGCTAGAAAAAGAGAAGCCACTGGTGAATGGTCATTAACAGAAACCTGTAAACTACTAAGTCCTGGGGGAAAGGTGCACTTTTGTTTGCATCATGAATTGGGTCCTGGGTTATCTGAAAAAGTGCCAGGTGAGAAGTACAGTTGAGCAATTGAGAATCATCATGCAAATTGGTTTAGAGACTTTACATGGCACACATCTCAAGCCAAGGAAACTATTGGTGTGAAAGGATAATAACCAAACATTTAATCGGGAAGGAATTGCACTGTGTCAGTTTTACGAACACTACTCTAGAGGGGATGTACTCTCTGCTGACTGGTTGTGATCTCTCCGCACAACTGGAGATCACACTATAAACAATAATAACCCAAGCCAACCTCCCTTGCCTATTGATGCTGTGAGTCCTCTGTTACCAGTCCTGACAACCAGAATAAACACAGTGAAGAAACATCTCACCCGGTTTCTCTTCTTGTAGATTAGGAAACACTCATTCTACAAGTAAACAAATGTCACACGTTTGCTTCCAGGTGGGAGGAAGGAAGCCCATTCCTGTACTCATCTGAATAGAGTGGTCCCCAGACAGCAGCACTCAGCATTACCTGGGAGCTTGTTAGAGAGGCATGAGCTATTCTGGAACCCTCCCCTAGATGCACTAAATCAGAAACTCTGTGGCAGGACTCATCGATCTGAGTTTTAACAACCCCTGGGTGATGCTGATGTACACTTCAATTTAATGGTCACTGCCCTAGATATTCCAGGCGTGGCGTGGGAAGGATCTCTACCAGCTGGCCTAACCCTGTGGCCCTCCGATGGGTAATTAGGGAGCTCACTGCAGTTGCTCCTGAGAATGGGAAGGTTGTTTACAACAGGCGCGCGCGCGTGTACACCCACACACCCACACCGCAGTATTTAAGGTGCAGGAAGTTGTTCCTGCACTCATAGGTCAAGGGGTCGCTTCCCCTTTGCCTCCACCTGATCCAAATCGCAGATTGGGTTGAATTTGAGACCCAGCAGGGGTCGCTGCTGTCCTTACAGAGAGACCGAGGGAGCGTGGCAAGCGAAGCCCCAATCTTTGACATCACACTAAGCTCCTCCTTGCACGCACACATTACACACACACACCCCATATACAGACACACAGGGACCGCGTACTCCTCTGCCTGCCCGCACCCACGACCCCGGAGCCGGCCTCTCCCTCGGCAAGTGTGTCCGGCGTGGCCACCGGCGAAGCGAGGAGCCGGGAGCAAAGCGCCCGCGGCGCGAGGGAACCGGCGCGCAGCAGGAGCGGTGGCCGGGACACCCTGGGCAGCACCCCGTGCTTCCAGCAGCTGCGTCCGCCCGCGCCGGGGCTGAAGGGCGCAGAGCCGCCACCCCGCTCGCTCCTGGGCCCCCTGCCACCCTTATGAGAGAAGAAGCCGAGCGAAGGAGCAGGACGCTCGGCAGCTGGACTCCTCCGCAAGCCCCGAGCGCCCCCTCCTCCCGCGCCCCTCCGGCGCCGGGGAAGCGAAATGCAACCGCCGCGCTTCGGCTGAAAGGGGAAGGGGCCAGCGCCATCCGCCCGCTCGGAATCCGGTCCCCGCGGCGGCTGCGCGTCCCGGCCGCGGCCCCCGGGGCTTGGGAGTGAGCAGGAGGAGGAGAGGCGGCCGGCCTGGGGTTGGCAGGGGCGGGGGAGGAGGGACGGGGCGGGCGGAGGGCGCGGGGGGTGGGGAGGGGGCCCCGGCGGATAAAGATGGCAATGTCTCTCATCCAAGCGTGCCGCAGTCTGGCTCTCTCAACATGGCTGCTTTCCTTTTGTTTCGTGCATCTGCTGTGCCTGGACTTCACCGTGGCCGAGAAGGAGGAATGGTACACCGCCTTCGTGAACATCACCTACGCCGAGCCCGCGCCGGACCCCGGGGCGGCGGGCGGCGGCACCGAGCTGCACACCGAGAAGACCGAGTGCGGGCGCTACGGGGAGCACTCGCCCAAGCAGGACGCCCGCGGGGAGGTGGTCATGGCCAGCTCGGCCCACGACCGCCTGGCCTGCGACCCCAACACCAAGTTCGCCGCCCCGGCCCACGGCAAGAACTGGATAGCCCTCATCCCCAAGGGCAATTGCACGTCCAGGGATAAGATCCGGAACGCGTTCCTGCAGAACGCCTCCGCCGTGGTCATCTTCAACGTGGGCTCCAACACCAACGAGACCATCACCATGTCCCACCCAGGTGAGCGGCCCCGGCGGCGCGGGGGAGGGGAGCCCCAGGGGACGGAGGCGCCAAGGGTCCAGCGCCTGCCTCCCCGCTCCTTCCTGGGCAGTCTGTGCTTTGGGAAAGACGCGTCTCTGTTCCCTGGACCTACTAAGTTTTGCTGTGAGTCACTTTGGGGGGTTTACAAAGAAAAAGGACTCACTGAACAGGGGAATAGTGAGTGTGTTCAGTTTAGGTTAGTGCCGCTCGGACTTGGGTTCGCTCAGGCCGCCTGACTTCTCGGGGAGGACCTGAAAGGTGCGGTTTGGAGGCAGAACTCTGATATTTTCGGTTAGGGACTGGCCCCGCACCTGTTTGGAACAGGTAGATCTGATAACTCAGCTCCGCACTCGCTATGTGCATCAGGTATACACACTCCTGATGCAGGCGTGTGTGTGTCGGGAGGTGGGTAGTGTTACTGGTGCAAGCAGCTCACCTCCGAGAGCTAGCTGAAGTCAGGTTTCAGTTCTTCGCGAGAGACTGAGCACCCCGCCCCCCGCTGGTTTGACGCACATCATAAATAATGTTAAAAGCCCTGTGCTCTGCCAAGCTGTCATGCAGAGAAGCTGACAGGCGGGCATGGTGGTAAACAATAACAATCCTCGCCAAGCCAAGAAAGGCATGGTGGCCATAAAGTTATGTCTGTTTTTCCAGTATTGCTTTGTCCTTTGCTTGAGTGGGAGGTTAAAACGCTGGTGGGAATTAGAGGATTCCAGGATAGAAAAACTAAGCTTTTCTTAATGATCGAAGGGTGCCAGGACTAGAAATAGGTTATTGCCCTAAAACTGGCAATTTACCCCTGACTGACATAGCAATGCTTCGGTGGTAGGAAGAACAAGAAGTCCTCCCCAGGCTTGTCAGCATAAGCAGCTAGGTTTAGCAGACTCCTGGAGTCCAGGGTTGCTACTTGTTTCTACGTGCCTGAAAAGTGTGTCCTTCTTCCACAGGGGCGGGGGTTCCTAGGTTGAGGTTGTGACATCCGGAGGGAGAAAAGACAGATTTTTTTTTCTGACTGGAGTCGCCTAAGATGAAACATTATTTTCCTTAAAAGCCAGATTTTAGTTACACGCTGAAATGGAACACCAAGCTTTCTTTGGCCACATTGGGGGAAGGGGAGTGCATTTTCTGGGGACAAGTTTTCATTCCAAGAGCTCATGTCACCTGTTAGTGAAATATACAATTGGTTTGCCGCTGGTAATCATCACCAGCTGTTTTAAAAGAGGAAATTGTCAACTTTAGCCACCAACAGGTGGGGTGTGGACAGCACTGCTCCTAACACCTAGGCCAGAAAAATGCAGTGCCATAATTAACGGAGAGGCGGAGAGGCAGTAAACCTAGAAAAGTTACAATAGTGCATTTATGAACATATGATATACTTTCTTGAGCTCAACAGTTTTGTAGGGGGAAAAGATTGTATACTGACCTTGAGTCATAGGCGCATTACTTAAACTATGATATTCAAGGATTTGGAGGACTTTGGAAGGGCACTTTAAGTTATGTAAAGTATCTGTAAATAAACATATTTAATATTTTAACTTCAACTGGCAGGGCGGTGTGAAGGAGATTTTTTTTGTCTTTTAAATGCCAAGAAGATTGTTGGCTGACTTTGCAGGATTCTTTAAATGTTTCTTGGTGCATATGCATGAAATCTTAAACTTGGCTTCTTTGAACACAAACTAATAGGCATCATTTGTTCCTGTCTAAAGAGGTTCTCCAGAACTGCCAACACATTGGATCAATTAATGGCTTGCCTGTTTTTAAAGAAAGCAGTAAGCTGATTTTCTACACAAATAATGCTTGATTAAGACCTGGTGGGAGTAAAGGACTTAGTAATAATTTGAAAGTTAAAGACTAAAAAATGTCAAGGAAATTTTCTACTCTCTAATTATTCTGGTTTGAAAAACGTGTGAATGCTGTATCTGCTACTGGCTGTGAAACTTCCATTGTATAGTTGGACAGATTGCCACTTTAGGAGACTCTGTATTCACTTGACTCAGAGATTGCATTGATTTCTGCTGAAGTCTCATTATAAGTGGATACATGACTCGGTAGCTTGGCAAACCCTTCACTTGACTCTTAAAGTCTTCTGCCCGCATCTCTGACAGTGCCAGCACTGGTCTGCTGTCTCTGTCTGCCTCTTAGCTCCAGAGGCTTTGATTTTTCTAGTTAAATTTGAATCAGATTTCTAAATTTATTTTAGGAAATACCTTTTAGATGCTAATCAAATATTCTTATTTTATGAACATGGGATGCAGTATACCAGAGAGTCCTTACATTTGTGAACTTTTTAATTCAGACTCGAAATTGTTAACATCGGCCTTTGCATTAAAACAAAAAACAAGACAAAAAAAAACTCACCTCTCCACAAGATCCTTTATTTTTTGAACTGACAGCTTTCAGGTGAGGAAAAAGTCTGAATTTAGAGTTAGACAATCCATCGTGTTACACTCATGCATTTAGGGTGATATGATCCCCACACACCCACTATCGTGGAATTCCGTTACATGGAAATCATTCTCCCCTTTCCCTATAGCCTTCCTTTCTGGATTTTTTTTCCCTTTTCTGCTTAAATCATTTGGGATTTCTGTCACTTCTGCAATTATGGTTTTCCATTCACAAAGACACAGATTCTCCTGGGATAGACTGGTAGTTTTACTTTGTAACCAGTTTTAAATCTTACTTAAACTATGACAGCTTTATTGACACATAATTCACATACCATACAATTCACCCATTTAAAGTAACCAACTTAATGGCTTCTACCATTCGGACAGAGTTGTAATTCCTCACCACTAATCCCTAAAAGAAACCCTGTGCCCATTAGCAGTTACCCATCATTTCTCACCAATCTCCCAGCCCTGGTTAATCGATAATCCACTTTGTCTCCACATATAGTTTGCCAATTCTGGATATTTCATATAAATGGAGTCATATAATATGTGGGGATTTTTTGTGACTGCCTTCTTTCACTTAGCATAATATTTTCATGATCTAGCAATACTGGAGAATGTATCAGTACTACATTCCTCTTAACCAAATAATATTCCTTTATGTATACACTACCTTTTGTTTATTCATTAATTAATGGACATTTTTCTCTTCACTTTTTGGTTATCAAGAATAATGCTTCCCTGAGCATCCATGTACAAATTTTGTGTGGACATTTCTCTTGGGTACATAGCTAGGAGTGAAATTTCTGGGCCACATGGCAACTGTATGGTTTGATCTTTTGAGGAACTGCCAGATTGTTTTCCAAAGCAACTGCCCCGTTTCACAGTCAGCAGTATATGAGGATTCCAGTTTCTCCCCGTCGTCATCAACACTCGTTGTTATCTATCCTTTTTTATTTTGACCACCCCCGTAGTTGTGAAGTGGTGTCTCCATTGTAGTTTTAATTTGCAGTTCCCTGACTATAGTTTCTTTTCAACATAATCTTCATTTTTTTCCTCTGATTTTTTGTTTTGCTCTTTCCCCTCCCTTTTAGTCATTTATTTATTCTTTCAGTTCATATACTTTTTGTGCTAGGGAAGAGAGAAAGAAAGAGATTGATAGAGAAAAGAGATCCATCTGTTTCGATTAAAAAAAAAGAAGAAGAAAAGAAAACCCATGGACCAGAGATTGTGTGTGTGCCCTAGAAAAGGATGTGAGGGGCGGTGTCTTCATTGCTTTAGGGATCTTCTGGCATGGTTTGCCCTGGGAAGGTGACTCGGGTGGGCAGAGTAAAAAGCCATACAGACAGGAATAGTCTCCACCTAGTGAGAGTCCCAGAAGTGAACTTGCAGGTGCAGGTAAAGGCCACGAGACCCCAATTAAGGAGTGTAGCCTCTGGAACCAACCCCTTGAGTGTGTGCCCTGGCTCTACTACTTTCTCTCACTGTGGATCTTTAAGCAAGCTACTCAACCTCTTGGGACTTGGTGTCCTCATCTGTGAAATGGGACATCATAGTATCTACCTCAGTTGATTGTTTTGTGAACTGAATGAGTTAGTGCAGTGCTTGCTTCTGTAGCTGGGACATAGCCGGTAATAAATATTAACCCTTATAAGCATTGTACCCAGTGACATCGGGAGCCATAAAGTGGATCGTCCAACCCCAGGGCTCCCTGGGGTCCTGGCAGTCTCAGGAAAGAGCTCTTTATTTACCCTCTCATGCATTAGTCTCTGTGGTTCCTGTGACTGGAGACACGTGTCCCAGCTCCTTCGGGTGGTTGGTGATTTTAGGATTTGGGGATTCTGTTGCATGTGTGCTTTCTCTTGGCTTACATTGAAGTCACATCATGGCAAGGACCTATGTGATAAATGTGCTCGACCTATAAGTGTATGGATGTGGTTTCTGACTGAGTTGCGATGTTGAAGAAATGATACATTTTCTTTTTTCCCCTCTTTTAGAGTGTTTGCCAGCTTTTTGTCTATTGCTTGTACACAGTTAAAGGGAAAGGAGGAGACTAAACACCCAGCCTTCTAGGAAGACCTGTTGAGAGACTGGGTCCCTCATAGTAATTTAGAGATGGAGGGAGGAGGCGGCTGCAGTAACTGTCTAGAGAAGCAGCTCAGCCCTGGGCGAGGAAGCACCCAGGACGGAGTATATCCCATGTATTCCAGGACTTTCTCCAAGGGTCCAGGAGAAAACATAGGGTACTTCCTGAGGCTCTTTCCTGCATAGGTGGGTGCTAAGAGTTTAATTCCTGGGTTTATGCTTCATTTATGGCCATTACTTTAATTGCTAAAGTCTGCCTTTGCCTTAACTTCTACAAAGGAACTAGCTGCTATAATTTTAAAAACTATTTTTTTTTTTTTTGGGCAGGACTTATTTTCTAGAATATTTGCAGTTGTTTTTTTGTTTTTTTCTTTTATTTTTTTTTAACATTTTCCTTTAAGTAATACGTTTGCCTTAACTCTTTCAGTGTATCGTAGCTCTTTCTTTGGAGAGTGATAATACTGCCCAGGCAGTGTCCTCTGTGTCCGGCGTGTTATGTGCACGTATGTGTATTTGTTCATTCAGTCCTCACAACTGTGCTGAGATAGGTAATGTCATTATCCCTGTTTCACAGACAAAGAGACCGCGGCCTTGACAGGGGAGGTGACTTGGCCCCGCAGGTAGTAGGTGGTAGAGCTGACAGACTCAGCAGTCTGTCTCCTGAGTCCGTGCTTGTAACCACGGCTCCATGTACCCTCTCGACTTGAAAGGATGCTCTAAGAACTAGATGTGGCAGTGGTGACTTAATGGACACGGAAGAGGCTCCCAGGCCGATTGCTGTTTCAGAGTACTGGAATGAGTCTGCAGGCCAAATGCACTGACTTGCTGCCTGCATTTCTGTGATGGGAGAAGCGGGACCTGCCTCTGATTAACCGTTTGGCTTTGGGCCAGTGACTTTTTCTATCCTGGGTCTCAGTGTTCTCACTTAAAAAATGAGAGGTTGCTTAGTTGCTCTCTAATAGCTGTTTGAACTGTAGTCTCTTCCTTTAGTATTCAAAAGTTAGGATGTTTTGCCCTGGCCAGTTTGGCTCAGCGGTTAGAGCATCAGCCCGCGGACCGGAGAGTCCCAGGTTCGGTTCCCGCTAAGGGCACGTACCTCGGTTGCAGTTTGTCCCCGGCCCGGCTGGGGTCATGTGGGTAGCAACCACTCGATGTGTCTCTCTCACGGCGATGTTTCTCTCTCTCTCTCTCTCCCCCTCCCTCCCTCTCTCCTTCCCGCTCTATCTGAAGATAAATGCAAAAATGTCCTCGGGTGAGGATAAAAAAAAAAAAAAAAGTTAGGATATTTTTACTAAAATTCAAATTTCTGGCATCCCATTAGAAAGTCCAGTGACAGGGGCCTATATTCCGGAGAGGTGGCAGCAGGCAGCTGGAGCAGAGCTGGCCGGCCCTTTAGATGGTCAATGTGCCCGTTAGTTGGCCCAAGTCCCCATCTCTTCCTGTGGTCTGGCCCTTGGCCTGCTGCTCATTGATGTCCCTACCTCAACCCCAAAGCCATTTGGGGCCTCAGCTTTATGGAGTCAAGCTAGGATTAGTGAGGGGAGGTTTCAGAAAGCAGACTTGATCTGGTAAAGGGGGGGAAGTTCATAGGGGTAGAACTATTTAGAAATGGAAGAGGTTCCCCTGGGAGGGGAAGCTTTCTCTTGCATTCAGATAAAAATTAAACGTGACTGTTGCGTGTTTGCTGAATGCAGGATTCATGCACCGGGTTCTAATGGGTGATGTCTAAAGGGCCTTCCCAAGTCCGAGAGCCCGTGATTCTCTGGCTTTTAGATAGTTAAGAAACATTTCCTTTTATTTATTTATTTTTTCTTTATTGAGTTTAGAGAGAGGAAGGGGAGGGAGAGAGAGATAGAAAGATCGATGAGAGAGAACATCGATTGGCCGCCTCCTGCAGGCACCCCACTGGGGATTTGGCCCACAACCGGGCATGTGCCCTGACCGGGAATCGAACCGGCGACCTCTCGGAGCATAGGTGGATGCTCAACCACTGAGCCACACCAGCTGGGCAAGAAACATGTCTTAAGAGCCTCAGGTTCCACTTCATTTTTCTCCTAAGATGCACACAGAAAGCTGCCGTTTATGTTTGGTCTTAGTCTCCCAGGCCGAGACAATCTCAGCCGCCCCTCTTTATTTTTATGTATTTGTTGGGCGCTAAGCTGTACCTCTCCACTTGTCTCTGTCCTGGCGGTCAGATAGCCAACAGCCAAGAATTCCAGACTGTTATTAAAAGCCATACTTCAGTGTCAGTGTTAAATTACATTATTAGCCATGTAGCTTAATATGGGCCGGGCATTGCATGAAACCGTGTGCCTTGTTGACTCATGGCAGGTCACAGAAATACTTCTCTGGGGGAGCTGAAAGGACTCCTGTCTCCTCCTCCTGATCTTTAGTAAGAATCCCATCCTCGTCTCTCCTGATGCCTCTGTTCTTATGACTCCCTTGACATCTCAGAAAAGGAAGGAATTTCCTAACCATGAAATCTGGAAAGGTTTAGAGAGAGCCTGGGACTTTGTAACTCGTCCTTCTAGTCTTTTAGAAGGAGTGATTATACCTCTCATGCCATGTTCATTTGTTTAGAAACCATTCACAACTTTGGAAAAGAAGGAGCTTAACCTTTATTGTTACATTTCCAGACATGAAACTTAGTGTATAAAGAATTTGGTATTTTTTAAAAAGCTGTGGTACATATATACAATGGAATACTATGTAGCTGTAAGAAGTATCTCTTATCCTTTGAGACAACATGGAGAGACCTTGAGAGTATTATGCTAAGCGAAATAAGCCAATCAGAGAAAGACAAATACCACATGATCTCACTTATTTGTGGAATATAATGAACAAGGTGGGCTGATGAATGAAATAGACCCAGAGACATAGAAAGGAGTATGGTTCAGACTGACAAATCTCAGAGTAGGGGGGCGGGGGGATGGATGAGATGAACCAAAGAACTTATATGCATGTATGCATAACCAATGGACATAGACAACAATGCTAGAGGGGTGGGGGGCGGGATGGAGAGGAGGGGGCTTGGGGGGGGAGGAGAAACATCTGTAACAAAAATAAATTAATAAAAATTGGGGGGAAAAATTTGGTATTTTGCTAGCCCCTGAAAGTCTTCAGTTTAGCCCCAGAAGAGATACTTGATCTTGTATATACTCTAAAGAGGAGCTTCATTTATTTGAAGTGGTGCTGGAATTCTGTGTATATGATAATGTAAGTTGAGAGAGGCTAAATCTGAATTAAAATGAAACTCAAGTCCCATTCAGGTTGTCACAGCTCTTGAGGATGCTATTGGTAATATAAAACCCAGAGGAATAAGGCACCCTTGTGCTGAGTGACTGTTCTTCCGAAGCTGCAATGACGGTGGTTCTAGTAAATGGAAACCTTGTCTATAGGAATAATATCATGTTTTATTTTAAACTTTCAGGGATTAATTACTTGGCAGTTTAACATATGATAGATTAAGTGTGCTTTATAGATTGAAGTCCAAGTATTAATGAGTAGGATAAGAACTACTTTTTTTTTTTTTCCTATACGAGAGGATAATTATATATTTTTACTGCTTCAAAAGCATTGGTTATAAATTTATTCCTGTAAGTATTATTTTAAAAAATATCTTGTGTATTCTATAATATTGTGATATTTAGAAAATCTTTCTCAGTAGAAAGCATCATTTATTATAAAATTGAAGCTTATGTATTAGATTATTAGGCTTTTTCATATTCAATGTATGAACATTTCATAATAGAGACTTTAAAAAGAGAAACAGATGTATTTTTTAATGAAATGTATGGCTTGTTCATGTCCTTTCCTGGCAAAGATACATAATGAGTACATATGTTAGGTAAAATCCAGGAAATGTTTTGTTTCTTATGCAGTTCATCCTGGTATCTCTTTACCATCAATGGTTTTTTTCACACACACACAGTCCACTTAAGCACTACTGAAAAGGTAAAGATTTGAGGTTTTTCAGAGGTGGTGTCATATGCATACACAGTGCCCTCTTTTCTCCCTGAAATATGTCTTTTCTGTGGTCATCACTTTCTACAGAAGGTGTTGTCTGGCCACTTGTAGCCATGAGCTGACTACACCCCCATCAGGAATGTAATTCAAAGGGTCCAAAGGATATGGGAAGAGAAAAGATGCTTCCCCCTTTATTTATCAAGAAGATGCTTGGAATGTTCTTCCTCCCAGATACACAACTGGCTGCCTCTGCCTCTCTCAGGTCCACTCTCTCTGTGACCTCATCACTAAGGCACTCCCTGGCTCCTCTACTGAAATCAGCAGCATCCCTCCTCCACATCCCTTCCCCAGCACACCCTGCCCCTCTCCCTGCTTCATATGTAACGTGTTTATTACATCTGCGCCCACCAGAACGTAAGCTCCACGGGAGCAGAGCTGTTAGACTCGTCGCTGTTGCTCCTGGTCAGGTTCCCAAAGCCGAGATAAGTCTCTGGTGCGTGGCATGTGCTCAGTAAGTGTTTAGTGTTAAGATCTGTTAAATAATCTGGAGACTGGAAAGATGGTTAATGTGTTAGTCTCTAGTTTCATGAAAAAATATTCTGTGACATTAAAATGTTTTTCTTAGCTTTTGACAGGGAGATTCTATTTTGAGTTTCCCATTAAAATGTTTAGTCATGTTGTAGAATGTGGCATGTGCCTGGTTCATGTTCCCGGTCTAAGAGGAAAAAGACATACTAAATAACAAGCAGAAGGATCCAAGGTGTCAAGTTATAACCAAATAGGATTCTGTGCGTGTGTTTATGGTCCTGCAGCTTAGATAGATAGACAATAGATGTATCTCTATATAGATGTATCTATATATGTGTATCTTTTTAAATGAAAGAAATATGCCTCATAGAAAATTTTGAAAATATGGGAACATTAAAAAAAAAAAAAAGAGGAAGATAATAACCATCAATAACTCAACTATAGTATTTTTCCTTATGTGGATACCTATGTAGTTTTACCAAATTGGGAATACAGTATGCTACATATGTTTTAGTACCTTCTTGAAATTTAAGGTTATATTTTGAAATTTTCTTGATGTTTCCATGATATTTCTATGATATTTGCGCTTTTCCTCTACATAAACAGTGCTGCTGCACCTCCATCCCCATGGACCTAAAAAGGGGATGCTCGTCCGTGATTCCTGTCTTACGCCAGGGTCCTGAATGCAGCCCTAGCTACTCAAAGGCTGCTCACGGCAGCTGCAGAGCAGGGTTTTGCGTAGCCCATTTAGTGAGGTCTTCAGCGCCGTGCTCGCTCACTGGCTGGCTCTCCTTTGAGGGAGAAAGGGCAGCTGGCAGTTTGGGGTACCACTGACGGTGCTGCTGCAGGCCTGGCCCAGCTCTTCTGCATCACTGTGCTCCAGCCTAAACTAGCTTGGCAGCCGGGGCAAGATGCAGAAGGTGGGGACTCCGAAGCCGTGGAGTCTCAGTGCTAGAGTCCTCAGAATTACACTCCGGAGTCGTCAGAACTGCACGCCGCGAGCCCCTCGCCTTTCCCTCGCACACGTTCATCGGTGGTTTATGTCTTGGGGATGTTAAATGCAAATTGAACAGGGAGTTAGGAAACCTGGGTTTCAGTTGTGGTTCTACCACAGATTGGCGTAACCGTTAGCAAGTCACTTCCCCCTTGGGGTCTCATTTTTCTTTAATGTGACAACAGGAGACTCCCGGGGGAGGATCTTGGTTTCGACCTGTGACTTTCCACCCTTGCTTCACGTTAGAATCAGGGAGTTTAAAAATTACAGATGCCCAGAGATTCTGATGGAATTGGTCTGGTGTTGGGAGGCGACGCTTGAGATGATTCTAATGTCCAGCCAGGGTCGACAGCCACCACAGTGGGTGAATCTGAAGCCTTCCTCGGGCTCTTATATTACTTGATTCTTTATTAAGTATTTAAAGAAATACTTAATCTTTTTCCTTGTATATCAGAATCCTGCACGAAAAGATTTTAGTATCTTAACTGTAGTCAAAGCTGTGGTGATATGTCCAGTTAAGTATGACCTGGAGACACGATTAGTGATTCGCGGATGACGGCCAGATCTAGAGACCAGCAAGGAGACAGGGCAGACACAGCCAGTGCAGGGACGCGTCCAGCCTCGGAAAACAGTCCCAAAGAGTAGAGCAAAGTGTCAGAAATGATTGGTATAGATCCCTTCCTTCTGATACTTATTCCATCCGACGAAGACAGAAGTCTGACGTCATTTGGTTGGTGGGGTGAGAGGCCTCTGGGAGGTGAGCAGACTGGGAGGGGGCTGCCCGGAGGGGTGTGCTGGGCAGCGAGGGCCTGAAAACTCGAGAAGCGAGTGATCAACGTCAGGTTTTGAGTCTCCACCTGCGGATCGAGCCTCCCGTGTGTCCATCGGAGCTGTTGTGAGCACGTGCTGTACACGATGCCGCAAAGGGGCGGCACTGAGCAGTGAGTGAGTGATTAGCCATGTAAATTACGTGGGGTGACATTTTATTGATACGTTCGTGATCTTGATTGTAGGCTCTGGCATAAGGGGTAGAGATGCCCTGGTGTTTTTACCAAGTAGGAAGTGTCCCGTTGCACTTACCTGGTTGTGGTCACCCAGTTTGGAGGCAGGGTCGGGTGGGGGTATAAAAGATGATTCTGGCACACAGTTGACCTGGGTCTGAACCCTGAGGGAGTCACCTGCCGGGGGAGACATAAAGCAATGTAGGGCTGTCAAAAGAAATATATTTGCAATCGGACTATAGCTTAACACCTGTATCATCACCAGCTGAGTCTCAGCTATCCTGACCTCCGCCTGGGCCGTCGGGTGCCTCTAACAAACAAGGTGATGAATTTCATATACATGCCCAGAACCAAAAGAGGTGATTTTCAGAAAGGATGTTTCAGCATATGCAAAAAAAAAAGGAGGGACTTTTCCTCCGTCATCTCCCAGGGGAAGAGAAGATAACTGAGAAACAGCTCAGTGGCTATTTAGAATGGCCAGTGTGTCCTCACGCAGTGGCCGCTGACAGGCTCTCCAGGTGCCGTCCAGGCATCTCACTTGGAGCTCTTCCGTCAGATGCTCAGGCCCTGGTCCCTGGGGAATGGTGTCTGACTGCTGTACTGCCTGGAGCTCATGAACAACAAGACACAGTCCAACCTTGTCCGTCCCTGAGTTGCTAGGCAACAAGGCACTGGGAGGTGGAGAGGATTACGTCACACCTGTTTGCATTTGAACCCTGCTGCCCTGTGACCTTGGCGAATGAACAGAAAAAGTTTTCATTGATCCTCGGTTCCTGGTCTGTCCTTACTCCTCTGGCACGGCCCTTCGGATTTTTTACCAGATAACCTCCTCTTGATGGACCCTGAGCAACAGTTTTTGTCCTCCGTAAATACTCTGGGATTGCTGAAGCTCATTAGCCTTTTAGCCTCTTTTTTTTTTTTTTTTTTAGTATGTTTTTTATTGATGTTTTTTTAGAAAGAGAAGAAGAGAGAGGGAGAGAGTGATAGAAACATCAATGTGAAACATTGATAGGCTGCCTCCTGCAGGTGCCTTACCGGGGATCAAGCCTGAAACCCAGGCACGTGCCCTGACCACCGGGAATCGAACCGTAACTGTTTGGTGCGTGGGACGACACTCAATCCACTGGGCCACACTGGCCAGGCTGACCTTGTAGCCTCCTAACAGTCACTTTCTGGTGGGTTTCAAAGCATCTTGCCCTGATAATGAGCAGCTGAGGGGTCATCAGAGGCCTCAAGATGAAATTGCGTGCAGAAATGTTCGCACTACTCTGCAGTTCCTTTTCATCCATGTCCTTGGTCTCAAGTTCTGGCAACTCTGGTAGCCTTGAGCTCCATTGTTTTTCTCCCCAACCCAACAAGACTGCAGCAAGCCTCGGCGGTTGCTTTCTGCTTGGTCACTATGGGTTGAGACCCAAATTGGCAAATTCCCTGAGGTAAAAGAAACACAGCAAATGAGGGGCTCACGTAAGTGTATTTTTCTCCTTTCTGGGATGTTGTCCCCTCATGCCCTGTTGCTTTCATTGCTGTCATGATCTTTAAATCGCTATTTATTTGATTTTTTTCTTAACCTACCTTTATTGTTGTTCATGGGAGGGTTATTCTGTTACAAGGTGCTCCAACGTAGGAGAAGAAGAAATCACCCTATTTCTTTCTTCCTATGCA
This sequence comes from Tadarida brasiliensis, assembly GCA_030848825.1. Taxonomy (NCBI): domain Eukaryota; kingdom Metazoa; phylum Chordata; class Mammalia; order Chiroptera; family Molossidae; genus Tadarida; species Tadarida brasiliensis. The sequence continues at coordinate 15,391,389 of CM061259.1, read as the reverse complement.
GTTCTGTTCCTAGGTTCGCCCTAGTATTAATGACACACCAGTTCATAATCTAAGAACCCTTGTGTAGCTGACAAGTGGCATGGAATTAAACTAGAATTAAACAGTATTAAACCAGGAAAAATTTAAGAAAACTAAAGCATGCGAGTACCAACATTATATGTAAGAATGAACACAGTTGGAAGAACTATGAAGAAGTCTGATCTAGCCCCGTAGTTGTGACCAAATGTCCTCTCCAGGTCTGAAGCAGGCACAAGTCAAGAGAGCTACAGGGACGTGAGCTGTGTTTGGAGAGCGTCCCCCACCCTTCCTCCCCGAATGATGTGCTAGAGAGAAAGTGCAACAACCTCCCGGAGAGAGGAGTGCTTCTGAGATTGTCAGAGGGGAGGGACAACTGGAACGAATTAACACAATGTGAGCCAGCTGCTTGTGATAGAAAATGTAACTGGTGTGCTGGGACTTGTCAAAGGATGGCCAGAAGATCAGAATGAATGAAATTGGCTGGCCACTGTCTACCTTTGTCTCAGCCCAGTGTAATGGCATTTTAATGATTCAACAAAAGGAAAATATGTGTGTGTGTGTGTGTGTGTGTGTGTGTGTGTGTGTGTGACATTTGAATGGATATTAAAATGGTTTGATCTTTTCTAGTTTTCTTGGAACTCCCACTCATATGAAAGGATGGTAATACACTATACAGATAAAATCCCCCTTTCGGAGAGTCCAAATGGCACGGGGTTATTGTCAGATGATGTAGCAGACCTCATGCCCACTGGCATATGTCCTTGTCACCTGAGTGTATGTTCAGAAGGAAACTAACATTTGTCCAGAATTCCCTGTGGGTCAGGCACCGTGCTAGTCTGTCATGTCGTTATTCAGACAGGCTGTATTTAGTAGTTGGAGCCAGGCTGGAGCCAGACCTAGCAGACACACATCCCAGCTCTGCCTCGTAACAGCTTTGCTACCTGGGACAAGTTCACCGATCTCCCTGCCTCAGTTTCTTTGTGTGTAAAATGGGAATAATCAAAATAGGACCTATTTCAGGGGCTCTTGTGAGAATTAAATGGATTAATATGTAAAGCATTTAACTATATAGTAAGCACTATAAAAGCATTTGCTAATAAGGAAGCGAAGACACACATGGTGCTAGGCCTGACATCTATTTTAATCAAAAGCCTGTGCTTTTTCTCTACAGTACAGTGCTTCTACATGCTAACTAAGACTTAATATCGTTACACTGTGTATCACATTAAGCTGATGTCACCTTTGATTTCTAGGAACAGTGAATGCTAAGACAGAGAAAATCCCTCTCTTTTATTGCGTTTATATTCACCCCCCATTTGGGCATTGCCCGTAGCATCTTTTAACCTTTTATATTTTAGGTGAAAGACTAGACTTTAAAAGATTATACTCCTGGATCATATTTAACATATCTGTCGCTCTTTGACATATTACTTTTCTCTACCTGATTTCATTTATTCTTATACTAGCACTTCGTAGATGGAAAAGATACTAGCTTCTCAGCCTACAGGTAGAGGAATCGAAGCTCACAGAGTTTGAGTTCTAACCAAAGCAGGACTCAAAATCACACCTTCTCACTCTTAATTCAAACGTGTTCATCACTGTGTTCACACACGTCCTCGGTGGTTGTGAACTGAGCCCTTGCCGTGTGCAGGTGTATTAAACCCTAGCTCTGCGAGACGCGACACCACTGTTTCCAGTGCAGGTTTCCATCTAGCAGACAAGAGTGTGGTGGGTGTGTGATATTATTAGTGTGAGCAGGGTACTCTAGGTACACCCAAGAAGGATGAAATGGCCTCGAGACTTGAGGGAGGCTCTATAGAGGAGGTGACATTTAAAAACAAGTACAAGATGAGAGGACTTCAAGCAGAGGAAACCATTTATTTGATTGTTGAGAGGAGGTGAGTGGGCCAGCATGCCAAGTCGATGGGTCATATGGTGAGGTGAGACTACATAACAGTTCGAGATGGGAAGGATGCTGAGGAAGTTGGACATTTTCTTACAGGAGATAGGAAATCATGAAAGGTTTTCAAGCAACCATTGTCAGAGCCCTGTTTTACAAAACAGTTGCGCTAGCTGTACTGAAGTGTGTGTATAGGAGACACTGGTTTTAGGAAATGTTAATTACGAGGCTGCTAACAACCGTCTAGGGAGTTCAGAAATAATTTCTGGAAACTGGTGTCTGAATATAAGGGCAGACTAAAAATGATATATTTGTGTGGGTGAATGATGAATGACATTATAAAAATGGGATACAAGGAAAAGAAGAGGTTTGGAAGGACTGTGGATTCAGTGTTGGACGTGTTGCGTTTGAGATTGCTGAGGCTAGACCCAGATGTTGGTGCCACTAATATAGTCCAGACAATCGAAACTGTGAGAATGGATGGGACCAATGCTGGAGGAGGTGTAGGTGAGGATAGACACCTGGGGTGGTGTTGGGGGTAGGGGGAAGTATTTAGAGGACTGAGAGTACAAAGCAACTTTTTGGTTATAGGAAAGCCAAAACGACTTAAATTATGGAAACCTAGGGATGAGAGAATGTCAGCAAAGAGGTACACAACAATGCCAGAGGCTGCTGAGTGGCCCAGAGGCTGAGGGTAGTGGGTCTGACATGCAGTGATGCTCTTGAACCAGATGATATCAAGAGTCCCATTCAGTTAACATGCTGGCTCATACTTTGAGCTTTCTCTAGATTATCCCAAGAGCAAATAATAATATTAGGCCAATGTACAGAAATCCTTTAATTTACAAAACCATTACCGGGGCCTATTCTTATTTATCTATGAGTATGAATTTGGTACTACCAATGCTAATCCTGGCATTCAAATCTCCAGAAAGAAATTTGTTAATGGTGGGTGTATAGAATTCAGAAAACTCTCTAAATTTAACTTAATCTTCTAAACAATAGGCATACAGGGTTGGGATGATAAAAATGAGAGCAAAGCATAATCAATGCTATTAATATTTGGATGCCAAGCCTAGCTGGTGTGGCTCAGTGGATTGAGTGTCAACCCACGGACTGAGAGGTCCTGGTTCTATTCCTAGTCAGGGCACATGCCCAGGTTTCAGGCTCAACCCCCTGGTGGGGGGCATACAGGAGGCAGCCAATTGATGTTTCTCTCTCACATCGATGTTTCTGTCTCTCTCCCTTCCTCTCTCTCTCTCTCTCTAAAAAATCAATAAAAACATATTTTTAAAAATTATTTGGATGCCAAATCATGATCAGGATAAATCTCTGGGTATTACAGTTGATGTATAAAGGTAGGATGTGTGTGTGTGTGTGTGTGTGTGTGTGTGTGTGAGAGAGAGAGAGAGAGAGAGAGAGAGAGAGAGAGAGCGAGCGCACACACAAGAGGGAGGAAGGGAGGAAGGGAGGGTGGGAGAGAGGAGAGAGAGAGAACCATAAAGGTGCTGTATTTGAACGATCATTGTTTATGCCATTGCAAATGCTGGCATTTCAGCAACCATTAACTTTTATTTGCAAAAAAAAGGTTGACATTTGAGCTCCTGTTGTGTCTGCAACCAATTTGGATTTGGGACATTGAATGGAATCATCACATTATTATTGTTGTTGTTGTTGTACAGAGTATCATTTGTTGAAAGCTTCAGAGAGAGGGAAGCAGTGTCTTGCACAAGCTTGAATCTGGACCATTCTTAGTGCATAAAGAGATCTGAAGGTAACATGTAGTCATTGAAACCTTGCAAATCTTTTATAATTAATTATTTTCCCCCTTAAAGAATATAAACATTTCATAGCTCTTCAGCTGTCAAGCTGCTACTCAGCTCCAACTGCCATTAGCTTTATTGGAGATGATTCGACAGATGGAAGACAGAGGTTTCTGCACTGAGAATTTTGCCGAGTGATGATAATGATGTAAGCAGTTGGGAAGAAGGCTCATGTGGTTGTTCTTGGAACCTATGTAATAAGGACGCACAGATACATTTGGATCTTTACTAGTGACCTCTGCTCTGATTGTGGGAGTCACTGTTCTCCTCTTCGTACTGTGGGGAGCACCCACCTGACGTTCTCCACCCTGCTGAGGGGTGAGCCAATTAGGTGATGTGCACAAACCAGGAGAACTTGACCTTCACCCTTTCCTCTGATGCCACCAAACCTCATCACCTCTTGCTTCTCTCTGCAATTCCTAATCAAAACACGCTGTCTCCATTAAGCATTTCCTTATTGAAGTATAACCTTGTTAAATTTTTATGGGTTTATTCAGAATTCAGGTAAAACACGACCCTCCCCCCACCGTAGTCTTACTTATGTGTCCTTGAGTAAAAACTAAACGGATGTCTGAGACCTTTGTGCTTGTAATTTTGCGTAAATGGAATCACCCCAGTACCGAAGGGGGCGGAACCTGATACCTAAAACTCCCGTTCCAGTGTTCCTAAAGCTTCCTATAAATAGATCCATTTAATTACATTTCCACCTGTCTCATTAACCTTTTTTATTAGTTGTTCTTCTAACGGCAATTCAAAAAATAAATTTAGAAAGGTTAGGCAACACTCTTACCAGTGATATAGAAGAGAAAACTACTATAATTCACTGCACGGGGTAGCTATTGTTTTGCAGAACTTTTATGACCTACCCACGTATGTGTGTGAGAGGTCACAGTGGATTAAAAGCTAAGGTCTCAGAGAATATCCCAATGATTTACCAGCGTTCAGTGTCATGACCCTTGTCGTCCCAGGAGAGGCTGCAGGACGTCACTCCGTTGCCAAGGGCTCACAGGGGAGCAGGGTCTCCGGCAGTCTTATCTCCTGTGACCCAGCAAGCAGGATCCGGACCCTCCAGAGCAGCGGGGGCCCAGTTGGCGGAGGCCGCACAGTTGGGCAAGGTCTGTGCTTGAACCTCCGAAGGCAGAGGGCAGCCAGGTGAGGGTCATGTTGCTGGCCTCTTTGTCTTCAGAATGTCTGAGGAATGGGAGTGAGTGTGCATGACAGAGCACCAGGGGACAGAGCACCAGAAGGAAGAGCTTGTGGCCTGGAAGCCACGGCCACCTCGTCTGCCCAGGCTGTGTTAGTAAACGCGGTGAGGGGAGCCTTGGGCTCACCAGGACCATGCTCTAATTGTCTGCGCTTCTTATTTTTACTTTTATTAGTCTTAATTTCTTTTGCTTAAAGATTCCATTTAGTGATGGTATCCAGTTCATTCCATTGCATTTGTGCTGACGGGCTGAAATGTTCACGGCTTTAGGAAAGGAAAGGCTCAGGGAGCAGTTACCTAATGTTGACATCATGACGTGTCCTTCTCGTTTCTTACTGTCTGTGTCTGGGCCACTCTGACTGTCCTGGATGGGTGCACTAAGCAGTGAAATCCTGGTCGATGTTTTTCCCTTCTTGTTGATAGTATTGCTGTAGGGTTAGTACAGAAATGGCCTGAAAAGAATAAAAGGTGGTTTTGTGTATACACCTGTGGGTATACCTGAATGCGTATCATAAACACACCTGTTTCTGTGGCACGCGTCCTTGTCAGTGACTCCCAGGTCAGATACCACTGAGGCTGCTGGATGTCAGTAAGGGGAAGGGGACAGTGAAATCGTGTCCCTGTGTCGACTTTGCGTTGTGTTGGACGAGTTTGCAATGTGAAGGTGTGAACATCCCTGATGCCGTTGCTTTCTTAATAGCAGATATCCAGTAACTGTGATTGTCACTTTGGACATGATAGAAGAAAAATATTACTCCTTCCCATTAGTACAAAAAATTGCAGAATCCATTCCAGAATTTCATCCCCAATGGGAGAAGAAAATCTCCCACCCTGTTCTTCCAGGAGAGAATTATGTATTTAATTCTCTATGGAAATTACTGCTGTCCTTGGGACAGATTTTGAAATAACTCGAAGATGTTCATAAATATATAAAGACTAGAATGTCATTGGCACACGATAGAGTTATGCAAATAGTATTTGGGTAAAGAAGTAAAATCCAAATGTCAGTTGGGGATTCTTAGTCCCTTGTGTTCTATATTATATTAAATTGAATCTTTTTTCTGTCCTATAAAAGTTTAACTCCTCAGCTTTTTTGAGCTTTCCACGGAGCTTATATTTTCATGATTATCATGAGACCTTTGCTGATGGCTGTTTCATACCACATTGACCCAAACCTAGTCAGGTTTCAGTTATTTCAGTCTCCCCCCGCCCCCACCACACTTCCATCCCCAAACAAAGGCCCTACTAAAACATAACACACACAAAATCACAACCTTGTTTTGTTGTAGAAGATTCTACTGAAAATCTGAGTCATTACATCGCATACTGTCTGTGTTCACCATTGCATTTTAGATGTTCTTGATAACTTTGGTGATGTGGGTGGGTGGCACCTCTGTTCTTTGCCTTATGTTGAATCACTCCCCAGTATAACCCCGTGTTCAAGCTGGTGTCTATGGTTCCCAATTTTTCCAGCTGCTCTCCTGAAATAGGCATTGCCACAGAAGTCAAAATAACCCTTACTAGCCCTTCCCCTTTCTCATGTAGTTTTTCAACAGACATCTCAGGAGCCCCATTCCCTTCACTTTTGATGTAAGACCCAAGGTTGGAGTAAATTTCCCACGGTCACTGCAACCATTTGACCACTCACCAGAAGTTGCCCTTGGTCCTTCTCCCGTGCAGACTCCAAACTTAAATGTCTCCTGGCACCTCTCTGTCTCCTCTCTCTCTCCTTTCTCTACAGCTGCTGGCTCCAGACAATGCTTTTCCCTCCTACTTGGTTGCAGACCAGTTTCAGCCTCTTCCCTGAGGCTTGGGAAGCCAAGGATGTTCCAAAGCGCTTGAGTGTTTTCATGCCCTGCCCCAATCAAAGCTATTACCCGTGTTTAGAGTAATTCTGGTGCCAGCTCTTTGGAAAGTAATATTTCTTTCACCCTTTTACCAGCGATAATGGCAAGTGTGATCATTACACAGAATTATATATTAAAACTATAAATAATAAGTCTTAGGATTAATTTTCAGTATAACCTGGTGGGGAGGGGCAAAAATAATGAGATATGGGGACAGGAGGAAGGGGAGGGATCCCCCAAAATGTTACATTTCAGGGAAAAAAACTAATCTGTGTTAGGTAATTGCAGAATAGATTTTTTAAGGGAGTACTAAAGAACTCCATCCTGTGATTGTTAAAAAACAACTGGAAAAGTAATTCAGCATGCTCTTAGGGCCCATCTGTGTTGGCGGAGGTGGGTGGGTCAGACGTCTAATAACATTTCTTGAGGTTCTAACGTTGACTTTCAACTCAACGCAGTCCTTGTGAAAGGAGGAAGGAAAACACAGATCAAAGTGCGCTCTGTTCATTCTGGAGACAGTACAGTAGTCCCCCCTTATCCACCATTTTGCTTTCTGCGGTTTCATTACCCAGCAGTCAACGATGGTCCCAAAATATTAAAAGGAAAGTTCCAGAAACAAATAATTCATGGGTTTTGAATTGTGTGCTTTCCGAGTAGCATAATGAAATCTCGCATGATCCTGCTCGGTCCTGTCCAGGACGAGAATCCTCCTTTTTTTGGTCCAGAGTCTCCACCCTGTTTACGTTCCTGCCCCTTAGTCACTCAGTGGCCTTCTGTCACTGGCCCCACTGTCATGCTATCGCAGTGCTGGCGTTCAAGAGGTGCCCCAAAGGGCAATAGCAGTGATGCTGGCAATCCGGACATGCCAACGAGAAGCCAGCAGCTTCCTTCAAATGAGAAGGTGAGTGCAGTACAAAAAGATATTTTTGAGAGAGACCACATTCACATAACTTTTATTATCGTACATTGTTATAATTGTTCTAGTTTATCAGTTACTGCTGTTAATCTCTTACTCCGCCTAATTTATAAATTAAGCTTCATCACAGGTACGCATGTACAGGAAAAAACATGGTCTCTGTAGGGTTCCGTACTATCCACGGTTTCAGGCATCCACTGGGGGTCTTAGAACGTATTCTCCAATGGATAAGAGGGGGACGACTGTATAGTGAAATGTTTGGGAAGAGCACCTTGGGAGAAAGACACACTTGAATGTATTGTTGTGGGTTTTATTATTGGGCAGTGCATAAGGAGAGTTGTTAGGTGTGTATTGCAGAACCAGAATGCGGGCATTGGAACAGGCCCTGGAGATAGGTATTCCAACCGCTCCTAGCCTAAAGATGAGCAAACTGTGACCCAGACAGGTAAAGTTATTTGTGCAAGTTAGAGGCAAAGCCAAGGTTAGGACCTATGAGACCCGACTCCTAGTGCATGGCAACACCCACCGAGCCAGCAGCCAGGCTGCACTGGGGACACGCAGAGGCCCTGTATACTGTGCTCGTGTGCTAGAACGAATGGTACCAGGGATGGCTGGCCTGCTGCAGCATTCGGGCCTGTGCACGGACCAGCTAGGGGTGCAGCGCTCTGACGAGTGGTCCTCAGAAGCTATTTCTCATCAGACGGGCTTTTTATTGCCTCTGCTGATTGCATTATTACCACTAGGCAGCTGTGAAGCAACCCAAAGTGAATGCTGGACCTAAAATGTCATTCTTTGAAGGAAAATGTGATCAAAGACAGGAAACTGGCTGCAGATTTCTGGTGTCTTATCATTTGAATGTATGCTGAAGCTAATTGGAGTTCTTTCTAGCTGTGTGACATTTGTTTATATGTGATCTCCCCCGCTGTCTGTGAAGAAGGTATCTGGAAGAGGCTGGTAAAATTGGATCAGATCTGAAACAGGCTGGCATCTCTTACCAGGTGAATGGGTCTCTGAACTGCAAAAAACACCATCAATCAAGTTAAAATGATGGATAAACTGAGAAAAATGTTTGCATGGGATATATCAGAAAGGTTTAATATTTTAAATTTATAAAGTATACTACCAAAATAAAAACAGTGAAAAAGAATAAACATCTCAATAGAAAATGTGCCAAAAAAACACAAAAAACAAAAAAAAAAAACCCAAAACAAAACAGGCAGTTTACAAAGGGGACAAAAATGGTCAAGAAAATGGGGGTGGAGAAGCCCATGCTCATTAGTAATCAAAGATATACAGGTTAAAACATTATGTCATTTTTATATAAAATTGGCAAAGATTAAGAAAAAAAGCACAATACCTAGTATTAGAGCTTAGGACGCTGAATTCCCTTTCATGGAATTTAAGTTGCCATCAATGTTAAGGCCCACATTATTGCACGTGTTATTAAGAAACAAAAAAAAGCCATCAAGTCAATTATAATATAATGCTATCTTATCGAGAATTTTGTTTTATAATGTAAGATATTTTTACACTCATTTACTCCTGTGCATACGTTAAGGGGAAAATATCAGCAAAATAAATTGGTTGAGCTGGTTATTTTCTAAAACCTTTCACAATGAGTGCGATGCTTGTGAGTCACTTTTCAGCTTGGAGCACCAGCATCCATGTGTCTACCCTGTCACCGCCTGAGCCGTGGTGAGCTTTGAGGGTGCAGCATTTCATGAAAGAGCTCTGGGGTTTTTTTTCACCCCTTCGGTGGGATTCAATAATGCTGGCACTTTCTTAATCTTAAAGAAGGTATCAACTGTTTTCAGACGATATTCAGCACTTACATTCCTTCCTGAGATGGTCTTTAAGTGACTTTCTGGCTGAGGTGGTGCAGCGTGGAGCAGGCAGTGTGAACCGCGTCCCAGCAGCCACCTGGCCGACAGTCATTTTACTATGCCATCGACTGTGAGGAGCATTTTGATTTCATAGGTTTTAAAAGGTAAAAACGCTGAGTCAATGAAATGTGGAATTTGCTGTTGTAGAATCGTACATTTGATAATATATACCCTAAAAAAACCCTTTGTAACATTTATACTTTAAACACAGCAAATAGACCTCTAAGGGATTTACCCTTATGTAGTTATTGTGAATGGACAATTTTATAAAGTTGGTTACTGTTTTAAAAAGTAATAACATTGAGCCTGGCCCATGTGGCTCAGTGGATTGAGCGTCGTCCCATGGACTGAGAGGTCCTGGTTCGATTCCCGGTCAGGGCACATGCCCGGGTTGCAGGCTCAATCCCCAGTAGGGGGTGTGTAGGAAGCAAGCAATCGATGTATCTCTCTCACATCAATGTTTCTATCTCTTTCTCCCTTCCTCTCTAAAAAATCAATAAAAGCATATTTTAAAATTAAAGTAAAAATATTGAAATCGCCCAGATGCCCATGGGTGGGGAGCTGGTTAAGCGAAGTAGGACACGTATGTTCCAGAACATGATGAACTTCAGTGAGAGCTGCATGTGTGGACACGAAAAAATGTATATGGTATTATAAGAGGAAAGATCAAGTTATAAGACAATGTGTATAATAAATTACCGGTAACTTTTATTTTTCTTCGTTTGAATTTTTGACACAATATTTATCATTGGAATGAAAGAACAGTGCTGTTTTCTTTTTAATGTGTTTTTAATGTGTCCCAGCCATCAGTAGACTAGCCAGGGTTTCAGGTTTGTTGACATCACAGCTAGAGTAGGTTCCCACGGACTGTGCAAGTATGTGATGGTGAATAAGGGGACAGGCCGAACAATAGCCAGAAGCCCAAGAAGAAGCCATGTGGAGCAGTGCGGGTAATAGAATGTTTCATGTTTATTTGCTTAAGGATGTCTGAGTACCTACTATATCCAAAGCACTGTGATAAAGATTATTTCACATTTTAACACAATGCTTAAAGTAAGGGAGATACATAAACAAAATGCTCTGCATTTCTGACGAGGGAAAAAATTCATTCAAGTTTGGGACTCATTGGAGACTTTCTGCAGGAAGTGGCATTTGAGTCAGAACAAGATTGCAAAAGTGTTGAGAATATGTTGAAACATATGAGCAGTAACAGAAATCCACTTACACGAGCCATATGCTTTTTTAAAGTGTTATTTTTTTCAAAGTGAACTTCTTCTATATAAAAGTGCCCAAATCATAAACGCACTGCTTGATGGATTTTCAACAAGTGATCCAGCCCGGATTAAGAAACAAAACACTAACTAATCCCATTAGCTCCCTCATGCTCCTTTCAGTGACTGATCTCAAGGGTAACCACTGTCCCTACTGCAAATTTCATAGATTAGTTTTGCCTGTTTTTGAAATTATATAAACAGAATCATACAGAATCTACTCTTTCACTGAACATTGTGTTGGTGAGTTTTATCCATGTTGTTGCTGGAAGGTAAAATAGCACACTCTCCCTTGGTGTAGATTTAACCTCCTGAAGGCATGAAAGTACATGAATCATACGTGTAATCTCAATATCTACTCTCATATTGGCTTAGAGTTGGCATTAAGTGAAGGCTTGGGAAATAGATGGCTGAAACAAATTAATTTTCTGAGCCACAAAGCAAGTAAATGCACTCAGCGAACAGTTATCACTGTCTAGGGTGTCCCTGGCACTGAACTAGATGCTCACACAAGGTCCCTTGTTCTACAGAACTCACATTCTATTTGGGGAGAAGTAAAAGACTCCCAAACAGCACAGTCCTGCATATCATGGTCTGCTTCGGTAAATAATGCTTTTATATTCAGGCTGCTGTCTCTGATAAAGACACATGAAAGGAGTAATTGCATCACATTTTCCATTCACTGAGGACATGACTGCATTTTAATGGAGCCCAAAAGATGTTTTAGACCTGGAAAGAGCATTAAGGAGCATTAAATCCCACATAAAGAACTTCTCACTGTGGTTGTCGGCCATTGTTAATCCAACAAAGGAATTTTGAAGTCACTTAGGGATAAAAGAAATACAACACTGATGATTCTTGAAGTTTCTTGGAATTCCAGCCTAATCGGAGGCTAATCAGGACCTCAAGATCTCTTGCCTGTGTAAAGGAGTGTGCAGTCTTGCAAATCACCGTCTTACCTCGCCCAGAATGAAAATGAAAGGATTATTTGATCACAGCACACGTAAATGCCATCTTTTCTGAAGTGAACAGATATGGCCAGAAGACTCTAAAGTATCATTAAATGTAGTATCTTTATTTTTAAACTTATATGATTTTTTGCAGCTTAGAAAAATGAAAGCTATATAAACCTCATGCTCATTCTTTTGAGGTACTTTTACTTGGTAGCAGAAAAAAAATTCCTAAAAGGAGTGTAATTCATTGTTTTACAAGCTAAAAAGCACCGTTAGTGTTTTAAATATATATATATATAAATGCACACTACTCTGTGTTACACACACACACACACACACACACACACACACACACACAAACCAAACCCAGAAACAGAAGTACATTGAGCAAGAAGTAAACACGGCCATGAACTTCCACCCTCTGCATCACAGAGGGACACTGTTAACTGTTACATGCCTGCCTACACAGAACTCTTATTTTAATTACAGAATATATCATGTATGCATAAGTGTATGTAACTTATATGTAGAGTTAAAGGATAATGATAAATAACTACAAATAAGTCTATTTTAGCACTGAGTATACTAACTAGATTATTCATAAATAGCACGTTAGAAGCCCCTGGGTGCCTCTCTGGGATGGCATGCCTCTCTCCTCTCCAGAGGCAGCCACTATCCTGAAGTTTTCTTTTGTTTTCATTTTGTTGATTTTAGAGAAAGAGGATGGGGAGGGCAGAGAGAGCATTTATTTATGCATCCTGGTTCACCCTTGAATGTGCCCTGCCCGGGGATCGAACTTGCAACCTTGGCGTATTGGGATGACGCTCTAACCAACTGAGCTGCCCAGCCAGGGCTACTCTAAAGTTCTTACATCACGCCCTTGCTTTGTTGTCTAATCCCTCCATATGCAGCACTCGAAAGGAATTTTCACACACACATTTTTGTTTTACTTGTTTTATACACTATATAGAAATGTGTATATGTATCTATCATCTTAATATATATGAACCCGATGTACAAATGTTATGCAACTTTATAGAACCAGTTAATTTTACTAAAATGGAATCATCTTGTCTCTGTGCTGAATTAATCTTTTGCTCTGCAGGTTACCTCTTTTAAAGGGTAAAGCTCTATATTTGGTTTGGTTTGCTGGAGAAAAATGATAACCTGGATATTGTCTTCTAGATAAATAGCTTGAACGGATATTTGAGAATGCAGAGCATTACTACAAACCCGGAGGAATGATAAGATAATATTCTTTTCAATTATTTAGGAGATAGTGATAGTACCTCAGGTCATGGAAAGAGTTATTTGCTGAGGTGAAGTCATCGAATGGTAAACGTTCAGGACTGCTGAGTTGTCATTTTTTGTTGTGTTTCTGATTCGTGTTTAAGGGATGAAATGGGTGCATTCTATTTAAATATGCATTCTACTTAAATTTAAATATGATTTAAATTAGGTGCGGTCTTACCCCACATTGTACTACTCATTAAGAGGTAGAAATTAGGTATATAGGTGTAGAGGAGGAGATGGGGCACTTAAAAAATCTGTTTGCTTCCAAAAAGAGCATATTTTTCATTTTTGCTCAGTCTTCATGCATGCATATTTTAGTTAATTGCCTTTGTAGCTTTCATACATGTCTGCAAGGAGAGCAGAGTCATGTGAGAGTTTTGTGCTGTGCAACTTTGTACACATATATGTGCATTGTGTGTCCACATTCTGTCACTGGCGAAGGACTCCACAACCAACTTTGTGCCCATCCCCAGGGTCTCTGTGCATTTGGGGGGAAAAGGAACCCATGGAGATGTACAACAGGGTTCTCCTCCTGTGACATGGCTTTCCTACTCACTAGGGTCCTCGCTGTACCCTACATACACTCACGTGTCTTTTATGATTCTGTGTCCCTGTTGGGTTCAACACCTCCCATAACTTCATAACCTCCGCTTTGTAATTTCCAGAAAGGCAGAGTCAAAATTCCTCAGTAAAACCAGCACCACCAGCACGTTTATCATAGTTCTTTCTCAGCTGAATAGAAGAGGAAGAGGCAGAGGGCAAGAAAGGAAGGGCTCAATTTCGGATCAGGAGAGTGGCCTTGAGCACAGGCATTTTCAGAGAAGTCATTTGATTTCATTTTTTTAGTGTGGTTATCAATGTTTTTCCTGTTTATGATAGAAAGTCAGTATTTTAGGATCTCATTTCCTGATTATGCAAATTCAGAAGAACTGGTTATTTCTCTGTGCTTTGGGGGTGCTTGATAAGTCTTCCTATGGTGTGAGGGGAGTTTTATAGTCCTGTTAATGGAATCGCCTTCTTTCAGGAACCGTTCTGACGGTTCTTTCAGAACGTGCCTCTTTCTCCGGGGTGTCTTCAAAGTCAGAAAACATAGGATCAGCTTATTCTTAGTCTGTATGGTAAGTATCTACAGAGATTCTAAAAGGGTTGGAAACACAAGAGAAATGGTGTATTCCTGTCTTTTTTCAGATAGATTATTGTACCCACTGCTTTAATGTCAAGATCCTTCCCCTGAAGCTGGAAGGAACCCATGCTCAGCATAGTATTTGCAGCCGTAGCAACCACACTGCTTAGAGAGCAGTCTGCCCGATGGTTTTTGACTTGGCAGCCAGCGTGTTCCATTGGGCACATATTCCCCCCTTGCCCTGAGTTAGACACAGAGGCGAGGAGGTGGAAAGTCAGCATCGGGGGCACGAGGAGAGCTGCCCCCAAATCATTCCTCTCAGGGCAGGAAGAAAATGCTAGAAGAACCATTGGTAGTGCCCAGGACTGTTGAACAAGAACTGAATAGAATCCCTCAATTACCATGGGCACTGGTTTCAAAGTCCTGTTCCGGGGAGCGTGGCCCACACGGTACAGAGCAGAGCAGCGGTGCCGTGGGGATCCCTGTGTAATCCCTCAGCGATTGTGCACATTGCTTTCAGGCTTTTTAAAGAACCTTCAGGGAATGAGGTCAATAATATGTAAGACGACTTTGTATGATTTTAGTCCCTTTGCTCTGAAGAGTTCGAACAGCAGAGGGATTTGGAGCGCAAATGGGGGTGTGGCGCCTCTAGGCTTCGTGTGGGGACTGAGCGGGTACCCTACGCAGCAAAGCTGACGCCTGCTTTGGGGGAGCGAACTGCATTTGGTTTCTTTGGTCCAAACACGTAATTATGCTTTGACAGTGAGACAGAATTAAATGCAGAGTGAGCATAAAGTTCTGAGAACCCTGAGCCGCAGGTGGAACATTTTATGGTTTTGAAAATTAAACAATTCCCCACAGGAAGTAGGAATCAGAAAGAAAGCTAAAAGCTCTTCTGTTCTCGTGATAGTAAGTGGGGGCGTATGCAAACACTGTTGAAGGAGTCAGCTTAAGTGTTTGTTTTTAACACACACAAAAATTGCCTATCTCTAAAGGAATAATTGGTTTTGGGAAACTATTGACCAATTCTCTTGCCCAAAATATAGGTAGGTAGATAAATTCTCTCTCTCTCTCTCTCTCTCTCTCTCTCTCTCTCTCTCTCTCTCTCTCTCTCTCTCTCTCTCTCTCTTCTTCTCTCAACAATAGTCCAAGTATTTTTACTTTGTTCTAAAAGGTCATGGATCTCACAGATCTCTGCCTTGTCTATACTTATATTTCTACACTATGCTTTTAAGTGGTATTCAGGTGGTGGTGTTTATTCAGTACATTTTGAAAGATAAACATTTCACTCCTTTAGTAGGGAGGTTTCATAAATCTGAAGTTGCTAAATATGGAACACACAAAATCCCTCCTGTGCTAAGCTTTGGTTGACAATGGTGTTTTCTTGCCTCTGTCCGATGAAAGCCATGGTCCTAGGTCCCCCATTTGGGGCTGTGTGGGTTCTTGTTGTCTCCCATGTTTCTCTATCAGTGGACACAAGAAGGCCTCTCCTGTACCCCCTCTGCTGAGAGTGAGTGGCTTGGCAGAGGGAGCCCAGAGAAGACATAGGAAGAAGGTAGAGGAAATTTACCTAGCTCAAAATAACAGCTCAGCTAACACCTAAATCCCATTTATCTCAGTGACTGATAGGGCTGTGTGTAAAATAAAATAGAATTCCCCGGATGCTGACACATCCTTGGCCCTGGCCTTCCTTTCCAGAACTTGAGCAGAATGGCTGTGTGCCTCTTCCCATGTCTGGACCCTCAGGGCTGGCAGTGTTGAAAGCTATGGACAGAGCAGCGGACCCTCCAGTTGTGACTTCAGGTGTTAGAGGAGCTGTGCCACAGACGGCCACCTATCCAAGGGTAATATTTAGGAAATCCTGCTGCCCCTTAGTGGTGACAAGCACATAGGATTCATGTTCCTGCAAATAGGTCACTCAGCCCAGAGCCATACGCACAGATCACGGTTGGTAATCTGACTTCTCACAGGTGGCCCGAGAACTTTCCGTCTGTGTGGCGGTGCTCCCTGACTTCGGAGAGGTTCTTACGGACTCCCTGTCCCCGTCTCGCTGTATCTTCGCCTCCGTGTGACTTTCCCAGCGGGGTGTGCAGCTCGTGTCCTGGTCTCTCCCATCACTGCCAGCCCGGCTGGAGGTCTGATTCTCAAGCCCTCCACAGAGCTCAGCTCGGATGGTCGCCGCTGACACCTTTCCCCTTGCCTTTCTCACACAAATGCAATTCTTAGAGGCAGAAAAGAAGAAAAGAAAAATGCAATTTTAGCTAAGTAGTTGATATTTCACAGAATCTTTCTTAGGAGTTGTTGTGCGAGGAGAACCCACCCGAGAGCGTCCGGAATGTAGAGTGAAACTAATGAAGAAATTAGACTCGTTTTAAGCAGTCACAGTGGCACCTTGTGACAAGGACAGAAGAACATCTAAATTAATCATAGCAGCTGGTACTGGATTGGGTGAAGATAGCAAAGTGGCCAGAATGTAGACAGGCGATTTCAATGTTGGTGGCGAACTGGAGGTTTGGTTTTGTATTTGTCTTTTGCCGCGAGAGGCAAACCTAACAGGCTGGCCACGAGCCTCCTGGTAGAGGGGAGGGGAGAGGACAGATTTGAGTGAAGCTGAGAACCTCCTGGTAGAGGGGAGGGGAGAGGACAGATTTGAGCGAAGCTGAGAACCCCCTGGTAGAGGGGAGGGGAGAGGACAGATTTGAGTGAAGCTGAGAACCTCCTGGTAGAGGGGAGGGGAGAGGACAGATTTGAGCGAAGCCTGAAGGAAGAGGCAGGGATTACGTGACAGATTATGGAGCGATTTACAGTGCCCCGGAGGTTAATCTTCACCCTGCCGCCTCATCTGGCCTCCCTGGGAAGA
Source organism: Tadarida brasiliensis (assembly GCA_030848825.1). Lineage (NCBI taxonomy): Eukaryota > Metazoa > Chordata > Mammalia > Chiroptera > Molossidae > Tadarida > Tadarida brasiliensis. The sequence continues at coordinate 15,374,298 of CM061259.1, read as the reverse complement.
GGTGTTTTTTAAGGGAGAAGTACTTTTTCAATTTTTGTTTGTTTAAAATGTTACTTACATATGTCGTTTTTGAACTAGGAATCTGTTTTCCAGCTTTCTGTAATGCACACCGTCCCTGAGAGCAGCAGCTGTCCTATTAAGCAGTGTATGCTGAGTCCTGACTGCTTTCCGCACCTGCTTCATGCAGTCCCTGCAGCGGGCTCCGAACCCGGTCCTGCTGCACTGCTGTTTACCTGCAAGGGACTGAACCTCAGGGACGTTGGCGATTTGCTCAGGGTCTCACAGGCTCTGGTCCAGAGCCTGCGGCTCTGTCCACTGCCACACAGGGGCAGGATACTAGTGAAATGCCCGGCATTATGTCTGTGTGTAACAGACCTGTCAGGAGGCCCCGTCAGCCCCATTTCACAGATGAGGACACTGAGGCTCAGAAGACAAGAAGCTAATACATAGTAGGATTTCAAATCGTGTCTACCTGGCCCTCCGAATCATCCTGTTCCTCCTGCTGTTTGTGGTATTCGGTAGATGTTGACCTAATAACAACAGCTACTCACACAGGCAGGCCTCAGAGACACGGCGGTTCCGTTCCAGACCGCTGCATTAAGGCGGATTCCCTAAAGCAGGTCATCTGAATGTTCTGGTTTTCCAGTGCTTATAAAAGGGATGTTTATACTGTCCTATAGTCTAAGTGTACAGTAGCATTATGTCAAAAAAAAAAAAACCCACAAAAAACAAAAAAGCAATGTACATGCCTTGATGAAAGAAAACTTTTCTTGCTACAGAATGCAGACCATCATCCAGGCTTTCAGGGAGTCCTAATCTTTTGGCTGCTGGAGCATCTTGGCTCCCTGTGGATGAGCACGCAGGATGTGCTCAGTGCAGGGAAGCGAAGCACAAGGAAACAAGCAGTGCCTGTACTTTCGGAGCCCTGCTGCGGGCCAGGCAGTGCTCTAAGCACCTTGCCTCTGTCAGCTCCTTTACAAAATGGTCCTGCGTGGCGAGGACTCTCATTCACCATCCCTTTTTTTCAGAGGAGGATGGAAGCTCAGGGAGGTTAACTTGCCCAAGGTCACGGAACTATTAAGTAGTAGGCTGGAGTTTGGACCCAGGTAGGGAAACTCTAGCAGTTGATAACTTTATACACTTTCCTCGAAGAATGAAAATGAAAATAAGGAAAGAGAAAAAATAATCAAAGCCGCCTTTTGGCTTTCTTGGGAGATTCAGTGGCCCGATGTTGAGGCGTGATCTGATGATTGAAAGCAGGGTAGGATGTGTTAGACGCCAGTGCTGCAGCTGGGGAGAGGAGAAAGTCAGCGTCTTCAGCGGAGTTGACCTCTCCAAGCAGTCTCCGCACAGAGAATGCATCACAGCAGCCAAAACTCCTCCTTACGTAAATAAAGAATCCTACTTCGCGGAAATTCATTCATCGCGGTAGAGTCTGGAACGGATAGACCGCGATAAACAAGGGCCAACTGTATCTGTTCTTACAACAAATCAGGCGAGCCTGTCAGCCCTCTGAGGGCACTGTCTACCCCAGGCCATCACTGGGAGGTGTGCTGGGGCAGTTTGTATTTGAAATGGAAGAGAGTTTTTACGATCCTATCTTTAATCTTAAACGCCTTTTAAAACTATTTATAGACATAATCTGCTCTGATTTTGAAAGCAGGCCCGGTAATAGTTTAATATGGGATAGAGTAAAATTGTTTCCCATGCAGAAGAACACAGCATATAAAATGTAGGCCCTCTCCTCTGCAACATACCTTTAAAAAAAAAAAAAAATCCCACAAAGTCTTCTGAGATTTTAACTTCTGACTCTGGAGAGGAGAAAATAGATGCCTTTTCCTTTCATGTACTGAGGTCCGTGTTGGCCTCAGGCAACCCTGTCACACGTCACATTGCCCGCTGACCCAGGGCATGGTCAAGTACAGGGATCTTACGTTGCATCAGGTCTCATTTTAGAACAGGATACATTCTTAGAGAACTGATTTATGCTCTTTGTGTGGCCTTCACAGTTTCCAAGCATGATCGCATTTTGTAAAAAATGAGAGCAGACTGTAGTGTTCCCTTTGGGATGCTTTGGTTTCAAGGAAAAAATAAAGATTCTTTTTTTTTTTCCCCTGACCAACATCTCAGAGATGGATGCAGGCAACAGCGGCTGGGTTTTGTTTGTACGGTTTTAAAGTTGCTGCAAGAAAAATCGAAGACTGTAATTTAGATTAGAGAAGCAACTTGACCTCGGTGGTCAGAGAAGCAGGACAGAGCGCCAAGCAGAGCCCGTCCCTGGGCAGGTCCCCAGCCTCGGAGGGCAGGCTGCCAGTCTGTCTTCATCAAGGTGAGCAGAACCTCTGCAGGTCCTGAATCCTGACACATGGTGAGGACACCAGCCTGGCTGGTCCTGCTTACCCAGGGAGGGGGGGCATGAGGAAAAGAAGACTAGAATCTTCCCAGGCTGTTAGCTCAACAATGGTGGGATTTAGTCTCATGGCCTCTGTTCTTGTTTCCACAGTCAGGAAACTCCTCTCTCTCTCTCTCTCTCTCTCTCTCTCTCTCTCTCTCTCTCTCTCTCTCTCTCATTCTCTCATTCTCTCTCTTTTTTTATTATTATTTTTTACTTTTTTTTTCTTTGTTGATCCCAGAGAGAGAGGGAGGGAGAGGGAGAGAGAGAAACATCAATGAGCGAGAACAATGATTGGCCGCCTCCTGCATGCCCCCCACTGGGGATCAGGCCCACAACCTGGGCATGTGCCCTGACCGGGAATCTAACCACGACCTCTTAGTGCATGGGTCGATGCTCAACCACTGAGCCATACCAGCTGGCCTCATTCTTTCTCTTGATGAACAAATAAGACAAACAAGCAAACAAAAACTCATAGACACAGACAACAGTATGGCGGCTACCAGAGGACAAGGGGAGATATGGACGGAAGGGGGTCTAATATATGGTGATGGAAGGAGATTTGACTTTGGGTGGTAAACACACAATGCAATACACAGGTGATGTATTATAGAATTGCACACTTTAAACCTATATCATTTTATTAACCAATGTCACCCCAATAAATTTAATAAAAAACTAAAAACAATTTTTAACCATTTTTATTTAAAAATTTTTCTTTTAAATCATTTTTTATTTTTCAATTACAGTTGGCATACAATATTATATTAGTTTCAGGTGTGCACCCCAGTGATTAGACATTATAAAACTTACTAAGTGATCATCCTGAGAAATCTCATACCCATCTGACAGCATACATAGTTATTAGAATATTATTGACTATATTCCCTATGCTGTACTTTACATCCCCATGACGATTCTATAACTACTAATTTGTACTTATTAATCCCTTCACCTGTTTCACCCATCCCCCTAACCCCCCTCCCATCTGGTAACCATCAAAATGTTCTCTACATCTGAGTTTGTTTCTGTTCTACTTGCTCATTTATTTTGATTTTTAGATTCAGTTTTTGATAGATATGTATTTATTGCCATTTTATTGTTCATATTTTTTATCTTTTTTTTCTTTCTTCTTCTTAAAGAAGACCCTTTAACATTTCTTGTAATGCTGGTTTGGTGGTGATGAACTCCTTTAACCTTTTCTTGTCTGGAAAGCTCTTTATCTGACCTTCGATTTTAAACATATTTAAATAAATATACAGTAAAGTTTACCTTATTTATTGTACAATTCTATGAGTTTTGACAAGAGTCATGTACCACCAGCACAGTCAAGATACAGAATAGTTCCATCACCCGCCAAAATTTTTTTTTTTTATCCTCACCCGAGGACAGTTTTGCATTTATCTTCGGATAGAGCGGGAGGGGGAGAGGGGGGAACAGAGAGAGACACATCGATGTGAGAGAGACACATAAACTGGTTGCCACCCACAAGACCCCAACTGGGACCAGGGACAAGCTGCAACCAAGGTATGTGCCCTTAGTGGGAACCGAACCTGGGACTCTCTGGTCTGCAGGCCAACGTTCTAACCGCTGAGCCAAACCGGCCAGAGCCACCAAAATTCTTTTGTGCTGCCCCTTTCTGGTCAAGTCCAGCCCCACCCCATCCCCTGGCAACCACGGCTCTGCTTCCCCCATGTCATTTTGCCTTTCCAGGATGTCATGTCAATGTGCTCGTACAGTATGTAGCCTTTTGCATCTGGCCTCTTGTACTGAGCACACTGAGATTGAGATTCATCCCTGGTGTCCCATGTATCAGTAGTTTGTTCCTGGGTAGTATTCCTCTGTATGGACGTACCAGAGTTTGGATAGTCATTCACCCACTGAGGACATTTGGGTTTGGGTGATTATAAAGAAGGCTACTATAAACTTTCATGTGCAGGTTTTTGTGTGCACATCTGTTTTCACAATCTCTTGGGTCTCCTCTCGCTTTTGAATGGGCCTAACTCATTCATTTGTATCTCCCCCTTTTTAAGGTTAAATTTATTGGGGTGACATTGGTTGATAAAATTAGATAGATTTCAAGTGTACAATTCTGTGATACGTCATCTGAACATTGCATTGTGTGTGCACTACCCAAAGTCAGATCTCCTTCCGTCACCTTCCATCACCCCTTCTACTTGTACTACCTCCCCCACCGCTTTCCCTCTGGTAACCACCACACTGCTGTCTATGGCTGTGAGTTTTTACTTGTTTGTCTTGTTTGTTCATTTGCTTCTTCTCTCCCAGTTTAGGGAGAGGAAGTGTAGCGAGCACAGTAAGGGACACCGTGGCTCTAGTGCAGGCAATTCTGGGGCCCTTGGCTGCTGCTTCTCAAGTTATATCCATTAGACCAACATCTGGGGGTTTGAGAGGCAAGGATAGTAATCCCACTGATACCTGGTGGCTGAAGTGGTGAGTTAAACTGAGCTGTCCTCTTTCAAACAGGCTCGTTCTGACCGAGGGAAGGAAGTGCCGTTCACGAGCATATGAATGTGTTCAATATTTAAATGTCAGTAAAATTGAAAGCAAAAAATTAAAAATTTATTTCGTGCTTATTATGTGAATTAGTTTTGTGACTTATATTTGTGTTTTCTAGGCAATGGAGTTTTTTCTTTGCTCCTCACCAGAGGACATTTTTTTTCCATTGATTTTTAGGTAGAGTGGAAGAGAGGGAGAGAGAAAGAGAGAGAAGCATCAATGTGAGAGAGACACATCCTCCTGAGGCCAGGGGTCAAACCTGCAACCAGGTACATGCCCTTGACTGGGAATTGAACCCGAGACCCTTTGGTCCGAGGGCCGACGCTCTAACCACTGAGCCAAACCAGCCAGGGCGTGTTTTTCTTTTTAATCAGAGACTTACCAGTTAAGATCTCAAGAGGGCCGGCCAGCATGGCAAGTCAAGAAAAGTCTCAAAGCTGATGGTGTAGGGAGGTCAGGAAAAGAGAACCAGCATCCACCCACATGCAGATGCTAAATTTTGCAGGAGGAAGAATAAATGACGAATGCAATGCACAGTTTGAAGCCTTGAAAGAAAAGCACGTACTGTGAAGGTGGGCAACCAGCCCTGAGGGTTCAATCAGATCAGATTTGCCTGTGCTTTAGAATCCATGGCCTGACCTTATGCTCTAGGTCAAAGAGATCATAAGCATCTGTTTTAAGAGAAAAGAAAAAGAAAAACTGAATATAAATGATACAATTGTCTGCTATTTTTTAAAAAGCAGTTTTCATATAGAAATGGGAGGTAGGCCTGACGAAAGGCGGCTAGAGACGAGAGATGAACTTGGAGCAAAGAGCAAAAGGCATTAGAGCAAAGCCCGCGAAGCCTGGGAGGCCCTGGGGTGGCTGAGCCCATGCACGTCCGCTCGTGTTGTGCAACTCTAGGAAACGCCAAAAAATCTTAAAAGAATAGTTCCTATTTGTGATTTTATAAAGATATGCAATCTTTTAATGGGTAGCCGGTCCTCATACATTTTTTTGAAAACAACTGACTAGATAGTGTCATCGTTTTTCAAGCAGATCTTGAAAAATATTTTTAAAAGGAACATGTTCTTATGCTAGAGATTTTCCCACCAAACCTCACATAAGAAAAAGTAGGAAGGAATGACAAAAGGTTTTTTTGAGTACTAGGAATGACAATATTTTGGAGAGTCCAATGGAAAAATTCTTTGAAGTCCTATTTTAATTAGATGCAACTCAAATTATATAGAAAAGCTGTAGGTCAAAAATCATGGATTTAAAAACTACATAAGAGGCAAAATAAAACTAAAAAGATTTTTCTGAGTGATTTATTAATATAAAGGCACAGCCCAGCCGGTGTGGCTCAGTGGTTGAGCGTCGACCCATGCACCAAGAGGTCGCCGGTTCGATTCCTGGTCAGGGCACAGGCCCAGGCTGTGGGCCCAATCCCCAGTGGGGGGCATGCAGGAGGCAGCCAGTCAATGTTCTCTCTCATCGATGTTTCTGTCTCTCCCTCTCCCTTCCTCTCTTTCTCAAATCACTAAAGGAAAAAAAAATTTTTTTTAACATAAAGGCACAATTCAGGGGAAAATATAGTACCATTCTGAACCTTTGATTGCTAGACTGAGATTAAGGGTATAATTACAGGTAGTAAGCAACAGTGGACATTGGCCCTGCCCTCAGATTTTTGGCTACTATTTAATGTTTTGCCTTGAGAGTTACTTCAAGATGGGCTTCTCCTCAAATAAACTCACAAAATTCTTCTTCTTAAAAAAAAAAAAAAGGTGGGCTTCTTAACATGGTTGACATTAGTTTAGACCTCAGTTAGTAGACCATGGCCCTTCCTGAGGGCCAAATCCGGCCCACTGCCCATTTTTGTGAATAAAGTTTTATTGGAACACAGCCACACCCATTTGTTAGTCCAGAGCTGCATTCTCACTATAGTGCAGAACTGAGTCGTGAAGGCAGATTATACGGTCCACGAAGCCTAAAATATTTACCTTCTGACTCTCCAGAAAAGTTCTGCCCACCCTGCCTCTAGAGTCAGCCCTGGAACCAGGGCTTCCCTTAGTTGGGTGACCTTGGCCTAGATTCAGTTGCTGGGACCAAGATTTTTTTCTTTTTTTTTAAGTAAGTCTGGCAACTTTTAGTTTGTTTTTATTTTTTATTTATATATTATTTTTTAATTTAAATTTTATTTTTCAATTGCAGCTTATATTCAGTATCGTTCTGTGTTAGTTTCAGGTGTACAGCATAGTGGTGAGATAATCACATACTTTACCAAGTGTCTCCCCGATTTTTCCAGTACTCGCCTGGCTCCACACACAGTTATTACAGTATTATTAACTATATTCCCTGTGCTGTACTTGACATCCCTGGGACTGTTTTGTAACTACCAATTTATACTTCTTAATCCCTTGACCTTTTTCATCCAAGATCTTGATTTTCATTCAGGGAGATTGAATTGCACTAACAGAACTCATAGGAGACTGTATTTAAGACAGGAGAGTTTAATTTACAGTCAGAAATGTAGCAGCCAAGACAAACAGAATACTTCATGTGCTGGTTAGTGGAGAGGCTCTGTTCGCTAGACTAATGGCAGGTGGAAGGCTGTTCGGTGTGCGCAAGGTGAACGCAGGGGGCTAACTGGATAATCCTATGGTTAGTCTTACGCTCCATCTGCCACCTGCTCGCAGCCCTTCCCTATCTCCCAGGAAGCATTCCAGGTTCCCTTGCCAGCTGGTTTCTGGAACAAAACTGGCAATGGGACTGGGGGAGAGGAGAAGCCCAGATTTTTCTCTCCTGCTTTGGGTCACATCTCTGGAGTAGTTTTATCCTTTTCGTGACTCCTGGCCATTGAGCGGCCTTATCTCTTGATCTAGATCCCACAGGCCATTCCCAGCCTCAGGGCCTTAGTGACATACTCCTCTCTCTCCCTCCAGCCCCAGGTGGAGTAGAGCTTTCTACTGATGCTAATCTCGAGGTTGCCTTAACCTCCCCTGTTTGCTTTTCAGATTTTCCTTGTAAACCAGTTTCCTTTGTTTAAAATACTGAGAGTGGTTTCTCTTTCTCAGACATAACCCTGACTGTACAGGCATCAAGCCCTCTGTCAAGAATAGCCTTGGAGTCACCAGCCCCCACTCCTCTAGCCGGGGTTCCCCTTTTCCTCTGGCCAGGCACACTGTCCTCTCTTGTTCACAGTCTGCGGGAATGCTGTGCAACAGCGAGGCCAGACGTGCGTGCCAGCCATTGTGACTGTGATTTTCATGGTGCCAAGACGCAATTCTCTGCTGGGAGGATATTGCTTATTATCGGCCTCTTCTGTGGTTAATAGATTTTATTCATTATGCATTATTTTTTAAATAATGTGTTCTCCTAGCTCATGGTCAGCAGTTACATGAACCTCTACTGTGGTCTGTGTGTGGTAGCTGTGCCCGTCTTCACTGCCTTCAAGCTACCAGAGTCTTCTGCTTGCCCCAGAAGTCCAGGATGGCGAGAGGCCCGGGAGCACTCTCCACTGCACTCTGCAGAGACCTTCAGTCACTATCGAAGTTTGTTCTAAAGCAGTTTCTGTTTTTCAGCTGTGGTCAGCGGGTAGCAAGGCATTTCATCCTTTTATAATATACAACTTAAATGTTGTCCCTTTCAAAATATAAAGTGCTCCAGCTACTGCAACCGTTCCCGTGACACTGCTGCGTGGTTGTGCTCATGCCCTGGGACCTTTCTGCTGCCATGTCCACAGAATCACAGGCCCTGGAGCTAATGAGTCAGAGTCTGCACTCCAGCGAGATCCCTGGGCGGTCAGGTGCTCGTTGGTTGGAATACCGCTGCTCTAGGAGTTGCTTGAAATTAAGGCCGAATCTCTCATTGATTTTTAATTTTTTTCTCTGTAGGAAAAAAAGCCAGCCCTGATATTCTAGCTTTCACTCTTTGGGACTCTACAAATGCAGTGCTGTCCAGATTTCAGAAAAGTAGATGGCCTTTATCCCGAAAGAACAAATGCTCCCATCATGATCCCTTTCCATTGAAATGTCTTTACTTCCTAAAAGTGGGTAGGTGGCATCGCTTCCCATAGAATTCTCCCTGTGTCTCTTAACACGTGACCTCTCAAAAGCCGTAGGATGTTGTGTTTTCATAGGAGAAGGTTATCACTCTCAGAAACCCCATATTTACATTTGTACCATATTTTACATTAAGCGCTAAGCCAGTGTTTCATGCTTTTTCCAGCAATCAGTGCCTTTCCTCCCTCTTCCCTTCTTCCATTTTTACTGCCTTCCTTAATTTTCTTTCTTTCTTTTTATTTCTCCTTTTTGCTGTCAATGCAAAAGTATTTGAAGTCTCTCTTAAGAATTAAACTGGGAATGCTACCCAATTTTCTTGTTCCTTTTTTTTTTTAAAGACAGCTTTCACCAGTAATAAGTTGGGGAATATTTTTTGTTTGCTCAATCTCAGTGCTAAAACTTGCCAGATAATTAGAGCTAGTTCAGTTCACAGAGAAGAATATATCTTGACTCTATCCCAGTGGTAGAAAAAGATATTTTGTGTGAATTTCTCCTTAGAGATCCTTAATTTTTACCTGTATCCTTAGATGATTGCAAAACTCTTTTACTTGGTTTTTTGAGATGTCTTCCATCTTGCCGTAAGAGCCTTTCCTGAGTGATTATCCTCTCTGCACTTGAAAACTGGAATCAAAGCTGGAGCTCCAAAGCCTACCTTTTAGTAATTTATAGTCCTTTGCAAATAACCAATAAACTACGTGATGGTATTGACAGACCAATAAAACCAATCTAGATCATTGAGACCAAGGAATTTTTTTCCTCAATAGGGAGATAATATGTCCTCAATTTAATTGCAGTATCTCCTGCCTGGTTTTGACCACGTCAAGCCAGGCAAGAAATGCCTAGCCCAGCAGTTCCTGGTTCTTACATATTGATCAGATTGTCTCTACCATAAAGACATACCCTGCCACAGACTTGGACTTGATGAATCCAAGGCAAAGCTCGTGCAGTGAGGTGCCAGGCTACAATAAAACTAATCTATTCATGGTGCTTCTGACGGGGCTGACCTGTTTTCTCTCTGAAAATAATTTTGACTTAGAATGCTAATAGCTTAAGGATGATTTCAAATTTTTGCAAAAGGGTAATTTTTTAGACAACCTTAGTCTGTATACATTCCTAGACAAATAATAAGCAATTAATATTCTAACAACAGGTTATTTTATCTGTTATGAAAGCATTGCCCCGTAAAAACTGAATAGGGAGACTTGATCTATTTGCAAGTAATTAATCTGAAGTTATTTTAAAACACATGTGATATATTGTGGGTACTCAGTATTAACAATTCAGACTTTACAGTAATTGAAGTTAGTAGTCGAGCAAGTATTCTACATTATTTATGCTTTGTGGTTTTGTATGTCTTTAGTGTGTGGGAGGAAATCTACTTTGCAAAAAAAAAATTGTGAAACTATTATCAGATAGAATTAATTTCACAAGACCTTTTAGTTTCATAAATTGTCACAGCGAAACTCTTATAAGGTACAATAACCCTTTGCTTAGAAAAACTGAGAACACGAATACTTGATCTGTACAGTGATGTATAGCCAATGGACACAGACAGTAGTGTGGGGAAGGCCTGTGTGTGGCGGGAGGCTGGGAGGAGGGCAAAGGGAAGCAGAAATTGGGGAAGGGGTGATTATTTGCAATATTGTGAATTCTTGACATAGATATCTTCTCTAGTATCAAGACAGATTTGTGTTTGTGTCTAAAATATTTTGGAAGTATAATCTAACTAAAAAATACATGAAGGTGGCACTGGTATCTTTTTTTAGATCAGGCTTCAGTGTCTGAATTGCCGTTTGCTGTGTGTTCCCAGTTTAGTGATCCCTTCTCCGTGGAAAGGAAACGGCTATCACCGTGGGGGACAAACGGCCCATACAGATTGTGGACATACACGTGTCTGAAATTTAAAGTACCCTTCGTAGAGTGCTAAATTACTGAGGAACGCGTTAATTTTTCTTACACATACTCTGAACAAATGATAGCTTTTAACAATTAATTGCACCTTGCTCTACCGTTCTTGCATCCAGAGGAACAGGGTCAGAAGGAGAAATAATTTAACAGTCGGCGGAGGAGGTTCATGCTGATTCATCCCTTTCCAAATTGAACACACTTAGATCAGATGAATCAAATAACGTGGAGAAGGGTTAGAAGATCATCACAATGGGAGGACGGAGCTGCTCGTGCGGAGAGAATGCCCGCAGCGTGTTCTTTCAACCCGAGCAGCTTTGGAACAGACAGCTTTTTCTGCAGTTCATATGGAAAGAGGGAGGATTGCAGTCAGTTTCAGCATCCGAATAGGACGGCCTTGCCGGTTGTACATCATCTCCGTTTGGGGGGGTTGTATGCAAGTTGTTTGACTCTGTGTGGTGGAGCTGGAGGGCATACAGGTTGAAGGGATGGAGTTTGACAGACAAAGGAAGGTGAACATTGATCTCACGCCACAGTGGTCTTGAGGATGTCCAGGCCACTTTTTCCAGTGTTTGACCTCATGAGTGGAAATATTATTATTAGATTGCTGACTTCAGTCTACCTTGGAAGAACGAATTGTGAGGAATTTCTTCCAGAGTGTATACACCCTAATGCATTGCCTTTTAAAATTTGCCTTTGTTAGAAGGCATCTCCTAAGTGTTATCTAGGCAGTTAGCAGCTGGTATAGAAAACTTGAAATCTATTGCAGATAAGGGGTTTGTGGCCTGGCCGACGTGGCTCAGTGGATTGAGCATCGTCCCGTTGACTGAGAGGTCCCAGTTCAATTCCCAGTTGGGTTGCAGGCTCGATTCTTAGTGGGGGGCGAGCAAGAAGCCGCTGATCGATGTTTCTCTCTCATATTGATGTTTCTGTCTCTCTCTCTCTAAAAATATAAAAAAAAACAAGGGCTTTTTTTTCTATATATATAACTCTAGGAACTCTTTCTGTTTCTAATAATTTTGAATAGCTTTTTTTCCTATTTTGAGAGGAGTCAGAAACAGATTTCAATCATCTCAGAGAATTTCTTTTATGTTCTGTATTTCTCTCTGTCACTTTCCTTCCCTGCCTCTACCTGTCCCCACTGATCCCAAGTGTGTGGCTCACGCCAGGATGCAGGGGTTCATTGCTGAACTAGAGAAGCAGGTGACTCTGGAGGCACTGAGCCTGTTGTACACGCAGGGCACGTGTAAGAGTTGCCGAGCTATCAGCCTTGTAGCCTATAAAGCCACATCCCTGTCAAACCTTCCCCCTTGCTTTCAGTTCAACACATCATGCTTAGGGACACTACCTCTCATTTCGTTAATACTCCATCCGCCAATGCCACCACCATGTTTTTGTCTTTTACTATGTGTTATTTGTTTTTTAATATGAGTACAATGAAAATATAACTAATTAGCTTTTTTTAGTAGAGGAAAGTCATGTATAGGATATCCTAGTTGAACCCTGGACCTTATAGTATTCACACGACCTGTAGGGCAAAAGAGAAACACACGTAGTCAATAATAGTTAAGATTTTCCGAGTGCCTACCATAGAGCAGGCAGAGTAGAAAGTTATGTGCATTTTCTTATTTAGTCCACAAAAGTTCAAATCCCTCCTCTGCCATTTACTAGCAAGTGGCCTTGGTTTTCTCAGATGTAAAATGAGGAAATAGTCTTTAACTCATAGGGTTGTTTCCAGCATTCAATTAGTTAAGATGTGCTCAGTGCTTAGAATAGCATCTGATACATAGCAAATATTCAATATATTTTATGATAAGTAGAGTTTAAAAAGTAAAAAAAAAAAAAGAGAGAGAGAGAGAGAGAATAAAAAGAAATGTTGAAGTTGCTTGGTTTGATCAGGGGAATCTATTGTTAACCTTGATTAAATCTGTCTGCGGAGCCCCCAGTCTGTTGACGTAGGACTTTTTGTCATTGATTCATTATGAAATGGTTCTTACAACTGAATGAGCCAGGAAGGTGAAGGCCAAAACCTTCAGCTAGAATAAAGGGTATGACTGTTGGTTACTCAGTTTTTGTAACTGCAGACCCGGCAACCATCACAAACAAATATACATGCACACACGGGGATACACACACGTATAAGTATACACACTGTAAACTGTTAGAGTTTAAGATCTGCAAAGGGTCTAGCAGAATAACTTTGCATGTATGTCCTAGAACATCAGTTTGCTTTACTCAGTCGTCCCAGTTCTACCAGGCCCTTCTTAAAGAACTAAAAACAGCCCTGGCCAGTTTGGCTCAGCGGTTAGAGCGTCGGCCTGCAGACCAGAGAGGCCTGGGTTCGGTTCCCGCTAAGGGCAGGTACCTCAGTTGCAGTTTGTCCCCACCCCAGTTGGGGTCGTGTGGGTGGCGGCCAGTCGATGTGTCTCTCTCACGCGGATGTTTCTCTCTCTCTTCCTCCCTCTCTCCCTCCCACTCTATCTGAAGATGAATGCAAAAATGTCCTTGAGTGAGGATAAAGAAAACCAAACAAACAAAAAACTGGCACAAACTTTCAGAGAAACTATTTGCTTATTTTTATTTGGAACTTTAACAGTAGTTCATATTAGTTGTTGTACTAATTTAACTTTTGAGACTCTCTCATAAGGAAGTAGCTTTACTCACAAAGATAATGGTCTGCATTTACTTATTAAACGATGAAGGCTTTAACACGAAACTGGGTCTATATTAACTGGGGTACTAGTAGAGTCTGTGTAATTCAGGTCCTTTTGTAAGTGGAATATGCTGTAAAGAAATTGCTAATGACTCATTTAATGCAATATTTATATATAAACTTAAAAACATTTATGAATCATTAAAATTATCTTTACAAAGAATTTTTAAACAACAAATGTGATGTTATCTGGGGGAAAAAAACACCCAGGAAACAAAATTGCCTACACAGTGGAATCTCAGCTATCTAAAGAACGCATAGGAACAAGGTCAGCTGGCAGGATGCCATGTTGTTCAAAGGCGATGCTTCTAAGGGTAGTATTATGAGTGACTTTTTCACTCCAGGTACTTTATACATAAGTATACCTTCCAGACTTTCTATTGCATCCATGTGTGTGCATATATATTTCTTTTATAATATGACTTAAAACAATAACAATTTTACATAAAGACCCAAAAGGAAAACTCATCATTTCATGCACTTTAAGAAACAGATTTTACTATATGCTTTTTAAAATTTAATTTTGTATCTTATTTTACCTTGAGCATAATACATTCCATTTTCTTTTTTCAATTTTAAAAATTGTTTTTTTCCTACTCTAATAAAAATAAGTCTCCCAAATCTTTAAATCTTAAGAAATCAACAGATAGCTACAAGTTGTTTGAGAAGAGTATTTTATACTTACCACAATTCTATAACTCATAATTATAGGATTGATTCCCTTATCTTATTAGTTTTTTCTTTATTGATTTTAGGGAAAGAGGAAGGGAAAGGGAGAGATAGAAACATCGATGAGAGAGAACATCGATTGGCCACCTCCTGTATGCCCCCCACTGGGATTGGGCCCACAACCTGGGCATGTGCCCTGACCGGGAATCGAACCAGCTACCTCGTGGTGCATGGGTCCATGTTCAACTACTGAGCCACACCGGCTGGGCTGATTCCCTTATCTTAAATGCTTCAATAGATTTTAAATCTATACTTTGGGGAGGTATCTTCTTTACTTTTGAACTTTGGTTCATTCATATCAATTGAGGTAGAGCCTACTTAATCCAGATCTTTTTGTGAATAGGTAGACCATGCTATAATAAGCAGATTTGCTAATGACTCATTTAAAGTCTGATAAAATACTTTGTTATATTTTTATGACTCTCTTATTTCTTAAATTTTTTCACATGTGGTTGCCATTGTATTCACTAAGCAGAGTGATCCTAAATTTGCTGAGATGCCTTTAAAGCAGTGATAAGAATTTATTGACTTTTTAAATGTGCTATAACATATTTTCTCTTAGACAAGTCAGATTTCTTTTACAGTGAGTACAGTGGCCTTTTTTTTTTTTTTTTTTTAAATTTAGTAATGTCTACTGTGTTCATTTCTTTCATCTTTTAGGAGAGCTGTATCGCATTCTTTCTGTTGGGAGCCATACCGGATTTAAAGAGTGCACACCACTAGTCTGATTATTTTCAATAATCATTTCTGTTGCTGCCATATAAGTATTAGGTAACATTTACTGTTGGTTGTTGAGTTCCTTTTTCCAGACATCCTTTTCTTTAAGAGTCTATTTCATTTATCCCCAGGGTGTGAGCAAGCAGCTCAGTAGCTCAACATTTATTCTGTGAAATAGTATGGGAAGAATAATTAAATCTCCATGCAGTCAAGAAGGGTGGAAATGTAGTCCACCATCCACAGGATCTCCCGTGCATGTACACCCGGGCTGCAGCAACGCAGGAGAACTGGTGTGAAGGGCCAGCTTTTCCTGTAGCTTTCTCATTTCTTGACATAATTTACATTTACAAATGTAAGGCCAAAGCAACACGTCCTTCCTAGTTATAGCTTACCCTCGATGCCTATGTTTAATTTTAGGTGGTTGCTATTTATCACATATTTGACAATTACCCACAGCAACCCTAATTGCACAGAATCTCCTGAGCGAAAATAGATTTCGTTTCGTCGTGTTTTCTGCCAGCTTTCTCAGTCATGAAGATGAACGTGTTTGCAGTAAAACATGGAATTATTTGAATTGAAAGTCAAGCTGTTTAGAAATAATGTATGATGGCTGTGGAAGCTACGGAAACATTTTTTTGTGACTCCATGTGATTTCCTCATCGTATGATCAAGTCACTCATTTGGAGGTAAAGCTACTTCTTCACATAGCAAAGGATGTACCCAGAGTTTCACAGTGTTAAATAAAGATTACGTTTTGTTATGAAATTTAACCAAAAACTTTTCTTCTCTGAAAACTAAAGGAATTGGCTGAGAATAATCGGAGCCACAAATATGAATGCTAAGGAGGGTTAAAGTTGTCTATTTCATTCTAAAGTGTGAGTACGTAGAAAAGAAAAGATGTGTTATTATCTTGTGAACTTCTCCAACATAGCCAGATTCTTTTAAATCTTAGATTTTCAGGTACATTATCTCAGTTTTCCATCTTACTTTGCCTGTTCAGCTAAAGCTCAAATTGCAACCAGAATTCTTAATGAATAATTGAAACGTTTACTATGTTGGGGAAAGGTTACTGGAAAAAAACGTGGAACTGCCACTGGGGCGAATTCTAAAGAGAAATGCAGAAAATGGGGCCCTGGGGTAAAACAGTTAAACCTCTCATGAAAGCACACATTTTGTTAGATTTGAAAAAAACATGACTCTGTGGTTGAAAACAAAGCAGAGAACTTTGCATTTGATGATTGACTGAGCAGTCAACAGTATTTTTTAACCTAGTATATTAAGACTTTGTGAAAATGATGCAAAACCCAAATCATTGAAATTTGTATCTGGAAACAATCAAAGGATCGTAGAATACAGGTGAGAAGGCTAAGGAATAAGTGATTTGGCCGAATGTACGGTCACCTGGCTGTATTGTTAGTGGCCAAGAAAATCCCGGTGAGAAAGGGGACCTCTAAGAAGGAATGGGGACTGCTGGGCGGACTCGGGAGCCAACGGACGGTCATGGGTTTAAAGCAGAAGAACAAACCACATGATCCAGGGTAGGGGCAAAATATTGTCCCTCTGTAAGCTCTGCAAAGAAATCTAATGCGACCAAACTCACCGAGTTCTAAGGGGGAGGAGATTGCAGTCTTCTCCAAATGTTTAATAACATTCTTCTGTTGTCTAAAGCCTACCTGGGCTCCTGGCGGGTAACAGTCACCCAGCCAGCCAGCAGTGCGTTCAGTCACCCAGCATGCTGTTATCATGTGTCAACTCTGTGACCTGGAAGCCCATAAGGACACAGTTGCTGCCTTCAAGAAGCTTACACAGTCCATCAGTGGGGGTGACTGTGGCACATGGGGAAACCTAATGGTTAACATTTACTAAGTGTGTTACTGTACACCAGTGGCTGTCCTAAATACATTATCCACGACATTTTATTTAATCTTCACAACCATCCTTTGAAGTAGTTACTGGTTTTTAGGAAATTGAGGCATAGGACAGTTCAGTGACATTACTAGTAGCTGGCGGAGGCTGGGTTGTGACACAGGCAAGTCTGGCTCCAGACCCATGCCCTTCCTGCCCCTGCGTGGTGCTAACAGGATGGAGCACTGTGCAATGACATGTCATGCTAACAAGTCTGTGTTGACAAAATATGTCTGCACTGTGTTGTGTGGGAAAAGGCAGACTGAAAATCAGGGTATATCAAATACTCAATTTTAAAAAGCCACCAAAATATTCCCAGTATTGTTCCTGGATGGTGAGATTAAGGATAAAGGTTTTTCTTCTTCTCCTCCTCCTCCCTCTCCATCTCTCTTTTCTCCTGTTCTTCTTCCTTTGTATATTTTCCAAACATTTGCAGTGAGTGTAGTAATTTCATAAGAAACTCATTATTAAAGGTTTCCAGTAAGAACACATCTCCTATATATGGAAAAAATCTAATAGATGTTCAATCATCTTAATAGGAATGCATCTATTTAGTATATCGAGATCAGACTATAAACTGTACACATTTAATGGATAATACTTACTTTTGATTGTGTGCACAGATTTGCTTCATCAGGTAGCTCATGGGCTCACAGCCCCAGTGGTTCAAAGTTAACTATTTCAATTTTATTAAAGGGTGAGTGATGTTGTGTTGAATTAGAAGGTCTCCTACGGAGTGAAGTTTAGTCTCCATGCCCACCACTTTCAGAGCAGACGGTTTTGGTCCTGTTGGTGGGGCAGGATTTTGGGGTGTTGGGGTCTTGCCCAGGTTTGCTGTGTGTGAAGCTGAGAGGACACAGGGAAGTCCAGTGGAGGCCAGTGGGGCGGTCAGCAGGAGAGTGGAGGTGGAGGGCTGGCGGAGACAGCCCTCAGACTATCCTGCAGGGCCTTTATGAACACCTACTGTGTTTGAAAGGCCCGGAGACAGACTGTTTCTCCCGGTTCTTTTTTTAATATGAAAGCTCAGTCATAGAAAGCACATAAAGCATCATGCTCTTAATTACCTTAATATGAATTATTTGCTTTCTGGATTTAAAAAAAGAAACTAAATACTGACCAACTTCTTTAGATTTCTCTGTATTGCCTGGCCAGTGTGGCTCAGTGGATTGAGCGTCATCCCATGGACTGAGAGGTCCTGGTTCAATTCCAGGTCAGAGCACATGCCCGGTTTGTGGGCTCGATCCCCAGTAGGGGGCGGTGCAGGGGGCAGCCAATCAATATTTCTCTCTCACATCAATGTTTCTCTCTCTCTCTCTCCCTTCCTCTCTCTCTAAAAAAATCAATAAAAACATTTAAAAAATAGATTTCTCTGCTTGTTACTGAACCTCTTAGTCCCAGAGTTATGACAATGAATTCACCAAATGCACCACAACTTCATTCTAAAACCAAATCGATGACTTTTCAGTGACCTGTTTTTAATCATCCATCACCTTGTTACTCTTGATTAGCAACTATAATTAGTTGCTTCTGCCACCATCGTCATATCTGAGTGGCTAGAAACACCCAACTGGGGAATCTGAATGATCGAGATCCCTAATCCTGTATTAATTTCACATTAAATAACCCAATTTGGCTCTCAGCCAATTGGACAATGTATTCCCTTCACCCCAGCTTAATTTTGACAACTACGTCAGTGGTTGTGATATGTTGGTTTATTTCATGTATAGAATTAAACTACAAATTTTCCCGTTGGCAAACAAAATGCTTTTTTGTTGTTGATGTTCTCATAAAGAGCATAGCAGTTACACCATCAAATGTATGCAAACTTAAGGAATCTAGTTCAATTACATTTTCTCTAGAGCCATAAGGATTTTGGAAAATCTTGTGTCTTTATGAGCCAACACGTATTGGCCAAATAAATTATGTTGTCTTTTTGTAAGAGTAATGTTTCTCAGAAGGGTGATTTTTTAAAGACTGCTTCAGAGCACTGAGCATGTTTACAAAAGCTAAGGTAGCTTAGTCACATCAGCAAATATATTTTTCAACATCTTTGTATTTGGGGAAACCAAACTAAAATGCTAGTTGTTTTAATTATTCATGGTTTTTAATGTAGTTTTTCTTTTTATAAGTATGTTGATAACACAGTTGTCCCTGCCAATCTGCAGGGGACTGGTTCCAGGACCCCCCTTGGATACCCTTATATAAAATGGCGTAGAACGTCTTAGAGAAAATACTGTTTCAGTACAAGGTTGGTTGACTCCATGCATGCAAAACCCAGCTATATGAAGGCTCAACTCTACAGGGTGGGGCAAAAGTAGGTTCACAGTTGTTTGTATGGAAAAGAATACAATAATAAATAGTACAAGAATAAACTGTTTTGCGCACTCACAACTGTAAACCTACTTTTGCCACTCCCTGTATATTTATCGGAAAAAAAATCCCTGTATCAGTAGATCCACACAGTTCAAAGTTGTGTTGTTCAAGGGTCAACTGTATAATTTATGTATAATACTCAACTATACATATTCTGATTATATAAATTATTTAGATATAACTTATAATTCTGTGAAGGTAATTAAAAAAAATAATAATGATAATAGCCCAGCTGGCGTGGCTCGGTGGATTGAGTGTCGTCCCGTGGACTGAGAGGTCCCGGTTGGATTCCCAGTCAGGACACATGCCCGGGTTGTGGGCTCGATCCCCTGAAGGGGGCGTGCAAGAGGCAGCCAATCGATGTAGCTCTCTCACATCGATGTTTCTATCTCTCTCTCCCTTCCTCTCTCTCTAAAAAATCAATAAAAGTATATTTAAAATAATAATTAACATTTCTTGAATGCCTACCATGTGCCAGCCGCTGTTCGAAGTACTTACTGTTCCAAAATAAATCTCAAAAGCTAAAATTGGACCCTAGTAGTGTACTAATTTATACTTCGCAGAATCCCTGAGATAGATACTATTTTATTCTCCTTTTATAGATGAGGGAGATGAAACGCAGGTTAATAACTTGCTCAAGAGCGCACAGCTAGTGTTTGATAGTCAAGGTTAAGCTCAGACCTCCATTTGCAAGCAATTACGTGGCTCATGCATACTTTTTTTTTTAAAAGCCCAATTATGCACTTTATATAGGTAGATTTTCTTCTTTCTTCAAAACCTGGGCCCTGTGGACTGTGATGTCAAAGTAATGCAAGGGTGTACAAAGATTAGGGGGAAGGAAGGCAGGCCAGGAAGCTTTAATAAGCCTTGGTTTTCCACTGTCATCCTGAGGCTGGGTCTCTGATGGGAAGGCGGGGACTGAGAACAAGAGGCTTTTCTCCCTCCCTCCTATCTTTGGCAACTAAGGAAGGAGTGAGGATTAGATGTAGGGGAGGACAAGAATGCAAAGATTATTTGTTCCTCCTTCTGTTGCATTTTTAAAATGTGCTACAAGGGCCTCAGGCAGAGGAGAAAGGAGAGGAGGAGCAACCCTAGACCCTAAAGTGTAAGAGGACCTGGAAGATCTAGCAAAGATTGTCAGTGCTGACTGTTCAGCCATATCCTTTCACCAGCCCACACTCTTCTATTTCAAGGACCTGGGCAGGTGTGTAGGTATTATTTTGAAATTTATGTTAACAGCTATAAAAATAGCTACTTTCACAGATGTGTTTCCATCTTGATTCTAGAAAATGTAGTGTGAAAAATCACAATTTCTTAATATTTGTTTTTTGGAAAGACTTCCCTCTTTCTCAGGGGCTCTGTAATAGGATATTTTAAAATAGCAATATACTACACTCCCTTTAAAATAGGATTCAATGAAAAATAACATATGCAAAGTTTTAGGTCAATAATATCATCATGTAAAGAGAAGAACACCTTAATTATAATGAACTGCTCTGGCAAATTCTTGCCTAGACCAGTTCCTGACACACAGGCATTTAGTAAATGCTGACGTAAGATGCTCCATGTTTTCTTCAAAATGGGCACTGAAGTGAGAATTCACGTGTCATCTAAAAAATTGTGCTTTCTGTTTCTCTGGATTTTTAAAAATCAGTGGTGGAAATTTTTCAGACTTTTAAATATTGCCTCTCTTCTATCTAGTTTCTTCTCGTTAGATGTATATTAGACTTTCTCCTCATTCTCGGTCCTCCATCATATCTCTTAGCCTCCTTTGTGTATTTTCTCTCTCCAGGTCTCTGTGCTATATTCTGGGTAGTTTCTTCTGATCCATCATCCTGCTTACTAATTCTGTCTTCAGCTGTGTTTAAATGGTTGCTAAATCCTCAGGGCCCATTGTACCCAATTATAGCATTTAGTTGTTGTTTTTTATGAGCAGTTTTAACTACTTTTAAGAATTGATGTTTAATAACATTATTTTTTAGAGGTCTTTAGGAAAAAAAAAGAAAACTTACTAATTTTAATAGGATAAAACTCATTCCCTCTTCAAACTATCATGTGGGTGTATTGAATCCTTTTATCACTTTACTCTTCTGTAGATTATTTATTAAGATGACTTAAAAATATAAGCAATGAAAGAATGCATTGGACCTGGAAGGTAAGCAGTGAAGAGTATTTTCCTGGTATACTCTGAATTAAATCATCAACAGAGTATTTCTATTTTAACAGTTATATATATTAAATAATCACCTAATCATTTTTATCTCCTGTTGCTTGCTTAATTCTTGTGATTTACATTTTTCAGTTTAAGTATTTCACAGGTGTTTTTTTATTTCAGTAAAAGATGCCCTTGTTGTCTAACTCTTTTATTATTTCTGCTAACTCTCACTCTTGATGGAGTTCAGAGTTAGTTGATCTTAAACGATGAACAACTAGAAAATCTAAATCGAGGATACTTTTCTCCAGACTCTTTGTGTTTGTCATCAGGACCTGCTGACTTAGGGCCACTGCAGCCCCTGAGACCATCACAGGCTTTCTTAAGACTCTCTGGCTCGCCTCTGCCCCCTTGGTATTGCCTCAATCCCAGTCTCCCATTGTAGCACTGACAATCACATTTGCTCTCAGGAAAACAGCTCTTTTGCAACCCCCTGGGTATTTTTTGATTTTCACCTTGGAAATTTTTCTTACAATCTGTGAGTTCAGCGATGCAACAATACTTTTTACTCCCAGTTATTTTATATTCGAGAAGACCCTTCAGAGCATCTAAACAACCAGTCCCCTGAGAGTGGAATTATATAGCATTATGTAGCCTCTGACATACGACTTCCCTTGAAAGTAGTTTGAGATACAACCAGAAACCAGTGTCCTGAGCCGCAGCTGATTGTGTCAGCTGAGGACCAGGTGGAGACCGTCTGCGACCCTGCCTGTAAACTGACAAGTGCCATGCAGCCCTTACGTTGAACATGCCTTGGGGCTTCCTGCAGATCGAAAGAGGCCACCTTCCAACCAGTTCTTGGAGGGGTGGCCAAGGGCAGCAGAGCTGACCTTGCTCTCAATCTATAGTCTGATCATTGTCACTCCAGACGTGTGATCTCAGTGTGCCTAGCACCGATGGACTTGGGTACCTGGCAATGAATAGTATTTTATTACCCTAGATGGTCAAATGAAATGACAGAGCCCCCAGAATTGGTTCTTTCATCGTGATGAGATCAACCGAAAGACTAACCAATCTCATTCACATTGCCTTCATGAAGCTAGATTTTATAATTATTCCCCATGCCCTCCATCTTTATCAAAGCATACCTACACTCCTTCCACACTGTTTTTTTTTAAAAAAAAAAAAATATGTTTTTATTGATTTTTTAGAGAGACAGAGAGATTGAAACATCGATGTGAGAGAGAAACATTGATCGGCTTCCTCCTGCATGCCCCCCACTGGGGATCGAGCCCGTAACCGGGGGATGTGCCCTGACTGGGAATCGAACCGGGACCTCTCAGCCCATGGGATGATGCTCAATCCACTGAGCCACACCAGCCGGGCCACACTATTGTTTTTATTACCAGTTGTTCAGCTGAAAACTATGGCCAAAGTTGTTTCACTTTAATTGTGCTCTCCAATAATAGTAACATCGACATTCCTTTTTCGCATGTATTTCGAAGTAATGGTGTTTTATAAAATGTCACAGATTTTTAAACCTTGATTTTATTCATTATCACTTTTGCTTTAACAATTTTTCTGGTACTCTGTGAGATTTACAGTTTCAATTTGATATGTGCACTCACCTCGTCCTTTTATTATATTAGTGCCTAGCACAGTTCAGAGCGATGCCTTACTCATATTTCCCAGTGTTGGATAATTCTTGTTTATTAGATTTCGGGGCCTGCAGATTTACTGTCCCATCTCTACTGGGCAATTTATCCAAAGAGAGAAAGTTGCTATTTATGTCTTGACTATCAGCACATTAACTTTGTAGGGGGATCTGGGGGTGGGGGGAAGACATGCCTTGACTTTCAGTTGTACTCTGTTAAATGGTCGGTTTTTTGTGTGTTCAGACGCTTATGAGGTCATGGGGCATTTTTAGAACTGAAGTCTGAGTTGATATATATCACTCCAGGCTAAGTGCCTTGCGTTATGCATCTGAAGTTCTCAGTCCTCAGTCCTGTTATCATAGCATTATAATCCATTCATGCTCATCTTAATACATGTAGATTAAAGGGAAATAAAAATGTTCACACCTTTTGGCTCAGTCGTCTTGCCCCTTTGAATTTATCCTGAGGAAATTGTCCAGTAGCATTTAAAAATAACTGCAGAACAATGCATGTCATAGTATTTTCTGCAACAGTTCATCAATAGAAAAGAACGGGCATTATTGAAATGCCTGATATTTTATTGAGTTTGGAGGCATCAGCTTGATGAACTGTTATGCAGACATTGAAGTCACGATGATGACCAGAGAAACCTAGGGTTTCTACAAAATAGATAATGGAATCGAATATGCACAGAGATCATAGCTTGACAAATCTGTAGGCTTATGGACATAAATTAGACAGGAAAGTACAAAAATGAACTGTGTTTGCTGGAGAATTCAAGGTATGTTTATTCATTTGAAATATTTCCTTCAAATGCCATTATGTTGTTTTTACAGCAAATGTGCAGTTTTTAAGAGGAGTGAAAAGGAGGTGTAGACAAGTTTAGGGCGTCTGCATTGTCCCTCAGGCCAGGTGCTTGCAGAGTTTATACCCCGTGCCGAGAAGGCACTTTCAGTGTGATGTTAAAGGGACATCTTAAACATCATCCTTTGGAGAGAGAGGACATTCTGAAGAGGCAGCTTTAACAGAGGAAGTGAGGTTGGATCATTTATCTCACTTTCTCTTTTGTTTTTATCATTCTTGACAGATTCAATCTTTTCCCATGACAGCCCCTCAGAGCCAAATGCCCCAAGCCCTGTTCCCTTTCCAGAGCCCTCCTCCATCCAGGGAACCCTATCCAAGTAACATGCACGCACCATAGACTTTGATGGTTCCCGTGGTATCTTCCTTAATTTCCTAATCGATTTTCTTTCCCATTCTATCCACCAATGTAAATGTCACCTCTTGTCCTGTTTTGGAACCTGCCCAAACACGCATTTTCCTGAGGAAACCACTGGGTGTGGCCACATCCCATACCCCGCCCTGCCTCTTAGTCCACCAACTTGTACTGCTCCCTTGTCTCACGGTCCCCACTCTTACTTATGGTTTTGCTAGTATCCATTTGTTCATCCTGTGAATTTCGGTGCATGTCTTAAAGTCGACTTAATGCACCTTGACCCCGATTCCTCCTCGCAGTTCTATGGACCAGGGCAGGCCCCTTCCTTTTCCTGGCCTCTTTGCACGGCTCTCAGAACAGTGATCCGCATTAAATGTGTATCAGGAAGTATTGCCAATCGACTCAGAAGCTTCAGTAGTTTCAAGGTGCCAAGTGTTTCTTTTCCGTGGAAAACCAGTCATGAGAATAGGGCCTTTTTTGAGGACTTACTATGTGACAAGCACTAGGTTAAATACTTTTCACTTATTATTTCATTTATTCTTTTTTTTTTAAGTTCTTTTTATTACTTTTTTTTCTTTTATTGATTTTTAGAGAGGAAGGGAGAGGGAGAGAGAGATAGAAACATCGATGAGAGAGAACATCGACTGGCCGCCTCCTGCATGCCCTCCACTGGGGATCAGGTCCACAACCTGGGCATGTGTCCTGACCGGGAATCAAACCAGCAACCTCTTGGTGCATGGGTTGACGTTCAACCACTGAGCCACACTGGCAGAGCATATTAATTTATTCTTAACTGTAACCTTATTACGTAGGGATTGTTATTATCTGATTTTTACAGTTAAGGAAACTGAGACACAAAGAGATAAGCAAGTAATTAAGGACATTGCCGAGACGGTATCTCAGACTCCAAAACCTCCCATCACATGACAACAATGGCCACACCTGGGGTCGAAGGCAATTGTGGAGAGGTTAGATTTTATTTCAGGATTTCAAAACTTGAGAGATGTTCTATAAACATCTGAGTTTTGGTTTTTCTTGACAAATAGAAAAGTCTGGCAACCATTTGCTAGCGTTGAGTAGAATGTTCCTTTAAAGAGGAAATACTTCCTCCCAGCATGCCACAGTTGGGCTCATGTCATTTATAGTTTCATTGTGGTGTTTAACACTTAAAGGTTTTCCTGCTAATGTGAAATCTTGAGGGTTTTTTTGGGGGGGGGAGGTGTTCGGATTATTTAAGTTTCTATTAGCAATTTTGAGCATTATGGGGAAAAATTAATGTGAAATCCCAAGTTCAGGAATTTGAAGGTCACCTCAAGGTTCCTTCAAGCAGGCTCAGCATAACCACCGAAGTGCCAGATTTCTGCCACAGAGTGACAACATAGAAATGGGAAGCAATATGACCAGGGAAAATTTCAGGTTTGCCTGAAATCGCCAAGGCAAACTCTTATCAGACTCTTATCATGCCAGAGTCTGATATTCCCTGTGCTTTGTTTTAAAAAGAAATCAGCACTACCAAATAATCATTTAAAAACACAACTAGGATGGGATCTCACCCCTGCATAGGCGCCTCGGAGGCTCCTCACCGCCTGGGAAGGCCCAAGCTTTGTGCGGCTCAGGGGGCTCTCGTGACCCGGTCTGTGCTTGCTCAAACCCAAGCCTGCTGTCCTCCCACCAAAATGCTGTGTTAAAGTAGGAGCCCTGGACATGTGATTAAGTAACTATTACATGAGTGCAACAGTCTGGACAGGTTTATATTTTAGGTAGACTGATGGGTGAGACTTCCGTAGGGAAAGGACTCTGAGTGAGGCAAAGGAGCCCTCAAGGTGCATATCTGGCGACGGTACGGGCAGAAGAAACAAGTGCAAAGGCCCTGAGGCAGCCGCGTGCAGTGACCAAGGCAGAGCGGAGCCCACTGTGCTGGAGCGCACGGAGGAGAGAGCGGTGGCGGATGAGGTCAGAGGTGACATGGGGCCAGGCCATATGAGCCTTTGGGTCATAAGGAGGACATTTAGGTGACACAGCAGCTGTTGGAGGGGTCTAGGTAAGGGATGACAAGATCTGACTTACGTCTTAATGAGATGGTCCTGGTTCTAGTGCTGAAAAGAGTGAGGAGAGAAGCAGGGAGATCAGTTAAGAGTCCTTTGTGGTCATCTGTACAAGAGACGATGGTAAAAAAAAAAAAAAAAAAAAAAAAAAAAAAAAAAAAAGGCTAGTTATCTATGGAAGGATGAATCAACACATTTGGTCAATGGACCGGATGTGGGGCATGAGGGAAAGAGCAGCATCAAAGATGAAATTAAGGTTTTTGGTCTGACCATCTGGAAAAATTCATGTCCACTGAGCTATGGGGGATATAGGAGGAACTTGTTTGGGGTGCGAGCCAGGAGTTTCCTTTGGGACAAGTTCATTTGAGAGGCCTATCAGATGTCTAAGGGACATGTCAGGCAGACGGCTGGATGCATGAGTCTGGATTTCAGGAGAGAGGTTAGGCTGAAGATAAAAATTGGGGAGTCATCAGCATATAGGTATTATTTAAAGCTGTGAGCCCAGGGGTGTTCCAGCCAATCCTTCGAGATCAAGGAGATGGGCGGGAGATTGAGAAGGAGCAGCCAGAAAAAAGCAGAAGGACAACCAGGCTGTCTTTTCATGTTCTGAGCTTAGGAGGAAAAGCATTCCAAGAAGAGTGGTCAACCGCCGATGATAACTCAAAGATGAGATGTGAGAATCGACCTTCCCAGGCAACCTGGAGGAGAGGAGTGGGCAAGGTCCCTGCCCTCTTGGAATTTACATGCAATAGGAAGTTTGACAGATGAATACAGAAAATATAGTCAGGTAAAGATCAGTGCTACAGGATGGAAAAAGAAAAAAGAAGGTGGGGTCAGGAGATAATGGCAGGGATGTTATTTTAGATAGGGCTGTCAGGGAATACCTCCTCAGGAGGTAGTATTTGAGTCCAGGTCTGAAGGAAGCGTGGGCACCAAGGCTGGCATTCAGTGAGGAGGCTCCCGTATAGCCTTATGGATTTTCACCAGCATCCTCCCGATTGCCCAGATGTTTGGACTAACTAGTTGTCTCCTAAAAGTGGTCCAGTTATTGAACATGTTGCATGTAGTCTCTGGCTGAGCCATAGGAATATATGGGGGAAATAGCGTTCCAGGTGCAGAGGACAGCCTGAGGCTGGGCATGTTCAGTGTTCAAGCCATCAGCCCAAGGCCAGTGTGGCTGGGCAGGGAGAGGAATGACTCGGAGCTCCGCTGCCTTCAGGAAAGCTCTCTGCTATCTAACAATGCCTATTTAACTTAAGTAACTGTCACTCTCTAAACGTGTGTGTGTGTATAGGATGTGTGTGTATATAGTATGTGTGTGTATATATGTAATCATGTATTGCACACCATAATTTTGCTCATTGCCAGTTAAGAACCACCTTTCTGGATAGACTATGAACTACATCCCACCACTAAGTACTGTACTTACCAATTTTAAAGTCACACATTTCTAAAGAAAAAGGAAAATTATAAAGGCTGAGGTTTCTCTTGAATATTTTCCCATTGAGAGGATTATATACAAGTCAATATCAGTGACCCTGAATAAAGTTATAAACTCACCCCTTCTAAAAGGAATAGGTCTATCAACTCATAATTTTTTTTGCAGAGGGTGTCTTATTATCTAGAATACATTGGCTGGAAAATACTTTCCTCCAGTTTTAAGATCTCTTTCTCTTAAATCTATCTATATAATACAAAAAGAAAAAATTACATTGTAATTAGAAAACTATTCACCCATATAAAAATCCCAAACTCAGTTTCATTTTTTTGTGCTTCCTGCTGATTTTTGTTTCAAACATATAAGTATTTTTTATAATTGCAATATATGTATGCATGTGTATATATTTGTGTATGTATCTTTTTACTTTTCCTTAATATTTTTATAAATATTCTTCATATTTATTATGTTAATCTTTTTAACTGTAGCATGATATTCAATATTTATACATTTAAAACAACAGCGGAATCACTGAACATATTTATTGTTTTCTCATTGGCAAATATCTCCCCAGATACGTCATCAGCAATGGATGAGTTTACTTTTTTACTCTAGTCCAACCCCAAAGACCTTTATTGTTGGGAGAAAAAGAAAAAATGTTTGCTGAAATGTTTGCTGGTGTAATTCCCTTCATTTCTATTTCTTTAATTATTACAGCATGTTTCTTCTTTAGCTAAATTTCTGAATCTCTTATTGACTTTTATCCATTGGGATTTTGATGATGATTTTATTTATTTTTAACGTGTTTTATTTTACTACAAAAATAACCTTTTACTAATTAGAGCTGTTGTAAAAATTTTTTCTTTCTTTAAACTTTTTTATCTTAACTTGTTGTCCTCTTAGCTCTTATTTTTACCATTTTCCTCTCGAGTGTGCCACTTCTGTTTTTTCGGTCTGAATCCCATATCTGAGATTTCTTTAGGCTCATGTCCTTATCCTTCATTGTGTTGGCTACACTCTTCATTTGTGATTCTCTAGGACTTACCGACAGGCTGTAATTCCTTTTCATTATTAGCAAAATACAAAGCTTTGAAATACCTAACTCCTCCCTATTCTCCCCCTTGCTTCATATTTTTAAGGTATTTTTCATCCCTTAGTCAAAGCACAACTAATAAACAGCATTTCATAATACCTGTCACTCAGAACAGGCGCTGACTGTGAACAGCCCGCCGGCCTGCCCGCGGCTGGGTGTGAGGCCTCCCTGCTGCTCTTGCTCTGAACGTCTGCTACTGCTTCCCTTGTCTTCGATTTTATCAGAAGGGAGAGTGAGATAGAGAGAATGATGTTCATGTCAGCCAGCTTGGTATATTGAGGTAGCTTTATATGTAGCAAAGAAGCAAAGAGGAAAGATACTTCCTTCTTCATCACATAATTGCAGCAGCCGGTTGTTTCTCACTTACGTGCAGTTCTGCCCCGTCCTGATGGCTGCATCAGGATGGTGTGGGCTTTGCTGCCCAGCCGTCCATTGCTGGTAACATTCTATCTGTAGCGTTCCTTTAGGACAGAGCTAAATGCAGAGCTTGCGCTTCATTGTACTTCCAGCAGCTTCTTTTAGCTTCTTTTAGCTTGCTGAGTAACAGTTGCTGTGAGTTACCTACCATGCCTCCTCTTCCCCACACAGCCTCAGCCACGAGACTCTGTGTTACAGCAAGTGTGTCACTGGTTCCGCGCAGCACTTTGTTTTTCGTGGACTCTAAACTGTGGCTTGATATGATATGGGTGAGAATGCCCATGAAAGTGAAGACAGGGTGCAGAGTAAGCCTTGGTCTTTAAAGACCCTATAGAAAGTCAATACTCTGGTGTCCATTTTAACTTAATTTGATAGAATTTCTTGTGTGTTTGGGGGATATTTAAAAAAGTCTTTATTTGGCCCCCATTTTCTGCTTTTCAAGGTTAAATGACTTACGTATATCAATATCCACTGATACACTACTTGAATGTATTTATTTTTGATGAAAAGTTTATCCTGTGAGTCACCATCTGTGTGTGTGTCAATCTTTGATCAGCTCTGGGAATGTGCTGAGTCACACCAGCCAAGATCCTTGATGGGGTCCAGCCTCTGCCTTCAGATGCTGTTGAAGGGCAGGATTGAAGGCATTGGCTGTTTCAGAGTACCGCCACAGCATTGTAACATATGTAAAAACTAGCCACTTTAAAAAGCCAATCCCTCACACGTGGTTTTTGAACTTTTTGAGATGTAGGCAAGCTGTGAAATATTAAAGCAGGGAAATACACACACACTCACCACATACACACCACACACACACACACACAATGCTCCCATGAGCCTGGGAAGGTCTAGATGGGGCTTCAAAACTGAGTTTGAGTACTGTTTTTGGAGGGGTGGGTCATGTTGTTTTATTGTTGTTTGGGCAAATATTAAGATTTCAAAGGCAAAGAAAATGATCCCGAAATGTATTGCAAAGAAGGTGAAAGCAAGATATCTCCTTTTAGCCTCCCATGTTTCTAAGGAATGACAACTATACCTCCTCTTCCCTCGGCCCAGTAATTGTGAGGACACGTGACGTCCTATCTGGCAGTCATTCCCTCGCCAGTGGAATAAATGGGGACAAAACTGAGCATGAATTGCCTTTTGATTTGAATTCATCTTCAACTGGCCAAAAAAATAATAAAAATGGTCATGGGAACAGAGCAACACAGATGTTCAGAAGCTAAGGAAGCAGTCAGCAGTTTGAAAAGAATTCCTCGTACACCATGCTTCCAAAGATATGGAACCAATGACTCATGGCAGTGTAAACTTCAATTTGGGCCCTGGTGGGTGTCAGTAAATAACAGTTGTATGAAAGCAGAGTCTACTCTGTAACTTCCTCCCAGACTCGTGGTTGTGTATTTCCTAGAATGCTCCAATAACATGTTTATGTATGTCCCGGGCTTTGGCAACCAGAGTGTAGGCTCGTCCAGTCATGACTGTGAGTAACAAAAGAATGCATTCTATTTAAAGAGTGTTAGTATCTATTTAGGTAGGAGACACAAATTGAAAGCTTTATAGAAATATAGTGCCTCCAGAAAGACAAATACCACATGATCTCACTTATTTGTGGAATGTAATGAACAAAATAAGCTGGTGAACAAAATAGAGCCAGAGACATAGAAAGGAGTACGGTTCAGACTGACAAACGTCAGAGGAGGGGGGTACGGGGCAGCAATGAGATAAACCAAAGAACTTATATGCATAACCAATAGACATAGACAACAATGCTTGGGGGGGGGGATGGGGAGGAGGGTGTCTAGGGGGGAAAAAGGAGAAACATCTGTAACAAAAATAAATTAATAAAAGTTAAAAAAAATATATATATATATTGTGCCTCTAACCCCTTCCCGAGGTTGTAAGAAGGAGAGCGAAACTTGATCAGCAATCACTCAGACCAAGCGGATCTTTGACAGCTTTTTACCTGTTGTACTAAAACCCATCTTAGGATCATAATTAATTCCAGTGTTTTCATAACTTAAAAATTTTCCCATTTGTATCCATCTCCTTATATTCCCCCACATAATTAGACCCTTCTCTTTGGCTTTCCTATTAAGTCTTTTTTTTCCTTTACATTTATAATTTATTTCAGTTTGACCTTGATGTGCAGACCTTGAGCAAGAAGTACATCCGAATTTCAATTTCATGTGAAACATATCGCAAAAATATTGATATTTAAGGATGAGAAGAACTCTGTGGTGATTATTTATCTAAAAGTGATTATAATAGTGGATAAGTATGTTTTTATAAAAAAAAAAAAAAAAAAAAAAAAAAAGACCAACAAGCTTTTGGGTTACCACATCAGCATAATTGCTTGAACTCAGGGACCTGACTTATATAAATGTTTAAAACCCAGAATCCAAAGCAGAGTGCTTTGAATGGAGAAGGACCCTCTTAAGTGTTTATTGAGTTTAATTTTAGGTGTTTGAATTAAAAACAATGATCGTAGCAATGCCCATCAAACTTCTCTGACATGCACCTGTACACATTGGCGAGTGAAAGGGCTGGTGTGACCCTCTATTTAGAAAGATGTTTCTGTGGATTCTCCTATTTTGTTTTAAATTGTTGCATTCTGTCGCGAGCAGTGTCACTGGAACAGCGACCACCACGGTTTGACATAGTCACGGGTGAGCTCCATGGTTTGACATAGTCCCTGGAGAAACGAAGACCTCCATGGTTTGACATAGTCCCTGGAGAAGTGGATTCACTGCGTGGCAGGAATCACGAAGAACAGTGACTGAAGATATAAAGTAATGGGAAAATAAAAATGCAGGATGGCAACCGGATTTGTTAAATTCTAAACCAGGGCATCAATGTTGGGAATTGGGGAGAGTAGAATGATTCAGAACGTGGCTTGCATTCCTGGAACCAACACTTCTTAGCCAAATGCCTTTGTACAAGTTTCTTAACCTCTCAAAGCTGCCAGTTTTCTTATCTATACAATGGGAATTCTGTTGCGATATAATCATAAGGAGTCATTGTGAGAATTTAAAAAGATAATGCTTGTAATATATTTAGCTTAGTGTCCTGGCACATAGTAAATGCTTCATAAACAATAGCTATAAATAAATACATTGATATGTTAACAGATTCCTCTTATTCTCAAACTAAAACAAATATTGACATTAACTGATGTGCTAGTAAGATGTTTTTCAGAGTTTTGAAGTCCAGTCAGACCTTCCCAGGCTCATGTGAGCACATTGTGTGTGTGTATGTGTGTGTGTGTGTGTGTGTGTGTGTGTTTTCCTGCTTCAACATTACATAACTTGTCTTTATCAAATAAAAGTCCCCAAACATGTGAGGGATTAGCTTTAAATGCTAGTTTTTGGATATGTTAAATTTGAACTAGTTGAAGGAGGCTTCTTATCTGTGTCTAAATGGTTTTAATGTTCTTTGATTATATCTAGATGCAAAAAATATTTCCTAGTCCAAGACAAGATTTTTTTAAATTTTATTTATTTATTTACTTTTGTTACAGATATTTCTCTTTTTTTCCCCATTGACACCCTCCTCCCAATCCCGCCCCCGCCCCAGCATTATTGTCTATGTCCTTGTTTACAGATACGTGGGTAAAAGTTCTGTGGTTTATCTCTTCCCTCCCCCCACATCCACCTCTTCTGAGGTTTGTCAGTCTGCACCCCACTTCCATGTCTCTGGGTCTGTTTTGTTCCTCAGCTAGACAAGATTTTTTTTGTCATTTTCTTTTTCAGCTTTGACTAATCATATTATATCAATAGTTAGTATAGGAGGTTAAGAGAATGAGAATGGCCATTGAAATTTTATGTATCCATTTTTCATATGTTACTGATTAGATTACATGAAATTGGTAGTTTCTTCTCCAATGCCAGGATTTGGATGTAGACCCAGAGTTCCTTTAAAAAGACCAGTATTTTGAACCTTTGGTTAGTGCTCATGTATAGAATTTGCTGCTAGGAAGTATCACTAAACTGATCTGCTTATAGGCTATTAAGTGGTCAAGACTTGGATTACATATGTTACTTGAAGGATATAATTTTTTTAAATTATTTAAATCTAATATTAATGAGGCATTTTGCTAACATTGTGTGTGTATACTCCTTCTCCCTTCCAAAAGGCATTCTATCTAATGTATTAAGATATCACCTTAAATATGCATGTATCCTTTAAAATATTAGGCTTGCCCAGCCAGTGTGGCTCAGTGGATTGAGCATCGTCCCATGGGCTGAGAGGTCCTGGTTCGATTCCTGGTCAGGGCACATGCCCAGGTTGTGGGCTCCATCCCCAGTAGGGGGCGTGCAGGAGGCAGCCAATGGATGTTGCTCGCTCACATCGATGTTTCTATCTCTCTCTCCCTTCTTCTCTCTAAAAAATCAATAAAAACATATTTTTTAAAAAAAGAAAGAAATCCAGACCTGGATGCAGATGCCAAGAACTTATTTGTAAGAAGAAAGTATTTCTATATTTTTTGTCTCCCTGCATAGCACTTCTTTAAACAAGGCGTTAGAACTCATGTAGCACGTGAACTTGACAGGGTATGCCTAGACTCGGGCCTCCTCCTCCTACTATTACTGAGCATTTGGAACAAAATGTTTTGGCTCAGCTATTTTGTGGGAGTGAATGTTTTATGAATTCTTAAAGAAACAGGGACCCACTGCCATATGAATAGGTAAACTCCTTCCAGAAACCCTTCTCTGCTGTCCTCTATGTAGACTGGCCTCTTGCCTGCATCAGAGAGACTCAGAAGTCAGCTCTCTGCGTGGTTTGCCCTTCCCCTTCACAAACACACTACATTTCAGTCTTAAACCTCGCATTCTCCTCTTTGTTGATAACTTATCTCTTTAAAAGATTTCCAGTTTTCCTTTCCAAAGGGGTCTGTGTTATTTGCAGGCTCACTGTCCACAAAGAAATTATATTTGAATATTTGATACTCAGATTATATTTTCCAATTAAAACAAAATAAGTCAAAGCATTTCCCCCAAATGACTTGATCACCGAAACACATTTTGAATCTGAGAAAAGACTGTCATATAACTCTACCAAGTTTTCCCTGAAATATTTACTCCTTCCTTCAGTTCACCTGGAAAAGTATGCGGAAGACAAGGTTCAGGGACCTGAAAATTTTCACTGAGGGTGCGTTACCCTCACCCCCACCACCCTCCGCACACACAGAGGGAGGGAGGGAGGGAGGGAGGGAGGGAGGGAAGGAATGAGGATGAATAGGTGAATGCCAGAAAACAAAGGTGATCATTTATGCTGGAGATAAGAATCACTACCTTCAATAGAAATTGCTAGTTACCACTCATTTTTGGTCTTCAGTTTATATATTCTGGTATTCATTTTTCTGTCTGGGACTGGTGGCAATTGCTGGTATCTTTGTTTTCTAGTGATTTTAGGATTTGTTTTCTTTAGTACTCAGTGAAAAATTATACGTGCAGTTCTGGAGCCAGATTGCATTTTTTCAGACCTATCTCATCTTGCAAAGAAAGAGCCTCAAGGAAGGAAACCCAACTCGAATTAACCTAAT
Organism: Tadarida brasiliensis; assembly: GCA_030848825.1. Classification (NCBI taxonomy): domain Eukaryota; kingdom Metazoa; phylum Chordata; class Mammalia; order Chiroptera; family Molossidae; genus Tadarida; species Tadarida brasiliensis. The sequence goes on along the minus strand of CM061259.1, from coordinate 15,339,449 downwards.
TGAAAATTTAAAAAGCACCCTGTTTTTGAAATGCCTCCACGCTTGCAGTAGTTTATTTCTCCATTGTGCTGTCAGGGGTGTTTGATGGCCAAGTCGAGAGCGCTGGGGTGTTCACTTGCCCTTTACTTCATCTTTTTTATTTTAAACTTTGTCTTGAGCAAGCTTATTCTTTAGATAAATTAAGGCTCACATTTTATGTAGTAAGATTGACCATTTCCAAATGCAAAATGTTCCTTCAACACACTGTAAGTCAATCGAATCTCTGATTCACTAGAAGTTGTTGGGTTTTATTGATTTATTTCTTGCTTTGTTATAGGCATGTGAGCTGCAAATGTCAACTGCCAGGCATGTCCAATAAACACACATTTGCTTTTTACGATGATTCTATATTCTTGAATCACCAACTTTTCCCAGAGAGAGTAGACATCTTTCTAGTGCTGGCTCCATTGAGACCTACTATTATATCATTCTTTATGTATCAAGATACAGCTTCAGGAAAAATAAGTTAGTTCTTTTATGTTTTCCCTAGGGTATGCCCCTTCCTAAGAATAAAATGCAATCACCCAATAACTGGTTCTTTATATATAGTTCATTGTGGCTCTGCAGATGGTCCAGTGTTTAATCTCTTACGTTATTTCTCTCATTTTTGTAATATAATGTACACGTGACAGCTTTATTCAATTCTTCTATATTTTCTTATATTTGACTCAAAACAAATATGTTATTGGCATCTCATCCAGAGTAGTACTATTTTTCCATTAATTCTAGGGTAGTTTTCTTTTTCTTTATTAATTTTCCTCACAGTGATAAGCAAAAGTAATCCATGAAACTTTCTTTTTTTTTAGCCAAGAAAGCCCACAAAAGAAATGCATTTGAAAAATTCTGCTTCTAGGCAGAGATTTCCAAATTGCATTTTATAGAGTCTGGGCATCTGGGGACTTTTGGCCAGGTGCAGTTCTGTATTTGTGTGAGAAGTATGATTTTTGTAACTTGGGTATCATTTCTACGTTGTTCCTTTGTGCTATTCCACTGTCTTTTTTTATGATGGACTTTTACTCTCCCGCATCAGGTGTCCTCCTCTTTCCTCTCATGCCTTCCTCTGCACTCCCAGGTGATCATCCCACCATCTCCGGCCCCAGAGCACGCTGTTGGTCCCTCAGTATGCCTTTGCCATGGCATGTTGTCACCCAGCTGTTTAGATAAGACATTCATCGGACTCGCCTGTATTTGTATTACAGCGCTTACCACAAGAGGCTCTAGTCAGTGAGTTATCTATCTCCCTGACTGGGCTCTGAGCCTCTCAAGAGTGGAAACCACACATTCATGTTTTTAGGCTTAATATTAACTACATAGTAGGTGCTCAATTAGTTGGGGTTCTATTCATTTGTTTTTTGTTTTGGATAATGAATGTTTACAATAATAACCAACATTTATTAAACAGTTTGGTAAATGCTTTGGATAATAGTGACCCCAAAAATGAGTGCCAACACTTTGAAAAGTGAAAAGTTTTCTCAGACAGGCACATGAGGCCGGTGGTATTTTTAGGAGCCACTGATTGATAACATACATAATGATCAAAATCTACCACATATTTTGAAATATTGAAATGTACTTGAATTTTGTAGACCATAATACTGTGTAGACATTTGAAATCAATGCTATGTATATAAATGTGTATGTTGTGAGTGCACCTACTGACAGTCCTTATTGGGCATTTAGATGTGTGTACTTCTTACAGTACCCCTGTGCTCCCCTCCCCCGCGCTCGCTGTCCATAGGCAGGAAGCCATTGATGTAAGTGTAATTTCACACCTGTCTGTAGAGGACAGACTCCCCAGTTGGCCTAGGACTGTCCCCGTGTATGCCTGTTGCTCTGACGTCCTCATTAGTAGCTTTCCCCTTTACTCTCAGAAGTGCCTTGATTTGGACAATGCATTATATGGCCACTCTAGCTGTAGAAAGATATTTGTATTGCTTTTTTTTTTCCATCCTGACCCAGAAAAAAATACACATAAAAGAGAAAGTTAGAAGCCTATTATTTCCATCTCCAAGTGCATTTTCCCCACTAATATTGTTAGTTTGATGTCTGTTTTCTTCCTTGTTGAACTTAAAGTAGTATATATTTTACTTATCATTTCTAGCCGTTAAAATGTTAGCCTTTGATCAAATGTGTGTGTGTGTGTGTTGCATTATTATAGTAAAATAGAAAATAACTACCCTCGGATCACATTTAGTTAATCCTTTCTTCTTCACTGGTTAGAGTGGCCTGATGGTCAACAAATCTCACTGCTTGCCTAATTTAGTTCTACACAGCTCACATGTGTGAAGTTGATATGTGTGTGTGCATGTGTGTGCATGTGTGTGTGTGTGCAAATTTTAGGAACTATTAAAAAAGATTCACGTAGTACATTCATTTTATAATACACGTTTTACTCCCCAGCCGCCATGTAGACACAACTTGGGCATCTGCATCCTTTCTAGGGGTGGACAGTGTCTTGGGCATGCTTGAGTACCCGTTACAGGGACCTCAAGCCCCTGAGCTCTGAATCTGTCATCCACATTAGAACTTCAAGCCACCACCCAGAGCCACCTTCCTTCTCCAAGGGCCTGGCTGTCTTCAGGGAGGCTGTTGTTCACATCTTACTTCTGGTCATGCTCTTCCTCCTCTATTGTTGGGGTGGGGGGTGCTCTCTTGAGGTGCTCAGCCTGTAGTGAGTAAGCGTGATCTCCACTCCTATTACTTCTTTCTGCTCTATGACCAATGTCTCTGCTTCTCCAGGTATCTCTTACCATCTCCTACTATCCCAAGTCATTTCTCTCATCTTTTTTTGCTATCAAAGTGGGAACGAAATTATTTTTTAATGCTATTCAGTTGCCAAATGTCAGTCTGTTGAAGGCTGCTATAACAAATACTACAGAATGGGTAACTTACAAACAACAGAAATTTAATTCTTGCCATTCTGGAGGCTGAAAGTATGAGATCAGGGTGCCAACAGGTCTGGGGAAGGGCCTTCTTCCAAGTTGCAGACTTCTTGTACCCTCACTTGGTGGCAGGGCCTAGGGGGTTCTGCAGGATCTCTTCGATGAGGTACTAATCCCATTCATGAGGGCTCCACCCTATGACCTAATCACCTCCCAAAGGTCCTGCCTTCCAACACCATCACACTGGGTGTTAAGATTCCACCATGTGAATTTGGGAGGAACACAAACATTTAGACCATAGCACCAAAAGAAGTTGCCAGCTCTGTTCATTTTTTAGCCTTCTTTCTTCATTTCTTGGACTAAGTCTTCTACACAGGGTAGAAGATATTTAAGTGGTGCCACTGAAGGTCGTGTTCGAAGGCGTGTCTCAGAGTATAGCTTGCACCCAGCTGTCTCCATCACTTTTCCCAGAGATTGAGGGGAGTCTTTGTCTTCCTTCTTTGTTTAGGAGTTTTATTTTCTGGAACCTGAAAATCAGCCACACATCCTCTTCACCCAGAGCACCATGGGTACACACGTAAATAGAATCAGATGTGACTAACCTGATGTCGCAAATTTCTCAGGATGGTGGTACAAAATAAAGTCTCCCTCCTCTGCATGTGTTATAGTTATTTTACATATAATTTAAATTCTGTAAGCTAATATTTGAATTTAGCAAATAAACAATTATTTATATTCCAGCATGTTAGTATATATGATTGTTTACATGTTGGTTGCTTTAAAATGTAAATTTCTCTATTGGAGATATATCTGGGGCAGAAACTTAAATATTTTTTATGACTATGGTTAATTCTATAAGTGCGTGTACATGGTGCCCACTAATGGCTTTGCATGGTTAATCTTCCATTGAATGTCTTTTCTGAAATATTATACAAATAACATTGAATTCAGCTACTACACGCTTTCCCAGGAAAAATGAAATCAACTTTTACAGCTGGAAATAATTTAGTCCTTGGTATTGAGCTCCTTAACTTTCTCTCTTGGGAAAAATGCCTTTTTGATCTAACAGTTTATTGCAAAAAAATGGTTCTGGCTTCTGTTTACATGATGAAAAAAGAAAATAAATTATATTATTTTATTGGGAAACTGAGATTAAATGTAATTCAAAGTAATTTGGAAATTCCAAGTCTTGTTGAACTGTTTAATTTCCTTCAGGAGAAAATGAAGATCTAATGTTCTCATCAGATCATGTTTATTTTTTCTGTCTTCTCCCAAATTCTCATAATGAAATTGATTTCTCTTGTTATCAGCTTATCCCCACATGAAAGTGTTCCCTTATACATTATTTATTGGCTTATTTTATTTTATTTTATTTTTTTCATCGCTATTTATCCCCCCCTATACCCTCTTCCATCTCCTCCCTCCACCCCCCTCCCTCAATTGCCACACTTGTTCATTGGCTTCTCAAAGTCTTTATAAATGATGATGTATTGACTTAAAGTATGTTCGTTTAATTTACACTGGCTGTTTGAGTTATGTGCAATAAACCTATGGGTGATAGATACATTTTATGCTTTCTAAAAAGTTAAGGGGTGATTTAGTAGAACAATGGTGAGCACAAGTGATCTTACTAAAAACAAAAACAAAAACACCTACCTTTTAGGTAAGATAAATAGGTTACAATTAAGAATACGCTTACCTTGAGCTGTGCTGTGCTATTTGGTATTAGGGTATTATTTTGAATGTTTTTTTTTTTAATTAAATGTGACATCAGCAAGCATTATCAATATTTTTCAGATAACTTTATATATCGTCAATTCTACAAATGTGTTGCAATTGGGATTTCCCTTAACAAAACTGAAATAGAAAATGTGGCCATTTTACTGTAGAGATTCATTAGCCAGCTAATGGTTTTCCCCTGGTGTGAGCCATTTGTTTTCTAACACACCCTTAGCATGACTTACAAGCTACTTCCCAAAGTGCAGGAGTCTTTCTCAAAAACTTTGAGTCATATTATTGCTCACAGAACACAGTATTAAATGAGTTCAGTGGGTATAGAGTTTTAGTTTTGCAAAATGAAAAAGTTCTAGGGATGTTTAACAATGTGCATGTACTTAACACTACTGAACCATACACTTAAAAGTGATTAAGATAGTAAATGTTATATTACATGTTTTTGCCATAATAAAAAATTTAAATATTAACTTTAATATTTACATATAAGGGCAGTCATGATCTGGCCTCTCAGCTGTCTTTCTTTTTTTATAGTTTTTTTTGTTTTATTATTGTTGACAGTATTACAGATGTCCCCCATTTGTTCCTCTTCCACCCAGCCCCCTCCCCACCCCAGGCCCCCACCACACCACTGTCCTTGTCCATGGACTATGCATATATATATATATAAGTCCTTCAGATAATCTCCTCTGTCTCCCCACTTCCCTCCCCTCTGAGATCTGTCAGTCCGTTCTATGCATCCATGCCTCTGGACCGATTTTGTTCATCAGTGTATTATGTTCATTCGATTCCACATATAAGTGTGATCATATGATATTTGTCTTTCTCTGACTGGCTTATTTCACTTAGCTTAATAATCTCCAGGTCCATCCATGCTGTTGCAAAGGATAAGATATTCTTTTTCACAGCTGCATAGTATTCCATTGTGTAGATGTACCACACTTGTCTTTCTTGCATCATCTTTTGTTCATTCACTCAACAGATCTTTTCAAGCACCTGTTGTTATACGTCAGAAACATACAAAACACAGCCCCACATGCAAAATTTAAAATAAAATATTGCTAGAGTGGAAAGGGCTGCTATATTCTTATTCCTTATGCTTTTGCCAAAGTGCTTTAATATTTCCTATATATACTTTACATGTATGTACTTCTGTGGCTTTTTTTTTATCACACTGTCTTAGTCCTAAATGCCCTGCTGGCTTTCCACTCACCTCAATTCTTATTCTTACCTATTGATAGTTCTTTTTGTACGAAACCATTCAAAACGACCCAAAGATAAAGCTCTTCCTCGAGCTGCCACGTCGTGTTGTGTTTTTTAGCTTTCCTTGTCCCCCAGGCCTGGCCTAATGGTGGGGACAGTGTTTTGCATGTAACAGACACAGAAGGTTTATTAAATGAAGCGACATATTAAAATATCTTAAATTATCTTCTTAATACCTACCAAATACATTGTTGAAATATTTGCTTATATTTATATTTAATTTTTAATTAAATGTATTTACATATAAACTGAAACTTATATTTAATGTGTTCATTTATAATAGTTGTCATCTTTGTGGGATCTGAAGGTTCAGTTGTACACCACCAAATGCCATATATGCTTCCTTACGGTTCTCCCTCTTGTGAAGGAGCTGGACCGGCGCGGGGACATGGCCCTGAGTAATTAGTGAGGCTCACCCTGTAAGGCCATGTTCTAACCAGTATTGTCTCCTGAAGCAATAGTGCCTTTTATGGGATTCAGATCAATTTTACCCCTTGGGGATTAGGAATACCTGTACATTTCCCCCATTGTTATTAAATGTATAATTAAGTTCTATAGTGTCATCTTTTTTTATCCATTAAATGTTCCATGGTATTCTTCTTCGAGTAAACTGTCATGAGGGCTCCCATGTTCATGACATTGAAGGCTGTGAAGGTCAACCAGTGAGCCGCAGCAGAGAGAGGCTCAGCTTTGGAGCCTTTGCATTCTGGCTCACACCAGGAGGACTCTAACATGTGGGCATGTGCCAGTGTCTGCGTTCCCCAGAGCCAACGTGAACATCTGATTCTAAGTAAACACTGTCAATTATTCCTTTTTTTTAAATTTCAGCTTTATTGAGGTGTAATTGTCATATAAAATTGTAAGGCACTGGAAGTGTCCATTGTGATTTGATACACCTATACATTATAAAAGGATTCCCGCATCCATCAGCCCATATAGTTATTCTTTTTTTTTTTTTTTTTTTTTTTTTTTTTTTTTATGAGAACATTTAAGTTCTACTCTCTTGGCTAGTTTCAGTTATGTCCCTTCGTTTTTCACTCAGCTTTGGAAGGAAGGGTGCCTGACAACCTCAGAGTTACTCAAACATGTCGGAGTTGTGGCGTTTGTAGTCATTGTGGAGAACTGGTTAAAGTAAAAGGTACTTTCGTCACCTTACAAGTTGCTGGGTCAGCTGAAAGGCCACCAGCACTGCCTTTGGGAGTCATCCGGTCAACTGTGGTTTCTTTGACTGGCCAGGACTATTTGTTTTGTTTTGTAATTTTTTAAAGTTTTCATTGTGGTAAACAACATAAAACTGACCATTTTTAAGTGTACATTTGAGTAGCATTAGATGTATCCACATTGCTGTGTCACAGATCTCTCAAAGTTTTCATCTTGCAAAACTGAAACTCTAGACTCATTAAGCAATGACTCCCGTTCTCTCCTTCCCCCAGCCCCTAACCATTCTATTTGCTGTTTCTATAAACTTGACTACTTTAAATACCTTATAGAAGTGGAATCACATAATAATAGTTTTGTTTTTGAGACTGGTTCATTTCACTTAGCGTGATGTCCCAAGGTCCATCCATGGACAGCGTGTGACAGGATTCCATTGCACATATATACCACGTTATATTCATCTGTTCATCTGTGGATGGATGGATGCATGGATTGCTTCCGCCTCTTGGTCATTGTGAGTAATACTGCTGTGGGCATGGGTGTGCAAAGATCTCTTGAAATCCTACTTTCAGTTTTGGGGGGTATATACCTGGAAGTGAGATTGTTCGATCATGTGGTAGTTCTGTTTTTAACTGTTTGAGAATCTGCCATACTGTTTTCCATAGATGCTACACCATTGTACATTACCACCAACAGTGGACACGGGTCCTGATTTCTCCACATGCTTGCTGATACTTTTCTGGTTTGGTTTGGTTTGGTTTTAATAATAGCCATCTAGTGGATGTGAGGTAATATCTCGTGGTTGTTATTTGCACTTCTCTAATGATTGGTGACGTTAAGCATCTTTTCATTATGCTTGTTGGCCATTTCTATATCATCTTTGAGAAAATGCCTATTCAAGTCCTTTGCCCATCTTTAATTGCGTTATTCGGTTTTTCGTTGTTGACGTGTAGTTCTTTATACATTCTGGGTATTAACTCCTTTTCAGACATATGATTTGCAAGTATTTTCTCCCATTCTGTAGTTTGCCTTTTCACTCTGTTGATAGATAGAACCGACTTTAACATTTGATGCCATAATTTTTTCAGAAATTATCTTTGGCTGGTCTGCTAGAGTGTAGCCAGTAATGTCTCCTGCTCAAATAAGTACATCTGACAATGAAGTTCAGTTCTGTGTTCGGGTTATCCAACTTCCGTAAAACTAATAACACCAGTAAGGGCAATGTTTTAAAACTTTTCTGTGGAATAAAACTTTAATGAAAAACTTAGCATTTTCCTTGTTGTAACTGTACTAGCGTGTAAAGTATTAAGGGTACTCTGATTTAAGTTCTCCATAAATTGAACAAGGGTTGCAGTGGGAGGTGCAGGTAGGCTGTTTTGCCGTAAATCTGGTGTGACTGATTGTGAGTTTGTGGAGGATGTCTGGTTTGTATTGTGTAGCCACTTTCATGGAACTTGAGCAAACGTGAGCTATACCAGCAGGGACGATCTGAAAATTACCTGGAGTTACATGGGGATACAGAGCCTGTTTCTCTATATACTAAGTAACCAGGGTAGAGTCCAGGTGAAAATGTTTGCCTTTTTTAAAAAAAGGGAAATGTGTACAATCTATGGTTTCTTCAGAATCTTTCCTTTACATCTCAGGGAATATAAGTGTGTTCACAAGTTATATATATATGGTCAACTTCTCCATTAAAACGCAGCTAGCTATTGGGTGACTGCAAGAATAGCTGTGAGGATGTCTAGGCCACCCATTCTTAGACTCAAATGCTTATTAAGTACTCACAGAGAAAGCAGGTAATCGTTCATGATTATGGCATTTTAATAAAGGATGTGGGTTTGGTTGAATATTAATGTTATTTTTGATTGCTAATTTCTGAATCTTTCCTAAATTAATGTCATTGTATCAGGGAAAGCCCAATAAATAATAGGTTATTTTTTAGGATATGAGCTTTACTGACAAGGTTTATTTTTAATTTGAAGTGGAATTTTTACTGTTGGAAGACATATGAAACAAAGTGAAGTATCAACATTACCTTTGGGAATTTTATAGTATTTTAATTAAAACATTTTTTCTTTATTGATTTTAGAGAGACAGGGAGGAAGAGGGACAGGCAGCGAGAAACATCGATGAGAGGGAACATCGATTGGCCACCTCTTACATGCCCCCCACTGGGGATTTGTCCCACAACCTGGGCCTGTGCCCTGACTGGGAATCGAACCAGCGACCTCTTGGTGCATGGGTTGATGCTCAACCACTGAGCCACACCGGCCAGGAAGTGTTTTAAATTTTAAAAGCACTTTATGTTTATTGTAATCCCAGCACTGACACTAAAGTCTAGAAAATAAATTGTAAAATCATAATCAATACTTCATTTTAAAGAAGGATGTTAGGGATCATGGGGCTGTGTTGTTGATTTCTTTTATTACTTTGTTTTTCAGTGTTCTCTACAGTAAAATTCATACTCCATTTGTCTAAAGTCATAAAGCTGGAATTTCCTAAGAACACTGTATATAATGATTATGGCAAAATTCCAGAATTTTCCAGTAGGAAACAGGCTTTTATTCTTTTTTAAACTGTCAAGCTGTTGGCAAAAGCAAGCACTCTAGTTAAATGACTAAGCAAATGGTTTCTGAGACATGCCCCAGTCCTTCAGAAGGATCCATAAGAAACATCTGGCTAAGTGACTAAACTCCATTTGTGGCCACGCATATCAAAGATTAATCATCCAGGCTTCTGACTAATTCCAGCCACTGCCTCTTAATGAATGCCAGATGCACACCCATCGGCCTCTTTTCATAACAGCAGTAACATCTGAATGGGACAGTTGTCTGGTGCTCTACAGAGTAATATGATTAATTCTAAAGAGGGGTCTGGGGCTTCCAGCTTGCCCCAACACTATGTACTCAGTCTGCAAAGTGAGGTTGCAACAGTGTATCCATCGGTAGCAGAGTACCCTCAGTCTTTTGCAATCCATCATCTGTTATATTCTAGCTTTAAATTTGTCAGATTTATTCCGCACTAGATGTATTAACAGGACTAGATCGAAAAAAAAAAATCTAAACCTATTAAGTAAGGATATTTAAGAATGCTAGCAGAGAGGAGATTAAAAATCAGTTTCTAATCCAAATGTCCAGGAATGAGAGACTGGTTAACACTGTTGGAATATATCCATACATTCCGTACGACGGGGGCAGGGAGGGGTGCTCTGCGCCATCCAGCCATTCAGGAGCCAAGGCTGATGGAGCCTCACCCTCCTCATTACACGGCTTCCAGGGTCGCTGTCTGTGTGGACACTCGGCCAGCAGATGGAAAGGAGAGGGAGGGTAAATGTGGAAGGTTGTTGTGAGCCAGGCAGGTAAGTGACCCATGTGCCCCTGACCAAGATGTAATCACGTGGCCATATCTGATTGCAGGGGAGGCTGGGAACTGTAGTCTGTGTGCCAAGACAAAGAAGAAGCAGGTTTAGACACCAGCTACCCAGTCTCTGCTACAGAGGTGACGGGAGCTGGTAAAAGAAGAGCAGCACTGAGGCATTTCATTATGTGAGTGTGAGTGTGTGAGTGTGTGTGTGTGTGTGTGTGTGTGAGAGAGAGAGAGAGAGGGAGAGAGATAAACAATGTCAATATATGACCTATTTAAAACATAAAATACATTTTTCAGAAAAAAAAATCCTTGTCAATATAACACGTAGAGCTCCTATCCTGATATAAAGCATGGAGTCCAGAGAATTTTGTTATTTATCACGGCTTGTGAGCATGCTCTAATTCCTTGTGAACCAAGCTGGTCCCAGACTCAGGGTGAACCCAGTTCACTACAGTTTGGGGGATTTTTTTTCTCCTCTCATCTGAGTTAGCAGGCCGACTGAAGAGGAACGATTGTGTGATCACCTGACAAGAAGGACGTTGGCCTTGCCTGTGGTTCGCTGGGGACAGCATCCAACCATGCCCTAGTGAAGTCACTGTAAGGACCCCGCTCAGATCTGGTCAGGGAGAGGCAGCTGCAGCACAGGGCAGTCTTTTTTTTTTTTTTTACTCCTCACCCGAGGACATTTTTCCATTTTTGTTCAGATAGAGTGGGAGGGAGCGAGAGAGAAACATCAATATGAGAGAGACACATTGACCGGTTGCCTCCCACACACCCCCAGCCAGGGCCGCGGACAAACCACAACCAAGGTACATGCCCTTGACCAGAATTGAACCCGCAACTCATTGGTCCATGGGCCGATGCTCTAACCGCTGAACCACACCGGCCAGGGCACAGGGCAGTCTTACAGGCCACATGTGCAGCCCAGCTGCATTGCCCCTCACTCCTGCTGCTCAGTCCTCAGGGTTTCACATTGCTCCTCGTGGCAAGGTCCACGCTCCTTCGGTGATCTGATAAGATTTTGATCTGACATTTGCCTGTGTTTCCAACTTTACATCTTGCCTTTTTTTTTTTTTTTTTTTTTTTTAGTTTTTCCTGTGACTGAAACCAGGGTTTCTCATACTGATAGTCCACAGTGGACTTTCCTGGGAGGAATAATCAGAAGTGCTGTAGGTAAAACGTACTACATTAGTACAGAAAGTACTAATACATTTGTGAAACATTATACCGCATATTACATTCCCTCTGGTGGGGTAATATGCACTGAATGTTCTGAGAAGGTCTGTAGCTTAGACGCTTATTTAATTTTGTTCATCCTGGAATTTACCAAACTCAGTTGAACACAGAAAGTGCACTGCACACCCTACCTAGGTGTCCTTCGGCACACTGATACACAGAACATCAAGTTGGATGCTGCTGCCTAGATGTGTGTCCAGTGTAATCTCCATTAGCCACATAAAACCACTAGTGAGCACTTGACCTGGGTCTCATACTGCATTTCTATTGGACTGGGCTACCCTGGGATTTCTCGTTAATCCTTCCCCGAATTCTATTATAATTATACCCATTTTAAACAACTGATGCTTGCTTATATATAAAACCATTTTTACCAACAGGTTTTAGAACTTTTTCTTTTTAGCAAGGGTCTTTTAGTGGTAAACTAAATCTTTGCCTAAAAATGCCCTTATTTTGACATAATTTTTAAATGGACCGTTTATCTAGTCGTGGAATTATAGGTCATCTTCTTCCAGCTCACTAACCTTCTCTTTAAACTACATCTAAGTAACTATTTAACCCAATTATTGAAGTTTTTATTAAATGACTGTATTCATCATTTCAAGTATTATACAAGTTGGTTGTTTTAAGCTGCCTCATCCTTTTTTTTCCCCGTGAACTTTATTCTTTTTAATGTTTTGGCTGACTCACTTTATGACTTTAATATTTGGGTGTATTTATTTTACAAGCTCTCTTTGATATTTCTGAGGTGTAACCCTGCCCTTGGTTCTGTCAGCTAACTCTTGCCCAAGATACATTGTTTTCTCATTTGATTTATAATTTGGAATCGTGAGCTTAACCAGTTATAATCTTATGTGCCCTGAGATGAGGATATAATTCCCCATGAGATGTTTTGTGTTTGCTTCTGCCAAGCACCTGGTAGTACTTCTGGGAGTTACTGAAATATACATGTCAGTTTAAATTCGTACCCCAAGCCTAAGCGGAGGGAGAGACCCATAGATGTGAACTTTAAGAGGAAACATTTTCCGCATTTATCCTTATTGTCTTCCCCTGTGCTTGAGGGAGATTGTCTCCCCTGATTCAGTGTGTTACTGCGAGAAACACATTCTGTGGTCCCGTTGTTAGAGATGGATTTCAACTCCAACTCACGTCTTGAGCCTCTGCCAAGCCTCGTTTCTGTGTTCTGTGGGAGCCAAACTTGGCAGACTGGGACCAACCCACTGTCCGCTCAAGTGCCATCCCCTCCACCTCTGTCTAGTTTTTGGTTCTGGAAAATTTTCTATGTTTCCACAATTTTAGCTATGTATTTCAAAGAATGTGTGATAGCAAGTATTTCTTAGGGTTCTATAAGAAGTGGGTTTACAGGATAATTATTCTGCCATATTGCCATAAATTGTTAATACATGTTAAATGAGGAAATGAATCTGTGGATGAAATATAAGACCAATCTGTAAGAGAACAAAGCAAACGGGTAAGGGAGGCGGGAAAGCGCAGAGGTGGTTTGTTATCCTTCAGTTTGACTAGACAGATGCTGTCCAGCTCGGTCGCCACTAGTTCTCCCTGGCTGGCGGGCACTTGGAATGTGGGTGGTGCACTGAGACGTGCTGACGGTGTAAAATACAGACTCGATTTTGAAGACTCAGTATAAAAAATGGAATGTAAAAAAACCTCAATTTTTATGTTGATATACTGAAATTATATTTTGATATATTGAGTAAAATAAAACATTCAAATTAATTTCACCAATTTTTCATGTGGCTCCTAGAAAATTTTAAATTTAATTAGTGGCTCCCCTATTTCTATTGGCCAGCATTAGAGTACATTGTAGGTACACAGTAAGTACTGGTTCAATGAAGGAAGGCGCTTAGTACACGCAGATTGTCTCTCATTATTCCTGAACGTGGTATATGATGAGACCCACAGTGCGTGCAAATACTTCCCATCCTGGGTGTGCTGTGGACCCGATTCTTACAGCTAAGCCAGTGTGAGGTGAGAAAATAGAATTTAGTTCACTGAATTGTAGCAAATGTAGGCAAGGAGTAGTTGGGGGAAATGAGTTTAGATAAATGCTTTGACAATGACTTGGTAGAACAACACACCTGTCTTTAGTAATAGTCACTCTATGTTTCTGTCACACTTTGTTTAGGTGACGTAAAAAAGTTTTGACACGGCATTTGATGAATGAAAAGCACTAATGAAAAGGAATCTCAAAAAATAAAAAAACTTGCTCAATTTGGTACTGTTTTTTCCCCTCTAACATTTTAGAAAATCTGCTTTCTTAAATCCGTTTTCATTCATTTGTCATTTGGGTATACAGCATGGAAAAGAGGGTGCTAGAATGTGGGAAACACCATATACTCGAAGTATACATTTCATCCCGGGATTATTAAACTTGCTGGGTCACTGAATCGTATTCTGCCTTTAGGTTGAGAAATGAGCTGTCACTGTGAAGTCAGCCAACCAAACAAAAAGTTTCCATAGGTATCATTGTGCTCCCATCTGTGAATAGTCATTAAGCCAGTAATGTGACATTTTAAGGGTGTTTTGCCATATTTTGTCTTTGTCACTCTATACATTTCACCATAGCCCCTCTAACAAAGCCCATGTGTTTTTTCCTAAGTGCTGGGGTAAGGGGAAGTAAAATTATGGAAGAGGATCACAAGCTGGAAGATGTGAGGCTTCCAGAGAGATGCTATTCCACCAGATTGCAGAACACACCCTGGTGCAAAGGGCTCATGAGCCTTGATTCCAAGTTGTGTTTCAGCTGTCTCCGGAAACCACATGTGCCTGTGTGAAGAGGCCTTCCTTACACACTGCCCCTTATTCTCTTAAACTGGCACCAGTGGCTGGGCTTCCGATTGTAGCCACTGTAGCTGCCATCCCAGGATTCTGTTCTGATGAGGGATGGACCCTGAGTTGCAATGCAAATTCTCCTCTGTTCACTGGCTGCAGGGGGAGTTAGCAAGCTGTGTGGCTCAGCTAAGGTCTCCTGTTTTCCCTTTGAGTCCAACTGCCACAAAAGTTGATTTCAGGTACAGTTTCTCCATGCGTGGAGCACGGTGTGGGGCACTGGGGACAGCGGGCTTTGTCGTGGGTGTTACTGATAACCTGATTCCCACCTAGTGGGCCTTTACCTGTAACTGTAGGACACATCTGTTCCCCCAAGGGCCTGTGTTGGAGAGAGGCATACGGACCAGATGATTAAAGCATTTGGAAATGGAGAGAACAGCTATCTTTGAAGTGGAATTATCTGTAACTTTTATCAGATGTCGTCCTGATTCCATCCATATGTGTAGTGCTCCAGTATACAGGCAGAAATTGTCCATTTACTGCCTCCACTGTTGGCCAGAGGAACAAAAGGTCCCGAAAGCCGAGGAGAGCCATTTGGTGATTATGCCTCTTCTCTCCCTTTACCTCGTGACCCCGAGGTTCCCAGTGCCAGTCGCTAGTGTTGGGGAGTGAAGCGGCCAAGCTAGAGAGGATGAGAACTTGTTTTACCTGTTCGATGCAGCTTGACCACAGTGTGTCATGGCCAGTGTGGAGGGTCCAGTCTAGGCGGGATCTCATCCTCAACCCTCCGTGGATCTTACTCTATAATCTAATTAAATGGAACAGCTTAGATCGTGAGGAGCTTCTGAAAAAAACCGTATCACGAGATGATGTGTTCTAGCTTTCGCCTGACTGTAGCTGGCCGGCTGAGCTGGGGAAATAGGAATGAATGTGTGGTTGGCTGTGGGTCATAGGGTTTGCCATGTTGTCCTGACTGTTGAGAAAGATTGGGGTGAAGGCCCAGAACCTCAGCATTTACAGCCTTTTGCAGTGGCTTTACCTGAGAACGTGGGAGTTGTATCACATGTGCCTATAAATTACCCCAATGAAACTCTTAGTGCCTGGGAGTGGGGGAGGGGAAGAAGAGAAAAAGTGTCTTCAGATAGGCCCACAGACCAGAGTCAGTGAACGTGCCCACAGGCAGTGGGGCCAGGCTGAGCACAGAGAAACCTGCAAAAAGTATGTATGAACGAAAGATTTTAAGGACTTTTCTTGCCTTTGACCAATAAAACAAAATGAATGAGAGCAAACCAATTTACACTATCATACAATTTACATTTACACTATCAGAGCCTCTCACTTCTTAACATCCTTAAATTTATAGAGAAAAAATAAACAGTTATCCCAATTGGAAGGCCCACCTAGGTTCTTGTGTTCTTTCTTTTTTTATCCTCACCCGAGGATATGTTTTTATTAATTTTTTAGAGAGAAAAGGAGAGGGAGAGAGAGAAATATCAATGTGAGAAAGAAACATCAGTGTGAAAGAGAAACATCAATCCAGCCAGAAAGAAAGTCTCCAGCCCGGCCGGTGTGGCTCAGTGGTTGAGCATCAACCCATGCACCAAGAGGTCACCAGTTTGATTCCTGGTCAGGGCACATGCCCAGGTTGTGGGCCTGATCCCCAGTGGGGGGCATGCAGGAGGCGGCCAATCGATGTTTCTATCTCTTTCTCCCTCTCTCTCTAAAATCAATGAAGAAAAATATATTTAAAAAAGAAAGGAAGTGTCCAGTGGCCATGGAGAAGAGAGTGCCTCTGGACGGAATGATCTGCATAATGAAGCCTAAGAAGCACTGGCTGTCAGTTAAAGTTGCCAAGCAGGTGGTCCGCTCCACACCCACCAACCACTGCACTGCACCTTAGGGTTGATGCAGGGAGTTTGCCTGGCTCGTTTTGCCTTACAAGCTGAATTTAGAGCCTAACCCTAAACGCTGAACTATTCAGTTTATGTATTTAGAGCTCTCTATCAACCTGACAGGGTCCATCAAAGGACAAAAGCAATAACCTTGCTTCTGGGACCCCGTATAATTTAAATACCTGTTGTTCAGAAACCCATTTGAATTGCTTAACATTACAGACACATGGAAAACATTTGCTCTTCCCAGACTTGGAAATGTAGAAAGCTTTTCATATGCATTTCCAGATGGCAGATATCTAAATCTCAGTTGAGTTCTTAAACATATGCCGGGGATTTGGCAGTGGGGGGTTGGGAGAGGTAATGGTAATGATTATGAAAATGCAGCACGTATTTCTAATCCTGGGCACAGCTCACTTGAGAAGTCACTTTAAAACACTATTATCTCGTTCTCAGATTCTCTTGCAGTAAAATTTCCACTAAAATGAAAGCAATCGAATTGTTGATTTTCTCCATCTAATAAGAACTAAATATATAGTTCATTCAGACTCTTACAAAGCATGACAGTCATACTTTTAAAAATCTTGTTTTAAATCAATTACATAGAACTGGACACCCATACCCAAAATTATTTTCTTGATGTTTATAAGGTATTTCACATTGGACATGGATCTTTTCATTCTAGACCATTGATTTTATTTACATTTTGAGATCCATGACTTGGTGTCTTTTTGTAAACAAGGTTAAAATGTTAATTTGGTCTGCACAGAACCAGAAATGATGTTTCAGGAAATCCTAAACATATTTTATTCATTGCAATGCATTTCGTCTAACGTTCTTTGGGTAAAGTTCCTTTTTTATATATATTTCTTTGTTGCAAGGTTGCCTTCAAATGATGTTTTTGTAACTCTACACACAAATAGAAGGAAAACCCCAGCAATGCTGTGTAACTGGGCAACCCCTAGGAAAAAGTCCTGTGCAGCATTTCAGTGAATGTGTTACCTTCCCCACTTGATTTCTTTGAGACAAAAATATGGGATCAGTCGTTTTAGTGGCAATTTCAATTTCCCTTCTTTAAAAAATGTATACGTAAATACAAGTGCACAATGCTGGGAGGGTGACCGGTGGCATCTTTTCTTCCCCTGAGTCCTTTTGTGGTAGCTCTGGCAGGCAGTGGACAGCTGGAACCCTTTCTGGGCATCCTGTCTCTGTGCCACCAGTCTCTGGACCCCTTGGTGAAGGTGATGGAGAGGGGTCTGCACAGCAGGAAGCCCAGAGGAAGACAGGTAAGGCCAGGGGTGTTACTTTGATTGTTTCTGATACAGAAGCTATACCAGGATTGGAAGGGTAGCCCTGGGATCTGTGGGCGGGGCCAGCAGCATTTAAAGGGACACTCTGAAGAGGACAAAGCCAAGAGTGTCCCTGGAGTGAGCAGGAGGTCCTGCTGGGCAGGGAGAGAACTGGTTAATGGAACACCAAGGGGTGGAACGGGCCCCACCAGCCCGGGTCCCACCTGGGTCTCAATTGTGCTGGTCACTTGCTTCTGTGCATGGTGTACGCATCTGTGTAAGGCCACAGTCGCTGTCACGGCTCAGCAGTAATTCAGACTCCCCAGGATTCACTTTGAATGGAAAGGAACCCAGAAACACTAATTGTGATATTTTTCACACGTTCTTAGAAATGTTTTAAACTTAACTTTAGTAAGCTCCTTAAGACAAGGCTTTCTCTTTCTTTTAAAAAACTATTTTGTTCCTTGGAGCTTCTACTCCAGGACTTAGCGGGGAGTAGTGTCTCAATTAGATGTTGTGAATTGTTTGCAGACAAAAACAACAGAAATGTACTTGTCCCTACACAGTTTCTTTTAAATACAACGTTGGTATGTCTGTGACAAGCAGCTTTGAGTTGTATTCTTGAGTAAAGAAGTAGCACATCTTTTACATATTAAGAAAAAGCTGTAACACTTTTTTGTGTATAGGTACAGTCTCCATTTTTCATATGAATCTTTGCATTTTACTAACATCACACACACACACATACACACACAGAGAGAGACAAACTCAAAATATTGTAATGCTGTAATGCAAGAGAAGGAGAAAAGCCAATTTATTTACTCAGCAGTACGCAGCTGTCACATTGAAGGGACAGGGAAATGGAATTCCTGGGGCTTCACCGCCAGGTCAGCCCAGCACCCCCCCCCCCCCCCGGCCGCCCAGGACCAGAGGGCCCCTGAGCTCCTCTGCCCACAGCTTCCAGCGTTTCTCCCAGAGACACGGCCTCCTCAGGGGCTTTTACAGCTCTTTGTAGGACTCCTTGTTATGATCTGAATTGTGACTTTTGCAAGAAAAGATCCTTTATTTCACAATAACTGGTGTGATTAGCAGTGATTAGTGAAAAAGTAATAACTAAAAAGACTAGCTGTGCTCAAAAAAGAAGGAGGTTAACCAGAACACAGCGATAGCCTTAGATTATGAAGCCTTGGAGCTCTATTTAACATCAAGAATGTTCTTTGTTCTCAGAACCACCAGGTACATCCCTTGATAAGCTTACAAAAATTCCTTTCGCTCTAAGAAGATTTCTGTGCGTGTGAATCTGAAGTTTGATTTTATATGCCTTAATACGGAATTTATAATCATTGAGTGAATGAAAGTCACTTAGATTCTAATTTATCATTATCGATTTACTTTTGAGATGATTGAAAATTTGGAGTTGAGTGAAGTGAAGAGAAATGGGACAGGAGAAGATAATGAATGTTTATTGGCTATCGCGGCACTGTGCCAAGTCCTTTTATAGAAATGATTCTATTAAATCCTTACAACTTGTGGATTTTGTGGCGTTAACCAAGCCCACGTCACATAATGACAAGGTGACAGAGCTCAAATGGAAATCAAATCTATTTGACTTCAAAGCTTATTTTTGAGTTGTCTAGGCAGGGAGTATATTACAGGTTTTCTTTTTCTCAGAATGAGTAAGTAACTAAATCACATGGTCTGTCACCTGTATTTCTGAGAGAAGGGTGGACTCCAGGAGGAGCAGACTCTAGCGTCGGGTAGACCACTCAGCTCAGTTGCCAGGGAAGAGAGTTCCTGATGGGAAATAGCTTTATAACTTTGGGATAAACAAAAATTTCCTAAATAGGAAATAAAAAGCACTAATCATAAAAAGATTGATAAACTGAACTTTATTATATTAATAATGTATGTTCATTAAAAGGCTCCATTAAGAGAGTAGAAGATATTTGCAATACATATATCCAATCAAAAAAACATTTATATTTAGAATAAAGAACTACCAATGTAAGGCAAAGGCAGCCAACTCAATTAAAAATTAGCGTGTATGAAAGAGGATAACAAATTCTCAAAACACATTTCAGATTATGCTAATAGAATTTGCAAATGTGTATATAGAAATTCACTTCTTTAATTATGTACTAATCCAAGGATCTGAAACTCCCTAGTCAGGTGGCTACAGGGAGGGTATATTTTCTTATAACTGGAGCACCTGCCAAGTGCGTGCAGTCACCTTGAATTCAGCCGTGATTGCTGAACGCCGCTGGTCTGTGTTGGAGGATTGGAGCTGCGTGGTCTTCCAGTTCTCAGTCATTGGCTTCCCTGCTCAGGGTTTCCACTTAGAGCCTTCACTCACTTCCCTTGGGCAAGTGAAAATGTACTTATGCTCACAAAAATTCGAAGAATCTTTCTTGCAGGGATGCCTGCTGTTTGGAGGTAGGTGATTATATATCTTACTGGGATCAGCCAGATGCATGCATGCACACACACACACACACACACACACACACACACTCCCTCCCTCCCTCCATAAAAATCCTGGAGGCTCTGTAGCTGAAACACCAAGAATCAGAGCATCAAACATCCTGACTACCAAGATGAAGATGTGGCGGTTTTGGTCCACAAATGCGAAGACCTCTAGGAGATAAAAGAAGAGTTGTAATTGATCCAGCCCACAGTCCACAAATTACATGACCTAATCTAGGACTTGGGCAATGGAAATCTCCCCACCCGGATCTTCCCAAATTAATCATTGAGCCTCCTTGTGTAAGGCTTTGTATTATAAAATGGGGATACATAGGTGATAGAATGCTGTGATCCCTTTAATAATTAAAGGAATTACCAGTCTTGAACTGGGTCTCTTGGAGGCAAAGCTGTATGTATTGGGAAGAAGATGGAGTTGGGTGTTAGCCAGGCCTGAGTGTGTACCGAACCTACTGAAACTGTAGTCAGCCTTCTGGCAGCTTCACGGAAAGGGTGTTCTCACAGTCCCACCTGAGTTTAGCTTGCATTATGCTTTCTAAGCCCCACATGGAAACCTATTAATTTTACAGGTAGGAAAACAAAGTTAACGTTGACGCTCCATCGAAGAGTGTGCAGGGCAGTCACTCTGTGGGGAGGTGAGGAGTGGGAAGGAGGCAGATTGTAATGAACGGAAACATTTCTGTAAGTCTTATTCCTCACGCCGAGGGTGGGATCAGATCAACCTGAATCGTGTTTGGTCAGATAAAGTCTGTCTTTGGTGAGATAGTTGGGGAATTCTAATCCAATATCCAGTGTTTTGTTGTTGTTTTACTATTACTTTATATCCCCACAACTGTTTTGTTTTTGTTTTTCATCTTTTTTTTCTTTATTGATTTTAGAGAGAGAGGAAGGGAGAGGGAGAGAGAGAGAGAACATGGATTGCCTGCCTCCTGCATGCCCCCCACTGGGGATTTGGCCCACAACCTGGGCATGTGCTCTGACCGGAAATCAAACCAGCGACACTCAACTACTGAGCCACACCGCCGGGCCCCACAACTGTTTTGTAACTTCTTACTCCCTTCATCTTTTTCATCCATCCTCCCTACCCCCTCCCATCTGGCAACCCTCAGTTTGTTCCCTGGATTGATGAGTCTGTTTCTTCAACAACCAATTTTATTTTTTTTAAATAAGAAAACTTAAATACATGAAGAAAAAATCAGACAGCTTTTCAAGTACCCAAGATGATTAGAAGCCTTGAGGTTGCCAAAACTCAACAGAAGCATCATGGACCTGACAGCTATATGAAAGGTTATCTATGTAGTCTACTCACCATATGTAAGAGAGGAAGAAGATGAATTTTAGAGACATTTACTAATTAAAGTCCTACATTTCATAAGGGCAGAAACAAGACGTGAACCCAGGTCCCCCAGATCTCTGTCCAGTGGCCTTGGAGTTCCCAGGAGGAGTATTTTCGGAGGGTCCTGGCAGAATACTGTCACAACCACCACACCATTCCTCCCAGGGATAAGCTCAGTGTTCAGTAAATCTCTCTTCTGCTGAAACAGAGGAACCCAAGCTGCCTTGCAGCTCTTTCTGTATTCAGGTCTGTAGATAATGAGTCAGTGTGCTTTTCAGGAGACCGACTGTATGTAAAAGAAGAGCTGGTGGTTGATTAATGCTTCAATTCCTTTCTAACTTTTGGAAATGAACATGTTACATCGAAAAGCCAAAGTTAATAAAACACAAAACAAGCAAAAATTGGAAACTTTGAAATGCCTTTAGGAGCTCGCCTAGAGCATAGAACTCTTTTTCTCCCATTAAGAATGAACTTTCTCAGACATCTATAGTTTTCCTACAAACATCTATATTTTAGACCAACACTATTCTCAGAACCGTATAAACTCAAGTATATATACATTTTGCTTTAAAGGAAGAAATACCTAAATCTGGTTTGTTCTCCTCTGTTTTCTCATCTCAAATGCTATTCTGAAACTTAAATATGTGGCTTTAAGACAACTGCCAGAAGGAAAGATTTGTTAATATTCAAAGCTCTTCTTCATATTTAGAAATAACTGTTTAGCCAGTTGGGTGTGAATGAACGTCACAGCTGGGAATTTAAAACCCATGCTTTATCAACACACTTCCTTGTCCCTGGGAAGTAGATAGGATTTGAGTGGAGCCACAGCCTCAAATTTCTAAATGTCAAGTAAAACAAACAAGCACCCATTGCCTAACCAGCCCTGTCCAGTTCAGTCATGTGTCGCTGAGAGCATTCAGTAAGAAGGAACTTGACATTTGCCTCTGGTTTTAGCTGCACCCCCTCCCCTAGCTCTTTGTTGCCAGATGTCACTCTGCCAGGGATCATCTTAGTCAATTCTTTCTGCTGCCACACGGAAGGGAGGGTTTCATTGCGTTCTGGGGAGACTGCAGACCTGACAGCTGAGCTAACCAGTCAGAAACCAAAGGAAAACGCGCCCGAAGTGGGGCAGTGTCTGCATGTCTCATTTCTCCTCACTCTGCATTCCAGTTCTTCAAAATAGAAGCCCAGATTTTAGCAAACTCCAGCAATGAAGTGCTATTAGAAAAAAAAAAAAAAGACATGATTCTCTTTGCTCAAAATGTTTAAGATGTCACCAAAGTAAAACGTTCCTCTGTCACAGTACACGATGTACTCAAGTTATAAATGGATTGTGTTCCAGAAACTAATGTGTTAACACCCTTTTAATGGAGACACACTCCTCACAGCTTTCATCTTCAATGTTCCCGTGTGAGTATTTCGTTCAGTGCCTAGCTCTCAGAGGGGCCGGCTGCTTCAGAAGCCTAGTACGTGATCAAGCACCTCGTCTCCTACCAGGGGTGGTTGCAGCATTGGGCAGACCTGGGCCTCCTGTCTCTTGGGTGCTGAGTCTTTGACAACAGGCTCCTTCTCCTTTGCTCAGTAGTAATGGTGGAATTCCTCAACACTTGATCTCGGGCTGCCTCCTCTTCTCCGTGTGCCGTCTGCCTGCTCAACCTTGTCCGCATCTGGGCTTCAAGGACCATCTACATTCTGACAGCAGCTAAATTTACATCTCCCCTCCTGAACTTCTCCACAGATCATCCGCAGTGTCTCTGTTTGGATTCCTCAAAGCTACCTAAGATTTAGCGTGTCCAAAAACATGTCTTCACATAGATGTCTTCCGTGTCCTCCCACCAACTTAATAATGGCTCCCCCATCTGTCCAGGTGGATGGGTGAGAAATCTTGGGGGCAGTCATTCTTGGCTCCAACCCTCTTCATCCCTCAGGCCCCTACAAGCACTGTTGGAGAGGAATCTACCCGTTTCTCTCCAATACGCTGAACATTCTGTGCTCTTTCCTGCCACAGGGCCTTTGCTCGTGCAGTTTGTTGGAACAAAAATCCCTCACTTGAGCTTTTATTTTTTTTTAAAAAAAAGGAAGTCATCTGCTGTAGTCAGTGATTTATTGATTCATTCCGTTCTAAAGGGAGAAGAATAGCCCTGGCGAGTTTGGCTCAGTGGTAGAGCGTCGGCCCATGAACCAATGAGTCATGGGTTTGATTCTGGCCAACGGCACGTTCCTTGGTTGTGGTTCAATCCCCGACCCTGGTCAGGGTTGTGCAGGAGGCAACCAGTTGATGTGTGTCTCTCACATCGATGTTTCTCTCTCTCTCCCTTTCTCTTCCTTTCTCTCCCTCCCACTCTATCTGAAGATAAATAGGAAAATATCCCCAGATGAGGATTAAAATTAAATAAATAAGGGAGAAGAATAGAGAATAGAGTTTTTGAAGTTTCCTGTTAAATACCAGGTAGAGAGCAATTTCTTGTGACAACCAGGATTAATGGTTACATGAGAAAGGCAAGAACTTTTGAGGTCCATGTGTCTCACGTATGGAGACAACTTCTAAAGGAAATCTAGCAAGGACAATTTTGTACTTACAAAATCAAAAAAAAAAAAGTTATTATAAGGCTCTAAGTTATTATAGACTCAATGACACCAGGGTCGCTGATCAGAATCCTGTTTTCATACTCACCTGGGTCCATAACCTCTTACTTTACTAGAGTCTTCTCACTAACAACCGCCTTTTAGCAAGTTTTCAGACATCACTCTGTGAGCCGCATCGGAATAACGTGATGTAGAAAATGACAGACAGAACTTGAAAAGTTCAAGGGGTTAGAATGTCCTGCCTCCTCGTTTCCTCTCTCCCACCCTCCTCTGTGCGGAGTGCCTAGTCATTCCTCAGAGTTGACTTTAGTGTCAGCCTCTCCTGACTCCCGGCCCTGCCCCAGGCACCTTTGTCCAGCATCCCTAGAGAATCTCATGCCTTTCCTTCTTGAGAGCTACCTCCGTTTGTAACTGTACTTTATTGGTGGAGATTGTTTTATTCATATATGTCTCTTCCGCTAACCTTTAAAGCCCGTGAAAGTAAGGAACGTGTGTTTTTGATGTTCACCGTCATTGTAGCCCCAGACCCGGCATGGCACGTTGTCAGTGCTCAGTAGGTGTTAGCTGAGCGCCGTGCAGTGAATGAACTGGACACAGTACAGAGCCACTGCGGCAGATACAGCGTGTCTTTGGGAAGCTACACTCAGAACCCCAGCTGGCTTCTGGTGCACATCCCACTCCTTCCACTCGCTTGAAGAACCGTCCTCCCCCCTCGGTGGGCCTCCCCTGCCTGCAGCCCTTCTGAGATCTGAGCGGTGGTACTCGGATGGCCCGATCGAGGCTCCGTGGAGCTAGGGCTGGAGAAGCAGAAAGGTGACAGTGAGGAGAGACCTGGAAGGGCAATAGCAGGGACACAGAGGGCTGGACCAGAGCAGGACTAAAGTCCTTAGCCTGAGGCTGCATCATTCCACAGAGAGCCTCGGAGGATGGCTTCTCTCCCTCCAGAGGCTCTGCTGGCTGACCCGCCCCTCTACCTCCGTCACCTGCAGCCCTGGCCAGGACGCCCTTCTCTGTTGAATGGAAGACCACACAATCTCCAAGTGTCTGTCTTTTCCCCATGTTGGGTCAGCAGAGGCACCGTGGCCTTCCTCCCCTTCCCTGGGGTTTCGGGCATTGTGGGGAGGACAGGCCGGCGGGTATGACTGTTGGGATGGAACGTGGCTGGTGTTACCGCCACGGGAAAAGGCGTGGGGTGGGTGCGAGGAGAGAGGGCAGGCGGTTCACCTGCTCGCCCCCTAGGCCGTGGGGCTCCTCAGCCGACTTCAGTGAACGGTCCATCCGGGTAGTTTGCAGGGTTGTAGTTCAGTCCATATCGATCCGTGTGTCTGGGGGTGGGGACGCTGCCTGGGTCCCTCTTCAGTCTCCTGAGAGAGTTGTACCCTATGGTACATGATCTTTTCTGTGATGTAGATTACTCCTGAACGCTAGCACCATCGTAGCCCTGTTTTGTATGGTGTGTTACATCTTTCTTTTTTTTTTTTAATCCTCACCCCAGGACATCTTTCCATTTTTGTTCAGAAAGAGTGGGAGGGAGAGAGAGGAAGAGAAAGAGACAGAGAGAAACATCAACATGAAAGAGACACATCGAGTGGCTGGCTCCCGCATGACCCCAACCAGGGCCTGGGATGAATCGCAACCGAGGTACATGCCCCTTGGCCAGAATCGAACCCGCGACTCATTGGTCTGCGGGCCGACGCTCTAACCGCTGAGCCAAACTGGCCAGGGCGGTGTGTTACATCTTAAAATGATTCCCATGGTCCTTTCTCTCCTTGCTGCTCAAAACTCAGTTCTTTCCTCATTGTTTCTTTTACTTCTCATACTCAGCCCAGTAAGTAATAAGTAATTATATGTCTACTCAAGGTATATATCTCTGTCAGGGCAAAAGAGAATGTGAGTCTCCTAAATGAGTGACAGTCACTTCAGAGCGGTGGTGGGACACCTGCCACTTGGTTCATTCTTTCAGCCGATACCTTCTGAGCACCTGCCGTGTGTCAGCAGTGCGGCAGGATCGGGTGCACAGTGGGGAAGACTGCAGGGGATGGTCTTCCTTTCGGAATGTAGACAGCGCTCCTCGAAGAGCCCTTCGAAGTCATCCAAGCCGTGTGCTTCCTCATTGAGCACATACACGGTGGGTCCACGAGGGACGGCGCCCAGGCCCCCCCCCCCCGCGGCCCTCACCTCTGCGCTGCAGCTGGCGCGCTCAGAAGCCGCTAGTCCCGCTCCCGGTTGTGGCCCTTGGTGCGTGCAGCAGTCCCGTTTAAAAGGTTTAGCAATTTGTCAGAGGGATTAGGCCAAACGGTATTATTTTCAGTGCAAGCCCAGAGAGGAGATGCATTCTCTGAGCTGAGACACATTGAGTAACTCACAAGGGAAGCATTTCCATAAGACAGAAACTGGGTGTTTATGTAACCACATCGTTTTGCCCCAAGCTTTTAATCACTCAGTGTGGCATAGTTTAAGATAGTGAGGAGAGGAAGGAGGTGGGGGAGGGAGAGGGCTTCAGGGCTGATATCATAGGTCTGTTCTTAGAATGAGAGGCTGTGGATGGAACTGTAGGAGGAGTCAGATAAGCCGTCCTGCTGTGAGCTTACTCAAGTCCAGTGAAGTCGGCGTTGTGCAGGCCGCTTCGACAGTGAACAATTTCAAGGGGCACCGGGGTAAAAAGCATTTCTAACTCTCCACGTTGTAACTCTTCAATGAATGATGCTTTCCCTGTGCAATAATCTGTAATAAATGATTTGCTTTCTCTAAGCAGAACTGAGAGACTGTATTTTCCCAAACTGAAGTGGGAACTTATATGGTTTCAGGTGATGCCTGGATCAGTATTACAGATAAAAACATGTACGCATATGGAAATAAACAGATATATGTCATTCACATCAACTTTATTTCACGATGTTATTGATTACTGTGAAAGTTAGTTTCATTAAATTTGGTTGTATTTTTAATTCTCCTAGGAGAGTATCTAAACTGTTCCTTTCATCATCTTTTGCAATTAAGAATGGAAAACAAGTCTCTATTGTATGAGTGACACTGAAAAGACAGGAGAGCAAGGAGTCAAGAGGACGAATGAGGAGGGAATAGTACAAGAATGAGCAAGAACTGGGGAAATGTGAGAAGGGAGAAAATGGTCAAAGGGAGACGTATATAAAAAATAACATCTAAAGAAAAGAGAGAAAAATACTCAGAGAGATAGGCTTTGATGGAGTAACACAGAATTCAATTCATTTGGAGGGATTTCCAGTTAGCGTGTTAAAGATGGGTTGCATAGTGGGAATATAATTTCTTGAAAGTTTTCCATAAGCCTATGGATGTGGGAAATACCTGGCCTGTATGTTAATGGGTTAAGCCTGTACACCACAAACATTTTTTGTAACATAATTATTTAATTATAAGTTAAGTTAGGCTAATCTATGTAATTCCTTTTCTGTGTAGCAATTTTCAAAAGGTCACAGATAAATTCGGACTGAATGAGTCATTCTGATAGTTATTATAGCATAAGACTTGTAAAACAGCTGAAAAGGTTTTATATTGTTATACTTTTTTTACATCTGGTGCCATTTGTAATTCTAACAGACTGAAGTCACTTTTGAATAAGGATGCCTATCGCCAGGGATTAACATTTGTGAAACCTCCCAAACAAATTCCATGTTGAAATATTTTCATGCAACAACTCATTTGGATGCTTGATTCATTCTTTTTGCTACTTGTAAAAATTCTCCCCATTTGAGGTGTGGGCAGGCATATATTTAATAAATCCCATTACCTCTGTCTTGACCTTAGTATGTGGTGAGAACAAAGTCAAACATTCTAAGTCAATATAGACAATTATATGTATCTTGAAATTGATACATTTTTCAAGATCCTCTGAATTGTGCATGAAAATTGTATTGCATTTACATTTATTATTCTGAAAGAGTTAAAATAGTCTGCCACCTGCGTGGCAATTTGATGTTGCTCAAAATCTAATATATTTGTTGGTAAACCAATATGTCTTGTGTACCTACAGTATTTAATAAGGATTCAAGGGGGTAAACCACTCTTGCATCCAGAGTTCTAGAGACGTTCCAGATTTAATAGCTATAACCAGGAGTCTTCCTTATATATACTGACCCAGGGAATCTAGAATGCATTTATGAAATTTGTACTTAAATGTTTTCTCTGTCTTGTTTTTGAACTACTTAAGTAGATAACATTTTTCCATATGTTCAGAGCTATCTGGAGGCAGAATTTTTCAGAACCAATTCCTTGAAGAGGCTGGTCTGTAAAAACTGGTTTTCAAGCTCATTTCAACTCCTAATCTCATAAAGCTCTTTCTTCAGCTTTGCTAGGAATGGAGATGATGGACATATGTTCTGTTCAGAGTTCAGGATGAGTTCAATAATATGAAGTTGTCACCCACAATCCTGGGTCCTATTTTGCTCTTGAAGCCACATCCCCCAAATCTTGATAACAAACAATACTGCCATTCTTTTAGCCTCGTTGTCATTAAAGAACTTACTCCATGCCCAGACCATAAGGAGATCTGTCCCTAGATGTGGTTGTGTCCTGCATGCCCTTGATAATAAGAATGCACATCTCAGACTGAAATAAAGCACCGGTGCCTCAGGTAGGCTTTCCAATGTTGCTCTTTCATGTAAGTCTTCTTAGGTCTTTTCCCTTCCAAGTGCTGGAGCAACCCATCAGCAGAGTCACTTTCCTC
This sequence comes from Tadarida brasiliensis, assembly GCA_030848825.1. NCBI lineage: Eukaryota > Metazoa > Chordata > Mammalia > Chiroptera > Molossidae > Tadarida > Tadarida brasiliensis. The sequence continues at coordinate 15,310,695 of CM061259.1, read as the reverse complement.
TTAGGTATCAATGGTACCTGAGCCACGTGTTTTAGTTATTGGCTTAACACCACCTCTCCTGCTTGGATGGCCACAGGAGTTGTCCCAGTTGTCTGTTTGTGAGATGGAGGGTCTCTTTACTGTCCCGTTTGGGAGAGTCAGGGTTTCTGAGAGGTGGGTTTTCAGAGGTAAATTCTCAGTCGGGTGGGTTCTGCCGTCCCTCCCTGGAGAAGGCTAGCGGAATTCTGAGGGAGACTCTGTCTGCAGCCACTTTGTGAGGCTGTGAGATCCAAGCGGATGTGCTCACACTGATTGGGAACTCCTGGGTTCCAGCCTGCTGTTATCTGTCACAAATAGGAAACTGTGCTGTTTGGGGATGTGAACTTGACCCTTGACAGTGGCGTATTTTGCTGCCCGTCATAGATCCTGGTACCCACAAGCTGGAAGGAACTTAGAGATTCTTCAGACAAACCCTACAGCGGTTGGTGAGCCAGGGCCACTCACACACATTCCCTCAGCTTACCCAGGGGTGTGTCCCTGTGTGTCAGTGCTGTTCCCCACCGGGCTGGGCGCTGCAGCTCCCCGAGCCCAGCTTCCTCTGGCCAGAGTCCATGATGGTACCCGTGTGACTTTGCTGGGGCTGCCACAGCAAAAGACCACAGACTGGGTGGCTTACACAATGGAATTTTATTTTCCCACAGTTCTAGAGGCTGAGAGTCCAAGATCAAGTTGCCAATGGGGTTGGTTTGTGGAGAGGGCTCTCTCCCTGGCTTGCAGATGGTTGCCTTCTCACTGTCTCCCGTGGTGGGGGCGGGGGAGAGAGAGAGAAATCTCAGTGTCTCTTCCTCTTCTTATAAGGACACCAGTCCTATCAGATCAGGGCCTCTCTCCTATGACCTCGTTTAAGCTTAATCACGTCCTTAAAGGCTCTATTTCTACATACAGTCACATCGGGATAAGGGCTTCAGCATATGACTTTGGGGGTAGGAGAGACAATTCAGCTCATAGCAATACCTAACCATTAAATGAAGTCCACAGGGAACTGGACCGGACTCTGTGCTGGACAACTTTATTTTGCATTGTTATCTACCTGGAAGCAATTTCAATTAGAGTCTCTTCAGGGAACATTGTTTAGCAGGGGTTCCTAAACCGAAGTCAGAGTGTGCAAAATTACCTCGAGTCTTTAAAAGCATGGGGCCACCAGATGGTACTCCTAAAGTAATTTTTTGAATAGGTGATATGTGAGTGTGATACAGAATTCAAAAGGAATAGCCCCAGAGACACAGAGGTATGGAACAGACTGACAAACCTCAGAGGAAGGGGGATGGGGTGGAGGGGGAGGGGAAGATAAACCAAAGAATTTATATGCATAACCAATGGACACAGACGATTGTGTAGGGAGGGCAGGAGGGGTCGATGGGGGAATAAAGGGCAGATATCTGTGATACTTTCAACAGTAAAGATTTTAAAAAGAAATATAATGACAGGTACAGCTGCCTGTCACTCTTCTGTCCTAACCTACGACTAGTGACTTCCTTACTTCGATGCAGGTAGCCTGTGCATCGACAGGCAACCTGTCACAGTTCTCTTTTTCTTTATACACTAATAATAGCATTGTATGCACAGTTCTATACTTTACTTATTTTACTTACTAAATCTTGACAATCATTCAAAGTCAGCACATATGCCCTGGCCAGTTTGGCTCAGCAGTAGAGCGTCGGCCCTCGGACCAATGAGTCCTGGGTTCGATTCCAGCCAAGGGCGTGTACCTATGTTGCAGGTGCAGGAGGCAACCAATCAGTGTGTCCCTCTCATGTCGATGTTTCTCTCTCTCTCCCTTTCTCTCCCTCTCTACCTGAGGATAAATGGGAAAATATCCTCGGGTGAGGATAAAAAACAAAACAAAACAAAAAAGTCAGCGCATATAGAGCCCGTTATGTACTTTACATTTTATAAAATCTGTGAAGTGTTTCATTGAGGGTATGCCACAGTTTTCTACCCAGCCTCCTATTGATGGCCTCTGAGGTTATGGTTCTAGATAATTAATTATCTCTATCAAATATACAAACGGGGCTGCAGGATATCTTTGTAAATATTATTCACGTATGGAAGTCCATACACGTCTGTAGGATGGATTTCTAAACACGGCGGTGCTGTGTCCAAGGCGTGTGCGGCTGGTGATGTGGCGGATATGACCACATGAGTCCCCGTGACGGTTTGTAGGAGAGGGTTTTAGGAAATTATGCGGATTTGCTTCTCACTCTCTCTGTGTTGGCTCATGACTCTCTCACGTTCTGGAATGTTCTTCCAGTTCCTTTCTGCCTCCTTGTACCCAGTTCACACGCTTCTCTCCCATGAAGCTGTTCCTGACTTTTCTCACTTTTATTCTGGGTCTGTACTGCAGGTGAACCGTCAGTGCGTGGGGTCAGGAAATCTGATTGACCACAGGGCTCTCGAACGCTTTGCTGCGTGCAGTTTTCCTCTTTAACTACTTCTTGAGCATATATAATTCCCCTCACTAAATTCCCTAAGTAGAAACCGAAGTTTACCTTGCTTCTATGACAGCAGTATATATTTTTACATTTAATAGCGTACGAAGAACTCCTACATTCATGTTCTATTTTTCATCTACCTTTTGAAGTAGCCAGAGCATAATAATAATAAATGCTCAATTTATGTAAATTATTATTAATAATGTATAATTATAATTTATAATTAATATACAATATTGTTAATATTTCATCATAGAGATAAAAGAACTGAGACGCGATGAAATTAAATGCCCAGGTCACACAGCTATGAAATGGTAAAGGCGGGACTGCAGTTTTAACTGTTTCAGGTCCTGTTTACTTTCCACCGTCTCATGCTGTCTCCTAACGTTTAGTAGCGCTGAGCACTGGATAAAGACTGGTAGCCTGATGAAACATAGACTCCCATGCAGGTAATCCGGTGACGGCCTTGAGTGAAAAAGCACCCCGCTGTCTATTCCTCGAGCTGGCAATGAATCATTTTGCCCTTTAGGGCTCTGGGTCTTCGGGGAATACTTAAAACCTCTTTCATTTTTTCATAGCCTAGATTTCCTGACTCTCAGGCCTTACTTTTTTTGGACTTGATGCCTTTCTAAATGTGGTTTTTGTTGGGTGGCCAGCTACCACAGTAAGGTCACTCACTGTTCAATATTAGCCTCCGGCTTTGGTTTGTTGGGGCTGATTAAATAGGCAGTGGAGTGTGTGTGTGTGTGTGTGTGTGTGTGTGTGTGTGTGTGTGTTGGAGCAGCAGCTCCGCAACAAATACTGACATTTATTAAGAATCAACTTCCAGCCCAGCCGGTGTGGCTCAGTGGTTGAGCGTCGACCCATGCACCAAGAGGTCACCAGTTCAATTCCTGGTCAGGGCACATGCCCAGGTTGTGGGCCAAACCCCCAGTGGGAGGCATGCAGGAGGTGGCCAGTCGATGTTCTCTCTCATCGATGCTTCTCTCTCTCCCTCCCTCTCCTTTCCTCTCTCTCTAAAAATCAATAAAGAGAAAAAATAAAAAAAGAATCAACCTCCAGATGAGTTGTATTCTCAACTTCAGCCTGCACCCCTGGTCTGATGCACACACAGAGCAGCTGGTCCTGGACTTGCCTCTCCTCTCACATTCTTTGGGCCTTTGCCTGCGGGACAACCCGGTGACTCCTCCTGTGGGGAGAGGGTAATCTGACTTCAGCTTGCGACATTTAACCCTCTTGAAAACCTTTCAGGATTTGGCTGGGCTGTTTTGGAGCAGGTACGCCCTTGGATTTCCACTCCAAACATGGTTAATCTGCTGGCTCTTCCTCTTCTCCTTTCCCAGAGCAGTCCCCTGGAGAGTGTGGGCGCAGGGGTGGTGCCCCCCTGTGGCTCGCGCAGGGAGGGAGCTGAGATGGAGCGAGTAATGATTTGGAAAGCTCTTACATTCTCAGAGGCTGGTGGCAGCTATTTTTAGGCCCTAGGAGGCAAATTATCACTGTTATGCCAACAAATCCCCACACATGCAGCTTCCTTCGTGCCAACATGGGCCAGGCCTGTCATCCTGCCCAGCCAGTGTTTTACTTGGGGTGAGTGTCCCTGCCTTACTTAGAATTCTGTCCCCAGGATCATGCTCACGGCTGAGTGCCTGCCAGTGTGCTAGGATGGGGGTGTGGGGTATTATTTAATAGGGGCAGGGAGGGGAGGGGATTAACTATCCTTCTCAACTTTGAGAAATAATAGCTTTAACATTTATTGAAATCAGCCCCTGGCTGAAGTTCGTCTATTCAAGCAGAATGAAGGCCTTAGGGAAATCAGAAATAATCTTACTTCTTCAGCCATGTAAACACCTGGGGAAAACAGGGGCCTTCTGCCCAGCCCGTGTGGCTCAGTGGATTGAGCATCATCCCATGGACTGAGAGGTCCCGGTTCGATTCCCAGTCAGGGCACATGCCCGGGTTGTGGGCTCCATCCCCAGTAGGGGGCGTGCAGGAGGCAGCCGATGGATGTTTCTCTCTTACATCGATGTTTCTATCTCTCTCTCCCTTCCTCATTCTCTAAAAAAATCAATAAAAACATTTTTTTTTTTAAAGAAAGAAAGAACAACAGGGTCTTCATTATAATCAGGAAAGGTCTGGCCCTAGTTGCCTGTCCCCGGGAGGCCTACTCCAGAAATGCCTTACTCCCCCCTTCCATCTGGCAGGCAGAATAATGCCCCCCCCCATCTCCAGAATCTGTGAACGTGCTGCCTTATATGGCGTAAGGGACTTTGCAGGTAGGATTAAGTTAGGATCTTGAGACAGGGAAATTATCCTGGATTAGCCAATGTAATCGTAAGTATCCTCATAAAAGGGGGCGTGAGGGTCGAGAGAAAGGAGACGTGACCACGGAAGCAGAGGGTGGAGCGATGTGGCCACAAGCCAAGCAATGTCAGCTGCCTCTCGGAGCTGGAAAAGCCAAGAGCTTCTGCCCTAGAGCCTCCAGACGGGACACAGCCCTGTCGGCACCCTGATGTTAGCCAGTAACACCCATGTCAGACTCCCAGTCTCTACAACTGTCACATAATAAATTCGTATTGTGTGAAGCCACTAAGTCTGTGGTACTTTGTCACAGCAGTGGGAAACTAATACACCCACCAAGACTGATTTGGACACCCCAAGGGAAGTCATCTCTCGTCCTCTCCACCTGGTCCCCTGCTGCTCTGAATCAAGGCATGTCCCTCAAGTCCTGTGCTGGAGAAGACTGTCCACCAGCTCTTTACCCCGACAGGAAGACCCCCTCGCCATGCAGGACCAGCAACTTCCATAGTTGTCTGTGTGTGGGGGGGTTTCTCATTCCCGTGCCCAGCTCACCCTTTGAAGTAGCTGTGTCTGAGCGCTTCCTCTCCACCAGGGAGGACCAGGGCCAGAGAGCCTGTCATGGCCAGGAAAGCATCACTCACAGCGTTCAAGGTAGAGCGCACTCTGCTCTTCTCTCAGCTGCCTTGGCACTGACCAAGCTCCTCTGCTGTGACCAGCCGCCCCTGTCCAAGGCCAAGGGCAAGGCCCATCTGACGGTGCTGCAACCCCTGTCTGTCCCCCACACCTGCCCTGAGACACAGCTCAACTGTGCGACCTTCCGCCTCGTCTTCCTAATCCCTGGTTCCTGCACATTCGTTTGTGACATGGAATCCGAGAACTTGAAGAATTTTTCATATTAATAAAGTCCCTTCCTCCTGGGAGCAAGACAGGTTTACTGTCTTGTATGTATTTGTCTTGGATGTATTTTCCGATGACGTTCTGCATTATTTTAAGAAGCTGAGTTCTTGAGTGACCCCATTGAGGTCCGTACTGTCTGAAGATAAGAGCATTCATATAATTCCAGGGTTTCCTCACTTGGGGTAATTTATTCTATCACTGCTGGGAGCCGTCAACCATGCTTCTCTTGACACTATCCTCTAATTACTATCATTGCTATATAAATTATTGTTCTTAAATTTTAGTTAGAATTGACTGATCTGCTTCAGATTTGGAAAGCAGCTTTATCGGTTGCTCAGCAACCCAAACCTGTAACTGTCTTTTGCCTTCACTAGAACCCTAGTTAAGGCTGGAGCCTGCCAGTGAGTGCAGCGTTGCTAGTGAGGAGATGCCGTCTGACGGTTCTGATCTGCTGGAATGAGTGTGAGGCTCCAGAACGAATATTTGCAAAGGATTTTCCAAATTGAAGTTGTTAATGTGATGAAGAAAGCTGTCATTCTGTTTCACTTCAGGGTTGTCTATAAAAGGGAGAACAAGTAGTAATTTCTAGAATAAGCCAAGGGACACGATTAGCACCAAATAACGGACACTGTGTCCACTGGGAAGGCAGTGTGTGCATAGCCCACAGGGGTGCCGGGAAAGGCCGTTAGGTCCTTGGTGGTTAGAATGCAGACCGAGCACGTGTTACACAATGGACATCAATGACAAAATGACTGAGCATGCACAGGGGTTCTTAGAATACCTATTATAATTAGGGAAATTCAAATAAATGCTGAAAAACAGGTCCAAAAGAAGAAAACAGTTCTTTTACATTTTTTTTTATTAGCTCTTAACTTGTTGTTGTTGTTTATTAGTAGCCACAGTTTCTTTATACAAATGAGTCAGTGACATCAGCCCCGTGTCCAAGGACTTTCTCTCTGAACAAGAAGTAAATGTTCAGCAGTGACCCATAACTGGCTGGGTCTTTCTAGAACCAGCCTAACTGTCTGCATTTACCTATAATTTGCTTCAAGTACTATCATCTCCAAAGCCAGGTGCTCAATAATTAAGAAGCCCTCAAGATTTGTGTTTCATGTGGTAAAAAACAAAAACAGACAACGAGATAGAAAGATGATGATTTAATGCTTCAATTTCCACATTTACTTATAATATGGTGTTATAGTATTATAGGATCAATGCCCAAGAGTTAGAATTATCTACATCATTGAACAAAAACTTTTCACAGCCAGAAGCTTTTCTGAAAGACAGGGATTATTGAGCTGTACGCAAGCCAGGAAAAGGACCGGTCCTGGGGCCCGCAGCCTGAACCAGCAGCAGCGGGGCTGGGCGCAGAAGACGCGTCCAGTGCTCTGGGATTGACAGGGCTCTTTTATACAAACAGTTTGGGGAAGAAAGATGTAAGTTGCTTTGAAAGAATTTACATTGGCTCTAGATAAAGGGGTGGGAGAAGGTGAAGGGGGCTAGTTCTGGGACAGGTGTGGAGTCTATAAGGGAGCTGGTGTTTGCTTTTTCAGGGTTGGCTTGGGCAACAGTCCAGAAATACCGTGCAGAAGCAAGCTGCAGGGCGCCTGGTGGTCGGCTATTTGGCTATTCTGTCTAGATAATTGCAGAAATAGCCTCCTGGGAGGACGTTAATTCAAAGCTTGGAGGCACATTCAGGAATGTTCTGGGTCTTTGGTTGGTTTCTGCCTGCAGCTGTTACCTGATTAACCTCTCTTGTTTCTTCCTTCCACCCTCCTGTCTGCTGTAATTTAATTTAGGACATTTCAGAATTTTCTTCTTGTTAATACAAATATTTAAATTATTTTGCCTCTTCCAGGAAGCTTAGCTTATGCGAAATAACAACACCCATCAGTAAGATCATAATTTCTCTGTTAGCAATCAGTTACTTTCCTCTTTCTAAGCGTTTTTAAAGCTTCTAAGCTGCCACCAAGCCCCTTTTTGTCTTGGGTAAGGCTCTGGGCCTCAGTTTTCTCTTTTGCAAAATATGGAGATTGCACTTGACAGATGGTCTCTGGGTGACTCCCAGAAGTAGAACTCTGTGGTTCTGCGACAGCTTTTCATGGCTCTGAAAACCTCTTTCCACATCTGGAACTTCTTTCAGTGGTCAGCTCAAAGCTAGTGCTTTCTTTGGATGAACAGATCAGATAAGCAGGACCCAGAATGCCATCACCACGTGTCACCACAGTAGCAAAGCCCTGTCTTGACATTCCTACCTGAGCATAAAGGCCTCTCAAGCCTATTTCCCAACAATGATGAGCTCAAAAGTTAGGGGTTAAACAAAAAGTAGTTCTGGGGCCCAGCTGGTGTGGCTCAGTGGTTGAGCGTCGACCCCATGCACCAAGAGGCCACCAGTTCGATTCCCGGTCAGGTCACATGCCTAGGTTGTGGGCCCGATCCCCAGTGGGGAGCGAGCAGGAGGTGGCCAATCCATGTTCTCTCTCATTGATGTTTCTATCTCTCTCCCTCTCTCTCTCAAATCAATAAAGAAAAAAAATTTTTTTTAAGTAATTCTGGAAACATTGCTGACACCAGCACCTAACTCCAGATGTTAGGGTCAGTTTGGAAGTAGCCAGGTTTGGACAGCAGTGAAGCTTAAGGACACTCTTTTTTTATCGTAAATATTTATTATAACTACCAGTTACTATTTTAAATGTGCCGAGTGTTTGATTGTTTGTGTGTTCATAGTACTCTTTGGCTGTTACTTAATACACAGGATGTGGAAAAGTAGATTTTCAGTTGTGAGTAAGCAAAACCCAGAGTTTATTCTTGTAGTATTAGTTATTAATTATTGTCTTATTTTCCACATGAACAACTGTAAACCTACTTTTCCCCACCCTGTATGTCTGCAAATTATAAATAAGAGAGTGTTAACGTTGACTTGGGAAGTCAAGGTTTTCCACCACTAGTCGCGTATAAGACAAGCCTCAAGGTGACAGCTGGGCGTCAAGGCCACCTGTCCATGTCGGAGCAGAACAGTGGGTTGCAGGAGGGGAGTGTCCCAGTCAAAAAGACAAGTGGAACTAATGTGTTTGAGGAACATAGAAAAGGTGACTGGTAAGCAGATGGCAGAGGCAGTAGCATTTGTGGGAACAATGACAATGGAAATATGGAAAACCAGGCAAATGAGAGAATAATGCGATTATTTATTCACTTCAAGAAAAACAAAGAGAATGTGCATAATTGTAACGTACTACCTGGCTCTACAATGAAGTCTTTGCACTGAATAGTATTGATTCATCCAGTGAGAGATGGGATGGGGACATAGGTGGAGTGAGTGTGGGTTAAGTCCTCAGCTACCATGACAGAAGGTCCAAAATTGATAATCCAAGACATATTAGTACCGTCATACTATTTAGAAATATGGAAGGAGTGTTGAGAGTAAGTATCAAGAGGTGTCTACATCTGAGAGCCACTTGTTTGAACCTATGAGCTTTGCAATGATGGAAAGGTTTTTAAATGGGAGTGTAAATTATATTTGAGAATTCATTTCTTGTGGGAGGCTTTTTTGAGAAAGAACAAAATCATTTCTGCCCTTAAACAAGTCACCTAACCTGGCTAGATCAGCTTATCCTTATCTGTAAAATAAAGGAGAAGATGATGTTAGAGTAGAGGAGATGATGTTCGAGTCTAGAAAGCTGGCGGTGGCATGGCCTGTGCTTCATCACTCAGGCAGAGCAAGCCTTGCAGACTTTTAGAGAGGGTGCCGTGGTTTCTTAAATCGCTGTCTGTAATTTACTCTAAGACCATCATCTCTGCATGGAAGAGAGTCGCTACTCTCATGAAAATGGTCGACATGCCTTTACTTTTTATTGTGCTTCTAAGTTTGGCTTCAATATTATTACCAAACCTGCGATGTTCCTTTTAAAATGTCACCTCCTGAAGAAAACGGAGTGTTATTTCTTTGTCTTAATCTCTTTATGCAGCCGTGATTTTTCCCACTGGACTAGCAAATGGAAGTTATGGATAGGTTGACTGAACAGTGCTGTCCAGTGAAAAGTATAATGGGAGCCACATAGGTGATTTAATTTTCTGGCAGCCACATTTTTTGTAAAAAGGAAGGAGAAATGGGAGAAATTGAATTTAATATATTTTATATAACCCAGTGTATCCAAAATCTTATCATTTCAACATCTAATCAATATAAAAGTATCTCATTGTTAATATCAAATAGTAATAATTGCTAATGGCATTTTTTCATGCCAGTTCTTCGAATTGCAGTGTATTTTATACGTCAGCACACCTCCATCCAGATCCTACATTTTCATCAGACACACGATCTGTATTGAAGTTTTATAAAACTTACATTAGAAAAAAAGATTCTCATACTCAAGTTGTTTCAAACATACTTACACGTTTTCTAATCATTGAACTGAGGAATGATTTTAAATTAAAATTCAAATTAACCAAAATGAAAAATTCAGTCTCTCGGTAATCCTAGCTACATTTCAAGTCCTCGAGAGCAGCAGGTGACTAGTGGCTGCCAATTAAAAAACACACCTTACAGAAGGATTGATGTTCAGTCATTTCAGTGAAGGCTCAATAGCCAAAGAACACCCTTCTCCCCTAAAGGCAGAGATGGGGGAGAAGGCTGCCTGGCTGTCCCTTCAGGTAGATGGCGTGGACACTGGCTTTCAGTAGCTGTGTGTGACTGCAGCCGTCCTCGTGGACACTAGCTCTCAGTAGCTGTGTGACTGCAGCCGTCCTCGTGGACACTGGCTTTCAGTAGCTGTGTGACTACAGCCGTCCTCGTGGACACTAGCTCTCAGTAGCTGTGTGACTGCAGCCGTCCTCGTGGACACTGGCTTTCAGTAGCTGTGTGACTACAGCCGTCCTCGTGGACACTGGCTTTCAGTAGCTGTGTGACTACAGCCGTCCTCGTGGACACTGGCTTTCAGTAGCTGTGTGACTAGAGCCATCCTCGTGGACACTGGCTTTCAGTAGCTGGGTGACTAGAGCCATCCTCGTGGACACTGGCTTTCAGTAGCTGTGTGACTGCAGCCGTCCTCGTGGACACTGGCTTTCAGTAGCTGTGTGTGCTACAGCTGTCCTTGTGGACACTGGCTTTCAGTAGCTGTGTGTGCTACAGCTGTCCTCGTGGACACTGGCTTTCAGTAGCTGTGTGACTAGAGCCGTCCTCGTGGACACTGGCTTTCAGTAGCTGTGTGACTACAGCCGTCCTCGTGGACACTGGCTTTCAGTAGCTGTGTGACTATAGCTGTCCTCGTGGACACTGGCTTTCAGTAGCTGTGTGACTACAGCCGTCCTCGTGGACACTGGCTTTCAGTAGCTGTGTGACTGCAGCCGTCCTCGTGGACACTGGCTTTCAGTAGCTGTGTACTACAGCCGTCCTCGTGGACACTGGCTTTCGGTAGCTGTGTGACTACAGCTGTCCTCACGGCAAGTGGGCATGGAAAGATATGAAAAAGCTACTTCTGCTGAATGATTCTGCTTCTTTTTTGAAGTTAAAAAATAGATGGGGAGGCGTTCATGGTGTTGCTTTGATGATACGTACGAAGCAATGTCCATCTGTCTGTAAGGCATGGGCCAATATAGCTATGATTTAGGGCATCAGAACTATCAAGAGAGAGAAAGAAGAGAAATCATTCTGGCACAGTCTTAGTTTGGGTTTCCCTAGAAGCAGGCCTGAGACCTGACTCACATGGAGGATGTCGTGGAGGTGATTCCAGGAAGTAGTTTGGGAATGAGAAATGCAACAGGGGGGCGAAGGGGCCAGTAAAGGGTGTGTTAATAGGCACGTTACCACCGTGAGTCACTGAAGCTGGATCCCGCCGGGGAGCTCTGGGAAGCGGTGTGGACACGTGCCACAGGGTTCTCCCGGCCCGGGGGAGGAGCGAGGTATCTGCACCACTTCCCCAGTTAGTGTGCAGGACTGCTCCCAGGTGGTGGCAATCCCTCCTTTCTCCTGGCCCACACACAGAGTGATAGCTAGCGGTCAAGGAAGCCATTCGGGGAAAGAAATGCTGGCAGTGGAAAGTCAGGACAGTGTTCACTGAAATGGTGTGGCCTGGGGGATGTGGGTGGCCGTGGACAGTGTCGGCCATGGCACTCTTGGACTTACAGTGTAGAATGTATGGGACAAAGGACAGGGAGGTTGATTTCATATCTGTGGAGCTTTGTCAAAAGACATACTCAATTTCCCAACTCTTCTCCCCTTCCTTTGACCTGAGAGCCTGATAAAATGTACCCAGTTCCCCTGCTCTGTGATCTACTGATGGAGGCATAAAGATTAAGGAGCTTTATAGACTCTATTCACTTACCTGTTAGTCTAAAAACACTTCATCCCAATGTTCAGCACAACTCGTTGCTGGAATTTATGGGTCCGGCTGAAGGCTGTGCAATGTTTCCACTTCTCTGGAGTTTGAACTCTGACCCTTCAGAAGCCCACTTACATCCACCAAGTTATACCACGTCCTGTCCCACTTTTGCTATGTGTTCTCATACATTTATAGTTGGTCTTTTAACTGACCTTAACATCATGTGGTGAATTCAGAGTCCGTGTCATTTCACCATAGGGAAAGCTATGTGGGGTTTTCCAGTTTCTAGAAACCAAAATTGTAAGCTTGAATTGCTCTTAAGAAAGGGATTTTCCAATCTGTATCTGTAATAGAGGGAGATCTTGCTTCTAGTTTTCCAGAACTACTGAAGACAACTTTGGAGAACACCGCAAGGAAACACAGAGATGAGTCAAGGGAAGTAATGTGGCATTTAATAATTATGCAGCTGTTGACCGTAACACAAAGCTCAACTAGACACTCCATCACCAAAAAGGATTTGTTTGGGGAAAAGAAAGGATGGCAGTCGTGAAGTGCGGACGAGCCACGTGCAAGCTCCGCCCAGAACAAGAGGAAGTACCTTATGGAGGGGAAGAGGAAGTCAAGGGGCGGGGTGATCACAGCCATAGCGCTGTGTTGTCACATGGAGTTCTTCCTGTGGGGCTCCGGCAATGACAGAGATCGGGAGAGCTCCGCCCACAGGCCCTCCTGATTCCTGGTTAGGTTAAGGTCTCTGTCATAAATTTTGATGCAGTGACTTGAGAATTCCAGGTCAAACAAATAAGCAAAAATCGTGAGAAGAGATGCTTCATGTGTATTTCCCTACTCTATGCTATGGTATATAATAGCATGCCATAAATATCTGTTAGTTCATTAGCTCTACGATAATGGTGATTGTTTTTTAATTGTGATTTTAAGTTCTTGCCAGGCATTATTAAAATAGTCTAGTGGAGAATAACTGATGTGAGATTTCCCAGGAGTTCAAGGCAAAACAAAACACAAATCTAGGTTTGCTTTGATTATATGACTATTTCGAATGAAAAATTGAACAATTTTTATTTTTTTACCACCGTAAGAGAACAATATGAGTTGGACCATTAATTGCTAACCTAGTTATGTTTATTTTATCTTTGAAGCTTAATTTTCTATTTATCTGCCCCAGAGTTTCCTTCCATTGACCAAGTGCGGTGGAACGTTAACCCTTTCATATTGCAGAAATGGCGGCTTGCTCAGCCTGGACCTCATGGTCCTCAGCTGTTTGGAGGAGTTTCTGTGTATTCAGGTGGTCTAGGTTGTCCTGAAGCTCAATCTTTGTTTCTGGGCCCCAGTGGAAGCCAAGGTTGGTGTGCGCCTTCCCACCCCTACACTACTTCTCTTGGTCAAAACGCAAGCTTTACACTGTCTGGAATATTTTAAATATTTCATAGATGATGTTGATGATAATATTTATTGAACACCTACTATGTTCTGGGTTTTTTATATGCATTATCTCATTTGATCTTCACTCAACTCTTTGGATTAGGTGTGTTAACTATTAGGGTGTTTGAAGATCATCACTTTTAAAGATTTAGGAAATTTTCTAAGGTTACCCAGCGAGAAATTATGGTAAATGATTCTGGTATTTAATTTTATTTATTAGATTATTAGGAAGAGACAAATGCTCAGGAATTTTGGTCTCTCATAGATTCCTATCCTGTGATTCTACTAGTCTGCTCCTTAATGAGATTACATGTGTATTGGTTTTTGTCCAAACTAAAATGAGGATTTAAAATATTTTGTACATAAACAGAAGTTTCTGTAAGCATGATTATTTGCTTTAATGAAAATTGAATTGTTGTAAAAAATCAATTTGGTATTCAATAACTTGTTTTATCTCAGCCTCAACTCTATATCATTTTTAACCATTTAAAATTCTCACAGAGACTAGAAGTAAGTTTTTTTTTAGTCTGACTTACTATGTTCTAAGAAAATGCCACAGGTGAGGCTATAAATAAAATAACTTATTTTATATTTATTACTTCTCCTACACTTATCAAAATTCATAGAAAATGCTACACATGTGTAGACCAGGAAAAATATGATTTTTCTAAAAAGTGTGAGTCATTGATCATCTCAAATGTAGCTGAGGAACCAACATTGGTGAGATAATTAACTTGCTAGAGACATCCAAGGAAAATAAAATTGACTATTGTTAGTGTCTCCTTTAAAGATTTTTTGATCTCATAAAGTTAGTTGTTATTGAGTGTCTGCCTCGAACTGTAATGACGAGTCTCCACTTAAAGGATCTGGTACATAACTGAAATGCACTGCAGTCACACCCCGTGTTTGACATATTTCAGATTTTCAGCAAAACTCTGGGGCAGCACAGATTAACCAGTTTTTACCTAGCAGCTCAGGTGAACCTTTGATATTTTGAGCTTAGAGGTCTTCCAGAGAAATCATGTCAGTTGGCTTGCACTACAAATTATTAGTTTGGTTCCCAAATGATAAATTTTCACATTTCTAAACTAGACCTACTCTGAATTTCTTTTCATCCCTGAAAAATATTTTTTATTTTCCAGAATAAGCCTTCGTTCCAGACAACCTTCCCATGCCCAACAAATATAGTAATACGTGGGCTGCAGGAAAGGCACATGGTTCAGGACGGCACTAACCTCTCCCTGGAATAGAAAAGCGAACAGAACACACTTGAGAGCCGTGGAGCACGACTGCTTGTTCATGGCTTAGGATGGCTTTGGAATCATGCGCGCAAAGCAGACAGCAATAATTTCTTTTGATATGAACATTCGTTTCTAAAGTGTACACAGATGAAAACACTAAGGGTGAAATCTACTGTCAATTCAAATAAATAAAGCAAAATTAAGTTATAGATCACCTTAAAAAATTGCATGGAAGTATAATGAAGTTTAATGACTATGGTTTGAGATTCATAAGACCTGGATTTTTATCTTTTTTTTTTTTTCTTTTTTGGTGGTCACTACCTCGTTACATAATGTAGGAGCAAAGGATGTTTTTGAATACAGTGTTTCTGCATACAAATGAAACATATACCCCCCCCCGCCACACACACACACACACACACACACACACACACACACACACGTATTAGATGATTAAGGGTCAATATCAAGAGGCTATGTTCCTTGACCATAATGTAACAAAAACAAATTAGTAATCATTCTAAATGGGTAATTTTAATAAATTACATGTTTGGAAATTAAATACATAATGCTAAATAATGTTGGGGTTAAAATGAAATCTTCAGAAATTTTTGATGTCTTTCATAAACACTTTATAGTTTTCTTCATGTAGGGCTAATATTTATTAGGTTTACCCTGAGATATTTTATGATTTCTGCTGTATGTATAGATCACTTTTTCTATCACTTATTCTGGTTAGGTATTATTGATATATAGAAAACTTTATTTTTGTATGCTGATCTTGTATCTTGTATTTTACTGAACATTTTTCTAATTTTAGTAGTTAAATTATCTTGATTTTTTTTAGGTAGTCATGTGCTCTCCCAAATAATGGTAGTTGGCGGTCTTCCTTTCCCAGATGTGCCACTCTGATTTCTGTGTCTCTTTGCACCAGACACCACTTCTGCTTTTAATGTTTCTCATCCTTGTCCTATTCATCATTTAAACTGCAAAACTTCTAATGTTTTTTTCCTCCATGTAATGTACTATTTCTGGAAGATACTCTTTATCACATTAAGGAAATTTCTTTATATTACTCTTATTAAGAATCAGGAATGGGTGTCATCCTCAACATATGGCTTCCTTTCTCTGAGAAGCTGGTTGTTCCCCATCTCTCTCTCTGAAGTCAGAGAGAAGGGGAGACAAGGCCTGGGGTGCACATACTCAGTCCTTTATGGATGGGACCCTGGAGTATCGAACATCATCTCCACTCATGTATCAACAGCCAAACATTAATCACAGAGCCACAGCTAGCTGCAAGGGAGGCCGAGGATGAACACTCCACTGGACAGTGTATGCCTGGCTGAAACACTAGTACTGTCGAAGTATAAGAGACCAGATATTGGAGGACAGCTACCTATACAAGATAATCGTATGCTTTATTCCTTCATTTGTTAATGCACTAAAAAGCATTAATATATTTTCTAATGCTAAATCACCCTCACCTTCCTGGAATAAATCCCACTTTGGTCATGAAGATGTTTTTAATAGATTGTTGGAGTCTATTTGTGAATGCTTTATTTAGGTTTTTTGTATCTATGTTTATTAAAAATATTTTCAAACAAATGAAGAAAGTGGTAATACTTTACATTTATATGGAGCTTTGCAGTTTTTGAGATTATTTCATATACGTTGTCATCTGACTTGACAATAGATGATAATCAGGAGCTGATTATTTTTTTTAAAAAGCAGTAGATAATAAGTGTATAAATAGAAAATATCTATAAATGAAAACTGCCTTCTATTTATATTAATATTGCCTAAATTCTAAAGGGCCGTCAGTGAGACTAAAGTAGAGATTTGGGGAGAAGAGGATGCAGAGGACTGAAAAGGGGGTTTTGCTCACGTGAACCTAGGAGAGAGTTACCACCCTCCAGGATGCACAGAGAGGAATGGGGCTGCCGGCCCTTTAAATGTCTAGCCCTGTGCTAGTGTTCCAGACATTCTGTCAATGCAATATTTAAACAACCTGGTTTTGAATTTATAAGTAAAGGATTTCCTGGTTATTAAACATTCTTTCTTAACTTTTGTTTTGATTCCTTACTTATCTGCATAGACTGAATTAGGTCATGGCAATTGAGCTCTCTCTTGGGAACAGGAAGCACTAAATATATGGGGTGCTCCTGCTGCCTGTCTGGTGGCCGGGTCACATGTGTCCTGGTCACACTTTCTCTCGCAGGGTTAAAGAGCTTTTCCAGAATACACAATAATTACATAACAGCCATCACTCAGAAGTATAAAGTGCCTTTGGGAGGAAAATAGATGGTCGGCTGACAAAATTTTGCAAAAAGAGGCAATTGATAAATGGACTAGGCATCACAGTAAACATGGAATTGTCCAAATAGCAAGGCCTGTTTGTGGAGTTTATCCATATACAATATGCCGTCTGTGTACTGCTCTTCCCTGAGTCTCAGCCTCCAGTGTGTCATGGGTTAGGGACTCAGGGCAGCATTCTCTCTAAGAGCACTCAGCTGGCCTTTCCGCTCTCTCCCCTCCTCAGCCCTACTCTTCCCCCTCCCTCCCTCCCACACACTACCGTGTACCTGGGAGAATCTGCTGGCTTCTCCCTGACGCTGGCTGCACCTTCCAAAATGAAGCAAAGATCAGGGAATGGTCTGGTAACTCACACTGGCGCACGTGTCTCATCAGAACAGATTCGATCCTGCAGTAGCTTTTTGCCCTGGACTTTGTGCATTGATCAGGCTGGTCAGATAATTCATCCAAATCCACTTTACTTTGTGCTGTTTGGGGAAAGCCTGTGTACCCAAGATCTTAATGACTTTTTCTACTGGGATGAATGCCCACTTTTGGTATCTCTTTTCTTTTCTTTTTTTTTTTTTTTTTTAAATCCTCACCCGAGGATATTTTCCATTTATTTTCAGATAGAGTGGAAGGGAGGGAGAGAGAGAGAGAGAGAAACATCAATGTGAGAGAGACACATCGATTGGTTGCCTCCCACACGACCCTGACCAGGGCCAGGGACTGAACCACAACCGAGGTACGTGCCCTTGATTGGAATCGAACCCACAACTCTTTGGTCTGCGGGCCAATGCTCTAACCACTAAGTCAAACTGGCCAGAGCTGGTATCTCTTTTTACCATACACAATACATAGCCTACAGTGCATGGAGAAATGTCCCAGAATCCCATCTATTTTTTACCACCACCAGCCCTAGAAATTCATTATGAATACTGAGGATGTAAGGTTCAAGTCCAGGTGCCTAGAACCTCCCCACTGCCATGGTCAGCCTTTCCCAGCGGAGGTCAGGTGTCGTGAAGACACGGCAGTGCTGTGAGCCACACAGGTGATGCATGCAGGCGCTTCAGTTTAAAATAGTTAACTATACCCTACAGGAAGAGAGAATGTTTTCTCCGGTTCCTGAAAATGGATGATGAGTAGTTTAGAACTTCATGGACACCCAGACTTCGGTCACCTATTTTTAAAATGATGAACTGGGGTTTGAAACGAGCTGTTCCGTCCCAGAGCCCACTTCTTTACCATTAGGCCCTACGGGCTCTTCATCTAAGTAGGTAAGAGGGAAAATGTAAGGGGAAAGTTAGTGGAGGAAGAGTTCGGCTGCCGGACGGTAAATATGCTAAAAGCCTGGACAACTGAAATAGCCTGGTGTAGCAAAAGACAGGTCAGCCTTACTGTAAAATGAAATCCAGAAGTAGACCCAAATATGTCTAAGAATTTGGGGGGAAATAAATTGCATCCTAGCCGTCTCCTCTCTGCCCATTGCATGATAAGAGCTCAGTCCATGTTGAATGGACATGCTTTAAACATATAAATAGGAGGATCGATTAAGTGAAAAGTTACGAATCCACCACTACTTAAATATCTCTAAAGTGGCCACAGCACCCAGATGAGCCTCACCGGGCCGGATTCGTCCAGTAGACACAGAAGTTATTTCTGTAGAGACAAAACCTGCCAGCAGCCTTAATCCCTCAGGAAACCTCAGCCCACATGCAGCCATCAGCCAAAGCAAACATGGAAAGAGGAGCATTGGAATTGTCAGTAAATTCTGCAAAGTTGAAATTCAAGCCATCAGTTTCAGTAATTCCGGGAAGCTGACAGCTAAATCTAAACACTGGGTGGCTGTGTGAGGTTCACGGTTGGGTTTTGGAATTTTAGGAAAGATATCATTGATGTACCAGACACAGACACCTTTGTATGTAGTGAGCGTTTAAAGTGTTTATTCAGTCCCACTGAAATACCATCAAGGAATTTAGGATTGAAAACCTGTGTAGAGATCAAGGTCAATGAAAGCCCTAAGTAGCGTCTAAGAGACTTACAACATCCCAAATAAATGAGATCTGGTAGCTCCATCTAGCCGGCTGACCTCCGCATGTGAACAAGGCCAGCTTTAAGCAGCTATGGCAGTGTTTAATTTTGTCCCTAGGCTGCAACATCCTAATTGTACATTTGCTCTCTTCGGTTGGTAGTTGTGCCAGGTAATAGGATATCTCTGGGTGGAGATGGGGCCCATAAAGAGCTTTGTGAGCATAAATTTGAATCGGGCGATCCCTGAGAACCTAGCCTAGTGAAATTGATATTCTAGTCCATGGATCAGTCACAGGGACATGTCAAGTTGGTTCATTTGGTGCTAGTATCATGTCCTTACTAAAGCCCCCCTTGTAGAGGCCCCAGAACTTCTCACTGAGAGGCCATGCCTCACACAGAGTCCTGAAGAATAGGGACAATGACCCAGATAACTCAGACCCTAGAAAGTTGCCCCTCTTGCTCCAAACTGTCCCATAACAGGGGCATTGTGGTAGAGTATCTGGGAAAGGAAATAGTCCTGGAATTATCTGTACAGCCTCCATCTTCCCTTGCTGGGTATGAGAATACACCGGCTGTTTACATTGAATTAGGTAAAATAAGCAGGAAATAGTTGAGCCATTATTTTATATTGACAAATCATGTTAGAGCACATTAAGAAATCCTATTTGGGGTTGCTTTGGATGCTCACTCTAGGAGAAAATTGCCTTGAAAATGATACGTAGAGATTCCTGATCAAGTATTCACTGTGTTTAAGTGAGAGAAAGAAAGAAAGCTCACAGACCAGTGGCATAAAAATTCGTTTTACCCTTGGGCCATAGGGTCAGAGTGCTTTTTCCTTCTGGGGGGAAGAGGTTGTGAAATGCAGCATAGGACTGTAAACTTGGACTAGCTGGGAAGGGTCCACCCTTATTAGGGTCAACAACACCTTGGACTGTTGAAGGATAGTTTGATCATGACCTTGCTGCTACCAAAATTATGAATTCATTTTAGTTTTTTTTCCTCATATACGAGACAGTAGCATCCCAAGGTGGCTGAAGGAAGAGAAAATTTGACTCAGTTCCTGGCTGTTAGATCTCAGAATTAGACCTGGATATTAGATCTGGCAAAGAATTGTCGAAAATAGTGTCGTTATTTGGTTGCATGTTACTTTATCTAGACGTTTCACTATTACTTTTCTGCCCTCTCTCTTATCCCCCCTTCCCCATGACCCTCTCACCACAGGTGTAGAAGACATCGTGGCAATAATGATCCCTGAGCCAAAAGGGAAGGAGATCGTCGGCCTGCTGGAAAGAAACATCACCGTGATGATGTACATCACCATCGGAACTCGGAACTTGCAGAAATACGTGAGCCGCACGTCGGTTGTGTTTGTCTCCATCTCCTTCATCGTCCTGATGATCATTTCCCTCGCGTGGCTGGTCTTTTATTATATCCAGAGGTTTCGATATGCAAATGCCAGGGACAGGAACCAGGTGAGTGCAAACAGTTTTTTTTAAAAAAAACTAAAAAAGTATTACAAAAGTAAGACATGTTATTGTATAAACTTTGGAAATCACAGAAAATACCAAGACAAGAGCAAAATTTCCTATTATACCCCCACTCAAAGAAAACACTTAATATTTAACATATAGTTTTTCAGATCTTTGCCAAATACACATATTTTGATGTTTTACCAGTATTGTTCTGTAAACTGCAAGTGCTTTGCCCTGCATTTCTATTGATCATCATTTGGACAGTTATTTATTTGGGCACATGATAAGGGAGAAAAGGGGCGTGAGCTGAGATCATGCTAACAGTGGCAACATAATTTGGGAAAAGCCAGGATTTCTTCCTTGTGAATGGAAGAAAAGGAGATTAAAAAAAAATAAAAGCTATTTTAAAAAGCAATTAATTTTGCAACAGGTAATATATACACATGGTATAAATTGCAGAAGGTATAAAATGGTTTAAATGAAAAGTCATTGTCTTTCCACATGTGCACCTTAGTTACTCAGATCCTCTGCCTGGAATGTCTTTTCTTCTAGAGATATTTTATGTGCTTGTAAACGTGCATGCATGTGTGTGTGTGTGCGTGTGTGTGTGTGTGTGTGTGTGTGTGTGTGTGTGAACAATAGCATGCTTAACTCTGTACCCTTATTTCTCACTGTATCTTAGAGATTGATTTATATCGACACTCATCCAAGCTACCTTCTCATTTCTAATCACTGTGTAACATTTTATTTTTTGCATATGTTACATTTATTAAACCAGCTCCTATTCACAGACATGTTTTCTCTTACCAAAAAATGTACAAGTGACACTGAGCACACGCTACTGTTTGAATTTGGCCCTTTTGGGCTGTAGAAGCAAGGACTGGTTGTTAAATCCTTTCTAGCACCTCGTCTAAGATCCCCCATCTCCGGGAGCTCCAGAGAGGGGGATTCTTCTTTATTCTACCCCACTAATCCCCTCCCTTCTAGTGACCTCTTCTTGAACTCTGAGATGGAGAGCCAGAGCCATCACAGATTTATTTTTATTATTATTGATTTATTTTTAGAGCGAGAGAGACGAAAACATCGATTTGTTGTTCCACCCATTCGTGCACTCATTGGTTGCTTCTTGTATGTGCCCTGACCAGGGATCAAACCCACAACCTTGGCATAGCAGGGCAGTGCTTTAACCAACTAAGCTACCTGATAGGCCAGGGCCGTGGCAGATTCTTGCCCCACACACCAATGTCCACCGCGGGCAGCCGCCCCTCCCCACCGGGAGGTCGTGAAGCCATGTGTCCCTCACTCCGCAGATGCGCCACTTTGGCAGCCGTTCACTAGTTCTTATCCTGCAGATGACAGAGCAAAGCCAGCAAGCAGCATTCCTGCCGTGGCTGTGGCAGGTAAGCCCGCCTTCCGGTGATGCCCTGGGACATTGTCCCACTGTCCCGTGGGGTATCTCATCTCCAACACAGGGACTGGGTCTGGGTCCTGAAAACCACAGGACTCTCAGTAGACGGCGGCGATTTCAAACACGGGCAGATCAGGTAGACGGACGGAAGGCTCTTTTTTGTTTCTCATAAACAATGTTGCCTTTGAGGCTAATCCAAGGAAACCAGACCTGTTCTGTGTCGTTTTATGTGATGACATTCAACCAAGCTTTCTTCAAGGAGTTACCCCTCTACGTGAATACTTCTCCTAGTATTTGCACGTATATGTCCATGGCCCTTTGATTTTATTTGCACATATTGGTCCTAAAGTTATGCTGGAACAAGAGAAGTGATGGTATTTAAACTTGGACGTCACAGGGTAAGAGAAAGGGAAGGGAAAGGACTATGCCAGTGTCCCTGGGGTCAGAGAAGCTTCTGTCTCCTAAAGAGCGAGAACCAAAACAGTCCCTGATGTGTCCCTGGAGAAAGTGCAGACCCCTCGGGGGGACGGAAAGGCGGAGTGTTTGTGTATCCGTGATGTATTCAGTGACGTAATTAGCCGTTGATTTGCCATGTTTAGGTCATTCAGGTCTCCAGGGATCTTGGCCTCCCAGTTCTGTTTCACATGGGAGAAAGTCCTGAGCTGGTAGAACTGGAAACGACGTGACTCGACATACCCAATTTTACTAATAAGGGGAACTGGGGTCCAGAATGTTGAAGTGACTGGGCCAAAGCCACACAGTTAGTGACAGAGATAGGGCTAAAAGCTGGATCTTCTAACTTTCAAGCTTTTGCATTCTCTACACCACCTCCCACAGAAAATAAGCCTGATGTCTCTACCTCATGTTACGTGTGCACAGCTTTGAGTCATCATTCTGTGAGGTCACCACGGCTGTCAGAACAGTCTCATTCTCGTACCCACTTCCCTGGATTTACGGAGGGTGATCAGCCTCGTGGAAATGGGATGAGCTGGCCGTGAGTGATTTCTGATGCATCAGCCAGGCCTGGAGAAACCAGTATTATGTTTTAGTGTCTGAGTCGCCCGTGGCTGCGTGTGGTTCCAGGTGACCGAGACCGACTCTGTTTGTGTTTACAGTGTCCTCTTTTCACCCAGAACGTAAGAACACTTTGTTATTTTTCCACTTGGAGGTGGCAGTGATAATCATGATGATCAAATCCAGCTGTCAGTAGGAAGGGGCAAAGATGATACAGAATGATCCAATCAGATGAGCCAGAACCTAAACTCGACTTTGATGCTGTTCGGGCGACCTTATGTTCCCAGTTCATCGTCTTCACTGCATGCCTGCTTATAACACAGAAGGGGACACAAGGAAAGTGTCTTCTTTTTCTCTGTTCCCTAAACATTTAGGTCACTAACTTCTGTGTCGTGGGTTGACTCCCAGAGGACGCTCTTCTTGTAATAAATGGTCCTGGTTTTATTTCCCATCAAGCCATTTGTCTTCACTATTGTCAAGGAACCAATAACCTTGGTAAATACTCTCTTATACTCATTTAGATTCAAGGGATGAATTGATCTAATTACTAAGATGGCCCAACTCCTAATAATCTTTAGTGGAAAGCATGATTTGGATCTGGTTGGATTAGAGAAAATCTGTAGGAGCCCTGGACAGCAGAGAGGAATCCCCCAGGAAACAAAAGGCCTCTAGAAACCTGAGACGATCCCTAAATGTACCCGAGGTGATCCCTAAATGTACCTGAGGTGGTCCCTAAATGTACCCAGGGACATCCCTAAGTGTACCCGAGGTGGTCCCTAAATGTGCCCGAGGTGATCCCTAAATGTACCTGAGGTGGTCCCTTTGTCTCCCATTAGCACCCCATTAGTCTGCATTTCTGAGGACCACACAGGAAAGGATGTGTTGAGTCACAGACCTGGTTCCAGTCCCTGGAGTCTCTGCTCAGGGTCCACACCACGCCCGGTTGGAGCAGGGCCTGTCTCTTTTTTAAGTTTCAAATTTATCTTTATTGTTGAAAGTATTACAGATTTCCCTGCTTTTTCTCCCCTGGGACCCCCTCCTCCCCACTCCTCCCCCCACCTTCACCGCACTATTGTCTGTGTCCATTGGTTATGCAAAAAGGCATATAAATTATTTGGTTTCTCTCTTCCTGCCTCCCCTCCCCCCTTCCCTCTGAGGTTCATTTGTCTGGTCCCTGCTTCCATGTCTCTGACCTGTTTTGTATGTCAGTTTATTTTGTTCATTAGATTCCACATATAAGTGAAATCATGTGATACTTGTCTTGCTCTGACTGGCTTACTTTGCTTAGCATACTCTCTTTAGTTTGCATTTTGGAAATCCAAAAATACTAGTTAGAAGATTGTCGAAAGTGAGTTAGTGTTTTTATTCAGAAGTCCATATTTCTGTGTCATTTTCATGTCACTTAAAAAAAAAAAAAGAAACATGCATGCATATTCTGATAAAGTTTGACTACATGCACATAGCACTTTTTAAAACTTTATGGTGCGTTTCCCCTTACTTTGTTAACCTAGACGCCTGTTGAAAAACCGAGCGCTCCATAGTCTCATAACTGTCATCTATATCTCAGCAGCGGACTTCTCTGTATTGTTCGGGGGATCTAGAGCACCTGTTCTGTCCCTTTCAGGTCAGACTTTCTTATCCTTCATCAGCCACTCATAGAACGTTACCCTTTTCCTCCTGAAAAGAGGTATATGTGAATTACCATCTGAAGTGAGGTTGAACTCAAGGCACTGCAAGGGAGAGGAATACCGTCACACCGTTTTTGACAATGATCAAGGGAAGCATGCCTTCTTTCCTTTGCGAATCGTCTGATTTCCCAGGACTTCCAGGGAGGAAGACCTCATAGACTTGATGTTGAGAGGACTTTATTGTTTTCTTTTTTACTCTAAATTCTCCATCTCTTAGTTCTGCTCATTGGAGAAGCCCATCTCCCAGTGACGTTATCCTCCACTGAACTCCTTCATCCTCCCGCCCTCGGTAATGCTAATGATGGGTTCCTCTTTCTAATCCCCTAACCATTAACTCTGCTGTTACCCGAATCCCTGATGCCCTAATGTCAGCTTACTTTACATTTCCTGAATAGACACACCGTTTTCTTGTTTTTAATAAAGGCAGCTTGCGTGTTCCCTTAAAAGGGCATGGAAGGGTGTTTTATTCTTCTGGAAGAGACAAAGGGATGTATGTTTTTAAATACCCCATTTTTATTCGGCTATAACCAAAAGTAAAGTAAAATACATGGACAAGATAGAAAGTAGTCTTTGAATTCACCTTACATGTTCACATTTAAGAAGGGCGTATTTCATTTGCTAAAAAAAAAAATTTACTTTAAATAAATTAAATTTTGAAAACATTATTTCTGGTTCACCTCCGTAAAAAAAGGTGGTCTTCCTTTGCATGTAATCCAATATCATTGTTTGAAAATAATTTTTGCTGCCTAATGGAGTCCCTGGACTAGCCTTTGAAAATAAATAACAATCTAAGTGACTGACTTGGGGCTAGATAATATATAATACCAATTAAACAGTTATGGAAATATCTGTGCTCATAACTTTGAAACAAGCAGTACTTGCTTCCCCAAGGTCCCGATCTCTCTTTCTAAGCCTAGTATTCTGCAGGTTGCTGCACTCACTCCCTGTAACCAGCAGCTTCTTCTCCATGCCTTTCAGTCCTTGCTCCTGGCTTCTTCAATGAAAAGCAGCTCTTAGTTGAGACAGGTTGGATTTGCCAAGGTCAGGACCATAGTTTGCTTTCCTAACCACATGTATTACTTACAGTTTGTCCATATATTTTCCCCCATTGACTGGCTAAATTTCTTAGGTTGTTTTCCATGCTAAAAAAAAAAAAAAGTCTCTTGGTTTAAGATTTTTTTCACTCATCAATCATTAACGGAGTTTCCACTCGATAGTTAACTACGGAAAGCAGAGATGTGTGTGTGTATTTTCGCCTAGGATAAAGTAAGTGATCTGAAATATGTGTTGAATGATCCCGTGTCAATTACTGAAGGCAGCTTTATTCGTATTAATGGCAAGCAAACATAAACACAGTCCTGTGCTCAGGGCGCTTACAGGAGAAAAAAGTAACTGGGATTGACCTTAAAAATTGCAGATGTTGTCACCGTGCTGTGAAGCAGACAGGCAAGGTGCTGTGAGGGTTTAGAGGAATCTTCTCTCCTGGAAGACATCTAGGGAGGGCTCCCCCCGAAATGGCTTGAGCTGAGACCAAAGGATGAGTAATCCATAACTAGAGGAAGAAGAGAGGAAAGAGACCTACATCCTGTTTAGTTTTCCCTCACTTCTTTTCTTCCCCTCACTCTACATCCCCCATTGGTATTTATCATTATAGACTCTTCCTGCTTTTCCTGCCACCTTAGTTTGCAAGCTACTCATGGACTTCGGCATAATCTCAAGGGTATATAGGCATCCCTTTAGGAAAGAGCCAAAGCTTACTCTCCTGTTAAAAATGCCAGTGATTGCCCGGCCAGTGTGGCTCAGTGGTTTAGCGTCGACCCATGCACCAAGAGGTCGCTAGTTTGATTCCTGATCAGGGCACATGTCCAGGTTGTGGGCTCGATCCCCAGTGGGGGGCATGCAGGAGGTGGCCAGTCGATGTTCTCTCTCATCGATGTTTCCATCTCTCTCTCCCTCTTCCTTCGTCTCTCTCTAAAATCAATAAAGAAAAAAAAATTTTTTTAATGCCAATGATTATTTTAAAAACTAAAAATGAAATATCAAAGACCAAAGTAAGTTAACAAGGAGATATCTCCTTTTCTAGTTATTTACTCTAACTACCGTGTATTAAGGGAAGTGCCTCATCATAGGTAGTTAAGAGATTTTGATTGGTTGGCCAATAGGTTGGTTAGTTGGTTGGCTGAATGGCTGGTTGACTGGTTAGCTGGCCAGATGCTGGTCGGTTGGCTGGCTGATTGGTTGATTGGTTGGATGGCTTGCAAGCTGGCTAGCTGATTGGTTGGTTGGTTGGTCAAATGTGAGTTGATTAGCTGGCTGGCTGATTGGTTAGTTGGCTGTCTGACTGGGCAGAAGTTAGTTGATTGGCTGACTGGCAGGTTAGTCAGTTGGGTGGTTGGTGAAAATGAGAATGGTAGTTTAGCTTTGGCTTTAAAGTCAGTGTTAATTTCATTCAGATTCTAACTGACCTTTCACAAACACTGTAATATTAGAACGATTTCCATAAACTCTGTAAGTCTCAATTCATTCTATGAAGCAATATTTTTCTCATAGGGTTGTTGTAGAGATAAAGGATACTGCACATAGAGCTTTGGCCTGGTACCTCGGATAAATTAACTGTTCACTAGTGTATGTTCACTATTTTAAAGGAAATAAAGAAGCTTGATTGTTATTTCCAGGAGGAACAAACTTAGTGAAAGCAAATGTTCATTCTGTTTAAATATCTGTCCCTGTATCCCAGTCCTTCAAACATGTTTAGTGCTGCAGATACACACCTGTAATAGGCAACTAGTACCTGTACCTAGGAAGGTGACATAGCATGTAGAGAAGTCATAGGCACAGAAGCAGACCATATTTTTCCTTGACAGATTAAAACAATTCTTTCCTCGCCCTCTTTGTGTCTTACTCTTCCTTATTGCATTACTGGAGCACTCACTAGAAAATACCATTATTTTTTTTTTTAGATAATTTTTCTTGATTGATTTTTTTTTTTTTTTAGAGAGAGAGGAAGGGAAAGGGAGAAAGACATAGAAACATCGATAAGAGAGAACAATTTGCTGCCTCCTGCATGCCCCCCACTGGGGATGGGGCCCATAACCTGGGCATGAGCCTTGACTGGAAATTGAACCAGTGACCTCTTGGTGCATGGGTCAACGCTCAACCACTGAGCCACACCAGTTGGGCAGTAACTTTATTTTTTAAAATAGTGTGTAATATAGTATTTCTTTTCTTTTTTTTTTAAATCCTCACTGGAGAATACATTTTCCATTGATTTTTTTCAGATAGAGTGGGAGGAAGGAAGGGAGAGAGAGGGAGAAAAACATCGATGTGAGAGAGACACATTGATTGTGGTTGCCTCCCACACAACACCTACTGGGGCTGGGATCAGACCTGCAACCGAGGTACATGCCCTTGACCGGGAATCGAACCTTCGACTCTTTGGTCCACAGGCCAATGCTCTAACCACTGAGCCAAACCGGCCAGGGAAATATAGTATTTCTTGACATGGGTTATGGTGGTTACCTAGGGATTTGCTTTATAGTTTTTTGTTAAACTAAACATATAGATTTTATGTATTTCCCTTTATCCACACTCACAGATATACACAAAGGAGGCAAAATTGGCATGTAAGAATGTGATGTAATAGAATAGTACAGACTAAATATAAACCTAGCGTGGGTCTACATAAACAAAGGAAATTCCTTAAAATTCCACATCGAAAGGAATACACAGACAGTAAACCCTGATTGTGACAAAAGAGGAGATGAAGCTTATCCTAACTACTCCAAATTGACTATCTCTGTCACAAATTAAGTGGCTAGAGTGGCAGATTACTAAACGTATTTATTTATTTATTTTGCCAACCTGTGTCGATGTGACCTGCACTGAAGTCTCCGTAGGGCAGGACCTTGCCATATCATATGCCACTTGCGTGCCATCGGGCATGAAGAGCTTCTCTCTAATGGACCTCAATTACTAGAGCCACGTTGCACAGATATCAGCACCCCATCTCTTCCAGACATCATCATTAACATTGCTGCCACTTGTGTATGATCTCAGACATAGCCACCCTAGCTTATTAAATGTTATCAGAAGCAAAGTCAGGAATTACAAGCCTTTATTACTAACAAGCAGCGTTTGGTGTTTCAGCGCCGCCTGGGAGATGCTGCGAAGAAAGCGATCAGCAAGCTCCAGGTCAGGACCATCAAGAAGGGTGACAAGGTAACAGCCTCTTTTCTTTTGTGTGAGGGGCTATTCCAACAAGCTCCTGGCTGTACTGGCTGTAGAAGAGCGAGAAGGATAGGAAAGGGGGAATGTATGCTAATAGTTCTCCCATAAGCATCTGCTATTATACCCCTCTTTATTGAATATAATTTAAAGCACTTTATAAAATGTATATAATAATTTGGATAGAGAATAATATGACAAATTAAAAGGTAAGTGTAGGAAAAACAGATGAAGCAGGATGAAATTATTGTACAAATGTATTACCTAAAATGCATAACAGAAATGGGTCCCAAATTTAGGTGCGAGCTTTCTAGCAGCCAGTGCAAAGAAGGAAATAATATTCAATTGTCAAGCAGTAGCTAATTTCCTTATTCAGTGCCCTGCAAGATTTTTTTTTTAATTTTTTAAAAAGTTGTTCCT
This sequence comes from Tadarida brasiliensis, assembly GCA_030848825.1. Lineage (NCBI taxonomy): Eukaryota > Metazoa > Chordata > Mammalia > Chiroptera > Molossidae > Tadarida > Tadarida brasiliensis. The sequence continues at coordinate 15,281,485 of CM061259.1, read as the reverse complement.
GTATTAGGACTTGAAAAAGCTCTTTCCATGAATCTTTGCAAGGAAGACAGTGTTATGTGCTGAACGATGTCACATCTACAGTAAATGCAGGAAGCATATTTAGTGCCTCTGAAATCAAGTGTCTAGAACCCCAAAGTCATGGCAACAGCGTCCCTTGCTATAAAGGATGACATAAAGCCAAAAGTGGATGCATGTCTTGAGGACAGACAGAGGACCGTCCACGCCTGCAGCCTCTGAGAGTCTCTCCTCTCCCCAGGAGAAATTGGAGAGCAGTGAATTGCACACATGGATTTGGGGCTCCTGGCTACATGTGTTCCAGGTGTTATCTCTAGTCTGAATAATTGATTTGCTCCCTAATTATGTGCTTTTTTCAACTGTATAAAAATGCTATTGAGTTTAATACGATAACATTCATTTAAAATCTGTACTGAATTTAAAGTATTTGTTTCATTACTTTCCCCCCTGAAACAGAGAATAATAAAAGAATAAGAACTATTATATAAGTAATATTTTATGGGGTATTAAAGGAGATTTATATACTTGGGGGGAGAAATTAGAAGCACTGTTTTAGAATTGTATACATTAGATTCCTGAGGAATGGATAGATTAAATATCATTCAGATACTTCTCCATAAAGGTTATTTTCATCTTCGAGTTTTTGCTACGTCACCTCTAATTATAATAATACCATTATTAGTAATGGCATATAAAAAATTGTTTCCTCACCAAAGCACTTGCAGCGGAACCCGAAATAAAAAGTGGAGGTTAGAGTGAATGGAAACCAAGCCAATAAATAGTAAATTACTGATTAAGAAAACTGCCCCCAAGACTGTTGGAGCCTGGCTCCAAGGCCTGCTGTCCTTTGGTGTGTGGTTTGGGAATTTTTACAAGAGCCGAAGCCGTGAAAGTAGGCTGACTGTGCTTTCTGTGTCGCAGGAAACAGAGCCCGACTTCGACAACTGTGCAGTCTGTATTGAAGGGTACAAGCCCAGCGACGTGGTCCGGCTCCTGCCCTGCCGGTGAGTCGCTAGGCTGCCCGCTTTTGCCCCGGGCAAGTGTGGCCAGTGCCCATGGCCTCTGGCTCAGACCTGCTAGACCCGTCTGCCCAGATGTTTCCGTGTCAGTATCAAACAAGCGAAAAGCTCCTTCCTTTTGTGTAACCTTTCTCCTTGAAATATTTTTCTGATCCTCTTTGCACCAAAGGAGGTACGTATACCGCTATGAACTAGAACCCTGCGATGCAGTTTGATAACGTGCTCCCAGGACGAGTTTTCTTTACCTACAGATCCGTGATGTTCAGAGTCCATTCTCAGTTTTACAGTGCTATTTCAATCAAATATTTAAAGTAGTTTATGAATGATCATGAAGGGATCCGCAGCCAGGAAATGGTCAGGAATGAGTAGGAAGCCAAAGGCAGATTCCATTTCCCTTGTGTTTTATTTTTTACTAACAGGAACAGAACGTGACAACCCCCCACCAACACTTCTCGAATCTATAGGAGAAAGTGCTGGCAGGTGTAGTTGGAAACCGCCCCCTCCCTCCCGGTGATGCTCATGTAATCCTCTCCCTAATTGAAATTCACTGTTCAGGTGTCTGCATTCTTTTTATACAGTTAAAATGAAATAAATTTAAATAGTTTAATTAAATTACTTTAAACTTGCCTTAAAAGCTGTCCTGTAATTAAAAACCATTTTTCAGTGTTTCTCCATCTGCACAAGTGTTCTAAAAATAACAATTAAATTTTGCTTTGAAGAAATGGTCTTCACTTAAAAAGACTGGCTTGAAAAAAGTCTGAAAGTGCTTAAGTAGAAAATAGAATAAAGTAGAAAAAATACACGAAGATAGAAAACACACAAAAATAGAAAGCAATCCATTTACTCATAAAACAGTGCATCTTTAAGAACTATTTATTAGAAATACACAGGAAATAAAGTATGCCTTTAGAGGAATTAGCTTAATAATCCCAAAATGACAAAGAAGTGACAAAAAACAAACAGTCTACTCAGATAAATGCAGACACTCTCAGGAGGAATGGGTTGTACTTGAAATGCTTTCAGGCAGATGGATCATTAGGAAGCCAGGCCTGAGGACGCGCTCTCTGGCGGCCCCAGCCGAGGCTCCGGGTGGGACTCCTGTCTTTGGTTTATAGATGTCTGACTGTCTGTACGATGAAAACATGAAATCAAGCACATAAAGACTTTGTAGTTTCCTTCATATTAAGGGACTGTACATAAATTATCTCTCGACAGTATACATGGTGTCTACTTGGTGACTTCTAGAAACACTGGCAGGTGAACACAGAGAGCCTCTCAGTGTAGCATCTTTCATCTCTGCGGATTTTATTCAGGTTTTCAAGCCTGATAGTTATAAGCAAGGAAAGTGCTTTGCTTTATTTTATTTCTCGGAGATTGTTTAGAGCCCTGTGTGGCTGCTCCTAGTAAAAAAAAAATATATATATGTATATATATAGATAGATATAGATATCTATATCTATCTATATCTATATATAGATATATATATATAAATATATATATAACAAGCGAAAAACTCCTTCCTTTTGTGTAACCTAAAAAAAAATATATATATATATATATCTCCAAAGCAAATTAAAGTTAAATAGTAACATTTTCCTGAGACTCCAAAGAACTTTACAAATGTAATTAAGAAAATATGTTTTTAAAACTAGATACAGCATGACTTTAGCTCTGTAATTCATATAGTGTGAAAGAGCTTGTTTGTTGAGAGCCCTGTCATGAGTATATTCCGTGTTGCTACAGACAGTTGCTAGAAGCTGCAGAAGAGCCTAGTCACAGATGTACCACCCTGCCCCGTGTGTCACATCTGGCTGATGGCAGTGTTTATGACAAATCGCATGGCGTTAGCAGTGTTTAGATGGTCGTGATGCGTCACGCCGGCTCTCCTTTCACAGTAAAACGTTTTGGAACTATTAACCAAGAAAAAAATAGCATTATAATATTCACCACCAAAAAATAGAAAGCTTTAGGAACTTTCATTTTATTTGTACGAGCCCAAGACTGGTTCCGTTTGGCCTCAAGCTTTTTCCTTCTACATCATTATTTGGTTCTCAGCTCATTCCTTGATTCTTTTTGCTTCAAGCTCCTTCCTGTCCATCTGCTTTTCTTTCCGTATTGTGCACCCTGCTTTAAACCACAGGATGCGCCAAGCGTTCCCAGACACAGGTTATACTTAACGACCGTTTCGTCTTCGACTCGCTGTACATATTCACTCTGAAGAACTCATACATTTTTTTTTTCCATGCTGACTTTAAAATCAAGCTACTTCTATGCCTGTTGCTGGTTTCTGCCAGACAGTTTGTACTAATGGATGTCATCAAACAAATGCACTGGCATTTGCTTTTTGCTAGATAATTTCCTCTGGGGGATTATTAAGCCTTTGCTCCTATGAACTTCATAGACTCTGTTTCCCGGCTGACTCATCCACAGAATTCTTTGTATGTCCTTGGATTAAAACCTGTTTCAAAAAATGTTCCCGTTTCTTGTCTTCCTTCTCTGATCCTCGTTTCTGTGGCCTCCTCACCCCTGACACGCTGGGTATATCCCTGCTCTGCTGGTGATGGGTAGGGTGTCTTTCCATGTCACTCAGGCATGGGTGCTCTTGTACCACCATATTTCCCAAGTCATTCTCTTGTTGGTCTCTTTTGGAGACCCTTGCACAAGTGAGGAGGAACTAAAAAATGATTTTCCTCCTACTTGTAGTCATGGTGATGATTAGAGTGAAGTCGTGCACAGACATACCTGCCAGCTCCAAGTACGAGTTGTCTTTAGCAACAGACCCATGCTCTTCAGAATCAATTCTTGCTTTTACTAGTGCTATTTTAAGTAAATGAATAAAATCCTTACAATACTTCATGAGTGTGAAGAGACCGGTAGCCAGAAAGTGATCAGGACTGAAGAGGAAATCGAAGGCAGAGTCCATTTCCCTTGAGCTGCTTATGCACGGCCAGATGTGACAGATGTGGCCGCCTAAACTTTTAGAATCCAGGAGAGGGTGCCAGCTTCATGTGTGCTGGGCGTTTAATTTAGGCTTGATTTTGATCTTTTATTTTATTTTTTTTGTTAATCCTCACCTGAAGATATTTCTCCATTGATTTTTAGATGGAAGGGAGGGAGAGCCAGTGAGCGAGAGAGAGAGAGAGAGAGAGAGAGAGAGAGAGACATCGATGTGAGAGAGACACATCGATTGGTTGCCTCCTGCATGACCCCAACCAGGGCCAGAGATCAAACCTGCAACCCAGGTACATGCCCTTGACCGGGAATCGAACCCGAGACCCTTTGGTCTGTGGGCCGAAGCTCTAACTGCTGAGCCAAACTGGCCAGGGCTTGACTTTTATTAACAGAAGAAGATGTTAATGAGGGAACTTAGATTTTGGTGCAAGAATCTAATTGATCTAAAATTTGGTTTTTACATATTCAGTTCAAAACCTGACAATGATAATTGTAATCTTTCTACTGTTATTGCTATTATTACAATATAATGTGATGTGACTCTCATCATCGTTATTAGAACCATTATTGGTCCTAGTACCATCATTACAGCCTTCGATTCTTTCCTGTCTTTCTGAAGTCGCCTTCTCACTAAGCTCACTGCTTCTACTCCTGCCCCTTAATTATTCATTCTGATAAGTCTATTTTTAGTTATCCGGCCAGACTAGCTTGACTCCAGGTACTTTTCAGTAAGTACAACTATAAAGTCATGAAGTGTATTGGAGGTATGACAAAAAATATTATTTGGGGGAAGATTCATTGAAATGTACTTCAGTCCTTCTATTTCTCTAAATCCTACTTCCGCAACAAGATAGATCCACAGAAAACTAAAAACCTTCATCATCACCTATTGGGTTCATTCGAGGGAACTGAGTTAGCTGGTGCAAAGGCCGTTGCTTTCATCTGGGATCTCTGTATGAGTCACCCTCAGGAAACCTGCCATGTGTCTTAGTATTTTGTATTCTTCCCCGTGGGGACTTGCCACAGCAGTTCGTGTATGCAATAACTGCATTTCTCCCAGACAAGGGGATGTTTTCATATGTGGGTACTGAATGGTGTACTATCCAGATTTTTCGTCTGTGCTTGCTGATGGAAAGCTAAGAGCCAGATATGCGGCCCATACGTACCCACAAGGTGTCTCTGTGGCCTCATCCCTGACTCGGCTTTATGTCTCCATTCTCAGCTTTCCTCTTGTGCTTTTATGGCGTCTTTTGAGATATTTGTGTCTCCTAAGTCATCTTAAGACCTTTCTAGAGTGAACATTTTCCATGTCTTTAAAAGTTTGTCAACATTATTTTTAACTGTTATATACTATCACATTTACCATAATTTATTTGATTATTTTTGGACATTTAAATTGCACACACACACACATACTTTTTTTTTTTTTGCTGTCATAAATAAGGCTGTGATAAACAGCTGTGGGTGTTGACTTTAGTTCACATTTGGAGTGTTTCCTTTTTCCTAAGGTTAGGTGTTTAAATCACCTCATTGTTTTGCATCCAATCGCAGTGAAAGAGTTTTCCAGTCAGTCAGAACGAAGAAGAATATGCCAAGCGAGGACAGCTAGTGCTAACCAGGAGTTGTTAACTTGTGATGCATAGGTCTGGACAGTGGAGGCGCCAGCTGGCCCAGATCGTTTAGGACCTGAATGCCCCGCTGAGGAGCCAGGCTTGTGCCAGGTTCTGGGGACCCTCTGAGGGGTTCAGCTCGTGGGACGTGCAGAGCACGCTGGCACATGCGGGATGTGGTAGGAAGGGATCTGATTGGAATTGGGGAGACCAGTTCAGAGACTGTTAACCTAAAAATGAAAGGCCAAAGTGAAAGGCAACAAACATTTATTTGAGATCAAAAAGAATAGTTATTCTAGAGACACAGATTTAGACAGAAACCCAAATAGTATTCCAAAGAAGAAAGAGAAGTTAAAAGCTCTTAGAGTAAAAAGTATGTTCTTGAGAATTATCAGTCCTGCATTCTTAGCACTGTAGGATTGGTCCAGGATGGCTGTCAGTCAGGTGTCAGACGGTCCGGGTGACGGATGCAGGTGCATGCATGTGTAAGTTCTTCAGGGTGTATGTAATCAGGTGGCCTGCATATGTAATTAGAGTGTTACGTTATCTGCATTTCCGGATGTATATCCATGCATTACTGTAGGACTGGAAAGTTCAAAAAGCGTAATCTCCCAGGCTAGTGAGAACAGGAATCGGGTCTTTCCTCATTCCACAACTTTCATCATGTTAATAACTTTAGAAGCTCGGTTGAAGTGACTCCACTTTATATATCCCGTCTTCACTCTTTTCTCAAGACTATTGCAAAGCCGAGGCAGAAGTGATGGAGGCCTGAGCGGGAGTGTTGGCCCTGGGGATGTGGAGGGAAGGACCTGGTCAGGAGAGGTGCAGGAGGAAAACCCAGCATGAGTCAGCATTTGCAATAGTGGGAAATGGCTGCCTGTGTCACATGGGGGCTGGTAGTCTATTTGTTTGTACTTAAAACATGCTCATATCTTTTCATTCTGATTCTAAACAATAGAAAAAAATCCAACAGCTCGCACACTATTGCTCAAAAACCATAACAGAAGAAACAGATTTCAAGCACTGAAACAGATTTTATCACTCAAAACACTGAGGACCAGCTTTGTCTTATCTTTTAGAGACTTTCTTCTGAATTATCCAGCCCCAGAACACGCCCATACTTGGGTCGCTGAGGCACAACTGCGTTTTGGATGGGTAATTGTTGTTTCTGTGTGTAAATGCTGTGCTGCCTTCCGCTTTCTCTCCTCTCTGTCTCAGGGTGAGGCTCACTTTCCATTGTATCAGTTCAAGAGCTCTCTGTAGCAATTCGGGACAGACAAGATATAACACTGTTGTTTTTCTTTGAAACCTAAGCCTACATTTTTACAAAGATGGGAACATGACTAATAGTATTGCTGTTGAAAGAGATGAAATGGATATTTAAACACAATAAGATGCCAGACTGAAAATCAGAAACAGAGTAAGTGGTTACCGTTAGAGAGCTGTACAAATCAATAGTGAAAGAACAGATGAAGCTTTAGGTGCAAACTGGGCTTATAGATACCCTCACCAGCCAAGGAATTCCTAGTGACGTTTCAGCATCTGAGTCAGAACCTAAAAGCAATAGGCCTGAAGATTTAGAAAAAGAATTTTTGGAGGACAAAGCACAATTTTGGTCTACTGGTTTGAATAGATTCGTTGAAGGTCTGTTATGTACCATGTGCCTACACTTGACAAAGACACTCATAAATCAGCCACTTTTCTTTCTCAGTTGATGTGACTGACATATATTTTTAACATGAACCTGATTATTAATTGACTCCTCAAATCCGAGGACCCATTAACTCCTGTCCCCAAAGACAGGTGACGTTTTCTTCTACCAGAGAAGCAGCTCTCGGAGACAGCCCAGCTGGTGAGGCTCAGTGGATGGAGCATCATCCCACGGCCTGAGAGGTCCCAGTTCGATTCCCAGTCAGGGCACATGCCCGGGTTGTAAGCTTGATCCCTGGTTGGGGGCATGCAGGAGGCAGCCAATCAATATTTCTCTCTCACATCTATGTTTCTCTCTCTCTCTCCTTTCCTCTCCCTAAAAAAATCAATAAAAACATATTTAAAAAAATAATAATAAAGTACAGGACAGACAGTAAAGGGATCCATTTGTAGAACTTGCTGAACAAGCCAGTATCCTAAGATTTGCCTGCCAAGGCTCAGCCTCGTTAAAATCAAGTTAATGAGATTTACTGAGCTAATAAAGGTGAGAGAGGTAGTACACCCAGCGGTTGGCTGGCGTCCAGTGGGCCTCCCCGGAAGGCTGATGGTCAGTGTGTCCGAGCGCTTCCTTGTTCTCATTGGGTGCTTCCAACCCAGCTGGGCCGTCTGTAGCCTCCCCTGCCTCTCCTGAAACTGATGTGGGATCCAAGTCTTGGATCCTTTCATGATAACCCAAGGTGACATCACAGTTGGATATTCATCTGGGAACTTCCCTTTTTGGAGGGAAAAAGGACTCTCAATCATTCTCCTTGCCAGACATGACATGATCATTATAAACAACATGATATAAAGAATTGTAATCTGATGTTAAAAATGGACATCATTTTAATATTGGAAAACTCAAAGCATCACAGTCAAGTTTTACTGAAAGCACTAAAAATAAACACTAGCCCCTTAAGAGGTTTTCCCCAGGGATCAGTCTGATTTTTTTTTTTTTTTTTTTTTTTTAGATGAGTCAAATGAACTGAATGTCTGTGTGGACAGAAAGTTCCAACCTCTTTATGAGTAAAAGAAATTTACAGAATGTTGAAATGTGATCAGGATTCTGACTATGAGTCCTGTAACTCCTGAAGTGGAAAACAAGGGGTGCTTTCTGGCCGGGCAGAAATGGTCTGTCCTGACCTTACCCCGCGTGCCTGTGACATATCTTGATCAGGAACAGGTTTTTTTCCAAGTTCCTTTTTTTGAAAACAGTGATAAATGTTGGGCTGGTTTTCCTAAGGTTTGACTTACTCTTTCAAGCCATGTTAGCAAGTTAGTTTATTGGGCATTCTGTTTATATATGCATGTATTTTTTAAATAACTTTCAAGGTTTCATTGCTAATAAATGCATTTTGAATATAGAGAAAACTATAAAGAAGTTAACAAAAAATCTCACCACCCAGAAATAATTATTGATATCGGTATATTTAATTTTTATAATATAAATAATTATTAAAAATATATAAATATATATATACCATATATTATTATATATTGTATGTTGTTAAATAGATACCATGTATTAAACATGTTAGAGTTGGGCCATTAATACAATTTGTATTCTATTTTTTTATTTATTAAAAAGTTAGCATTTTCTATCATTAGAAATTACTTTAAAATATCTTCGTGGTTGCAGAGTAGCACATTATCGGAGTTTAGTTAACTGCCCTCCTGCTGTTCTGCATTTAAATTGCTCTCAGTTTTCATCATTATAAAATCATTACCGTAATTGTTTATATATTTTTTCTATATTTAGATCCCTTAGGATACATTCCTAAAAGTGGAGTTACTGGGTCAAAAGTGGTGTTCCAGGACCTTGATAACTCTTGTCCAGCTGCTTTCTGAAAGGTGGTAACGGTTACAGCCCACTGGTGGCATGTGAGAACACTTATGTTAGTGTCCCTTTGGGACTGTGAAGCAGAACATTTTAAACTTCTTTCTCATCTGATAGCCAAATACAAAGGTAGCACTAGTTTTAATTCTCGTGTCTTTGAGTTCTCTGAGACAGTGCTGTTGCCTGACAAGCTCTTCAGATATCTTATCTAATCTAAATCATCATTGGCTGTAAGATGCTTACTAATTTTAAAAATGTTGAAATGTGTGTGGGCGGGGGGTGGTATGGCCTAGAATTGATAACATGTAATGTTAACTATTTTTACATTTTTGTCTTTATATTTTTAGTAAATGGTGCTTTTTCTCATTTGAATATTTCACATTGTTTTGATAATGCGTTTTGATGAACACTAAAAAATATATGACTTCTTATCTTGATTCATTTTATCTCTTTCTCTTCATGCTTCCCTATCAAGAAATAAAATAACATCAATTAACTACATTTTGAAAAATGTATCTGAAATGTATGTTGGTGTAAAGCATTCCACTCAGTAGGCATTGTATATGAAAACCATTTTTTTTTAAAAACTCATACTTCCAGGAACAGAACACCTCTGCCACATTAAAAGTTCCATAGCACGGTGGGAGTTTCAAATGTCACAACGCTTTGGAAATGTGACAGTTTCTATTAAAGTTAAACATATACTATCCTCTAACCTGGCAATTCCAGTCTTGGATATATACCCGGGAAAAATGAATGCACACATTCACAGAAAGACTTGTACCAGAGTTGTTATAGCACATGTATTCATAATCACCAAAAAATGAAAACAAGCCAAATGTCTGACAACAGAAATATGTATAAACAAATTGGGGTACATAATATACATACAATGGAATATCAAGCAGCATTAAAAAACAATGTCTATTAATAAGTATGCATCAAAGCACATATGAACCTGAAAACATTATGTTAAGCAAAAAAAAAAAAAAAAAAAAAACAGGCAAAAAAGAAAATGATCCCATTTTATGAAATTCAATCACAAGCAAAGCTCATCTGTGCTGACAGAGTAATGGTGGGTACATGGCAGGGAGTGGGTATGGACTGGTAAGGGGCAGGAGAGGTCTCTCTGGGGTGATGGAAACTGCGTATCTTCATCTGAGTAGTGTGTACATAAATATATACATACTTCAGTCATCGAGCCTTCTTAAGATTTAAGCAATGTTTATACCTATATTTAAAATGATGGGGAACAGTTTTTAAATACCAAAGATGCTTTGCTGTGGACTTAAAAAGAACAGTTCACTTTGTACCTTAGTCACAATTACATAAATTTGAAGTTCAAAGTGTGCTGATAACTTTTCTTTGGTTACTTTGGATTTGTATGTGTACCCAGCCAAAAACTAGGTGCGTCACTTAATCTGCGGGATGAGAGGAAATAGGAAAGGAGCTGGCAGCGCTGGTGAATAATGTCTGGTGGGTTACTTTCTGTCATATTTCAACAGAGCAAATGCCCTCCTAGGAAAGAAGGCTTGAACTATAATAACCTCGTTAAAGATGGCATTCTGACTTCAGATGTCCTGATCCCCAGTTATATTAATCAGCTAGACAGACGGGACGAATGCCAGCCAGCTTTGCTGCCCCAGCCAAATGATATAATTAGACCAGGGTCAAGTTCGCGGCACGGAGCCTCCCTCCCCGAAGCCGGAGGAGTGAGTGAGACCGGCGATGCAGGGAGGGTTTGGCAATTCCCTCCTAACTTGGGTTCCCCAAGGATCGATTTCTTCCACTGTAGCTAAGAAAAGAAACTGTGTTTAGTAGCAGGAGGATCTGATGTAGTCTTTTAGTTTGTTAAGTTTTGTTGGTTTTTCTTGACTGCTATTTAAATCCGATGTTACGGGCAACTGGGCGAAGTAAGCAGCTGTTTCGTACAATCCTTTAACTTTGAAAAGCACTCTACTGTGTACAAAGCTCTTTTACGTATAATAGCTAATTGGTATCACAATAGCCTATACTATAGAAGGAGCAGGTACCATTCCGTGTCTTATTATTGTAATTTAAAAACAGCAACAACACAAAATAACCTTAACTCAGAGAGGCAGGTCACAGAGCCTAAGGCAAAGCCAGGTTTTCTGACTTCTCAGGCAGTTTTTTTCACTGTACCACTCACTATGGATTAGACACCTTGGTCCCATCCCCCATGGCCCGTAAGGGTGCCCTGCTGTGCTCACAGCTCTCTGGAGATACAGTTTGGACTAAGAACCTGCCTCAGAAACCCCCATCTCCCTCGAAGCCACATGTCTGAGAACCCAAGCGAAGCAGATCACGTCTAGCCCAGCGTTAAGGATCTCCCTTTCTCCACAGTGAGTCCCGGCTTGTTATTATGGGCCTGAAAACACACCCGCCTGCTTCGCAGAAGGCAGCGCGTGGCTAGTGGTGAGCTGTAATTTACTCCTTCGCATCCTTTTTCTTTCTCCTTCTCCTGCAGGTACACCTGCTAACATGGCAGCCCAGCTTGCCTAAACAAAGCAGTTATGTTTACAACACCACCAGAATATGGTCGCTACTGGTTCTGGGTGACAGCTCTTTTCTCCTTATTTTAAACAATGTTAACTTAACTTAAATAGAGGGACTTAGGGAAATGCAGTGTCTCATCATGGGTCTAAACATTTCAGACCGAACCCAGTGGCAGAGTCGCCCCCACAGGGAGGCACTGGCCCAGCTGGAAGGGGTTTATGGCAGGAGGGACTGTGTCTGCTGAACTGGCCTGATTCACACCGGGCCCCGGAACACAACATGGTGACCACTGTAAGGACTTTCTCTAAGGAGACCGAGAAAGATGAGACAGTGTGGAAGGAAATCACTTAATGACAAGAAGTTTATCATCGCAAGGAATGAGGGAATGTCTGGCCCAGGTCCTTGATTATTTTCCTCACTGTTCATACCTCTTTTCCACTCAGTCCATCAAGATGACTTCAGAATGCTAATTTGGACCCACCCTTTCCAAGTGTATGTCCTGTTCTTCTCAAATCGAGCTTTGCACCCGACGGAGTTTCTCCTGCACGGCACGAGCTATGCCATGAGCCACGTCCGTCCCTTCTCCTCCGCTTTCTTTCCTCCAGTCTCCACGCTTCCAAGCTCCTCCCATCCTTCAGTTTCCAACTTCCCTCTCAAAGTAACCGCCCCCTCCCTGAATTCTGTGGCACTTCTGCTTGTATCTGTTTATGACCAGTTACTGTCTTTACGTGTTGTACTGACAGCAGTTGAAATGGTTAATGTCACTGTTACCCACTGAACACTAACTAACCAAGTACTTTACAAACAAGTATTTAGTTCTTACAACAAGCCTGTGAGGCGGTTTCCTAGTCAGGACCGGCCAGGCTTTGCTACAGCAAAAGCAAACAAAGAAAAGCCCTCCAACTCTCAGGGGCTCAGCACAGATGTGCGGTGTCTGCCGTCTGTCCACAGGGACAGTCCGCTCGTGCCAGTCAGCCTGACAAGCAGTCACCATCCCCAGCACTGTTCATGGACAGGTCGGTAATTAAATGCCGTGACCTGAAGTGAACTTTGCCATTTCTCTCCATAACGTGTTGGCCAGAATTAGGCACAGGCCCACAGCTTCCGCCAGGAGAGCCTGTCATCGTCCCTGTGCCTGGAAGACAGAGCCAGTAGACTGGGGAACAGGTCTCAGGGGGGCCTCAGCTCGGCACCATCATCATCCTCACTGGGTAAACAAAGAAAGTAGGGCTCAGAGGGGTCAAGGGGTTATCCCAGCTCAGTCAGCCGAGATTAAGAATGAAAGCTGCTTCATCCCTGACATTTCAGCCTGTACCCAGTATGGACTGTGCGTCTCCCCATGAGCCCGTCACGGACTAAAACCCCTCACCAGCAGGACCCTGTCCGGTTCATCTTTGTAGCTCCCGGTGCCCAGCGCAATGCTCGGCTCAAGCCATGCAACATACTCTCGGACATTCACGAATCTGTCCTTCTCTGGTGACTTTCCTTCTTTTTCTCAGAACCCCGAATTCCTAGTAGTGAGTTCTGCTGTCAGTTTTGGAATCTCTTTGACAATACACAGGAATATTCTTTCTCAGACATCCTCGTGTGCAACTGAGAAATCCACCTTCCGTTCTATACCAAAGCTCTTTTCTGACTACCAGGGTGGGGGTTAAACCTACTGGTTTGCATAGTACAGCGCAGTAGAGAACATCCATGGCACATCGAGTGCCCGGGTGGCTAGTGACTGGACCACAGGCCTGGCATTTGGATCAGAAAAAGATAATGCGCAGAAAAAGCCAGTGATGTCCGTGTGATTCTCGAAGCCAAGGCCGTCAGATGCTGGCTGGTGTAGCCCTCCCTGAATTCACTTGATTGTAGGAGCATTTCGACAAATGAGGACATCAATGGGAGCAATTCAGACTGCTTTTGTCCTCTGGGTAGGAAGGGCAGAATGGCACATGTTTCTCCTGTGCCGTGCCCATCAACACTGGGCTCAGTCAGCACTGACGGTGCCACCGCCATTGCCACTTCTGTCATTCTCACCGAGTAACGCTGTGCCCAGGTCCGTAAATCAGTGCCCCAAAGTGAGACTTGCACGGGAGGAATGGCCCACGTGACACCTGCCCGGCTGTCGAGGCGGAGCGGGCTCATCAGCACCCAGAACGGCCTCGTGCGGAGCCACTGGCCCCCAGAAGAAGGCAGAAATCGGTCATGTTTTAGAGTTCCTGAGAATGAGGGAACTGCTTCAAGACTAACTCGGAAGGCGCACTTGCAAGGAACTGCATTGCTGTTCATCACATCGTGACTCGGGGAGTATGAACTCAAGGAAGCCTTTCAGCGAACAATACTGAGAGCCCTGCTCTCCCAGGGACACTGCTGGGCTGGGCAAATAGAAGCACTTTGTCGCTGCGGTCAGAGGTGTCACAGGCTCACTCGGGACATAGCAGTAAACCAGGGGACCCTGAGCCTTGGAGGGCCATGCTCATTGTGTGTAGCTAGGTCCATTCTGGTGGGTCAGTGCCCGAGCTGCACCCGTAGTTAAAGTCGTTTTAATTTCACCCCTGTACAAACAAGTGATTCAAAACCACAAACAAAAACCACAAAACACATGATACTCCAGCGTCTTAGGTAGTATTCTAAGTGTCTCTGTCCTTGAATTGTCATAACCATCCTCTGAAAGGTTATCCCCAACAATGATAATACTTCAAAGGGTCGCTGTGACCATTGAAGGGCAGTGTCATAGAGTAGCCAAGGTCACAGAGCTAAGGCTGGTCCTCGAGCCCTGGAAACCAGAGCATGTTCTCAGCTGCCGCAACAAGTGGGGGAGCAATGGGGGAAAGGAAAAGAAACGAAGTCTCCACGGCAGAGGGAGAAGGAGGTGGGATGTCAGGAAGAGGCGGGACACCTGAGCTGTGACGTGGTGGGAAGTGGGTGAACGGGCTGGCGGAGTGACAGAGTCAGCCTGCGGGCTGTGCCAGGGACTTTGACGGCGCTGTAGGCCGTGGGGAATTGGACGTCTGGGGAGGGATCACCTACTTGTGTTTTAGAAAGCTCAGGCAAGAGAGAGAAGCCAGACCAGGTCGAAAAGAACACTGGCAAAAAAGTGGATGTTCCTCCTGGGACACTTGGTGATCCAAGTGTGAAAATGGGGTGGAAAGGTGCGGGGCAGGTCCCTTGAGCAGCGGAGAAGGGGAAGAGCAGAGCCTCGGGGGCCCGTCATCCTCTTCCCAGGCAAAGCACGCGGACTGGTATCTGAGGATAGCCTAGTGAGCCGAGGTGTGAAAGCATTTCCCTCCTGAAGCCTAGTGAATACCCTATGGAGGCTGATCACTTTTCCCTTTGGTTTTGCCTGATCCCCACCCTCTGTACTGCCTCCTTGAAGCTGGAGCATGAAAATACAGCTGCAAGGAATAAAACTGAATTTTTCCAACTGCCCTACACCTGCCCATGACAGTTTATTGGGGGAGGTGGGGCAGGAGGGGCAGTGGACCTGGAAAAACACCTGCAGAAGGACTGGGTGGGACTGGGTTTGAGTCCTAGCTCTGCAGCTTACTAGCTGTTGGGTTAATTTACTTTACTTTAAGGGGCTTCAGCTTCCACCTCCATAAAAGGGGAATGATAATTTTTACCATATAGGGCTGTTTGTGAATTAATAATGTATGTTACATGCCTGGAACATAGTAGGCATTCGGTAACCAGTAGGTATTGTTTATTAATTAAATTTGTTTTATTAATTAAAAACTCACTCTTATTTCATTGACAACTTTGCAAATAAGATGCCGAGGCTCTGAAGAAACATTTTGGCCACCCATAGGCGCACTGGAGGTGTCTTATTTAAATAGTTCATGGTGTCTGGGAGAAAGGATTGTCAGGTCCTCGGGACTTGCATACCCAGAGGACCATTTCACCGAGGGGAATGAAACAATGCATTGGCACCGAAGGTAAAACCACGGACCCTAATCTCAATGGCAGGTGGCAGGGACTAATAGCCCGAAAAAGGGAATGAGATGGAAAGATTGGAACATCCCTTCCTTCTCCTGGTGGGGGAAAAAATGTCATTCACTTGGGGTGGAATTCACACATTCAGGTAAAAGTCTGTAAACAAGAATCAATAGATGGGGAACAGGTCTTGCTGGGTTTTCAGTAGTGCTAAACACCTGAGGCCTTATTTTATTATTCACAGCCCTCTCGGCATCATTGTGCAGCTGCAGACATCATCGGGTGTGCTCGCTGAACGTTTGCTTCCCTCCAGTGAATAAGGAGGGAGAAGAGTTTGGCAACCCCCTGTCGTATTTCCAGCTTGTCAGGGTTGCTGAGGGATAGAACATCTTGTCCTGTTGTCCCTCCAGATGCGCGTCCTCATCCAGCCTGTGTTAACACACGGGAAGGGGCGCTGCTCTCCTGAGAACCTGTGATCGGGACCCCGGAGGCTGACTTGCCTTAGAGATGTTTACCAAACTGTTGGAGCGTTTCTCCAAATTCCAGATTCTTCCCCTGTTCCTCTGTTTATTTAGTCAAGTGACTTTCATTGTTCTTTCCATTTGGGAGGGAGAAATTGTTTTGCAATCCAATGCTAAGGATTCTCATTTGACGGTTAACAAGTAATATGGTGACACAGATGTTAGCTAATCATCAACATGACCCCCCCCCCCCCCGTGTCATCTCAGCACCTTTTGTTTGTCCTTGGTTGTTCCTATGATTTTTTTTTAAATTTCAGTTACTTGCTTTCAACATTAGAAAGTTTATTCTGAAGAGCAGAAATCAGAGTAGTAACTTAGTATCTAAAAACAAGATGCAATAGTGGTCTTGATAAGATTAATGGTAGCTTACAATTAAGGAGGCCAAGACTTGTGATTTAATTCTTGTGGGCATACACACACACACACACACACACACACACACACACACACACACTTATTCACCTGCAACCTCTGTACCTATCAGATGAAATGTCACAGATGAGGACCTGAGTCTCAGAGAGCTAAGACGTGCCTAAGATCAGACAGAAGACGGATCCAGGAGCTCGGCCTTTCGGTGGCCTTGGCATTTCAGTTCCCAGGGAACCCCCGAAGGGCTGTGGCACTGCCTTTAAGGAGGGACCTTGTCGTATCCACCTTTGTACCCAGCTCCTAGCACAGGACAGAATGGAACAAGGGAGTGAGGCAACTCCTACTTTATTTTAAGAAGATAAGTCCGGCAAGGAAGAGTGGGACGAAGAGAGCAGGGAAAGGCTGCTGGCATGGAGACCAGTCTGGATGTTACTGGAGTCATGCAGGAGAAAAGGTAACAAGACTGCGAATGAGGGAACGGCACTGAGAAAAGAGACGCGACGAATGTGAAAGAAATTTGGGAGGAGGGCGTCCATGGGACTTGCTGACCATGTGCAGGCAGTGAAGCGTGCCAGGGCCTTTGATAAATATCCATCTGTAATATGTAGCAAATATTTTTTTGAGCATCCTCTGTGAGCGGGAACAGTTCTAGATGCTGGGATACACCAGTCAATCAGGCAGGCAAGGGTTTTGCGCTCATGGAGTTGATGTTCTTGTTGGAGGGTGTATCGCTCAGCTCTGCAGAGAACCACTATGTCCCACGGTGTATTTTCAAGGCGTTGGCTTCGTGACTGTAGGGGCTGGCGCGTCTGAAATCTGCAAGGCAGGCCTGCAGGCTGGACACTGAGCTGGTGCTGCCTCCTTGAGCCCGAATGGCTTCTCTCAAAAAGGTTTTGCTCTTAAACCCTTCCAACTACTTAGAGGCCCACCTAGATTATTTGGGATAATCTCTTTTGTTTAAAGTCAACTGATTATAGATATTAGTCACATCTACAGAATACCCTAGATTCGTGTTTGGGGAATAGCCTGGCCCAGTTCACACACAGCACGAATCCCAACCATCTCAGTGGCTGTAAAACAGACCTGTGCGTGGAGAGAAATCCCCTAGGGCGTTAGAGAATAAGTACTGACTTCTGTGGACTGGACACTCAGGAAGTCTTCTCCACGTGAAGATCTTCATTTACAGACGAGGCCATGAGACTTGGAGTTATTGAGTGACTTATTTCAGCTGAAAGAGCTAGTGACGGGCCCTGCCCTCATTCTGACTCCGCAAGTGTTCAGCAGACACAACAGAGCCTGCCTCCCCGGGATGGTCAGAGGGGCCAGAATGTTTGACTTTGTTCCCAGGAGGAACACCAGTGGTGAGCAGATTCAGATTAGGAGCATGTTCCCCCCACCCGCCATGTAGAGCCTGAACAGAGGGAGGGAGGTTTTGCTTGGGGGCAGGGGTGGGAGGAGAGGGGAGAGGGGAGGAGGGTGGTTACGCAGGCTGGGACTCTATCTAGCCCCAGCCCCTCCCTCACTGGGCTGGTACTGCCTCCTTCCAGTGCCCAGCTCAGGACTTTGTCTGACCCAGTACTTCTGCCTAGAACACCCTCCTTCCCGTCCCCTCCCGTCAGGTGGATAATGTCTGTGCAGCCCTCCGGCCTTAGCTTTGGTGCTTCATCTGGGAATCTCTCCTAGTTATAATCCTCCCAACTCCCTATTCTTCTAATGTGGTACTTAGCGCGGTGGTCACTAAGCAGTTTATTTATATTATCGTCTTATTAGTGTTTTCCTGTCCTGTTACCCTCCCTAAAGGAAGGGGACAGGTCTCTAGCATGCCGACTCCCAGTGACGAACACAGTTCTTGGCAGACGCTCCCTGTTGGACGGAGGAGGCACGGGTGAGGGAATGAATGAATGAGATCCACACCTCCCAAGCAGAGATTCTGCAGGGATTCTAAACAGCAATCCGCAAACACAGTGACACATCCCAGTTGCCAGTCTCCTTTTTTCTGCTCACCAATCCCATCATATCTCGTATACAGCTGATCCCATCCTTGGCACGTGGGTACTTCCCCAGTTCAATTTAAAGGGGGCCCCTCCTGTACACTGCTCTAACTTGAGGGGTCCTTTGTGAGCATTTGGCCTGAAGCCACCTGACGCAAAGGGCATGGTGAGCACTGTTAGAACGAGAGGAGAGGAGAGTGAGAGGAGAGAGCGGACGCGGGCAGCACCCAGGAGAGAGGGTCAGGCGTGGGTGGGGTGCCCTCAGAAAGCCCTCGCACGAGATGGACAGCTCTCTCCTTGCCCCGGGCAGGAGTTTCTGACTGCTCCTGCCCGTGGTCTGGAGTCTTGTGAGTGAGAAGACAAGCTTCTGACCCCAACGGCGTGTGTCTGAGTGGAGAGGAAGCTCGGTGAGGAGCTGGCCACGTGCCCACGTGCAGGGGAAGTGGGGCGCAGTGGAGCCCATCAGCTGTGCAAACGGTGAAGGTCACAGCACCTTCCACCCTGGCTTCTGATTTGACAGCTGGCAGCCATAACGACTTCAAAGGTCATTGGTGTCGTTAAATGCTTCCAGGAGCTCTTCTGCCCTTTATGTCAGACCCCAAATATTAATGGAAATGAGCCTTTATTTTGCAATTGTCTTCCGATTGTGGGAAAAGAAGTTCTGGGATTATGTAAACATAGCATCTATCGAGTTACCCTGAAAGGTCTGTGCAAGTTTCTCCCCTTGTGTTCTTTCCGGAAACATCCTTCCTGTTGAGAAAGAGAAAAATCTCTCTGTTTCTACATTCTGTACATTTTCTGAAACTGGAATCCTGGAGGACACTCCTGGTATCCAGACAGATGTTGGCCTCGTCGCCGCAGGGGGTAACAGCAAGCCCTTTGGCCCAGGTGTTAGGAGACGGAGGTGTGAGTCTTGACTCTGCCACTGAGCAGCTGAGTGACCTTGGACAAGTGTCTGGGCTCTGGTGGACTAGGGAGCGTGTCCGTGGCCGCCGCTCTAAGCTGTATGGTTCTCATTGCAGGCATCTTTTCCACAAGTCCTGTGTTGACCCCTGGCTCCTAGACCATCGCACCTGTCCCATGTGCAAGATGAACATTCTTAAAGCCCTAGGGATCCCGGTAAGCACCGCACAGCTACAGCATCGTCATGTCTGTCTTTCTGCATTGCCCCCGAAGCAGGGGAAACGTCCCCCTGGCTTTTCTCTGTCCCCTCAATCCCGCAGCAGTGGCGTCACCTGATGAGGCCCTGAGAGAATGCCCGTGTCTGAAAACACTTCTCCTCTCGCTTGTTCTCGGTCTGAGAGCATCGTGACCTTCCCCCCGTGTCCATTTTATTTGTCTGTGTGTCCAGGCGCTGCGTGTGCAGCTCACGGGCTCTCTTCCAGGCCGCAGTGGGTGGGCGCCGGCGGGACACCAGCAGAGGCCTGGTGGGCCAGCTGTGCAGTGGTTTTCTCTTGGGTTGTGACCCCTGCGCTGTCATCACAGAGGTCTGCAGGCCACGCTTTCTAATCGTGTCCCAGTTACCTGGCTTTCAGAGGAAACCAGCTCTCCCCAGCCCTGGGAGGAGAGGACAGCTGCTGGGCACCCAGCTCAGAGCTGCTGCTGAACTCAGATCTCTGGGGAGACCCTGAGCGAGCAGGAAACCAGAGCCAGAACCGCTTCATTCCAGTGTGAACACCCAGCTGGCACCTCCGTGATGTGTTTTATAAAATCGAACCTCTCCGCCACTGCAAAGAGAATCCCACCAGCTGGCTGGCCTGACACTCCAGGGAGACTTTCCCAGGCCATAGCAAGTGGAGCCCACAGACTGGCGGTTGGTGAGACACCAGCTGCTGTGTGAGGTCAGGAAGCCAGCCAGGCCACCCAATCCGAGGGCTGCACAGAGAGATGTCAGAAAAACGCAGGCACTGGCTAGGAGAAGCCAGACAAACAGGATGCAGAAGCTGGCCTCCCCTCCCCCTCCACTGTGCCGAGCCTCCCTCTCGCCACCCCTCACTACACTAAGGCAGAGAGTAAAGAAAATGTTAATGGTCCCGGGATGTCACCGAAGGAGGAAGGATCAGATCAGAAAGCAGAGGTTTTCTTTAATTGCAGAGGGCTGTTCTAGGACTATCAGAGTGACTGTGCTGGAAAGGGCACACCCGAAGCATTAGGAGGGCATGCACTGGCAGAATGTCTCCCCTGTCCCAGCTGCCTCTTGCAAGCTGTATGCTGATTTTTACAGTGGATACCCCAGACACAAATCAATTTGTGTGACGTTGGCTTTGAGCTAGGTCTTGAAAGGCAGTGCATTAAATTTTCAGACCAGGGTTGTAAATGCATAATGCATTCAAGGTGAAAATCAATTACTGTGAACATGAAACATTAGTTAAAACTCAACTTCTCTACCAGATACTGGTGACTTAGAAAATCGACTCTGTGTTTGCACTTGGCACGTCCCTGGCTGTAACTGGTTCTTACAGGGGAAGGGTGAAGGGTGTGTGTGTGTGTGTGTGTGTGTGTGTGTGTGCTTGCACGTGTGTGCATGTGTCCGTGTGTCTTTGGTCTCCAGCATCTGTAGAATACGTACTCACAATTACAGGGAGACAGCCACATCACTCGACCTAGTTCCTATTGCTCAGGATACTTGCAAAGCTCCTAAGTGTCGATTCCAAGGCTCCTTAGGACAATGGAACCAGATTTTGTACTAAATAGCATTTGACTCCAGACTTTTCCTGGGGAGGTGTAACTTCTCCAGAAACTACTTGTAAATAAATGAGTCGAGAATACAGCTGTTAATTGTTTTTAAAACAGAAGTATTGGGTGGCCCGTTGGCTTCGTTCCAAAACTAATAACATTGTGACTTTCAGCAGTTGGGCCTTCTGGCCGGGGTTTCTACCTATCAAGTCTGGGTAGGATTTTACTTAGCATGCTTGACTTCCGGAAAAGTAAACATCAGTAGCAACTTTTGGATTTTGCTAAGAATTCTGAAAGGCCAGCCAAACAGGAATGTGACGCCATCCAAGGCTCGCCCCAGAACAGAACATCCTCCCTGAGGAAGGCTGTGGATCACGCTGCTCACTCCCCTCCGTGCTCCCTGCGCCTGCTCCTGGAGGCTGATCCTGAAGTCTGGATCTGGGAGGAATTTGAGATGTTGTTTCCACTCCATCCTCCGTCACTGGGTAGCACCATGCCTAAATGACACCAAGGAGAGGAAGTTTTTACTCCATTCTTAGAACTTTCCATGTCATTGGCCAAGCTCACGGCCTTCTCGGCTAGAAAGCAATTCCTGTAGCTAACTGAAACCCTTTCTAGACAGCTTATAGAACTGTTTTACAATTCCTAAACTCCTACACTCCATGTCTTCTTAACCAAGGAGAATTGAAAAGAGCCTGTCACTTTGACAATGGGTGCCTGTTGGTCCTTCATCTCCGTATCCGTGACATCTGCCAAGTGCTCAGGAGATGCTATGTCATTGTAGGCCTTCAGAGTGCTGATGAGATTCACCCTGTCCTCCTGTGAACAAGGTCCGCTCACCAGAAGTAATCCTGATCCACTAGATAGCCCAAATACGGGGCAGGGAGTTTTCGTTTCTGTTGTTTCCAACTGAGTGTCCTTGTGGCTGCCTGTGCTATAAGGCAGATAAATATAAGTTGAAAGCTAAGAGCTGGAAACATTTTCATTGTGTAAGTAGATTTCTCTAAAATGAACTACAGAATGAAAGCACAGCTCAGGGCTCATGAAATTCCCATTACAGTGGGTATCTGTTTTCATTATATTTTGCCAGGATAAATAAAATGCCGGACTGAAAGGTGAAGGGGGGGGGGCAGTTATTGTCGGAAGTGTTTTCATCTCTTTGTCTGCATTGTAGTGCTTCACCCTCCCTTCTCTCCAGTCAGGTCTAGGTGTGTCTTTGTAAGACGAAAGAACACAGGTTTCAGTGAATATGCCTGTCAGGTACCCCATATAAACTGGGTTTTCGTATCCCAGCAAACACCTCCTCCTGTCACTGTGACCCAGGTGTGAATAGGATGACTGCTAGATAGAAACGCCTGTGTCACTGGTGTCCTCACAAACCCCTGACTATTTGGCAGTTGGTTTATTTGAGCAGTTTCCCCATACTAACCTGAATTTGAATACCTGTGTTTTGTTCACTTAGAGATGGTATTTGACATTCTGACTGCAATTGCTCTTAGAAGGATATAAATTGGGTTTCTTTACCAAAAAAAAAAAAAAAAAAAAAAAAAGCTGTTTGATGAATCATTTAGAGTGAATATAAACTGTGAGATACAGTAAAGTTGGTGTATTAAATATTATTATATCTAACCCAAATTATTGATGCCTGCAAATACTCAGTCTCACTGAGCTAATTCTCTCTTTCTCTTTTCTCTCCCTCCTCTGTTAAATATATAATACTGTTCCTACTAGTCCACAAAATAAAGGCAAACACCCTGCATCAAAACTAATAAAAGAAAGTTTTAAATAAAGAAATGAACAATATCAACTAGCAAACAGAGCATTTTGGAAAACATGTCAGTTGTTATCACATATATGATTACATTCAGATGCCTATGGCTGAAAGAACAACCCCATTATCCCCACTGGGAAACCTTTTCCTCCCTCGTACCTCACACAGTGGGTTTTGCTTAGAAGCATCTTTACATGGTGTAGGGGAGGAGAAAAAAAATACTTTTCCTCCTACCTTCCTAGGTTCTCCAGGTGGGGCCCTGTAAATTAGACTCATAAAAGATTGACAAGAGAAAATCAAACCGAAGTTTATTAACACGTGCATCACACATACACATGGGAACAGTTAGTGATGACTAACTCAAAGAGGTGGTTAGAACTTGAGCTTATATAGCATCTTCGAAAAAGAGCAATGAAATTTGAGAGAAATAGCAAGACAAAGGAAAAGAACCTCGAGTTTCTAGATCAGCAAATTGTGAGGAGGTAAATAAGTGGGGGGAACTAATGGCAGACAAGGTCATGTTAGTAAGGTCTGTGCAGATCCATTTCAGAGTCGATTCCCAATCACTGGTGATAAGAATGTTCTCTTCCTGGTACAGAGAGGGGCACACCTTTGCAAGTTTATGCCCTGATTTTAGGCACATAGGGGGAGAACAGAGAGCATTTCTTTATCTACTTCTTAATTGTTTCAGCTCAAAATAATCCTTATGCCAATGTAGCATATTTTGTGGTGGCATATTCTGCTACCTTTCAATAGAGTCCTGATCTTTGCACAGAACTTGTCAGTTTTTAAATTATTTTTCTCAAATCCTCCCTTAATCTAAGGCAGATTCTAATGTTCCCAAGTTTTCAGAGCAATAAACTGAGACTCAGATAAAATTTTCAAATTGACATTTACTGACCGCTTAGTAGTTGTCAGGCACTGTGTTAAGACTTGGAATTCGAGGGCAATATAATGTAGTTGAGTACTTTAGAAAGTTTGTGTCTCATTTATGGAATCTAAAAAACAACTCATAGAAGCAGAGAACAGATAGGTGGTTGCCAGAGGCAGGGGCTGAGTAAAATGTGTGAAGGTGGTCAAAAGGTACAAACATACGCCCGGCTGGTGTGGCTCAGTGGATTGAGTGTCGTCCCATGGACTGAGAGGCCCTGGTTCGATTCCCAGTCAGGGCACATGTCTGGGTTGAGGGCTCGATCCCCAGTAGGGGCGTACAGGAGGCAGCCAATCAATGTATCTATCTCACATTGATGTTTCTATCTCTCCCTTCCTCTCTCTCTAAAAAAATCAATTAATAAAAACGTATTTTTAAAAAAGGCACAAACATCCAATTATAAATAAGTTCTGGGGATGTAATGGACAGCATGATGACTATAGTTAACAATACTTATTGTTAACTGTTTTGTACATTCGCAAGTTGCTAAGACAGTAGCTCTTAAAAGTTCTCATCACAAGAAAAAAAATGTAACTAAGTGAGGGCATGGATGTGAACTGATTATGGTGCTTATTTGGCAACATATACATGTATCAAATCATGATGTTGTACACCTTAAACTAATACAACATTACATGTTAATTATATCTTAATAAAACTGGAAATTTTAAAAAATGCAGACTAGTAGAGTGAGACAAACGCAGTGACCAGTGACCAGGGACCACAGCAGCGTGGGGAGGTGTGACTGAGGTGTAGTACTGAAGATGACTACCCGGGAGGGAACTGCTTAGAAAAGGTAACATTTGGACTGGGAACCGAGGGGTGATTGGGAGTTCACCAAGAGGGTTAGTTTGAGACCTTGGAATGGAAAGGGGAGGAAGATAACTGGGGCAAATGTCACCCTGCGTGGAGGAACAGCATGAGCTGAAGCTCTGAGATAGGGACTATATGGTGTTCGGTGTGTTTCCAAAGGCTGGGAGTGAGGCCCGAAGAGTAGGCGGGTGAGGCTGTAGAAGGCCCGTTCTGCCATACCAAGATTGAAATTCATCCTTTAGGAGAAAAGAATAACCATACCTGTGTTCTCAAGAAAGAGTGCTCATGTTAGTAAGGTGAGAAAGTGGAGCATGGGATGTACTGGGGAGGAGACTGTAGGGAGATTAGACCAGTAACGGGATAAGAAATGTTCGTACATAACTGCTCACGTCCAATGTCACAATCAGTGAATTTGGCAGACCGGCCATTCAGTGAATTGACTTTCGACAACTTGAATTTCAGTGAATTGACTTTCGACAACTTGAATTTCAGTGAATTGACTCACGTCCAATAGAGAAGAAGAAGCAAAAAGAAAAGAGAATACAGAAAAAAAAGGGAGTGAGCTGAATCTGAGGGTTTTGTGGGGTGATGGAGATTTCCAGCTGATGGTTGGAACACAGGTGTGGTGCTCGAGAGACTGAAGAGGAAAACTGGGACAAGAGTCCAGCTCTTCGAGCATCTTGCTTTGTGCTCCCAGGGAGTCCATGAGCTGTAGATGTTCTCTTTTAATGAATTTATAACACAATGTAATCAGTGTCAATAATCCTACACACCTTGTTCTTTATCCATGGGGAGTGCAAAACCATTTATCGTCACTCAAGGCAATGTTGATGTTCAGACTGGAGGAAAACCAAAAAATAATTAATAGCTATTCTTAGTATTTCTCAAGCCCTCCCTCTCCAACACCACCTTTTTAATGAGTTTGGGTGGAGGTCTAACGACTAAAAGTCATTTTAAAAGCTGCTTATGGAAGAGATATAAATATATTCAATGTCACTTCAAACACTAAAACTGAGACTAAAGAGTAAAACTTGGCACGTTGTCCAAAATGGAATAGTCCAGGGAAGCTGAGCAGCACAGGCTGCCTTGCAAAGCAGGGGGCTCCCATGTCTGTGTTGTTCGAGTGGATACTGGGGGAAGGGTCCTGCGAAGATGGGTAGCTACACTCAGAGGTCTCACCGTAGTGTCATGATTCTAAGACTTGCATTTGGAGGATTTGACAGATGTCTGATCAATTGCATGTTAAGTAAATAGGGCTTTTTTTTCTAAAGCTGGTTTTTGGCTTAATGTTTAACAACAACAACAAAAAATAGCTTCACCTTGTACCGTGTGTGTGTGTGTGTGTGTGTGTGTGTGTGTGTCTGATGAACAATTCACAATGAATCAGAGTCTGTCCCCCTCTCATGTCATCAGTACATTTGCAAATAATGCATGGTTCTTTGGGGTCATTATCAGGCTGTCGGTACTTCCTAGATGAGGAATAAACACTCTACATAAGGAAGGGCTATCATTAGAAATAAATACCGTGTTATTGCCCATAAGTAATTATATTAATGTATGGATACTGCTGCCCCTGGAATTAAAACCTTGTACTGTGTGTAGATCTAAAGGGAACCTTTGCAAAGGAAATTTTGGAAGATGTTATGTTCATTATGCAACTTTATGGAGAAATTTTTTAAATAAAGTGGTTCAGGAGGAAAGCAGTAAAGAAGGTGGTTTTCCATCAAGACAGAATATCTAGACTGTAGACGTTTCGCCTCTAACTGGATGGCGCACACTAAGACTAGGTTCCTTTCTGCTCCCGGCAGCCCAATGCTGACTGCATGGACGACCTGCCCACGGACTTCGAGGGATCTCTGGGAGGCGCGCCCACCAGCCAGATCACAGGCGCAAGCGACACGACCGTAAACGAAAGCTCAGTCACTCTGGACCCTGCTGTCCGGACTGTGGGAGCTCTGCAGGTGGTCCAGGATACAGACCCCACCCCACAGGAGGGAGAGGTCATCTTTTCTACCAACAGTAAGTTCTGTGCCTAACAGGGCCGTATTCAGAAGGGCTGTTGCCTTGTGGGAGTAGGAAAACAATCATTTCCTTAAGAAGACAAAAAAAGATTGCCAGGTTAAATACCTCTACTTGATAGGCCCTTAGGAGCCCAGCTGTTTCCAGAGCCAGCCGGGCAGACGGCACACCTGGCTCTGTCTGCCCGCAGCTCTGCACGCACCCGAGCGACCTGAAGCAGGTAGGTCGGTGGGTCTGGCCTTGGGAACAGAGCGCAGGTGACAAAAGCAGCTATGGGGGATGCTCAGTGGAACTGGGATAGGGCACAACCCCCTCAATCGCACGCGCGCATGTGTGTGTGTGTGTGTGTGTGTTGTGTACACCCTGCTAAGGGTGCTGGTCTGGACTGCATGCAGGAAAGTGCTCCCCCTGCTGCCGCAGGACTCAGATTAAATGACACCCCTTTAGATGGGCGTTTTCCCAGTATGACCTAGACCCCTGTGCACACGGCATGTTAAAATACCTGTGGGTTTCTTCCCCATCTCCGTCATAGACTCGAACTCAGTACTGTTCTGTTTGATGTCAGTTATAAAAATATTAAAGTAGCTATTGTTATTATCAAGATGGAAGCAAAAACCTAAAGGATTTACTCCTCAGTCTAATACAGTAGAGGTAACAGTTTCAGGAGTTCTAAGAAAACCAGCCTGCAAATTAACGCAGATGGAAGGTTAAAGTGTGAGTGGATATCCCAAATTTTAAATAAGGTGTATTTTGACCCTTGATAGAAATAACCAATTCACTAGAGAAAATTTGGAAATATAGAAAAGCAGATTAAAACACTTTAAGGATATTTTCTTTTAAGTTGGCCTCTGTTTGTTTTTTTAAAAAACATATTTGTGATGTTTATACAATTTGTAAAATCATTCTTGCTCAAATTTAAAGATATGCATTTTTTCCAATGAAGAAACACAATGGTCTTCATTGTTAAAAAATTGAAAGGTGGAGAAAAGAATTTTACAAATTGAAAACTCACTCAGCACCCCATTACCCAGAAACAACCACTTTAGCGTTTTTGTCTGTTTCCTGATCATCTGTTGTGACGTGGTTGCGTTGACAGCGCAGGTCTGGACCCCTGAGAGGTGTCGCCACGGCACTGGCATAGACAGTGCAGAGCGCAGCTTCTGGGGAAGTTGGTGCTAAGTATCTGCCCACGCAAGGTTTATTCCTTTGGGGTAGATAGGTGTTTTAACGTCACTTTTAGAGGCATGACGACCACTGTATTGAAACACTGACCATTAAACATGGAAAGTCCTTACAGGTAGATTTAGATGCCTTTGTTTTGAAAGTTTAAAGTGTTGCTGTCCAATATTAACAGTGCAACCCACGAAAACAGTTTTAAATTTTCTACAGACACACTAAAAAAATGGGTGAAGTTCATTTGAGTAATATTTTTAACCCAATATACCCCAAATATTTTCACTCTTCAGTACTCACTCAAGTCTGGTGAGTATGCCACACTTACAGCACTTCTCAGGTGCACCTGCCCATTTCAAGTGCTCGGGAGCCACGTGTGGCTCGTGGTCCTGTACGAGAGGACACACTTCGAATCCTAGTAATTTAGGGATGGAAGAACTTGGAGGTCACTTAATTTTTACCATGATAAGTTTCTGATTTTTACCATGAGAAAACTGTGGCCCAGAGGAGTAAGTGGCTGATTCAGGTCAAAGAATAAGTTCTCTTTTCAGAGGACAAGATGGCCCCATAATATTTCCAGTTATTGGACATCTTCAGATACCATAACACCACTAGTGGCCTGTGGGAAATATATTGGAAGACTTGATAAAACGTTGCCAGCAATTCACAGACCTTGAATGCATGGGCGTTTTTTGAGCCCATGAGAAAAACCAAGTAAACAATGCATTATTTTTCTCTGCAATGAAATGATTTTTTAATATCCAGGAAAAAAACGTGTCCTTTGTTAGATTCGTTTTTTGAAAGGTAGCTACATACTTCATACATCTCAGTAAAGCCCAGAAGGCAAATGAAAAGGCATAATGTGTGGGTTAAATGACATTCAAAAGTGAAATTGAAAATTACGGTCGGTATCCATATAATTTACAATCCATCCAATGTTTTTGCCTAAAATAGACTTCGCGTATTTAGGTCATAGCAGGCATTCAATAGGTGTTGATTGAATGACCTGAGGTGAGAGTGTTCGATCTAAGTTTGAAGCAGGGGATTTCTGTCACCACACAAGGAAAAATGCCAGCTAATTTCAAAGGAAGGTATTGGTAGAGACGAAGAGACAAGAGGTGATCACATCTGTAGTCTGAAGACTGGGGACATGTACACATACGGCTAGAGAACTTAACATATAGTAACTGAATTTTTTCACAAAATATTTTTCCTGGATCATTTATTTGTGATTTGTTTCATTTATGGGAATTTAACAGAATAGTCCAAACATACTCATTCTGATTAGATGTTAATGGTTTATACCATTAACCAAATGACCATAGACTCCTTAAGGGGAAAATTCTGTGCTCTCTACAGGTTTGCAAATTGCCTTGTGCCCTAACTCAGATAAGTAATCGATACATGAACAATCACAGATGCATGAATAAATGAGTGAAAAAATTCAAGTACTCATCAACATTATTGCAACCAACTCTCTAATGCTATCTAAAAAAAAAAAAATGTGGATGGAGAAATAAGTGTAGTTGCCATACATATTGCTACAAATCACAAACAAATAACCCATTGGAGGCTGGACCTGGCTTTTCTTCACATTATCTGTTCCCACCTCACATCTCTACGGACCCAAGAAATTACTAGAAAATGAGGAAATAACAGTAGCTAACAAATACATAATGCCAGCGATGCACCAGGCACCCTTTAGAGTCATTTACTATATTAGCTCACAACAACTCTATGGTAAATATTATTTTTATCCGCATTTCACTGATGCAGAAATGGAGGCACAGAGATTCAAGTAACTGGCTCAAGGTCATAAGCTAGTGACGGGCAGAGCTGGAATCCAGGAGTCGCTGGCTCCAGAGCCCTATGCGGGACGACTCTGAGCTCCAAGGTGGACTAGAGGAGAAAACAGACACAGTTGCGCTCTCCCTTCTTATTGTATGTGTTTATTCTTTTCTGCCGTTTTCCTAAACCCCTGGAAGGTCAGTCATATGTGTAGCTCCTACTTGAATTCTCACTTATCCCTACTTCTGTTCTTCCTTTCCCGACAAAGACTGTGGGTGCGTCAATCAAATAAATGCACGTAGAAGTCATCCGGCACTCGGGGGAGGGTCTGGAACAGATTGCCTTTAGAGTGAAGATGGGAAAATCTGGTGTTAAAGGATCATCTTCAGCTCCCGGGAAAAGAAACAGAGAACAGCAAGTCTGCCATTTGAGAGAAAGACATTCTTCATGCATGTATTTCATGTTCCTGACATTCCACCTCAGATAACCGCACGTGGCCGTCCCAGGTCACACAGTGTTTGTCCTCCACCTTAGCTAGTGCGGGGGTCGTTTGTGCGAATGTCCAGACGTCACTCCCCAGTCTTGACCGGCCTGCCTGATTGCACCAGAAGCATGCTTTGCCTTCTGAGTCCCCGAGCCCAGGCTGCAGTTGTTGGACTTGCTTCAGCACAGGGGGAAAATTCCCTTAGGATCAAAAGAAAACACAGCCAAATAAACAGCTCTGGGTGATGGGAGACTCCGGAGAGGAGCTAGAAAAAGATACAAAAAAGAAGACTATCAACTCCTTCACAAGACATTCAGTGTCTCTTCACGGCTCCTCGGGAGGCCAGAAACCTTCCCTTCATTTCCCAAGGAAGCTGTGGGTACCGCCATCCAAGTCCTACACTGAGTCACAGCACAACCATCTTGTAGTGTCCCTGGATCGGTACCCATGTGCCACTCCGGCACCTCAACTGGCAGCCCAGGGGATGAGTGGAGGGTGGAGGGAGCCGGGAGCAGAAGGGGACCTGGAGACAGGCAGAATCAGGCTGCCTTAAATCTGCCCCAATACACGGAGGAGCGCATGGCATCATGAGTTTGGCCAGAAGACCTGGTCTTCAGGTTCTACGGAAGGACGCAGTCCACAGGAATCAGTGCTAAAACTCAGCCAGTTGAAATGCATTGTAGTATGGGATTCCTCTGAGAAACTTCCTGTCGGCTCTGATCCTTGGGGGCTGCGGAGGGTATCTGATATGTTGAGCAATCCCCTGTGTGAGGTACGCAGATGCCTCTCTCTGCTGGCTGCACTGTCACAACTGTGTTGAGTGGCCGTAATATTCCCCAGCCCCTGGATGAAAACTCCAGCAAGAATTTTCTGCTCACTCTTTTAGGTAATGGACAGTTCTGAGAGTCCCTTGTGGTCCCAAACACAGACAAAAGAATTATTTTTTTCTGTGGGGCCCTTTCCCTTACAGCAACTCCCATGATGCAGACAGATGGGGCTCCTGGCTTTGTCACGAGGCCTCCTCCAGCCCCGAGCACCCAGCAGTCGGTGTGCAGCCTCTGCTGAAGCGCCTTACCCGCGGGAGGTCCTTTGGGAGAGGCCAAGGGGAGCCACGCTGCTCACTAATCCCCATGGCCAGCTCCAGGACACTCACACGTGGCTGCCCCAACAGCCCTCCCCAGTAGGAGCCATGCCCGGGCCACACCCAGCCACCGCCTCCTCTCTCCAGACGCCAGACGCCAGACAGGAAGGAGACCTGAGTCCACAGTCTGTCTGCTTTAGCTTTTCTGAGGCTGGAGTCAGAGCTCCCTGAGTCCTACCTCCGGGGAACATAGTTCAGAATCCCCTGGGGTCCCCACACGGGGTGTGGGCTGGGGAGGAGCCCTTTCCCACCCCTTTGGCTTAGAGGAGTAGATGAGGCGTGACAGTACTCTCCACAGACGACCTCTTTACCAATTTTCCCACATTCTTCTCCCTCTCTCTCCTTTTCATTGTCTCAAAATGGGTGATGGGGTCAAGAATCACAGACCCGGTTCCCTTCCTGTCCCTTGTATGTGGGGCAGTGGGGAGGGGGCAAAGCTGGCAGGTTGGAGAGGTTGGCTCCTTCCTCCCTGTCCACGTCTCTTCAGTAGAAACGGAGGCAGGGAGCGTCCCACGAGTGTACGAAAGAGTGAGTTCCTGAATGTCTTAATGATCTTCGCCAGAGGACACCGTCTTAGCTGATGTGGTTACTAAACTATGGTCCCTTGGCAGAGAACCTAGAGATAGGTCAGCCTTTTTTGGGGTGGGGGGGGAATGCTCATACTCTCCAGTATGCACTCATGAGACAAAAATAATTGTCTCAGCACAGCTGAAATTGCAGCCCAGAAAAAAAGTCATTTTCTGGAAAAGAGTCATTAACAGCCGTCACTGCAGTCACCAAGAGCTCTCCAGGGACACACAGTCCATGCTGATCTTGCAAAGACTTGCAAAGACTTCATTCAGAGGCTGTGTGGAGTCTCCGGGACGAACTGCTTTCTCTTAGCGGAGGGACTCAGTGTAAACCTCTCTGGGGATTCTTCAAGGCTAAGGACACATTCTCTTCAAATCAGGCCAGAAATGACATTCACTCCTGCATTTTT
Organism: Tadarida brasiliensis; assembly: GCA_030848825.1. Classification (NCBI taxonomy): domain Eukaryota; kingdom Metazoa; phylum Chordata; class Mammalia; order Chiroptera; family Molossidae; genus Tadarida; species Tadarida brasiliensis. Next base: position 15,249,269 of record CM061259.1, on the reverse strand, counting down.
AAAGTTCTGTGTTTATTGCTAGGGAGCAATTCACGAAGCCTTCAGGACATCTACATTCAAAAGTGTTCAGTGCCCCTGGGCTTGCTCTGACCACAGCCTGACCGTGAAAACAAGAGAGTGTGTCCCCGGGACTTTCCAGGAAGCTCAGTTTTGAACCTGTGAGTCCGGACAGCTGAGAGGAAGGGGAGGGTTGGCAGGAACATCACTTCTCTGCTTCGAATGGGCAACTGCATTTTGCTACATTTGCAGAGCGGCACTTTCCAGGTTTTATGTGACTGCAATGCACTGGTGCACCCGAAATAAGCACGTGGAGATCAAGCATCCCACTGCTTATGAGGGAGGACAAGGAAGTAGCCACATCGGCTTCTCTGAGTCGCATCAAAGCCTGAAATGGCAAAGTAGCTGCTCCTACCTGTGGATGACGTGCTGCCTGGAACCAGCCGTGAGGGTGGTCTCCCTTGGTGCCCATGAAACTCACATCAGCCCTGGCCAAGATGACAGCTTTGGTTTCTGAGCATATTCCACTGTGTCAAGCAACAGAATCGGCCAACCCTTTAAGATCGGAGACCCCACCGTCATCTCCCTTTCGGGAAGTAGATAAGCCAGGGGGACGACTCTACAAAACTAAGCGTCGCAGATTGTGACACTGTTCCCACAGTCGTCTCCGTGTCTCACAACCTGCTGGGTCCCTGAAGTAACTTCACCTCCTTGTTTCTGAGCCCTGCAGCTCACCAGCTCAAATGACAGCTTCCACAGGGGGACAGCTGTTCTGAAGAGCAAAGGTCTCTGCAGTAGCACATGCCTCGGTCATCAAGTGACCCACACGGCAACTCTCCAATCGACAGGCCACCGGGTTTTCCATGATAACATTCCTCCTGGATTAAAAACACTTGTCCGTCCAAGAAAGCCCACAAGGCCAGACTCCCAGGGTTGCCTGTCTGGTGTGTCTGGTGCCTCTGACAGGGAGGGTTGAGGGTCTGCAGACTCACGGACAGCCTGGGAGAGTTCATCAGTTTAGACCTCAGCTATATCGCTACTTGGAACACTCAGCTCGGACATGACACACACCATCCTCTTGGAAAAAAAACGTGTCTTCCTGAAACGGAGTAACTCAGCCAGCAGACTAAATCCATCCATGTCTGAGAGGTTGTCTCGTGTTCTAGTTACTCATTCACAGCACCGTCTCCCAACACTGTCTTGCTTTTGGTTAAGTTCACGACTGGGCAGCTGTCTCAACAGTGAGCTGGGCAAAGCGCTGCTGAGCAGGGCTGCATTCTGCTGGCCTGGATCTCAGCAGGCAGGTGGCAGGTCACACTTTTTCAGTGTTTGAGCACCATGAAGTATAAATAAGATAAAGTTTCTCTTTCCATTTCAATTCTAAAACAAATCATGGAGAGTTCCATCATTCAGAGATTGAGAAAGCAGAAACAGCCTTTTGAACATGCCTTTTGCATGACATAAGAATTGGCTCTGAAAATTCAGAGTCTCAGGGTTCTGTAAACCCAAGTATTTCAGAAATGAAATTCAGTGTCTCAGGAAGAAAAAAAAAAGTGTAACTACCAGAACATTACTGGGGCTACTTGAGGTAAGACGGCATGATGGAAATACCGCCAGCCAGAAGCAGGAAAGTTGGCCCTTAGTCCTGATTTGACCTCTAATTAGCTGAGCGCCCTTGGGCAAGTTGCTTACTCTCTGTGCACTTTCATTTCTTCAGTTGTCACATGAGTCACTTTTACAAGCAGAAAGAAATACCTTGAATTCCTTGATGGATTGTTCTTCCAAGATCTCAAAGCATAATTCACCCACATATCTTGTTCTGTCTGCACAGCATTCTTGTACAATAAAAACAAACAGTAATATTTATCACAGAAGGAAAAACTGAAGCAGAGGGGGTACACTGAGTTTCAGCCTTGGCTCAGTTGTCTCTCCAATATTGGACAACCTCATTAAACTGGGTGCCAGCAGAGAAATGCCCAAGAAGCTCACTTATTCCGGATGAAGAGTGCAGAGTTACAAATGGAATTAAAACATGCCGCTGTGAGGTGATCTAAGACACAAGGGCATCAAGATGGGTCATCTTGGTAAAGGAACCATCTAGAATCAACTGAAGATTTTGGGCTACACATGGCAGATTGAACCCACAGGTTTATTTCAGCTACCTAAGTAAATCCTGCCCACCCCCTCAAAGGTATAAACCTGCAAGGACACTAGGAACAGAGAAGAGATTACAACAGACAATATGGCAACACATTTGGACGACGAATGGAAATTCTCTTCGTGAAATAGAGAAAGCTGAAATCTAAGTGCCTCCTAAAAGAAGTCAATAAGAAACAAGGGGTTTTGCCCTCAGAGCTCTGGAGAGCCTCAGGGTATAGAGCACCAGGTCCCCAGGAAGGCCACAGTAAAGAGAGGCGCTCAACAGAAGATCAGGTGAAAGACTTTGTATAGAATAGTTAGAGCCCCTGAGTCCCCTCTCCGTCCTGAGCCACCTACTAAGTGCCTTAGGCCCATATTGAGGTCCTGTCCCCAGTTGGCAAGCCCCACCCATGCCCACTTAATCACAGTGCCTCATTTGTCAGTAGGAATGGAAAGCAAGGATGGCTAGAGACCTGCAAGAAACTACTAAATCTAAGAGAGAGACTATAATGAACAATAATAAGCTTCAAGGAAAGCAAGATAATTCAGAGCACAGAATTCTAATTAACCATCATTTTTACCCTTAGAGATATGAGATAATATTGCATCCATGGGAAAGAAACAGATGATAGGAATTTTCAGAGAATGAGGAAGAGCTCTCGGAAATTAAAAAATATGGCAGAGTGAAAATTCCCGTAGAAGGATTAAAAGATAAAGTCAAAGTTAAAATACTATTTGTCTTGTTAAACTATGTTCGTGGTGTGAAATGAAAATTTCAGAAGTTAATTTGATAAAGTTTTAATTTATACATTAAAACTTAAATGTATAAATAAGGAAAAACACAAAGAGTTCGTTGACTTGCCATTGGAGAATGTATCCACTAATGCAACACACATTTTGTATTAGCATCTCAATACCCCCAAAATGTGCTTTTTCTCATCGTGAAAATGATGGCCTCGTATGGCATAGTTGGTGTCAGAAACTATGTAAGAGTATTTCCTTATTGCATGCTACATTTGTGTTATGTTTGCAATGCACTAGTGTATAGATTTATTTGATAAGCTAGTGACTTCAGTTTTTACAGTGAAATTACTTCCCAGTGCTCAAGCCAATAACACATGGTTACCCTGTATTCCTTCCACTCTATTGCTCTTGATGGTAAAACAGTCACAACGCATGTCCATCCTTTAAGTCTCTCTTCACGTGCCATTTCTCTGCCACCACTGTCCTTCAGACCTTATCCTCTCTTACCTGGGTTTTTGCCATGGCTGCCATTTCACTCCCCCTGTCTCTCGTCTTTCCATTTCCCATCTGTCCTGATCCTGCTTCCTCGATAATCATCTGTAGAAATCTGATCTTAGTTCACTATTTTGCTCAAAACAGTTTAATCACCTCTCTCAAGCTGGCTAATCAAAACAAATCAGTAAGCATTGGCCTCTGCATCTCTCTCTGACTCCACCACTCCCCCCCGGCATGTCACACAGAAGCATTTCTACACCACCGGTTCCAGAGACACTGTCCCTGACTCTTCTCCCTCTACCGGCCAACCTGCACACACCCTTCTGTGCTGTGCTCTCTGAGATGGCTTCTCTGCTACTCCAAGTAGGACCTGGTGCTCCCCCTACAATTACCTCCTCTCAAACAGTCTGTTCTGTTGTGATTCCGTGACAAAGCATCTGTCACCCACAAAACTTATAGGTCCTTATAGAATTTGGACTCTGGCTTTTCATCTTCATGCTCCAAAACTAGCCCAGTTTTAGGCATTCAGTGAGTCTTAATAAACACTAGCTGAATGAATGATGAATGTATATGCTGAATTTTAAAGGAAACCAACAATAGCAATAGTTAGAAATGGAAAAGACTGTATTACAATATATATTTGCATTTTGTCTGCTAATGAAAAGAATGAATACACACACACACACACACACACACACACACACACACACAAAATAAATTCTTCTAAGGCCCCAGCAAACCAGCTGCCCCAGGGCCAGTTCCTATGGGATGACACTGTGATCCTTCCCGCATGTGACAGGAACACAGATGCTAAACTGTTCCCCCATCATGAGGACAGCAGGAGACTAATGCCTTGTAGAAATGGATTGATGATTTATTATTTATCACTATTGATATTGGACTACACAGTAGAAACGGGACTAAAAGCAGTGGAGAGAGACGCAGTGGCGGGAATAGCAGTGAAGAAAATGTGATGGAGAAAACCTCTCACGCCTGACTGTGCTTCAGTTTCTGCAAATGCCCTGGAAATAGCATAAAATCAAGTGCCCAGAAACCAGTGCAGCTTAAATGAAGCCCTTCATTTTTGTGTTATACCACTGATGTTATTCCTAACATTAACCCACGATCAATCAAGACGACCCCACTGAGAGACATTACGGGCTTGGGGAAACAGGATGGCTTGGATATTGAATGGATCTGGGTTCCAGTTCTGGCTGGCCACTGAATTGGTAGCCTACTCAACCTCCCTGGGCCTCAATTTCCTTATCTTTAAAATTCTCCAAATAAACTCTACCTCACAGGTGAAATGTATGGATGTGGATGTCGCCGCTGGCTCAGTGCCTGGCACTCAGTGAATCACAGATGTTTCATCTCTCCCCAGAGGAACACCTGTTGAATAGACACATCCCAAGTACCCATCAGTGCAACTGCAATGTGTTGTGAAAATATCTACGCAGCACCTTTTTCAAATAGATTCCAAAGCCTGGGAGCTCACTGGTAACTATGTATCCTAAACCATTTGTCTGTGGGGATAAAAACTGACGTCAACCCGCTCATCTTTGATGATCATAACTGCTTTACTTCCTGAGCCAGAACTGCATGCGCGTTTGTCATTATTTATCTTTTTCATTAATTGATCGTTTGAGTACTACCGCGTTGTAAGCTGTAGTCTTTATGACCACGATCTCATATAAAATGATGACGTCCTTACAACTCCATTTACAGAGAAACCTCTCAGGCTTTGAGCGTCATCATGGGGCAGCCCATCAATCAATCAACAGCCCATTAGTGTCAATTCCTAGAAAGTCATAATTATGTCTTTCTCCACATGGCTCTCTATTGGTTGTATTCCAAAGACAGCCGCCCTACGCATAATCTTAGAGAGTGTTTTGAGCATGCAGACCTCCAGACAAAGGATCTGCTGAGAAACTGATCATTTCAGATCAGCTAAGTCTTGATGTTCTTTTTGTGTTTGTAAGTTTAACCTTATGGGACAGTTTGCAGCAAAAATTTTGCAAGTACCCATTGACATAAACCTCCAAGTTTGCAACAACAGAGTCCCACACCCCCACATAGAAAATCCACTAGGAAACGTTCTAAAAATACAAAGTATCTAACTCACCAGCTTCTTATAGGGTGGTCTTCACTGCAATTCCTTCCTCCTTTTAGTGAAAAAACTTGCAGGGAAATTTCTGGAGAAAAGAAAATACATTGTTGTTAAGTGATTGAGCCGAACTCCCCTCTTCAGCTCGGTACAGGACACAGCTGTGGAGGTAATCAGTTTGGCCACACTGAACTTGGTCTGGACAAGCCTGAGAATGCAAGGATGGGAGGTAGACGGTCCCTCCTCCTCACTCTGGAGGCTGCCTGTGGAGCACACACCAGGACACCTGGGTGAGAAGCAAGCAAGGTTCCCTACACATGCATGCACACACATGCACACGTGCATGCACATACACACATGCATATGTGTGCACATGTACACATGCATGTGCACACACATATCACCAGGTTGAAAAGGTTGGAAGCAGCAGCATCATGGGCCTCATCCGAGGTCTTGTGATGACAATTGGCTGCACCTGCGTCCGGCAGTGCCCTGGAGGCAAGGCACGTCCTCTGCCACCCACCACAGCTCCACAACCCCAAATTGAGGGACAGTTTCAAGGCAACTACTTCTTTCATATGCACTGATGTTGAAGGGACAATCACTTGTGAATTGGCCCATTAGGTCTCATTAAAATAACACCTATTAGTAAAATCGTGCAGCACAGCTGTATGTGTGCCTATTAAGCAACAGCATATACAGTTAATAAGCTCACTGGTAACTAAGGTTCACAGCAGGGAGGAACAATTAGTAGATTGATAGACTAAAGCTCCATCGAAATTTTTTTGTCAAATCATTCATTTATGTAAAGACTTATGCCTTAATCAGAGCTGTCCGTACCAGAAAGGATCAGCTGCACTTACACCCCTGCTGTGCAACAAGAACAGCAGAATGAATGTTTTAAGGGGAAAATGCATTATAATAATACAGCAACTGTTATTTAAATATGGAGTTAATTAGAAAATTAGAAATCAAAGATTGAGTAGAAACACAGTAGATTAGAAAGCATGTCTTCCCTGTTCTGAAGTTGAGGAAAATTCGTGCAATGGGATAAACAAACAGTTGCACACACAGACATGCCTATTTCGAAGCATGCATGTGTGTGCACATACGTGTGCCAAGAACACACGTGCACCTACCTACACACACAGACATGCATATACACATGTTCCTGTCTGCATATCAAGTGAAGCATGTGTACGTGCCTCAGGCAGTACTTTTACACACACATCTGTACGTGTGTATGATCTACATGCATGCCTGCACACAGAAACATGACTCAGCACCATCAACTCTGTGTCACAGGAGTTAACATGTCTCAACAGGGAGACGTGAAGTTTCTGGTCATGACTCTCAATTGATTAGTCCTGCAAATGAAACTATAGTTTCAACTGAGCTCATCAGAGAGGAAACAGCTTCCAAAACAAATGTATATATTATTGTTTCATTGATGGACTTAAAGGCTCTCTAATATCTGAAAAGGGGCAATGTGCCCCTACAGGTAAGGCAGTCCTTAATTTTAGGTACAATGTATTCCTAGCACCCGTGCCCTACGATAGAATGACACACTCTGCGGCCAAACCACACTTGTACGTGTCGTATCCACACTGAGCATGAAGACCAGTTTCAGCTGGTGAGGCGTCAGAGAAGACAGCAAATGGAAGGGGGCTGGGAGGTGAAGGGTGGGTCTTTATTGGACAGCAGAGGGAGAGCTTGAAATCCCTGTCCTAATTTACACCCCTGAAAATAATTTAAGTTCTTGACAGGAGAGCTAAGTCAGGGCCCAACCCTGCCACCTGCTGCCGGTGCCACCTTGGGTGAATTGCCCAACCTTCCTGAGCCTCCGTTTCCTCATCTGTAACACTGAAGTGATAAGAACGCCTACCTCAGGTGACTACATGTAATGCAAACTCCTTAGAAAAGTGCCTGGTCTACAACAAGCATTCAAAAACATTCTCTCTGGTTATCTACAGAGGAAAAGGTGGGAGAGATTCAGACATTATTAAGCATCTACCATGTGCCAAGGTCTTGCAGAGAGCTTGCTTTCTGTGTTTTGTTTAACTTTGGCTATCGTGATCGCTCTTTTACATACACAAATTTGAAGTGGAGAGCAGTCCAGGACCCTCGCCACACCTGAGTAAGTGGCAGGCTAGGGTGACGGCTCTGCTCACTCCGCAAAGCCCAGGCTCGTTCCAGCACAGCGCAGTGTCTCAGGTGTGCTCTGAACCGCAGTGCGGACCTCAGGGCCTCACCCCAGCTCTCCTAAGTCACAGTTGTCAGGGGTGAGCTGAGAACAATTATTCTTATGGCTTCCTCCACAATTCTTTCTAAAACCGGAGTTGGAAAATGCATGGCACAGCCCCAGAAAGCCTACCCAAGGAGGACCGTCCCGGGCGATGCGTGCATCCTAACTGCGGTCTTACCCACCACAAGCCGTGGACGTGCTGTCTGCGTCTATCCGATATTCGTTCTATTCAAGGGCATTGGAATTGGAACAGTCTCTTCAAGCCCACCGACGTTACCTAGTTCTGGTTGTCTCTGCTTTGAGGATTCCCCAGCTGAACACTTTCGTGCAGTCTATCCATGCATGCAGTGTGGATGACCTCTGGTCCCTGTGAGGAGGATCCCAGCCCCAGAAGAAAAGCCATAGGAAATACAAGTACACTTTTATCCAGTCCTCCCTTGTTTGTGATCTTAATGGAGGTTTGATCCTGGCAGCCCACACTGCGGTATAGGGCAGAAGGCCACTGCCTTTGTGCTGTTATAATAATTGCTCCTTGGCACGTGAAATGGTGTGGACCTGGCCTGCAGGCTGGGGCTCAGGCATCCACTGACATTTTGAGCATAAGCAGTGATTCCAGCATCGTCTACTGGTAAAAGGAGGTGCTTTCTCTAGAGAAAATAACTTCAACAGGCTGCGATGCTAGAGTTAAGTCCTTGATGAGTAGAGCAGAAGATGAATTTGGAAAGAATTGCAATTGGTTTTTTTCAGATGTATAATTTTACTGAGGAAAGAGGTCTTTCGTGTCATAAAATTAACTGCAGAACAAAAAAAAGATAAGGCAACAAGGTTACATTTTATAATTCCTTCGGATTCGTGGCAGCTGAGATCTGCTAATTAATTCATTGGGCACAGCTCTGCAGCATTTTATTTTCCACCAAAGATATCGAATCGTGTAGATAATCTGTTTGGGGAGCTTAATACATGGAAGGAGGTAATAATGGTAGGAACTCTGTCTTTCTTTGTTATTATTGTTCTGTCTTGATGTACAGTTGCAGTTCTGGAACACAGACCATGACTTGACTCTCATGAGATACAGCCCTAATTTCTTAGAGTCCAGTGTTTTTCTTCTCCGAGGCATGCTGTTGGGAATTTGCCTTTTCTTTGACTCGTGTCTAGGCCGTGGTACCCTCGTCTTCTGTTTCCTGGGTTCTCGTGTGCTTCCATACGCAACCCCCTCTTAGAGAAACCCTAGGTGTAAAAATGCATCCATAAAAAACGGAAAGTATGCTCACCTATGTGGCTGGAATTAGAAAGTTTTGAAGGAAAAGTGTTTAAACAGTCTCAGAAGTCCCACCCAGCTCTCATGCTGCCCAGACCGGCTGGCCCTGCCCAGTAGACTTCCCTTCGGGGGTTCAGTGGGTTAACACACAGGCTCGAGAAGGTCAAGTTCTGAGGACCCTCGCTGCTTTTTGCCAGACTTGTAGACCCCTGGGGGGAGGGTGTCTGCACTCCCTGGGGGTTCCTGGGAATTGAGGATGCTCCCTTGGTATCCATGGAGACTCGGTTTATATGTGTTTTGGGGATTTATGGATTTTTAACCACTCCACGCCGTATTTATCAGTATTGGCAAAGCATCCCACATTACTTGAGAAATAGTGTGGGCTGCTATCGTCCTGTGGCAAAGTGATATAAAATATCCGTAAGTGGGAAAGAAATAAACATTGATGAGTACATAGTAAGACCCGTCCAGCGATAGAGCCCCTCCTCCTGGGACATGGGCTCTGCTTGTGGCTGCAGTCTTCAAACACCCAGGTTCCAGTGTTCCCTGGTTGGGGGCTGCTGGAAAGCATTGGCAAAATGGTCAATGCAGCTGCCGCCGTAAGGGGTGAGGAAGGAGCTCTGTCCCGGACAAATATGTAGGCCAACTGTGGACTTCAGTCACATTGTGAGCACTGAGGTCCCCATTGTAAACATCAGCGATCATTCCATAGAGTAGTGGCATGGTCCTTAAAATATTCAAAACCTGACTACCTGGGCCACATGTTGAAATGACTTTATGTTGTGAAAACTCGCAAGACCTGTTAAGATGCTGGAACTGGGGGAAGACGACGTAAAGCACTCTGAAAATACCTGTAAGACCTCCCCGGAAGGTCATCTAGAAGTCCGTGTCGTTAATTAAACAAGACCATTTTACCAATGATATCAGGATATAGTCTAATATGTATTAATGCCTGTGCTGAGCAGGGATGAAGCTGCCTTTGAAGGAAGTTACATTCTAACAGATGTCAAACAGATGTGTACAAAGTCGAAGTGATTTGGCCAAGTGCTATTTAAAAAAAAAAAAAAGGTTTCATTTGCCATTATCTGCTAAAAGCTCTGTCTACATAAGGGATTTGTAGAGTTTGTATTAGTTTATGAGAGAGAGAGAGAAACGGTCACTCTGAGCCCGATGCAGGAAACAGTAAGACCTTAATCCCCCTCATTAAATTCCAGGAACTCCCACTGGGATTTGTTCAGGGAATGTGGCCTTTTGAGCACAGATCTGAGGCTACTAGGATGAAATGCCTTTGTCTTAGATTTCCATTCTTACTACTGCAGAATTGCTGGTTCTTACGTCCCTTTCCTAATTCTGTGTTTATCATAGACACACTCATCCATTCGTGATGGTGCAACCGTAAGTGGTACATTTTCACTTCTCATCACTCCATTTTCCTGTCTGACACGCTGCTGGCTGAGCCACACCCCAATGGGCCGCCCGGGGGCAGAGTCCACACTGGGAGGGGCTGAGTCTAACTTGACAATAACCCTGAACTGGTCTTAGAAGAGCCCCCCTACCAAGGTGGCAGTGTTGGGGAGCAGGAATAGGCTGCTGGCCCGTGTGAATCAATGAGACAGTTCACTCACTGTGTGGTCTAGACCCATTTCCCTTAACCTGTTCTGAGGGCTCGCTTGCCCCCCTGGTGTGCCGTACCCCACACAGGGTTGACGTCAGCAGAGGAGTTCTCTCCTCAATGTTTTTAGCCTTTAAAATATCAACATGATTTCTTCAGATCTTCCCATTCATGTCTTCATTCCAGGGATAACCATTACCTTTCTCTTTTATTGAATTTGTTGGGGTGACATTGGTTCTGTCTGTATGACATTGGGGATGGAGCTTTGGTACACTCTGTGCGAAGTAAGTCCCCACCCTCGGAGAGCAGATAAGGAGCCCAGGGCACCTGCTGGTGTAACCAAACAGTGCTTATCACGGCGATGTTGAAATGAGGGCTGACTCCGAAAGCAGCTCTTTCCAGCTCTTCGTCTCCCCTTTCTGAGCACATTCTCAAACTTTTTTAAAAAGCGCCAGACTCTCTTCTGATAAACACAGAAATCGTATCCCTTCTCTTGAGGGTTTTGAACCCACAACCCACCCCGCCCCCCAACCATGCTCTTGAGAGTCACTGCTGTCTTCCTGGATCCCCACCTGTCAGGAAGATTGCGTTGAACTTTAGAGTCCGTGTTTTAAAAAATGATTTACATGTCGGCATCATCTGGACATGAAGTGACGTCGTTACTTTAAGGGATGTTTGTCCAGACACACTGTCGTATCTGCCTCCTCACTCACCACGTGCAGCGGGTTCATCCAGCTGTGGACAGAAACAGCGGCTTCGTCATTGTCACTGTCACTGGCTCTGTTTCACCAAGTGTCTCTCTGAACCAGAAACGGGCTCCATGCTTTACAGCCCTTAGCTTATTTGACTGAGTGACTGAGTCATGGATTGAGGGAGCGCGAAGCCTCTTCTAGCCGTAGCTGCTTGCCTGTGGAGCAAAGCGGAAGGCCCAGGAGACCCGAGAGCAGAGTTTCAGCCACTCCAACCAGGGGCAACGCGGAAGACCAGCGTGTGGCCGAGCTGAACGTCCCCTTCCCTTTGCCTTCCCCGGGCACTCACCTTGTGAACAGCTTACCTCGTTTTTATCTCCTTTATTGTCACCCTAAACTCATGGCACAGAATTCCCATCGAATGCCCAAATATTGATTACAAATAGTTTTTTGTTCTAAACCCAAAGATCTGGACGTTGTATTCTGGGAGCCAGATGAATGGGTGCGGTCATGATTCTGTGCCGTGTGCCTGGCCCCTGCCCTTGCTGGTGGAGGCTTCAGAGAGAAGCCATCAGGCTTTGGGAAGGCGTGTAAGCACATCCATCTGGGGCAGTTTCAGAAACATATGCTGGGACAGCAACCCGTATGCTGGGTCACAGCATCGGGCCCCTGTTCTTTAGCTAAGAGTGAGCCGATCCATTTTTGAGGGCTTATTCACGCCTCCACGGGGAGCCCTCCCCTCTTTGCCCATCCCCCAGAACACCGGGGTTGTGTCTCAACCCCGCCACTGGTGAATGATGCAGCCCTTATTGGAGGAGGTGCAGGCAGCCAAGGGTTCTCCTGGACAGACGACTTGCAGTCTTGAAGCTTTATGAACAGGCTTCTCACGTGCTTTCCGGGGAAGCGATGCTCGGAATGGTCATGAATGAAACTGTATTAAAGACCTTACGTCCACGGCGGTCCTGGAACAGACTGATGTCAAATGAAGCCTGCCTTGGAGACCCAGATGTGTTCATGGTGTTGTCCATCCGCAGCTTAGCATTGAGCTGTTTATTTACCTTATAATTCGCTGATGCTCTTCCTGAGGACTGATATTTTAGCAGGTTGTATTTAAAATGCTTCTTTGCTTTTGAAAATGATATGTAAAAAAGTGTGTCTACTTCTGTCCTCCCCTCCCCCACCCCGTCGGAGAGAGGCAGAAGAGTCCCCACCGTGCTGGGTCCTGCGGCTTGACCTTTCAGCGAGACGCTGTTTCCATCAGGGCCCTGTTCTCTAGTTTCTTCTGGCGCTCGCGCTGGACTATCTCGTAACAGGGTGACACCGTACAAGCCATAGGGATGAGGCTGTCACAGGGCAAATGAGCTCTTTACAAAATGTCGATGCATCGACCTACATCCAGTAACACTGAGGAAACAGAACATCACAGAAGCAGTGGGGTAGTGGCTGGGAAGGAGAGGACACCCCTTGTCCACAGCACATTAATAGACAAAGAAGGAAGCCAAGAGGCTTATGGGAAAGTCCTCAGTCAATATATTAAACGCAATAATAGCTAGTATTATCAGGCATAGCACGTGCCAGACACAGTGAAGTGAAGCAGTGTGTTATAATTATCACTATCGTACTGATAAGGACACTGACAGTGTTTATTTTTCAGCAGTTTATCTAGGCAAGTACTTCTTATGCACAAGTATAATATAACCCACATACGTTAAATAAAGTCGTGACACTTTAGCCCTGCATTCAACTCCCTCTTCGGTTTCAGTACAGCCTGCTTCTCCAACCCATTGCCTGTATTCAGTGAGACCAGCAGGGAAAATGGAAATCACTCTGGGTAATTGAAAATAGGGGAACTTAATCCACATCCATCAAAGCTCATCAAATCACACACTTTAAATAGATGCAATTTATTATAGGTAAATTACACTGCAGTAAAGAAAGAACAAATTTGGAAGACTGGAGAAGCAAGAGGGGGTTACCCAGAGCAACTGAGCACACACCCCCTATTCGGTTGGAGCTGCCCTGCTCCTGCTGGGGAAAGCACAGCGAGCACTCTGGCCCCACAGTGACCTGCCTGACCTGGAAGTGCCAGAGCTTCACTCTTTCTCCTGCCTTCCCATTTCCTTGGCAGGACCTAAAAGAAAGCCAGCTGGCAAGGGAGCCTGGGAAATGTAGTTTCCAGCCTGCTAGCTCCCTATGAAACAGGAAGAGGGCGGAGTACCTACCAGCTACCTCTGGCCATAGCTTATCGGTCTCCATAAACTAAGCTACCGCCAAACCAAACTATACATATGCCTGACATTTGCTCTGTTGATACCTAGTCATGCTGGTTCTCCTGAAAGAAGGCTGTTTCTCCTACTCTTTATCCTTAACAATTCTAATCAGAACTCTCCCCTCTGGTTTACGTGACACCTACTTTATGAGCCTCTTGGTTACCCAATTAGAGGTGAAATTTCACCACCCCTTTATTTCCTTACTATTCTATTTGTTCCTCTTGTTTAGCCTATATCACCTTGTAGTAAATGTGTAGCTAAAAGTCTGATCTCTTTTACTAGATCAGATTCAGCTGAGAGGCAGATCCTGTGTTTAGTTCACCTTTGTCTCCTCCAACGCTCATCAGCAGTACCTAATAGATGTTCAGTAAAGACCTGTTGAATAAATAAGTGAATACATAAATGAAGTCTATGGATAATTTTATACAATTGCTAAAATGGTGAGTCTGCATGATCTCTGCCTATCTCTTTTTTTTCTTTATGGATTTTAGAGAGAGAAGAAGGGAGAGGGAGAGAGAGATAGAAACATCCATGAGAGAGAACATCGATTGGCTGCCTCCTGCATGCCCCACACTGGGAATGTGGCCCACAACCTGGGCATGTGCCCTGACCAGGAATCAAACCAACAACCTCTTGGTGCATGAGTCGATGCTCAACCACTGAGCCACACCGGCCGGGCTGCTTATCTCTTCAAATCCCTCTGGCAGCTTCCTCTTTCTTATGCTTTTTTTCATTCCAATCATATTCACATTTACAAGAACCTTCCATATACCAAATACTATGTTTAATGCTTGAGGTCTTCTGTAGGTTTTCCTCACTGGGGATTGTAAAATAGCCACCGACAGCATAAATGTTCACTAGATGTTTCCCCCTTTGCTGCAAAAACTACTGTAAAGCTAATGCAAATATCACAATGTTTCTTCTCTTGGCACTTAGTAAGGAATTGCTGAATGAATGAACTGTTAGGAAAATCGGTCAGGAGTTTGAGCCATTGAAGAAAATATTTCTCTTGCTGGATGAAGTGTCACAGAGAAAGAAAACCAATGATGAAGAGAGAAAAGCCAAGTGAATTCAGAACTATGTGACCTAATTTAACACAGACTTCCAGGGAATTCCCCTTTACTGAGTCAGAGTAGTAACAATGCTGTGGACCGCCCCATCTAACAGGTGAGAAAGGATTTTCCTGATTTGAGCTCATGATGTTTATTTTTTTAATTACGAGGCAAGAATTGAAAAAAGCAGAAGTACCAGTTACATCCAAATGATTTCAGGAGTCGCTTGGCCAAGGGAATGAATGTATATCATCAGCCTGGAACACTAGGTTCCCAAAGATGGCCAAGCACTGTCTGTGAGAACAACTTAGCAGCCAAATAGAAATAGGACGGGTCTGCCATTGCAGAATAGCACAGGCGTCGATAGCACTTGCTTGGGTAGGGAGGCTTCTGTTTCTGCCCCGTACTATGTACTTGACCTTGGATAAGTTGGCTTCACCTGTAAAATGTGAAGCAGTCACTGGGGTAACCATGTGCCTATTTCAGAGTGCTATTGTCAGGATGACACATAACGTAATCGGTCGCTTAGCCCCGTGCCTGCCAGGTAGGGAGGAGACAATACATTGTAGCTATTGTTCTCACACCACCTCCGAGGAAGGGGACCCACAGGCCTGCCGTTCTCACTGCAGAAGCCACTCACAAGAAGGGAAATTTAAACCAAATCGGAAGTTTAGCAGAAATTCTTGTTAACAAAAGAATTCAAAGGAGTACATTTCCTTATTGAAAACGCTCTGCATTTGAAGTCCAATAAACTTTCCCACTGAGATTATCACAGGGAATATATAGGCAGTGCCCCAGCCCCGAGAAACCTCAGTCCTGAGCAGAGATAAAGAGACAGCGGCGGTCTCAGCCAGCCAGGCTGCCTGAGCATCTCCCCAGTGGGGTTCTTGTGTAACGCGGGGGGACTGGAAATGATGTCCTATTTTCAGGAAGATAAGCATCGGTAGCAGTGGACAGAAAGATGCTGTTTTTCTTTGAACCCTTATTTTCCAAGTACACGGGGAAGAGCTTCTGTGATGCAGAGCAGCTCCCAGCGTGTGAACACGGAGCCTGCTGGGGACGCGGGACACCTGGGGGATTGTATTCATCGCCACGTCATTTTCCCTCAGCACAGAGAACACTTATTCTGAGGGCAGTGTCTGTTCATTCCCGACAGAGGAGGCCTTATTCCAGCCTGCGGCCGCTCTGTGCCCTCTTTCATAAGACAGGCAGCGGAGTAAATGTCAGACTCACTCTGGGAAGGATAATTTTCTGCTTTAGCTTTGAATAACAATCATAAAGAAACAATCAAGTAGGAAAGTGCCAACTTCATGTGAAACGTGTCATGTCAAGTGAATAGGACGCATAGTCCGTGAAATAGAAACCAAAATATGCTTTCCTGAAAAAGCCCCGCCGCTCTCGTTGGTACGGAAACGTGTCGTCCGGCTCAGCCAGGGTGCAGAAGCTCTTCCCTGAGTGCTGCTTAGCCTGGCTTGGTTTCTGTGAGACTCTGGGGAAAGCAGCCCTCTCCCCAGAAAAGTGCACATGTGCACATAGCCCTAAAAGTGGGGTTGTAATTCTAGGTACCTGGACTCCCCTGAAAGCCCACTACTCCTTTGGTTAAGAATCTCAACTCTGAATTTTAGATATGGTCAAGTTCATGGACCCTGGAATCAGACAGAGCTTGGATTGAATTCTGGTGTCAAGTCTACTGCCCCGTGAGCTCGGAAAATTGTTCACCTTCCCAAGCCTTAGTTTCATCACCTAAATATGGAACTAATACTTCTTCCCCTCTCATAGGTGAATTGTGAATATTAAATTAAACAGTCTATGTAAAGAACTTAATATAGTCCCTGTACTAAGGACTCAGTAAGTATTAATATTGTTATTAGCTAATAATATATAAAACTTGAACCCCTCAACGTCAGAGAGGAACTTCAATTCAATTTCACTGCTATAAACATTTACCACTGATGGGATTCTAACATGAGGATGTCGACAATGGCATGGGCCTGAGCCAGGGAGGTGACAGAGACAGACCAGGTGTGCCCAAGACCAGACCGGACAGACCTCAGGGTCTTACATTCTCAGGTTGGAAGAAGCTCCAGCCAGACCCACTGCTATAGATGGTTATATCCAGCCCCCAGCAGAACTACAATTGCAAAGCCCATTTCACGAAGGGAGACCTCTGGCTCATTAGGTAACATTTTATGTATTAAAGAGGAAAGAGATAAGCCAAAGATATTAATAATTTGTGAAATTAGAAGGAGATGGGAGAGGAGAAGAGGAGGGTGGAGGGTACGTGGTGATGGAAGATGTGACTTGGGTGGTGAACGCACAATACAGTATACAGATGATGTGTTACAGACTTGTGCACCTGAAACCTGTATCATTTTATTAACCACTGTCACCCCGAATAAATTCAATCAAAAAGTAAAAAATAATAATTTATGAAGTTAATAAAACAAATCCCACCACTCAGAATTTTTTGATTAGCCAAGAATTTTTTGATCAGTTAAGCTACTGATTGAGTTTAGAATTAAATGTGGAAGTCTATGAAAGCAGTAGTTAAGGGTCAACGAAGTAGGTTACAAGGCTCCATTGAAAACGGGTAGTTTCTGCTTACCAGCTAATCAGAGTCTCTTGAATGCTGTCTGTGATCAAGAGGTTCAAGGCTGAGAATGAGATGACTTGGGGTCAGTCTCTAAATCCACCCTACCCAACCAGTAATATGCGGAGTATCTCATTTCGTTGGATATGGACTGTTAATGGTGAGTCAATACCTATTAAGGAGGTAAAGAAGCAGAATATATTTAAAAGGGGGAAAAAGGAAATAAATCCATGACACAGTGTTCTCTGGCCCTTTGCAGGCTCTTGGGGGGGCTCACCCTCCTCTGCTGTGCTCGGCCCTCCCCCGAATATGAGATTCAAAACTCAAATGTCTGCACAGGCCATGCAAGTAACATGACCCCGTGCAGCAGACTGCCGGCCAGCCGTGGTGCCCCGAGCCCCTGCCCTGAGCGAGGGGCAATAGCCCCTGCCCAGCTCAACCCAGTATTTCCATCTGGGAACCGGGCACGTGTTGCCACTTTTTTTTTTTTTTCCAAGATAAATTTCAAATATAAATTTGTATGTGAAATAACCTGACTGTTAAATCCTGGTAACTAATTCACGCTTTTTAAGAAACACTGTGTGGGCCAAACAGACTATGTCAGAGGCGCCTGTTGAAGCTTTTGTCCGTAGGTTTTGGTGTTCCTGGAGCTCTAGCCCTGAGTTCTCTCTTCGTTCTGCAGTCTCTTCCCGGAAAACCTCACCTGCTCCCATGGTTTAAAAGGCCTTCTCTATGCTGAAGGCTCCCAAACTTACTGATAGTCACAGCCTCTCCTCCAAACACCAGACTCTATATCTAGCTGCCGACTCCATCCACCTTGCATTTCCATGGGCACCTCAAACACCGCACATGCAAAACTCAGCTCTGGACCTCTCCCCACCTGTTCGGCTTCCAGTCTCTCCAGCTCAGTAAGAAGTTCCTGTATTGCTCAGAAAATGTGAGAGTTACTCTACCTTCTCTTCCCTTGCTGCCGTTGCCCAGTCCACCACTTTTCTGTGTATACTTCTAAAATAGTTTTTTAATGTGTCCCCGTATCTCCAGTCCAATTGCCGCAGCAAGCCGCTGTCATGATTCATCTGTTTTCCACAATCGCTTCCTCTGGATTATCTCCGCCCTTCGTCCTCGCAGTCTGTTCTTCACCTAGCAGCCAGAGTGATCTTCTAAAATATTAAGTGGATCACATCACTCCCTGGTGAAATTCTCTCAGTGTATTTACAATGTATCAAACCCAGAGGAAGGAAGTTTGTCGAGGAGGTATGATACTAGTGTTACACGGACTAAGATTTTTTTCATCTTTAAAGCAGTACTCATAATACCTACGTCGAAGGGTTGTTGTGAGAATTCAGTAAAGGCCACTGTTGTTTTTGCATTTGTTTTATATTGGCCTTTGCAGGGAAGAAGGTAAAATTTGTATTGTTAATAGCTGCTTTACACTCACCCACAGAGAACCTTCTAAATGTCTTAGTGACAACATTTTCCTTTGTATGATCATGGTCTCAAAGTACAACATCTGCCTTGATTAAAGGATAAAACCCTGCTTTTAAAAATTATGCAACGGATCAAGTTCAGTTAGAAACACAAGGCGCAGTAAGGAATAATTTCACATGTCTTCAGACCATTTTTTCTAAGTTTTGAAATGGAAAATGATTAATGTGGTCAATGCAAATGTCACATCATAAAAATTGAACCATTTTTTTTTTTTGCAAATCTCTCTTTTTATTGATTTGAATTCATCTTTGCCTTGAGCTGTGTAGGACAATTTCCAAAATAGCATCAGGACTTCAACAGCCCATAGTGTGAGCAGTCCCCATGGCCCTCTTTGCTTTACATTCACACATTCCAATTTAGAAAACACCGCGGTGAGAATGAGTCCATGAAATCTGCTGAGGCTGGTGGCTGAAGAGCCGGAAGAGAAGGTGAGAAGCTGTCCGTGCAGGCGCGGTGAGCTATCTCTGTAGAACTCCAGGTCAGCGCCCTCCCTGTGCTGCCTTTTTATAACGGATGTGTTAATATGTGAAATGCACAAGATCACTATGATGAGCGTTTCGCTGTACTTCAACGTAAAATCAGTCATATCAGTGATTATCAGAGCAAACGCTTTATCACCATCAGCCTTCTTCAGTTCCTGGACATTGTGTTCGGTCTTTTACTTGCATGTTTCTCTTGCAGGATAATTGAACATATAAGATCTTTTGGTTTTATAGCTGCCTTTTATGCAGCTGAGCTCCCGACTCCCGTGATCATACTCCCGAGCTTGACTCTGCATTCCTGTCGTGTTTAAATATGACCTGATGTCCATCTAAGGGCTCCCTGTCACCTCCAGACATCTGTATGTGCTATTGCTATGCTTAAAGATTCTTCCTTCTAATTCTTCTGGCTACAATACAAGTTATCCTGTAGGACGCAGTCATTGCACCCTATGGGAAGCCTTCTTTGGCTCAGCAAGCGGTTATGTAGCCCTCTTACCTGCTCCTATAACACCAGGTACCTCTTCCATAGTGCCTATCTCTTTGTCTTGTTTTTTTAATAAATAGTACACTCTGTTTTATTTTTATTTTTTTTCTTTATTGATTTTTTTAGAGAGAGGGAGAGAGAGAGATAGAAACATTGATGAGAGAGAACATCAATTGGCTGCCTCCTGCCACTGGGGATTTGGCCCACAACCTGGGCATGTACCCTGACCAGGAATTGAACCGATGACCTCTTGGTGCATGGGTCGACGCTCAACCACTGAGCCACACCAGCCGGGCTATCTCCTTGTCTTGTAATTGACTAGTTAACGGTCGGCCTATCTACTGGACAGAAGTCATCTCACTCTCACCTACATCCCTAGCACCTA
This sequence comes from Tadarida brasiliensis, assembly GCA_030848825.1. Taxonomy (NCBI): domain Eukaryota; kingdom Metazoa; phylum Chordata; class Mammalia; order Chiroptera; family Molossidae; genus Tadarida; species Tadarida brasiliensis. The sequence goes on along the minus strand of CM061259.1, from coordinate 15,229,235 downwards.
GCACAATCCTTAACACAGAGCAGGGACGCAACCTGTCTTGAGTGAATCAATGATATTTCTGCATTGCAGAATGTTTGGGAGTAAAACTGAAAAAAATTTAAGGAAAATGTATATGAATCTTAAAACTTGACACAACACTTATTAGCATTTTTTGGTTTCCTTGCTTCTAGTTCGCTTTCTCTGTCAAACTTCACTGCATAAAAATCTTTGAATACTTCTGTCTTCACTTCACAGTATACTGCAAGCATTTTCTCTGGAACTACAAATTCTCTGGAAATGTCACTTAAATGGTTGTAACAAGATGCCCTTTAGATGTAACAGAGTTCCTTCAGACAGTCTCTATTGTTGGACTTTGTTACATGGAATGTTTTGTTGCTATAAATAATGACTAAATGAATGTTCTTTGCATCTCTGATTATTTCTCTATAATACATTCTGGAAATGAAATTACCGGGTGAAAATTTCATAGTTCTACATGTAATCTATCAAAACACCTACCTCAATGTACCATTAATTATAAGGCAATCTTTTTTGAAGAGTGGAGATTTCATGAACAAAAAGAGTAGCTCCTTTTGATCTTATATTTATTGATCATTTTTATTATACTCCTCTGTGAATTGAACAATAGTAACCTTCCCACTTTTCTGTTGGTCTGTTAGTTTTCTTATTGATTTAAAAGTTCTCAATATGTTTAAAAAAAAATACAATCCTTTGTAAAATTTTTACAAGTATTTCCAGTGAGATATAGGTTTTTGATCTTTTATTGTGTCTTTAATTTTTTTTTAATTTTATGCACACTTATGAATCTTTTCTTCTGTGGATTACTCAGTTGCTTTTTCATATAGAATTTCTTTCCCCGCTTAGATATATAGTTTCCTACTTTGATACATTCTGTTCCACCTTTATTAGTTTCTTTTGTTTATATTTAACTTTTTGACCCATTTAGAATTTATTTTGGGTGGCAGTGTGAGAAGAGGCTCTAACTAGATGTTGTTGTTTTTTACAAAATAGTCCATTTTTCTAATATGTTCTCTTGACCGTCAAAGAACTGCTATTAAAGAGAACTGTAGGGAAATAACCACCATCCGGAGACGTGGCTCAGTGCTCACCGTGCGCCTTGCTCTCTCCTCCCAGGTGAACAGGAGCCGGCGGTAAGCAGTGACTCTGATATCTCGCTGATCATGGCGATGGAGGTTGGGCTGTCCGACGTGGAACTTTCCACTGACCAAGACTGCGAAGAGGTGAAATCGTGAAACAGTGACCATAGAAGAAAGGGATGGTAGGACCCAAGGGGAAGGAAGGGAGGAGTGCCCTGAGACGGACCAGGCACACCCACCTCCAGAACACCTCGGACCGCTCAAGAATGGTCACGAAAAGCAATATCCAAAGTCAAGTTGGGCAGAATGCAGTTTCTCCATCTCTCCAGCCGTCCACGGCCTCGGCAGCTTGGACATGGAAAGCTGATTCCCCTCCCAGGTCCTTGTAGACACACACTTCAGAGGCTCCTAAAACAGACTGAAAGGACACTTTTAGGGCTTCTTAGTTTTCATTTCAGTTTTTTTTTCCCCAGTCTTGTTTTCTTGTTTTGGAATTGTTGTTTGATTTCTTTGGCAGTTTCTTTTAAAAATCTGGGTATAGTTCCCTATAAGTCCACTCCTTTGTTTTTCCTTCGATTCACTCCAGCTTTGTGTAGAGCTGTGTTTCGAAGCCCCGTTTCCTGCTGTGATCGGTGTGTAGCCCTCTCTGAGATGAATGACCTTGACCTCTCAGCATGAAGTGTGCATGGCTTTGGGAAGGGCCTGGGCACCCTGAAACAGTTGAAGGCCAGCTTTCATTACGAATCTAAATTCCTTGAAATGGATCTTAACAATCCCAGCTGCCAGAGACCCCAACACTGAGCTCTGAATGCGCGGAGGCCACTGCTCATTAGTTTCAGCAACATCACACTGCCTTCCTTGCCAGGCTCTGTGAAGGGTCCCATGACCTGGGAAGGACGCTCCAGGGAGGCACTTTAATTTGTCTGGCTCTTACAGTCTGTGGCTGAAATTCTGAACTCAGAAGTCCCCTCCAGGGTATTAAGGCCATTCTGCCTGGCTGAAGGGCTTATAGCTGGAAGTCCAGGACTCGGGTTTTTAAGACCAGATATCACGCATTCTTTCTAAAAGCAGAATGTCTGTTGCACTAGCTTCCCCAAGGCTAGAGCAGACTTTGTTACCTCACGTGGCTTGTGCAGGAGACGGAGGCTTAGAAAAGTCAGCTTTGAGCCCAGGGCCCACCACAGTGCGGGTTTCACCCTAGCTCCAACACCTCTGTCACACCTCACCAGACCTCGAGGGAGGATTCGGGTGACTCCTTTACAGATCGCTTCCCAGGCTCCCTGAGTGTGTCCAGACACCACGTGAGGAGGGAGGTGTGATTCAGTGAACGATCTGGTCTAAAAAGTACAGCATGGGACTTGGCTAAGTGAAGCTTCGCCTGACTGAGACAAAGGGAAAGGAAAAGAGGTATCACATTTTGAAACTGTTTATGTCTGTATTCTTTTTTTGTAACTATGACAGAATGTGCTATTTTTTCAGTGGGCAATTTTGTAATCCATTTAGACTCCCCCAGTGCAGAGATGACTACGGTGGTGCAGTCTCTGGACAGATGACCTTGTCCTCTGCAGGAGGCCGCCACGTGGGCTGACCAGGGGAGGAAGTGTCCCTCCCTGAGTTCTCTGCACACTTCACGAGGCTTCTCCCCCTCGTGACACTACCACTCATCCAAAAACAGAGTTTGGCTCCCCGTCCAGCCTTGCCGCCTGCTGAGGCATGGAGCGTCTGTCAAGGGACCCCGCTGGGGGCTCTTTGTTGCCACCTCTGACCTTTTCCTATCTGATGCTTTCTAAGTAGGCGGCAAGGCCAGGACATGATTGCCAGCTTCAGAAATACCACCTCTGGCTGGGCGTCCAGCACCCCCTGGGCTGAATCCAGGAGGAATGAAGACGGAGCCGAAGCGGGCGTCGGGAGGCCCAGAGGAGCCGTGTCCTTGCTGGGCCTCACCTTCTCCTCTGTAAAGTGGAGACTCACAGGGTGGTGCCCACGGCTCCTTCGGGCCTCAGGACCACGAGTGGGTGCTTTGTCAGGGGAATCCATGTTGTGCAGGTAGCGATGGCGTGTGGCCGACCTCCTGCCTTGGGGAGGCAGAGTGGCCGGACGTGTAACGTAGAATGACAGCTTTTGAGCTTCGGCCCACCTGGGTTGCTGAGAATGAACACCTCAGTGGTCCAAGTTTTCAGCCCAAGTCGGAGTTGTTTGGTTTCACCGTTTTCGATCTGTCGTTAGGCACAGGGTTTGCCATCTCTGGACCCCTCCGAGCCTGGTCCTCAGTGTACGATTCTGACTCTCAAGGTGTTTCCTTTCTCGGTCAGCACAGGCCCGCAGTACCTACCCCTCCTTCTGTCGGCTTGGCCCCAAACAAATTTTGGTACTAACTTAAGTGGAATTAGAAGAATAATTCAACAGCAAAAGAAACATGCATTGTATTCACACCCAGAGAGAAAAATGCCCGTTGGAGCGCACAGTCCTCTGTTCTCTGCTCCTGCCGGTGACCAGGGACAGCAGGGATGATTGCATGTCGCCGCAGAGCCCCTGTAGGACGCTGCTCGATGCCGAGGGCCCAGGAGGCTCACTGGAGGCCTGTGGACCTGTCCCAGGGAGGCTCTGCTGCGAACCCCTGTGTCTGTGAGGTTCTCCGGTTACCAGTGGTGTGTTTCTGGAGGAGTCTCCTGTGACTTTGGTAGCTAAAAAAGATGTTTTTAACCAGCATGGAAGGATGCAAAAGACGTGGAAATAGCGCTTCTCCCACAGCATTCCTCACCACCTCCCGCCAAAGACCTGGGACCCCGTGGCTCGTGCAGGGTGTCAGGAGGTCGGGGACCCTCTAGAATGATATGCAAACGTGCTGTGTGTTCGCTGCTGTGCGTCCAGACCAGCACCGTCCAGCAGAGACACACTGCAAGTCACTCATGTCGTTTTAAGTTTTCTACTGGCCATTAAAAAACCGAACACGTGAACATGGAATACTATATTTATTTAAACCAATATTATTTTTTCAACATGTGATTCACGGGAAAGGTGTTGATGAAATACCTTATACCCTCTTTGTACTTAGCCCTCCGAAGCCGCTGTGCATTTCACACTCACGGCGCATCTCCGTTTGGACGCGTTACCGATTGCACAGCGCAGGTCTCCAGCTTCCGCAATATTCTCACAAGGTTCCCCGGCCCTGACAAAGCAAAAAGGTGAAAACGTAATTTTCTTCCCAGAGAACTAGACTCCACCCAAGTTGCCTGGTTAGAGGCCCAGAGAGCCGTTGGTTTGGGAATGGATGGACATTCGGGCTGCCCTCGCTGAGGTTTCTGCTTGGACCCTCTCACCACATCACTGGTGTCCATTACCATGTACTGTGATTTCTCTGGCCAGTGGTTTTGTAGAAAGTCACACAAACCATGCTGATCTGGTGCTGAAACAAAATGATATCCCTCACTTCGATGACAAACCCTTATGCTGATATGTGGCACTCAAGAGCCAAAGAGAATTCCAGATTGTAGTCACCCAACTTGACCTCAACCCCTAGCTGTCCTTCTCCCTGCTTGGTGGGAGGTCTTCCTGGTGTCCCCTGAGGATTTGGGAGGGGAAAGTGGGAAGTTCCCTACTGACTCCACATATAAGACTTTGTGTAGCCTCATTGAGAAAAAGTCTCTGAGGCTTGTGGCCATCCAGTCTCTACGTGGGGGATCATGACTGCCTGGCAACAGCCCAGCTCTCAACTCAAAGTCAGCATCCCCTCCCACCCCAGGGCCGTGGGCAAGGAGAGGAGCATGTCCGTCCCCTCAGAACCATTTACAATCACCTCTGGGAATTGCTACCTCCTGTGTGGCTGGTCCCTTTGGGGGGAACTGAGCCCTGATCGTGAATACACCATCTGAATATTGATGGAGTCTGCAGGGTTTGTCACCCCTGAAATGTCAAGTGCGTCATCCAGGCAGGAAGAGGAAAGAGTGTGAGAAGTTGATAGTGGCAAAGGCACTTAGCTGTTCCGACATCACACAGTCACATCATAACCGCGAGGCGAGTCTGTGTCCAGAGAAGCTGGCTGGTTGGTTTTGTTTTCGGCATTCCCCTCGTTCTGGTGGAAACGGCCTCCGGATGTTCCTGGCTCTGGGTTTGGTCACATGAAAAGCCATGGTGCCCCGTGGCTGTTTCGGCTAGTGCCTGACCTCCCCGTGGCTGCCATGCTTTAGAACCGAAAATGCTGACAGGTAGCCTACATAGCATTCTTTCTTAGGTATGCGTTCGGTTCAGATGAAAATTCTTGCACAGCATATGAAATCAATGGCATTTAGTTATCCATCGAGTGCCTCACCTTGACTGAACACAAAGAAATCCCGTGGAATCAAAACTCTCAGAAGATCTGTGCTATCGAGTCACACCCTCTATGGAGGGAGGACCCAGCCCTCTGTGGGACCAGGGTCCCTGAGGCCACTTCTGGTAGCATTCTTTATATGCTGTCACTTAGATTTCTTTTCCTTCTCTGTCTCTGTGTCTGGCTTTCTCTTGCTGCCTGTCTCTTTCTCTGTACGCCCACCCACACACATTCTTCTCCCATCTTTCAGGACTGAGAAACCTTGCTGTGTCTAGAGCGATCGAGTTAGTAATATGATCACCATCGTTATGTTGTCAATGTTTTCTTCCTATTCCATGATAACATCTTCTTATTTGTGTCTTCTAATTTCATGGTGACATCTATATTTGCACTTCAGATCACAATACCCAGTCTACTCTAAAGGCAAATTAACTTCCTCCTTAAAGGAGCTAGCCCGATTTTCACTTCTCAGATCTAATTTTATCTCAGACCATCTATAACTATTGCCCTTTTTCCCCGGGCTGCTTTGCCAGATCAGTCCCCCAGGCAAATAATGGCAAGGAAACAACTCCGGAATGCTGTCTAGATTTAGCATCTTCCACCTCCAGCATCCGTGACCTTCCTAGTTCACTCCAGGCCCCCAGGGCTAGGATTTCTTAGAAAAATGTGTGGGCCGTACTATATCCGATGGCCACTCGTGCTTCTTAACATTGTAGCAGAAAAACTTGCTCTTTGTGAGTGATCTGAGAGGCTACTTCTTCCTTAAGACTGAAAAAGAGACACAAAGAAACCAGCCTCCTAAGGTGAGGGACACGCAGTTCCTTGGGCCCTGCTCTGTGTGCCGGAAGTCCCTCATCCGTGCTGTTGCAGGGCCAGGACTGGAGAGCACATTTGGTGATGGCAGGTCAAGGCCGTATGAGTACCACCCTGCAGGGAGGGGACAGAGGGTGGCAGGATGTGAACATGATGCTCTTCCTGGATAAGTGAGTGCTCATCTCCTAGGTGTAGAGCCAGCCTGGTTCTTTCGAGTGTGTGTGTGTGTGTGTGTGTGTGTGTGTGTGTGTGTGTGAAGGAGTTAAACACTCATGATTGCAGAGAAGGTTTGGATTTCCTGAAAACTAAATTAATTCTGAGAAGCAGGTATGGGTTTCTCATCACTTAGCTCTTCCCTTTTCCCACTTTTCTCCCCATCTCACAACTCCAGACCCTTTGTAACAGAAACAATCATCTGTAAAGATCCTTAGATCCGTAGCCACGCTCTTCCACGTTGAGTCTTCTGATAGCACCAAATTATCATTCCTGAACTAGAGACGTGGCTCCAGATCCTAGACGGGGCCCTTAATTATCAAGCCTCTTAATTGCAAAACCCACTTGTTCTGCAAAGAACCTGCTGAGGCCGTTCACATCTCTCCTTCCCACCCTCTGAAGATGCCTCTCGTGCTTCATCAAGTGGCTTTTCTTTGGAAATCTAAGCGATCAAAGACCTTCTCATCCTTGCTACTATTGACGTTTGCACTTACTGTGAAGCCGTTTGCTCTGTGGCCACCCGATCAATGCTTGTTGATGATATGATAAGGCAAGAGTATGCATCTCTTAAGGGGTCTGCAGGTCTGAACAGAGCACAGGAGAAAAGTCTGTGGAGAAGGTAGCTCAACCCGAGTTAGCCATAGTCACTGCTTGGCAGAGTGTCTGTGGTCTTGTCCTGACTGAACGAAGGGCTTGGAGAAGCAGGGAATATGCGGGGACCATGTGTGCTCTGGAAACCAAAGACGGCTCACCATCCAAACAGACACGTGTTTCCTCCATTGACCAGCTGAAGTCTCTCCTAACGTGAGGGTGGGTTGCCCAGTCGAAGGAAACTGACATCTTCAGGGGTTTCTCTTGCAGGCTGGTGACTGACCTTGATCTCACTGAATCCAGAAACCTAAAAGGAACATCTTGTGGCGTCTGTACCACAGCATCTTTCCAGTCTAGTGGTTAGTCCCCTTTTCCCTCAAAAGTTTTAGACAAATGGAGCGCTTTAGTCAGCTCATAATATTGTACTTTTGGAGAATGTGACCATTTTAAATAGCCAAAGAATTTTCATGTATAAGAGCTAGTTCATCAATATCCCACTCTTTTGAAGAGAATACCAAACTATTGCTTGTCCTAATAGAGCAGTTGAAGAAGGACGACTAACAGGAACTTTGCCGTCTCATTTGTGTTGGCATCTATGCTACTCCCTGTTCCGTAGGATGTTTTTGCGAGGAGGAAGAGCGCCCTCTGCTGTAAAGTCACCGTTATTCTTTCAGCCAATTAATTTGACGAGAGTCACCACTTCAACAACTAGTTATTTGCTTTTTATTATCCAGTTCCCTCAGTAGTTGAGAAATTGGTTTATCAAAAGGGGAAAGAATGTCACAAACACTGAGAAGTTGAAAGAGAACCCCACTGTCAGCAGCCCTTTCTTCTGCAAAATGTGGACGCATACTGTTGGCTCTGTTTGTAACAAGATGCCTCTAGCTGGAATGTCTGTGCAGAGTTACACGGCAAGGGCCTGATTGTTTTGTAACTTAACTTGATTCTTTTCAAATTGCAAAGGAAGATCAATAAACAGACTTCTTTCATATGAATGCAGATGGTGTGGAATCCTGGCGTGTTTTGTACATGTACATAATAATATATTGATTCCCTGCCTTCACATTAGTAATCGGAAATGGCTGTACCATTTTATAATTAGAAAGAGATGGAGGGGTGGGGGAGGGGTGGAAGGGCTGTTATTTTTATAGTGGGGAGGTGTTCCTTATATTTAGAAAACTTGAAGTAATTTTGTATTTGTGAAAAGTTACATTCCATTCATTTTCTGAAAAATAATGGGTCTTGCTCTTTAGAATACTGATGAGCTGGGAGAATGAGAATTCTAGTTTCCAGGGGAGCCTTCCAAGAAGTTTCTATGTGATACCCAATTCTGTAGACTGCAGACTATGACCAGCAATTGTCAGTTAATAATGTGAAAAGAAAAAGAAACTCAACTTATTTTGACCCCTCTGTATATAGCACATTATTTCCACCAAAAAAGACATCGGCTACAAAGGATGAATTTACCATTATGAAATAGTCCGATGTGGCATCATAAATCAGTCTCTAGTAGCTCCCTACTAGCAAGGAAAAAATCCAATAGATTTATTTTTCCTTTCTGAACATGAATTGTGTGCTTTTATTGTAAAAGTAATGATGTCACAGGTAGGATTGGACTTAGCGTCCCCATGAGACCTCTCTGGCCCGTCTGCAGGTCACACACATGATGGTCCCATCGCATTCCCCACCCTCTCCATAGTCAGGTCCTGAGAATGGGTTTCCTTGATGTATTTGCCACATGACTCAAAATCAACAAAGTAATTCTATTTTCATGGGTAACTTTTAATTTGGACTTTGATTAGCTCTTAATCACTGAAAAATTTAGTAATGGATTATGTAGCTATTTTACCCAAACATCATCTTCTGTACAAAGTCACAGGCATATTTCAATGATTAGTTAAGGCAGTGTAGTTGCTTCTTCTTTTTTTTTTTTTTTCCCTCCCTATATAAATCTCTTTTCTTCTTCCCCACCTTGGGTACCTACCTTATTCCTTCCAAAGCACTTTATATCTCAAAATACAAAGAAGTTTTTAAATACGGTCTTTAAAGGGATTTGTCTTCTGTTAGGAGACACAGATTTTTCTTTGCTTGATTCTATTCTCTGTGCTTGGAGAGCAACAGCAAGCAGTGTGTCTCCTACTGGGAGTGCTGGAATGTTAAGGCTGAGAGTCGGACACATTCAAATGTACATGTCTATTTTTGTTATATAGGAGACTATCGTGTAAATAATTGCCATCGTGTTCTTATGTACTGGTCAAAAAAATATTGCAACTCTAATGATTGGAAAGGATTGTGGATTCCAGGAAATTTCATTGCAAAATTTTGTTTGGTTTTGTTTTTTAATAAAATGGAACCAGACGCTGGTGTTTGTGTCTTCTGTATTTTCCTTACTGTGTTCCCTGGCCTCGAGTTCCAGAGGGGCCCTGTGGATTTTAAAACCTTGATATTTATCATGAAATCCTGATTATGGTAATAGAACGAGGGATTTTAATAACTTCGTTATTTCTCTCAGGTAAGTCAAGGGCTGGGCACCTGACCTCCTCGTAGCTCTGTTCCGCTCTGTGAAGGGATGAAAAGATTTGGAAGAATTCAGAGGAAGAATGGGTGCTGGATAAACTTGAGGAGCTGTCCGGTGGGGACTGAGCTCTATTGTCTGAGCCATCTGGGGCAGGTGACCCTACTCAGGGTTACACCTCGGGACCCACCAGATGGGCTGGGGTGGACAGGTCCCTTTTTCTGTTTACTTGTACAGCTCTAAAGGATTTTAAACCTCAGTTCTTTTGAATTGGTAAGGAAAGGAAATGCTAAGGAAATGGGAAAGGTGGGAGCAGCCAGCCTGGGAAGGAGGAAAAGGAGAGGCCCCTATTTATCGTTGTCACGGGAAACTGCCAGGCTCCTCCGTGTGGCCAGTCCAAGGCTGCGCAGCCCCGGGAGGAGCGGGGGCTGGCTGGGCCCAGCGCAGGGCAGCAGGGAAGCCTGCCTTCCCGGGCCAGGCCCCTCGGGTGGACCTCACACAGCCCCAGGAGGAGCAGGGGCTGGCCGGGCCCAGCGCAGGGCAGCCGGAGAAGCCTGCCATCCCCCCGGGTGAACCCCGCACAGCCCGCTGGCGGCGCTCCAACTGCACCGAGCCCAGGCCTCCTGCGCTCCGCCACCCACACGCGAACGTGGGAGGCTTTGCTGGGGGGGGGGGGGCAGACCACGCCTAGTTCTTAGGAAGAAAGATATTCCGAAGGGATTGTTAGTAACAATAACGATCGTGCCACATCAGAAGGCACTTGAAACTTTGTTTCCGCTTCCCATAGCGTGATTTTCTCCTCCAGACACTGATTGTCTTCGATGAGGCCAACCTCGGGGGCTGTGACAGTAGACAGAGCAGAGTCCCAAGGTCAATCCGGTGGGAATAAGGCCTCATCCAATAAACAGTGGCTGTTAAGAACTTTAAAGAAGGCTTTTCATTAAGTCACCGATGTGACTTTGTATTACTCGGCTTTTCTGAAGCTGATTGAAGACAGACTCCCATTTCTAAGGGTCCTGTCTGTCAACACTGCGTTGGATGTGAGCACCTGTGTGGAAGGTGGTGGTGGTCCAACCGGAAAGAAGCTGCTGGACCTGGTTTCCCACAGCCTGCCTCGTCTCTCTGGTCCCTGAGCCACCCGTATCAGGGAAAGGGCAGCCTGGCGCCCTCTCCCCCTGGAGTGACGTGCCCCAGGAAACACGTGACTGGGCACCGCTCAGAGACACACGTGTGCCAGGGAGCTCTGGGCAGCTACGGGGCTTACTCACACTTTTTCGGGAAGTAGAGCTGCCCTCCTGGACACCACTCTGGGCTTTTGGTTTTTGCAGCATATTTATCCTTTGAGGGTGAGAAGTGGGACAAGCCCGCTAGGCTGGCTTCCCGCTGGATTCCTAGTCTGTTAACACCTCTGCGTGGGGTACTGGGAGCTAGCCACTGTTTGACGCACAAGCACGTGTTTGGTTGTTCTAAGGCTCACAGTTCTTTCCCAGCCCATGTGAGCATCCCTACTGCCCTCCTTGCCTTGGCTGAGAAAGACCTCGAGCCAGATGGGCGAGTGGGGCTGTGAGGGGAGAAGGTGACCTATTTTTGCTCTTTGATGATTACATGGGAGAGTGAGAGTGCCGATTCACAAGAAGTCCAGGTGACAATCTATGAGAGATTTTATAGCAACTGTACCATCACCCTTTAGTGATCCGAGCACAGAAAATCCGTTCCCCTCTTATTTCATCCCACCCGTTGGTACGGAGTCTCCCTCAAGTCTCACTGTGATTGTCTGCTCTTGGCTGTGAGAAGAATAAGGGATGGTGACCTTCCCATGCTGCCATCTAAGACCAGAGGCGCCCTCGGCTCGCCATGCTGAGGTCTCCCTTCGCGATTCGCCGGCACAGTGCCCTAGCGCAGGTGGGGTGCCACCCGAAGTCCAGCCAGTGGGGCCTGTACTCGCTGGCACAGAGGGGTAGACTCCCAAGGCCCTCTGACCTTTCTGTTTGGGAAGACATTCCCACCCTGTCCCCGTGGGAACATCAAAAAAGGTCTGGTCACAGTTGTGACCCCCTAACCTCTGCACCCGCTGCATGCCTCCCTCTAACATTCCCACCTGCTCTCCAGGGCCATTCACCAGGCGGGAGGAACCAGAGCCAGCTCCCGCCGGCTGGCAGTGCTTCTGGTTGCTATGAGAACTGTGTACACAACAGAGCTGTCGCTGATGTCATAGATCCAGAGGGAGCCGAGGCTCTCAAACCTCTCAAACACACACACACAATTCGGAGCTTTGGAGATGGCATCAGTGTCTATAAATAAATGTGAGCGCGGAGAAGTTAATTAGAGAATGTAAGAATACAGCGGAGTCAGACCTGAGAGTAAGATCCCATCGCTCTGGGCCTGGGTCTGATGTGACACCAGCAAAACTCCCGTGGGCCTAGCCACGCACAGCCTTGTCTTTACGACAGGGGAATTAACAGTGGTCCACCGCCTCTCGTCACTTTCCCTTCCCCTCTTTTCATTCCCTTTGTTGGAAATGAGGCGGAAGGGGAAGGGAGGGTGTTAATTAGGGCCAGGGTTAGGGCGAGAATGTGGGTTTCCTGACCCCATTGCCAGAATTCTCTGGGCTGTACCATAATCCTTCTCTACACGTAGGCAGCTCCAGGCTGCTCAGAACTCTCAGGAATGGAAAGCAAGAAAAACTGGAAACTGGACTTGATTAGAGTGATGGGAAGTTATTGTGTAGCCAGGAAATGCTCCCTGAATAGGAATGATTCTGATCTGCAAACAGACCAGGGTGGAGGCAAGCACAGTCTGTGAGCAGGTGCAAACACACGCATTCACACACCCACTCTCATTCCGTCTCACACACCATTACCACCAGCAGCAGCACAACCACAACCACACACACACACACACCACCACCACCACCACGACCCACGTGGTGAGTCCCCAGGGAATGCTGTCTCATTTTAGCTATGCAAGGCAGCTCACTGCATTAAGATCCCAGTGGCAGTTATTATTTTCTAGCCTCACTCATAATAAAGTGAGTTATTATTTTGTGCTCTCCAAAACGGGCTCACAGGCAATGGCCTTGCTTCCTCGGGACCACGCTGTGGCGCTAAGACGTGCTTGACAGGAAGTACGGAGGGAGGACTTCTTTATCTTATTTTACAGAGGGCCTAGATGTCAGAGAAGCCCCCAAACTACAGAACACTTGAACACATGAGGATAAAATACCTCACATCTCCTAAGAGGAATAGTTCAGCTGGTGGGAAAGTAAGAGAAATGCCTGGAAGCCAGAAACTATAAGTATCACCCAAAGGAGAAAAGGACCGTGAGAAAGGGAGTTTGTACTGGGTGCATGGGCTGATCCCCGATGGTCCAGGGGCCCACAATTATTTTTTCTGCAGAGGACCAGATAATAAATATTTTAGGCTTTGTGGAGCACATACGATTTCTATAACTGTCTTTCACGGTTGTTGTTTTTAACGATCCTTTTAAAATGTACAAACTGTCCTTTGCTCGAAGGCCATCCAAAAACAGGCCAAAGGAAGGGTTTTCAGGGGACAGGAACAAAGTCCGGGGTCAGGGTCAGAGACCTTGGCACAAGCCCAGCAGCCACCGTGGTGGATAAACTAGGTACAGATTTAAAGTGGTCTCAGATTGATATTACAGTAAGTGTTTGGGAGAATCAAACTCATGTCTCAAGGAAGCTGTGCTCTTTAGACCCAGGTCTCAAAGAAATCCTCACAGACCAAGTTTCAGGATTATAAACTCACCATCAAAAATCTCCACACAACACGGAGAGGAAATGAGCCACTGGAAGGAAGAGGATCCGAGTCAGACTCAGAAAGGTTGACTAATGTCGGGTACAAGAGAGAAAAGCCATGTTGGAAGGAGCCCTCCCCGTGACTCCAATGCACTGTACGTTCACGGACCACCCTTCCAGGCCTTCAGAGCCCAACAGGGGGCCCCAAGAGCCAAGCAGCACTGGAGACCAGGCGACGTCATCACTTTGGTTAGGCCAGTTTGATCTTATGACAGTGGATTTGGAGGAGACTGAATTTCATCATAAGATGTTTTATTGCTTGAGACTATTCCATTTGCATATAAGGAAGGAATAATCTAGGTTATCCCACAGGGGCCCAGATGATCTAACCCTGCCTACATCTCCCATTTCCCTCCATCTGAACATTCTCCCCTGACTGTCAAGGCCGCCCTCACCCTGGAGCTCTTGGTTCAACTCCATCCTCAGGACTCCGGAGGAGCTCAGTAAAGGTCGTCAAACTAATGACTGGCCTGTAACAGCCCCTCCCTAGGGAAAGGCCCGCCGAGGGAGTACCACGGGCACATCTCCAGGGCCTGCCGCTCCCCCAGGCCCCAAGTCCAGGCCAGCATGTTAGTGGGAAGAATTACGTGCTGAGGAATTGCTGCTCCTGGCTCTGAAGAGTAAACTCAACAGTGACGTGAAAATAAATGTATTCATGTTAATAATGCCAGCAGACAGGTGGGTGTCAGCGTTCGTTTAAGTGTGCTCATGCACCAGGCACTCGGTGAGTGTTACATGCTCCTTGTTCTTTGGCCTGGCCATACCAGCTGAGGAAAGTACTGTTATTATCCCCATTTTATAATTTGGAAGTAACTTGCCCAAGATTGCACAGCTAAGTAAGCGGCAAAACTGTTCACAAACTCAAGTCTTTGTGTGTCCTGAAAGGTACCCTCACCACCGTATGACTTGCCGGCCGTCTTCGGAAAGTGAGCTGTCAAGTTTCTCCATCTCTATAACAAACGAGGAAAGAGATTTAGATAGAAATAAACAAGATCAACAGCAAAGCAGCTTTGCAGTGGAGCAATCCAACACCCCCTCAGCCAGTGATCAGAGCCGGAAGTCACGTTGGTAGTGTGTTCCCAGGCGTGATGGGGTGAGTGTGCTCTTCTCCCAAAGACATCACATACATCCACGTGGGGGAGGGGGACATTCTACTAAATACGTGACCTGTAGTCTCAAGCTGTCAAGATCATCAGAAACAAAGTCACAGAAACTGAAATCAGAGGAGCCCAAGGAGGGTATGATGAGGAAGTGTGACATGCTATCAGGGATGAGATCCTGGAACAGAGAAAGGACATTCGGAGAAAACTAGTTAAATCCCAATAAAGCCTGAAATTTGGTTAATAGTAACGCACCAATGTTGGGTCCTTGATCGTGTCAAACGTACCCTGGTGATGTCAGATGTTAACAATAGGGAAACCAGGTGCTGTGCGGTGCTACCTTGGTAACGTTTCTGTAAAACCAGAACTACTCTAAAATAAGCTTATTTTAAGAGAGACATTTTCATCAACTAGAAGAACCCACTGGATTGCCAGAAACATGGAAACTGGCTTTCGATAATATTGTGGAATTTTCTTCCCTGGAAATTATAGAAATAGAACAGAGAACTCAGTATCTTGAAGAGGGTTTAGTTTCTTCTTGAAGTAGGAGACTGGATTGGATTATTTCTCAACATCAATTCCAGATAGATCACTGATTTTATTTTATTTTTTAATTAAGTGTATTGGGATAACATCAGTTAGTAATACCATATAAATTGCAGGTGTACAACTTTATAACACAACTGTATACTCCCTTGTGAGCTCACCTCCCAAAGTTTATTCTCATTCCATCACCATATATTTAACTGCTTTTACTCTCAGCAACACTATAAATTTGTGATTTGTATTAATTTTTACAATGACTCTTTAATCCAAAGTGTACCAGATGAGAAGCTAATCACTTGTAATTATGAGTCAGAATTACTGCAAAGGTAATAAGTCCGTTTCTTACCTGGTGCGCAGCAATTACATTTAACGTGGGGTGGGTAAGTCACATAGACACCAATACACCAAATGTTACAGCTTGCCCTTTGTGTTGGTATTTGTTGTAGTTGAGCTGTTTCTCCCAGTAGGGGGCGCTGCTGACCATCAAATAGAAAAGATGCCCTGGCAGAGGTGGACAGGGGCACGGATGGATTCCACCTTGAAGTTTATAAGGGTAACTTTGAAGGACAACCATTCAGAAATCTCCTCCAGTAATACCTGTACAGTAGGAAAGGACAATACAAACCAACATGGTCAGAGAAGGGTGTGTTTCATAGAAGGGAGAAAGTATTTTGGACTGTACCAGATAAGAGTCCTGAGGCCTACGTATTACTGAAGCCATATCTGTAGCACTCAATGGAAAAGCAGGTTAGAAATGACAAAACTAGAAACGCCTTATACTAAGCCAGGCCTGCGTTCCTGAAAATACGTGGGAGGAATATTCTCAGAGTATTGTCTGCTCATTGGATGACCACAAATGTTTTGTTCCACATTGCATTGCACAGGATAGCGCATGCGCTTCACTCCATTCTTTACCTGAACACGGCAGCACGAGCAGCCTACACACACACACACACACACACACACACACACACAGACACACACACAGCCTCAGTTAAAACCCTTCCATGCCCTCCCACTTCTATTAAGCCCAAGTACAGTGCAGAAGCCTCAAGATGATCTCGGTCCTGCAGGATCTGGGCCCCCCACTCCATCTGCAGAAGGATCTTATTCACACTCCCACGCTGTCCCCGAGCTCCAGCCCCGCCCCTCTGGTCACTGCCTGCTTGTCCTGTGGATCTCAGCTCAACAGCCTTCCCTTGGAGAAGCTGTCACCCCTAGGTTAGGTAGCCCCATTAAATGCTTACAGAGCGCCTTGTACTTTGCCTTCGGAGCTCTACCGATGGGTCTGCTCCATGTGTTAAAACAGCACTAAACCACGCTGAGCATTAATAATTCATGGGAGCTGCTGTTAGGTTGATACCAAGCCTCCTCTCTGGACCACACATTCCTTGGGATTGGGGCTTACGTTTTTATTCTCTGGATGTCCCAGTGCCCAGCACGGGGCCTGGTTTAGAGTAGGTTTTCCATGTGTATTTGTAGAGTAAGTGATTGAAGGAAAAACAGGGTCCCTGCTGACTGTCCGGCTCTCGCCTACCTGTTTTACTCTTTTCATCTAAAAAGAATAAACTTTTCATGCAGAAACTAGAACTAGCAATATCTGAGTGTTCTATCTCAGGCTGTTTGGGAGATTTGAGGAAAATAATGGAAGCATTAGCTGCAAAATATGGAGGAAACAATACGAGATAAGAATAAGAGATAAGGTGACATCATATAAAAATGTCCTATTTGTCACAAGTCACCAAAAGGCCACATTTTCTAGAGAATCATCTCCCAGGATGCCTGTGTTGACGGGGAGCAAGTTAGCATCTCTGGATATTCATTCGGGTGAGGCTGGGTACTGTTATTAAACCAGGGAACCCGGAAAACTCAACTCAGCCTCTACGTGGCACCGCAAGGCCCTCAAGAGAGACACGTAATGGAAGCCAGGGAAAGCCATGGTCAATGCAAGTTTACACTGCGCTGCGCTTGACCCATGAGAATACTGAGCGTAGGCTTCGCTGCGAGCTCAAATTGTGCCCTGTCTTTGGCCGATGAGAGTGTCTCTGAGTTGGCTCCATCTTGCATGGTATTACTCTTCCTCGATAGCTTCCTGTCAAGTATTACCAATGTTCCAGCGTTATCTAATACATCTCCTGCCCAAACATGGAATCAGACATATTTCTAAGAAATAATACGTCAAGAAAAAAATCTGGGCACTGACTGTGCTCATTGCTACCGGCTTGATTACTGCTTCTATGCCTCTTCAGTGATAGATACATGTTTTAAAGGAGAAATGTCTCTTGCGTTTATATTGACACTTCCAGTTTAAGTTTAGCGATACAAAGTTTTCGAATTAACCACGGCTACATCTGTATATGTTTCTTAATTCTATGATGAGAATTCTGAGTCTCAAGGACACGAGTAATGATAGAATGACGATATCTACTAAATATTCATTTATCCCACCCCACACATGCAATGGCCTCAGAAAAACAACACTTAGATTTCAGAATGAACTATCTCCAGTGAAATGAAAGCCCACTCCTGCAGACCTCAGAGGAAGTGAAGACAGACAGATAAACAATGAAAGAGAGTGTCTTTGCCCGCAGTGTGTAGGTTCTGATATTTACTCTCTTAGCAAAGCCCGTCCTGTTTTAAGAAATGCTGAATTAAGTTCTTCAGACCAACGCTTCTGCTAACACAACAAAACTAAACAAAAATACTTATTTTTAAAATGAGAAAAAAATATAAATAAATATAGACAATATACATAATACATCTTAAAACAATCAAAGAACTGACAAAATAGGAAGGAATTACTAGGCTCACCATAAAGGGAAATCAGGGTCCCTTAGGTGCTCATAGAAACTGAGCCTTCACCTGGACGTCTTCTCAACTGGAGGCCTTAAAGACTCAGAAACTAGCTTATAGTTTGCTCTGATTATTACTTAGAATAGAGGTATCCTGGCCTACTTCTTCTACCATTGCTGTGGTTCCTGCTTGTAAATTAAATACTAGAAGCCCTCTCTAAGGCTCAGGGACGTTGCAGAAGAGGTGGGCGTGTGAGGTTATAAGAACTAGATAAGAGGGGCACAATGGCAGACAAATCTAATTCCATTTACAAGCTAATCTTCCCTCCTGATTGACCCGAGCCCAGTTGCCCTATACTTCTCGAGATTGAGGAATGATCACAACGAAGGGGGACTTGTAACCATGCAGAAACCTTTTCTTTAAGGTGACCCTTTCTCCTTCCCACCTGCTCCCTTCCTTAATCATGAAATTCTTAGGACATCAGATGCTGGTCAGCATCAAACTGTCTTAGGAACAGAGCCTCAGGTCTGTGGACCACAGAAAGAGAGTTTCGGTCAAGCTAAAGAAAACATCCTGACCTCAGTTGTGTTCAGCCTGGGCCCAGGAAAATGGAACAACCCTACGGACCACACCCTCGTGGAACCAGACAGAACAACGCCATGGTTGACATCAGGACCTGATACAGTGATCAACTGCTCCCTGCCCTGGCCCCAGCCAATCCGTAGAGCCCGGGACCCCAGCTCCTTGAGTCACCATGATGAATGATTTCCCCATATATAATCTGCACCCAGGCGGGCCATCAGGGAGCCAGGTCTGTGAGCACTAGCTTACCTGTGACTCCGGGCTTGGCACCACGTCCTCAGCTAATAAACCCTTACTTTCTTGGCTGCAACAAACAGAAGCATCTTGCACTCTGAGAGAAGTTATCCACCCTTAAAAATTGGGATTTTCAGTTTGATGGCCTTCCAGAGAGAGGAAGAGAGAAGTCAAAGCCCAGAGACCACATGAAACAGGAAGTCTAAGCAGGAGGCTCAGCCCTGTTGTCTCCATCCCTTAATCACCGGCATGCGCTGTGGAGCCCCTCCCAGGAAGACCAGGTGAACTGAAATCAGTGAACGACAACCCAGGCCAGGGAAGAAGCAGCAGTGAGACTTGGGGGTAGACAGAGAAGGGAGAAGACGGGACAGAAGCGGACGACGCCTCACTTCCTTCTGAATGACTCTCTGTGATTGCAGCTGCTGCAGGAGCAAAGCCTCCTTCTGTTTTTAATCATCCTCTGGATTGTGGACTTCATCCAATTGCAAAGGAAAACTTGGTAGGCCCCCCACCCTTCAGAATGGTAAGGGCTTAGCTGAAGGATTAAGCTTCATTCAACACAATCCAGCATGGAGAGCGCAGCAAGTCAGGCACAGGTGAGAGCAAAGTTAAACCGGAAAGGTGAGGTCACCCCACACCCCCAGTGACTTCACTTCCTAGTCTCTGCAAGGCCTGGAAAACGTGTGGCACTAAACTTTCTGAACTGCTCGGGGAGCACAATGGTTGCTTCCCCGCACCTCCTCATTCGTTGGGGGATACGGGGTAAGGGCTGCTGACTCGGTTCCAGTCACACGCAAGTCACTCCACAGCCCCAGGCGACCCAGGCTCTCATCACCACCCTGCTCGGCCTCCGTGGGCAGAGACGCCGTGAGACCGACTGAAAC
Source organism: Tadarida brasiliensis (assembly GCA_030848825.1). NCBI lineage: Eukaryota > Metazoa > Chordata > Mammalia > Chiroptera > Molossidae > Tadarida > Tadarida brasiliensis. The sequence continues at coordinate 15,209,744 of CM061259.1, read as the reverse complement.
CAGATGGCTGTGGGACGGGCTACCTGGCAGGAACAGGGAGCAGGGGAAGATGATGCCCACACATCCATCACGGACCAATTTGGCATTTACTAATCACATCTCATTTCTTGACCTTATGAACAAATTAAATCTAATTCCCTTTGGGGGAACCGATAGCCACAGCTAAAAGCATCACTGGTTTTCTCTGTCTCTCTAATCCTTCATAAAAATGTCCCTAGACTGCAAAATGCAGCCTGGAAAGGAAGCCTGGCCTGGATGGACTCCATTCATTCATTCAACAAAATGTACTGAGCACCCACTATAAGACAGGCACCGTTCTGGGCTTTGTGTAGGCAGCTGAGGGAAAATAAAGATCCACATCCTGTGGGACTCATATTCAAGCAGAAGGGAGAGAGACACTAGATAGTGAAGATAATAAGTAAGGTATAGGTACACTGGGTGTTCAGGAGTCGCTGCATTATTAAATAGGGTGGTCAGGATAAGCCTCGTTGAATAGATGAGCAAGGACTGGAAGAAGGTGAGAGTTAGGAAAGGGAACACAAGCTCCTCATTTTCCTCTGTTCCTCTTTTTCAGTTCTCTGCGTCTCCCTAGAACCAGAGAATTCTCAGGCCCACGCGAGCTCACCATGTATAAGAACCAATAACTCTATGAAACAAAAAACAGAGAAGTCTAGACACCCAGCCAATGAACTGCAGATCCAGATCCAGCAGACACAAGGCAGGCGCTGTGCTGAGACACCACCGCGTCCTGGAGAAGGAGACATTTGTCAACGTGCTGTCTGCTCCAGCTGCACTGGGTCGCTGGCTACTTCTCGAGCACACGTGCTGTCCCATGACTCCGTGGCTTCCTCCCCGCTGTGCCCTTGCATGGAGCGGAGCCTGGACCAGACCCTTCTTTTCTCACAGCCCTCATCAGAAACTTGAAAGTGTTTTGTAGCATATATTTCAGGTACAAATGTAAAGACGTTATTCATGTAAGACAAGTGATTAGAAAGCCCCTGGGACCCCCCGTTTCCCACATCTGAATGCGGCTGTCCATAGCTCCAACTTCATGGGAAGGGACCAGCCCCTCAGGAAGTGGGCGGTTGCCCCAGTGTGAAGTCAAGTCCGGGACCTGTCCCTGAGGCCAAAGCCACGGGGAGCTCCCTGCGCGGCCCGGGCCTCCAGCTCGCTGTGAGCCGATCTGTGCACACACCGAAACCGAGTTAGAGGAAGCGAGCCAACCACAGTCAGAAAAACAAAAGGTTCCCTAACTCATACACAAATGTGTATTTTTCATACCTGGCCCCTGCTTTTGCATGTTAGAAACTGAAACAGCCCAGCTGATACTGGAAGAATGTGAGCGGGGAGATTACCCCCGGCCTGGCTGGGTGAATGTCTTCAGTTACCCTCGGTCGCCGCCCAGCTGGTAGGAAATCCTCCTGCTGGGCCCGTGCCTGGCTGCTGCGCCTTGAGGAGTTCACCTGTGCTCTGAGCTGGCAGAGAGTCATTGCTCCAGCAGCAGGGGCAGTTCGCTGCCGAGGTCCAGGCATCACCCGTGAGCAGGCGCCGTGGGTTCCAAGGGTTACCCACATCAATCATATGTGTGAGCTTTTCACCTGAAGACAGCATGGAAGTCAAGTGGGTTTTGGGAAGACAATTCTAGGAGGAACGTGCAAAATCTGTCATTCAACAATAGACGAGGTCATTGTTTTGTGCCTCAGCAGGGCAAATGAAATAATGGGGCTACCAATGACATTGTCAAAGGAGAGCCATCTCGTTAAAGTGACCACCAGAAATGGTGTTGAAGGGAGAAGAAATCAGAAAAGGCAGTGTTGAGGGATGACCAAGGGAAGGGCTGGCCACACCCGCTTTGCCCTGTGCTGTTTTCCAGTAGATTTAGTAGCTGCAGGTGTGTTAATGCTGTAGCAACAGGGGAGCTGGGCTTTCCTGCACCACGTCCAGCATCCAGGCCAGGAGGACGGACACAGAGACGGCAGCTAGTTCGTGGACACCAGTGCGTGAAGGGAGAGCAGTACTGCATGCAGCCAACGGTGTGCAAGGATTGGCCGGCTGCTGAGAAACATACACCAACATTACAGCCTGAGATTCCTCACCCTGGTTTACCATCCCGCTGGCTGCATTTTGGTCTGTTTTCTGGATCACATCAATGAGAGGAAACTCTTACCATTTCCTCCAGCTCCACAATTTGGTTGGTAAGTTCTGGATAAAATTACGTTTTAGAAATTACTCGTAAATAACACTGGCAGCACGGTATGCCTCTGTATACAGAAGGGAACGCAGATTTAATGCCAGGACCGCGTCTAGGAGGCATCTGTCCAAACAGCAGCTAGTCCTTGAAGAAGAGACCCAATCTTCGTTTCCTCACCCATAAAATGTGGTCCAGACCTTCCTGTAAGAAGAAAACACATTAAGGGGTTAGGTCAATGTGCTCTGTGAGTTTAAAGCATCACAAAATGTACAATTATTAGCAAGAAAAGATGCTAAGAAATTGCTGACAATGATCCCTAAGAAGTCCAATGATAGCAGATACACAAATTAAATACACCTAGCTGATCTCAAGGTGTGAAGACATCCTTCCTAATAAAACCAAATATAAATACACGCATAAAGTGGAATGCTAGAAAAGGTTCCTCTGTCAACAGCTCTATCTTTGGAGGAACATCTAGGGAAAACAGGATGCGTCCTTGCAGTCTTCTCCTGGAAGAGCAAATGTGCAGCGTCATGGGCAAGCTTTGCTGATATCTAACTGGATTGTAGCAAATGAAATCTCCAAGTCTTCCAATTAAATCGGAGAAAGAACCACAAGCAGTCTCTTCGGTGATGTCATGACTTAAGATTGGGCATAAGTTGATGGGTACTTGGGACACCTTATTTTGGTGATTTGATAGAATACATGTATCTGGTACATCCCATCCACTTGGACAGCGCCTTCTGCTCACCTTCCTGGGGCAGGGGGAGAACCTCCCCAGACAAACATTTTATGCAACTCATGGACATTTGTTCTTTCCTCTGCTCTGGCTCTCTCCCACAATTTTGGGGGCCAAGTCCAATGAGGACTCCTCTCCTCTACCACCAGGGTTGGCCATCGACGGCTCACTGAGCCTGCACAGATCTGATTTCAAACAGCCCTACTGCCCTGGCCGGTGTGCTCAGCAGTTAGAGCGTCGGCCTGTGGACCAAAGGGTCACGGGTTCGATTCCTGGTTAAGGGCATGTACCTGGATAGCGAGTTTGATCCCTGGGCCCGGTTGGGGTCTTGCAGGAGGCAACCAATCGATGTGTCTCTCTCACATCGATGTTTCTCTCTCCCTCCCTTCCTTCCACTCTATCCAAAAAAATCAACGGAAAAATATCCTCAGGTGAGGATTAACAAAAATAATAATAAAATAAATAAATAAAACAGCCCTACTGAAGTGGGGAACGTGCCTTCCTCCACCACCCTCTGTCAGCACGATCCCAGGAATGTGCCCTTGTTTCCAGTGACTGTGTGAGAAAACCATCCTTCGCCTTTCTGCTCATCATCCCTTCCACCCAAGACTCAGGCATGAGTCCATGGGATTAGCAGAAACTCAGATAGAGCCCACACTGTCCCCCCAGTTCCCATCCCCTTGCTTCTATCCCGATTGCTTTCTCACCCCTTCTGACCAGCTCCGTCGAGGTCTCGTTTGCACCATTGCTCCGTAATAGGTCACTCTGATGAAGCTTGGGTTTCACCATGAAGCTTTCACTAAGTGATGGCTGTAACTCGTCACTCGTTCATCACTAGCGTCCTACATCTGCTCCATTCTGGTGGCAACCTGGGGCAGAGGCCGGGAGACCAGAGGGAGTGGTGAGCAGGAGAGGACATGCTAGCCTGGGTCCCAGCAAAGCTGGACAGTTCCAGTGGAGGTGTAAGATTTCCCTCGTTTAGAGGATTTTCTTCTCCTGGTGCTAAAATCTGAACCATGCGCACAAGCCACGGGTCACAGATGTCCTAAAACTGTTCTTTGCATGTACTTAGCCAGAGCGAATTCCAAGTCCATCTCTTTCCCTGATTAAAATATGAAGTTCCACAAAGCAAAACGCCCAGGCCCATCAAACACCCCTGGCATTAGAATGATGCTCTGCACGACGTGAGCAAATTCTTCCACGAGGACACCTTAGAGCATACATTTCGTTCCGACCAAAAGATAAAGTAAGCGAGAGGGAGAACAGCGCACACGGGGAACATGGCCCTTCGTCCATTCTGTCACATCCAGAGAGCTAAAGGCACTGCAGTGTGTGCGGCAGAAGCTGCTGTCATCCGTCACCGGGTCCTTGCCAAGTGCTCCATCATCACGGCCCCGAGCTGCTGCTCACCACCAGGAAGGCTCTGCGGGAGCCATCTGCTGCCGGGGACCTGCTGACTCCGCTGCCGTGCAGAACCTGTCGCTGTCAGAGGACGGGAGGCATCCGCGGGAAGAAGCGGCACAGGGCTCGCGTGGTTTCCACTCTCACCCGACACCTTGCTGGCCATCGGTGTGCTCAGTGCTGATCCGGAACTTACAGCTCCTCAGTGGCCAGACAGGGTCTTGTTTGGCTGTTGTGTTGTGTTGTTTTCCATTTAGCATCATCCTTGAGAGCAGAGCCTTGAAAGGGAAGAAGTGCCCAGGTGACTGTCCCGCAGCGGCGCGGGGTGGGGTGGGGGGGCAGCTGAGGCTCTGAAGGGTGCAAGGCGCTCTCTGCCCCAGCCGGCTTCTCTGTCCGGGTGCCCAGAGGCAAGGGGCCTGCAGGGCAGCAGCAGGCCAGCAGAGGAGCCCAGCTGGGTCTGGGGGAGCCCAGGGGGCTCGGAGGCTCCCTCGACAGCTGTCTCTGGAAGAGGTGCCTTATGTCTCACCAGGAGGTTTGGCCATCTGTTCATCTTCCTCCGAAAATGGACAGTCTGGCCCTGCATGGCGCCTCTCCCTTTTGACCTTTTCCCATTTAAAGAACTCACTTTATTTGTTTTCCGATCTCATTAGGAATATTTCTGCGAGGCTTGTCCTCTAAAGCCCTTATGTTTGTGAATCAATCCAGCAGGTGGTGAGGCTCCGCTATTTGAAAGGAAATGTCTTACCTCTCTCTCCCTCATTCCCCACCGTGATGGTTAATTCTATGCTAGCTCGGCTGGACCGTGATGCTATAGTCAAGCATTATTCCATTTGTTTCTATGAGGGCATTTCTTTAGAGATTAAACCTTAACACTGTGGACTCGGAATAAAGTAGATTACCCTCTGTTATGTGGGTGGGCCTCATCAACCAGCTGAAGGCCTTAATAAGCAAAGACTGACCTCCCCCGAGCGAGAAGGAACTCTGCTGGTGGAGTGTCTTTGAATTTGGACCGCAGCTCTTCCTGTAGGGTTTGGCCTTACCAAGCCTCCAGAATTGTGAGCCAGTTCCTAAAAAATAGCTATCTTGATAAATAGATATATGGACATGCACATAGACATAGATAAACATAGACATGGACATGGACATAGGCACAGATACACACACACTGTATATATATATACACACACACACATACACACACACACATATACATATACATACCCTGTTGGTTCTGTTTGTCTGCCCCCTGTTCCCCTGTGCCCTGTTCTGACTGTTCCCCTTCTGGTTGTGAGGTTAGAAAATCGCCCTGAGAGGCCTAACTGGAAGCGTGGGGACAAGTTCTGCCGAGCCAGGGCAGTGTCCTTGCCCTGGATGGCTCTGCACAGGCACGGAGGCGTGACAAGAGAGGAAAGGCCCCTCATCCCTGATTTCCTGGTGCGTGCACCCCCCTTCCCCAACCCAGTCAAAAAGCCACTTCCGAGGACCGGTTCTCGGCCCAGCCCTGGGCTGGACCTCCCTGTGGAGCTCACAGTACAGGGAACCTGTTCACTCACGTCTTCTCCAGGGCCAAGACCCCCTGAAGTGCCTGAAGGGTGGAGGAAGCAAAGGCCCCTCTCCCTGTGTGGTCCCGATGGGTCTAAGACGAGGTACAGAGTGCCCATGTGCGGCCGACCACAGGTCATGCAGGAGAAAGGCGGGGAGAAGCCCCAGGCTGCGGGCCGCAGAGGCTGCGTTCTCAGACGGGAAGGCCTCGAGCTGCATCTTGAACGATGGGCCAGGCTTGAATGGGTGAAGAAGAGCCTGGAGAGGACCTTTGCGTGGTCTGGGAGGAGGTGCGAGGATGGCAAGAGACTTTCAAATGCCGGCTACCAACCAGGCAGCCGAAGCGCCAGGTAAGCTTGCTTTGAAATTCGGTTTGATCTCAAAATTAACATCTGTTCACATGGATTCGGTTTCTTACTCTGTGAATCCCATAGAAGGTATTCCACCTCCAGCCTAAAACCCTCAGCGAGAACATCGGCCCTAATACCAAACCGTGGATTTCCTAACGCACCGACGCACGAGGTCGGTCACAGGAGAGACCTCCTGAAGAAACAAAAGCGACAGAAAAATATCCCCCCTCTCAACATGGCTTTCTCTTCACAGCCTATGCAGGCTTGGAAAGGCAGGCTGAAACTCCCACAGGAGAGACCGTCAGGCACGGCACTGTCGTTTCCCCCACCCGCCCTGTGAAACTCTAGGAGTGACATTAGGGGCTCTGTCCCTGACCCTGAGCCCACAGCTCAGGCGCCACAAGGCAGGGTCCCAGCCCAGGTTCTCTGTATTGTGTGGCCTTCCCTGCAAAGTCCCTCCATCTCCTGACTTCGTACTCTGTCTCCTGATATAAAATCTGCCCTGTGTCATTTCTGGTCTGCTGGCTGCCCTGGTCCCTGACCGGGTAATATTACCTGCACCAAACTTCTCAGGCTAAGGGTCAGTCTCCCCTTCTCTAAAATGCTGATGATCATCGCTGCCTCACAATGTTTCTGTAAAGGTTAATACAGCACAATGGCTATAAAACACTGAGCCCAGGGCCCGGTGCATAGAAATGTTCACGAATGTTGATAATATTATTAGATGTTATTTGCCCGAAGACGAGAACTGAAACCTCGAGGAGGAAGCCATGGAGCCAGGGTCCGATGCTCGCTGTCCTCTGATGAAGCATCCGTGACCTTGCGCATAAGCATAAGGAGAGGAGCTGAGACATAACCTCCTCGCCTATGCAAATGCTCCTTCGCAAACATCCGGTTATTCTAGGAAGCGGGAGATGGCACATGGCGAGGAATTGCCCAGTGCCCTTTAATGGAGGCCACATGTAATGTCAGATAGCCTATTGAGTCAGTGTGCCCTCCATCGTTTGAGTTTTGAAAATGTGATAATATTTGTAAGTTCCCATGAGGTCAGTTGCTCTGTCCTATTTTTTCCAAAGGCCTTCAGTTACCTGTCCATAGAATTTCTTGCTATTTTGGGGCTGTGTCAGGAAAAAAAACAACCTTTAAGTTTGGGGGAGGGAATTCTGTCCCACTGTTGATTACCATCTAAGGGATTGTTTATTCCCAATGAGTTTAATTTAGTTATACTTGAGAAACAGGGAACTCTGTTTTCTATCTCGAGTCTTCCCTTTGGCTATCTCAAACAAGGTCCGGCCTCTGACCTTTGCCACTGTGCGTACAGCTCTCAGCTCCACCTTTGGTCTTAAACAAACAGTGCCACCAACCCGCCCCATTTCCACTCACCTCTCTAATACCTGCAGAGAGATGGATATTCTACTATGTGTCAAGTGCACCACGACTCAAACGAAACCCACCAGTCTCTTTGCCAAGCAGCCCATCTCCTGTGTCGCCTCGGCCCCCAGTTTCCAGGTGGGACACCAGGACTGCCGCCTGCAACTGATGCCTGGTCAGGAGCACCGGGCAGAAGGGCCAGTGGGGGCTGAAATCCAGCCTGTACCCAGAGGGGTGACGTTATCCAGTTCTCACAAAAGCACTTTCAGGTGGCCGGGCTGGTGTGGCTCAGTGGTTGAACGTCGACCCGTGCACCAAGAGGTCGCAGGTTTGATTCCGGGTCAGGGCACATGCCCAGGTTGTGGGCCCGATCCCCAGTGGGGGGCATGCAGGAGGCGGCCAATCGTTCTCTCTCATCATTGTTTCTATCTCTCTCTCCATCTCCCTTCCTTTCTCTCTAAAATCAATAAAAAAAAAAAAAAAAAAAAGCACTTGGTAAAAGACCTGCAGGACAATGGCAGATGCTACCTGTATCTGTGGAACCTTTCTCTTCTTCCTATGTCACACCCATTGGCTCCTGGAAACTCTACCTCCTTATTGATTCCCACAACAGTAGTCTCTGCAAAGCCCTATTCAGGTGCTCAGTCCTTCCTGTCTGAGACACAAAGTTCTCATCGAAGGGTATCATCATGACCTCTAAAAGGCAAATCAGTAGACCCGGGAGGGGCCCTGGGCTCACAGTACTAGACAGGGCCAATAACATACCCATTCTACAGATGAGGAACCCATTTTTACACAAAGGACAAAAGAGATGTGACTTGCATGGCGGAGCTAGCAAGGGGTGTGTCTGGAAGTCTCCTGCTGAAATCCTAGGGAAGGGCATGCCCCCAAAATGCATGTGCGGCCCTCTCAGCTGAGAATCTTTGCCAGGAGGACAGCACTTGTCCTCACAGTGAAGAGGAAGGAGCGACAGGGCCTGAGGGGCAGAGGGGTGGCAGGACCGGACTTTCACTTCCACATTCTGACAGTCTATGCAAATGCGGGGAAGCCAGCAGTGCAGGCATGAAACCCAGTGGAGATGGTTAGCTAGCCAGAGTCAGCCAGCTCCGGCCCACTTCCTCCCTCCAGCGCCCAGCTGCAAGCTGAACTGGCGGGTGCCTTTTCTGTGCCCCTAGCAAGGAGAGGGAAACTTTACCAGCTGCACCCTCTGTGCTGGCATTTGGCAGGAGTTTTTCTACTTTGTTCTCGAGGGCCAGGCCTCGTCACAGCCGCTGTTTGAAAATCTAGGTCTGGAACTTGAAATACTGGGTTTGGTAACCATTAGCACAGAAGAAAAACATAAAACTGTGACATCTTTTTTTGTTGTTGTTTGTTTTTTATCCTCACCTGAGGACATTTTTCCATTTTTATTCAGATAGAGTGGGAGAGACAGAGAGGAAGAGAGAGAGAGAAACATCGATGTGAAAGGGACACATCGAGTGGCTGCCTCCCGCACGACCCAACCAGGGCCGGGGACAAACTGCAACCGAGGTACACGCCCCCAGCGGGAACCAAACCCGGGCCTCTCCGGTCCGCAGGCCGACGCTCTAACCACTGAGCCAAACCAGCCAGGGCTGTAACATCTTTTTTTAAGAGAGAGAAGCAGGTGAATATAGTGTCAAACTGTTTCAGAGAAGTGAAAGCTGGTGATTGGAAAAGGTCGGGGGATATAAACTAGATGATGAGAACAGAGGGCCCTAGGTTCACCTGTTGTAGGGTGTGGTGTCAGACTGTCTGGGTCCCCCTCGGTGTTCACTCACCCTGTCAGCATTGACCGGGTACCTCTCTGTGCCAGTCTTTGCAGTCACGGTGGAGAAAGACAGATAACAAACAGGTCAACAAGCTGATCTAGAGTGCATGCTGCCGATTCATTCATTCTTACAGATATTTCAGTTATTGGTGCCAATAGCTGCGAGACGAGGTCAGGAAGGCAACGGAGCCCAGAGAGCACAGAGCCTGCTGGCCCGTTGTGAGGGCTCTGGCCCTACTCTGAGTGAGACAGGAACATGTTGGTGGGTGGTGAGCAGAGCTGTGATATGATCTGACTAATATTTTAAGAGGATCACCGGCTGCTGTGTGAAAAACGAACTGAAGAGACCTAGGGCAGAAGCAGAGAAGTCATTGGGAGGTCACTGCAGGCATTCCGGCGAGAAGCAGGGCTGGCCGGCCAGGAGGCGGCCGTAGCGGGGTAAGAAGTGGCTGGAGCCAGGACTGACGCTGAAGGTGAAGGACAGAGTGTGCTGATGGGCTGGACAGGAAGTCTGAGGAAAGGAAAGGCATGGAAAGTGACTCTGAGGTTTTGCTCTGAGGGATTGGAAGAATAGAGATGTCGTTAATTGGAATGAGGAAGGAACAACAGATTGGGGGAAGGCAGGCGGGAGCTGAGCTCACTTTTGGACGTTGCTCTGGTGACTTTGAGGACCCTGCTAGACAGCCAGGTGGAGACGTCAGACTGGCAATTGGTTGTCACAGCCTGGAGTTCAGGGCAGAAATCTAGGCTGAAAGAATAAGTGCTGAGCCTGGCCAGTGTGGCTCAGTGGTTGAGCATCCACCCATGTAATAAGAGGTCGCCGGTTCGATTCCCGGTCAGGGCACATGCCCAGGTTGTGGGCCCGATCCCCAGTGGGGGGCATGCAGGAGGCGGCCAATTGATGTTCTCTCTCATCAATGTTTCTATCTCTCTCTCCCTCTCCCTTTCTCTCTCTCTAAAATCAATAAAGAAAAAATTTTTTTAAAAAAGAAGAAGAATTGCTGAAAGGAAAAATACGGCAGAGTATTGCAGAGAGAGATTGACAAGGGTGGGCAGTGCCGTTCAAGACCGGAGAGTTCACACGGAGAAGGTGATGTGTGAACTGCGACCTGGCTAGAAGGAGGGAGAAACCCACCAGTCAGCTGAGGGGAGGGGAGTCCAGGCAGAGGGACGCTCTGGTGCTCAGGGCTAACACAGAGTGTGCCTGGCTTTTGCAGCAAGAACCAGAAGCTCGGTGGGTGACCAAGAGACTGCCTGGTAAGGACATAAAATCAGAGGTGGGGAGGGATCACATCATGAGTTCAAGTCCTCGCTCTGCCACCGGTTGTGAGTTTGCCCTTAGACACATTACTTACCTTCTCTCGGCTCCGTTTTCTTTTTAAATATGTTAGTCATGAAACCTGCCCACAGAGGCTCTTGCCAGGATTAAATGAGATAATATTTATAGTGTTCAACACATCGTCTGCAACATAGTTACATTCTCTGACTGTTGACTGTACATCCTTTTTAAACGGCCTGCCGTAGAGCTAGAGGTACCTATGGTTTCTGGATGAAGCATTCTGTCCCACTTGGACGTTAGGATTTTGTCATTGGATTTGTTGTTTTGCTGGTCGCCAGAGGAGATGCCTGTCTGGTAACCTGTCCTTGACAATCGCAGCTGACCTAGGGCACGTCAGCGTGGACAGGGACATGTGGAAGAACCAGGTTTCCCTTGAACAAGGGACCACACAGGGCTGGCAAGACCTTCCACCAAGTCATCCCAGCTCTAGACTCGTCCTTACGAAGCACCAGCAGGAAATGGAGTCACTCCGGCCTCCCCTGAACCTCAGGCGGAGCAGTGTCTCAGGAAGTTCCTACCTGGGCCTCCCTCCCATCCCCTGAAGGCGAGGAAAGGGGTGGTAAGAGCCCAGAAGGTTTGCTCTAGTTAAGCAGAGCCACGTTGGCAAAATGCATTTCATTTCACACAGCAAATCTAATCGAAGACCCTAGCGTAAGATCTGGAGAATGCCCTGGTACAGAAGGATAGGCAGGAGGAACAGAAAAGGTTGAGGAAAGGAGGAAGAAAAGAGCCCAGAGAAAGTGAGTGTTTATTAAGCCAGACCCAACGTTGAAGTCCGTCATTCAGAAGAAAACTCAGAAAATATGCTAATGACTACCCCCTGGCCAAGGTGCCACCACACCCCCTCTACCGTGCTTCAGTGTGACCCGGGTTTGTCCTTCATCAGTAGTCTGACCGTTGCACTTCGATATTCAGTGGAAAAGCAAGATGAAAACGTGGGAGGAATGAGAACGGTCAAGGGCGTGTGGAGATCAGGAAAAACTGAATGAAAACAGCACTGGCTGTCACAGGTCAGCAAAGCTGGTCTCCGGTGAACGGGGTACGGGTGGATCTGGTGCAATGACAACCTCTGCGATGGGGAAAGTCCAGCCTGCACTGAACTCATCTTGGCTGCAACAGGGCAGGAGACCTTTCATAGGCTGGGGTGTACCAGGGAAAGGCACGGAGGGGCGTGAGGAGGGCCGGTCCGTGTGCCTGGGCCATCTGTGTGCGTGCACCAGCGCTCATCCAGAGGAGAAACCAACTCCCCAGAAGCCATGACGCAAATCACAGCAAGGTGCCCAGGGAGCAGAGAGTGACACTCCCTCCTTGAATGTTTGCGTCTCAGAGAGACAGCTCTCGGGTCCTTGGAAAGGCAGTTCTGGGTAGTAGAAGATTCATGTCTCAAAGGGCAGAGACCGGATTTATAATTGCAAGCTCTCTGAAGTCACTGCTCAAGGAGGCGGCTCATCAGCCCGTCTAGTTCCAGTTTGGGCTGGAACAAACCAAAGCTCCTGGCAGCCCTGAGCTGTCTCACGGGGGCACGTTAACGGGGGCGGGAGTCTTCCTGGGGATGTGGCCTTGGGCTCTTGGAAACCACGCCAGTGTTTGCTCAAGCCTCTTAGGGTGTGTGCCTGGGGGAGGGGTGGGCCTATAGGTTTATATGCTAAATTTATCTCCCTAGGCCTATAATTTCATTCAGTGGTTTTGTGGAGAAGACATAAACAGGCATGAAACAGAAGGAAAGGATGCATCCAATAGGGAAAATGAGCAGTGGGAAGAAGAGGAAGCAGCAAGAGGACCCTCCAATAACTGGCTGGCTCAGTGGTGAAGGTGCCTTCAGTTCTGACTAAGCTGGGGACCTGTGACTCCTTGCAGACTTCCCAGGTTAGAGACCCCCTGGTAGTCTCCGGTGGAAAGTGATTGCAATCTTTCATTCTGCAAGGGCACCTCGTGCGGCGCAGACACATAGGGTGGCTCCAGGGCCCTCAAGCTGAGCCAAACATTGACCAAAGACCCGGGGGCCTCCCTGGGTGCACGTTCAGCAGTGTTGCTCCCAGAAAGCTTAGTTCCTCTGTTGCTCCGTTCTCCTCGCGGCTAGGAGAACTCGGAGAACATCCAACTCCCTCCGTAAGCTCAAAGATGGCAGCGGCACTGCCCGGGCCACGGCACCAGGTACCCCAGGAGCGCGCCGGTGCCCTGGTGCTGGCCTGAGCCAACGCGAGTGTAAGAAAGGAGCGAGCCACAGCCCCGTTCAAAACAAACTCTGGGTTTAAAAAGCTACCAAGAAGGGCCCTGGCCGGTTTGGCGCAGCGGTTAGAGCATCGGCCTGCGGTCCAGAGAGGCCCGGGTTCGGTTCCCGCTAAGGGCGCGTACCTCGGTTGCAGTTTGTCCCCGGCCCTGGTTGGTCGTGTGGGTGGCAGCCACTCGATGTGTCCCTTTCGCGTCAATGTTTCTCTCTCTCTCTCCCTCCCACTCTATCTGAACAAAAAATGAAAAAAAATGTCCTCAAGTGAGGATAAAAAAAAAAAAAAAAAAAAAAAAAAAAAAAAGCGACCAAGAAGGAACAGGCAACGGGGAAAAAGGAACAGGCAACGGGGAAAATGGGGAAGATCCCCCTGGAGCGATTGTGTTGGCGGAGGAGGCATCTGACTCTCAGTAGAGCCGGGAGCCCGGGAAGGAAGCCCTTCAAGGTGCCTGACCCGTCTTCAAGTCAACCCAATCGGAGGATAAAAACTCAGCCCTGGCCGGTTTGGCTCAGCGGTTGGAGCGTCGGCCCATGGACCAGAGAGAGACCCGGGTTCGGTTCCCACTAAGGGCACGTATCTCGGTTGCAGTTTGTCCCCAGCCCCGGTTGGGGTCGTGTGGGTGGCAACTACTTGATGTGTCTCTCTCACATCGATGTTTCTCTCTCTCTCTTCCTCCCTCTCTCCCTCCTGCTGTATCTGAAGATAAATGCAAAAAAATGTCCTCGGGTGAGGATAAAAAAAAAAAAATTATAGAAAAAATAAAAACACTCAAAGAGCCATTAAAAAGCAAAAAGCAGTATTACCCAATAAACCTTCTGAGTAGCACAACTTAGTGCTGAATGGATTTTTTTTACTCGGATTACAGAGTCCAGTTTTCATCCTCACTAAAATATACACAGTGTCAACAAGTGAAGGTGACGCTCCTCAGATCCCTCCTGTCCCTTGCAGAGGGTGGGGGGAGGGCAGGGCGGGAACACCGAGCAGTTTTAGATCCTCCCTTACATTCGGCCCCTAGCACCCGACCCCAGAAACAAACTAGCCATTACCAGCAGCATCCGGAAGCCATGTCGTTTAATGTTTGGTTTATATATATTTTTCTGATCTTTAGTAACAATCTCACCCTAATTTACATAATTTTATTTTGCTATATAGATAAGATTATTTTTTTTTATCCTCACCCAAGGACATTTTTGCATTTACCTTCAGATAGAGCAGGAGGGAGACAGGAAGGAAGAGAGAGAGAGAGAGAGAGAAACATCAACATGAGAGAGACACATCAACTGGCTGCCACCCACATGACCCCAACTGGGGCTGGGGACAAACTGCAACCGAGGTATGTGCCCTTAGCAGGAACAGAACCGGGTCTCTCTGGTCTGAGGGCCGACTCTCCAACCGCTAAGTCAAACTGGCCAGGGCTTGATAAGATTTTTAAGCTATTTTTTTAATGTCAGAAAACACTATTAAGGTAACCTTAAGTATTATTTATGGTTAAATTTATTGGTAATTGTCATTCTTTAATTTTTGCATACATTATTCAATTATCTTTATCAGCTCATTTTAAGTCTTTGTTTATCTATGTTCACGTTGGAAACAGAGAATGTTGTCTTTAGAAAGGAACAGATGGCAGTTGACACTCCAAACCTGGGGATATAGATGCCTTGTCTCCACTAGTTGGCTTTAAACAGGCATTTCCGTAGTCCTGAGCACATTCCCACGGTGAGCTCGGCGAAGACCTAAGTATGGTGGGATGGGAGACGTTAAATGCTGCATTTCCAACCTTTCGGGTTGCTTAGGAGATCCTCCATCCAACAGTCCCAAAGAAGATGCATGGAACCGTTTAAATGATGGGGTCATTTTGTTCCCGAGATCATTCAGTCTCCGTCTGGACATTGCTCTAGGGAGCCAGGCCAAACCTATGTCATAACACTGCGGTCAGAGCTGGAGAAGGGGCAGGGCCGAGGAAAAGACGGGGGCAGCCACACCAAGGCAGAAACAGGCAAGTGTGCGCCTCACGGTGGGTTGTGAGCGGCTTGTTTGCTTCTGGGGGTGCTGAGCCTGGGCCCTCACTCTTCTGGTGGTCAAACCTGCAGACAAGCCGGCTGGCCCTGGGGAGGGCAACGGTGTCCGCAGCCATCACAGCTGACAGCGTCTTCAGAATGAGAGTCTTAGGGTAGCAATTCCCAGAGGAGGAGCATTAGTGAATATCTTTATGTTCTCTTTTTTAAAATAGATAACTGCCCTTATATTGGCTGTCTTCTCGTACGAGTCTTCAGTGTTTAATAATTAAAGGTAATTTTTTAACATCTAAGTACTAGTTTTGAAAATAAGCTAAGCACAAATCCAATTCATCACACTATTGGGATCAATAAATAGTTCGTAAATTTTTTATTGCCAGAGTTTCTTCTTTTTAAACTAGTCTCTTTGCTGTGTTCACAAATCTTGAGTGAAAGAATCCTCTAAGTATTATAAAATAAAGTTCTGGAGCACAAAGAAAGAGTCCCCCAAACAGAATTCCAAGTTAATGGGGTTTATTTCTGGTGGGTGGGCTACATGTTACAGACACAGCCCTTGTCAGGATGCTGGTAGCCTTGACTCTGTAACACTCATTACTCAGCCTTGATGTGCTCTTCAGATATCACAAGGGCAAGGCTCCCCTCCCCCTCCTTTCCCATTCATCCTCACCTCGACCCCAAAGGGGAACTGAGAGAGAAACACAGACCCGCTGGGGTGGAGACAGACCAGATCGCATGCACACAGCCCCGAGTCCCCACGAACACATACCTGAGTGTGCTGGGCGTGACTGGCCTCGTCACAAGATCCTACACACAGCATATCTGTTCCCTCTCTGGGTTACTCAAGTCCAAGCGGTGAATGTCCTATACAAACAGGGTACCTGCCATTTCCCTGAGTCACAATAATAGCTGGCATTTACTAAGCTTTTCCTATGTGCCCAGCACTGTTCAAAGTGTACTATGCATGTCTCAAGAGAGGATAATAATTTGCCTAAACTGACACAGTAAATAGATGGTCTAGCTGGGACATAAACACCAGCAGTACTATTCAGAACCAGATGCTTATAATCTTCCCATCATTCTCCCTCCCTTAACTTCTCTCTTTCCCAGTGTCTTCCAATAATAATAATAATAGTACCTTAGTATAGGACGTTATGAGGATAAGAAAAAAATGAAAACTCTTGACATGCTGCCCAGTACAGAGTCAAAGCTCAGGGGGTGTTTGTGGCCAGATAACCTGCCCACAGCCACGGGGGTAAGTGGCTGAACCAGGATGCCCACCAGGGAGCTGCTCCTGGAGGCCATTCTTAGCTCTGCCGGTCCTGCTGCTCTAAGTCGGTGACATCAGGTGGGGTGCCCAGTGCCGTCCCTGGAACAGAGCACTCAGGAAATGTCAGTTCGGACCCTCTGCCTCATCTCCCTCCTCCTCCTCACTGAGGGATGCATCAAATCACAGAAACACTCTGATGCAATAAGGTAATGAGCAACTTTGAAAGGAGAAGCCTGATTTAAATTCCACCTCATACTTCTTTTTTCATGCTTACACACAAAAAGTCAAGTACACGAAATAGAAAACACAGTTTTTATAAACATATCGTGGATTTGGCTGCCTCTTCCTTCTCGGTTATCGCCTTGCTCCGTTGTATGAAGACCATCAGGATGGGATGCATCCATGCTTAGTCATGCTGCGTCATGTGCCCGGTGTCAGAGAGGATGCCCGGATTACTCACACACTCACAGCTCTGTGCTGGGCACTCTGCATACCGAATTGTGCAAGAACAGCCTCTGCCGCAAGCATACGCATTCCAGTGTCAGTTGTAAAGGAAGTCGGCAATCACCTGATCTGTCTTTGGTAATATAATGGTGCACTTCTGGGTGTTTTTCTTCTTAAGAAATCTTCTAGTCTGCATATTATGAGAGACAATCACCTGACTTTGTCCTCTGATTTTCTCCATCATCCTCAAAGTCATGAGGAGATGACTCTGGCCACCTTGGCTTATCTAGATTGCAAATCAAAGCTTAAATATATACACAGAAAAAGCCTTAGCCACGGAGTCTATCCAGGAGGAAACTAGCAGGTGTTTCAGTTTCATTCTTCGCTGCTGCCCTTCTCTTCCCCTGTCCATGGCCACCACCCTAGGGCAGCCGGGCACATCTCTGGAGTTGTGATGAGCTTTCTGGTGTCCACTCTCCCCAGCAGCCCTGGACATCCCTTGCTGCTGTATTATGAAAACATGGCTCTAGTGTAAAACCTATCTGGTACATGTTGGTACCCAAACACTTGTTTCACTCATTGCATATACTACAACCATCTCTGTTGGAGACCCTTTGACCTCTTTGAGAGTGGAGGCCATCGTGTCCACCTTTATACACAGACGCTGCACTGGCCTACCACGTGGTAAACACGTGAAATATTGCTGAGTAATGAATTATACAGCCAGAAGCCATGTGGCTCAGTTTGGGTATTACATGGGCAGAAGTGATGAAAAATAAATTGTCTTCCTCACAATGCAATTTCTTTACAAAAAGAAATCACTTGCTGAAACCCCCATTCTTCTCTTAGTCACTCTTTTCACACCCACAATACTCCAGCTCGTCCGTCCTTAAGTTTCTCTCCAGAGGAAAAACACTCTCTCCACCCTCAAAGTATCAACTGTTTTCTTTTTCCTCTTCCCTCTTCTTTCCCTCCTCAATAACTTATTATGTAGATGGGTTTAGTCCTGGCCTAGAAAGAAGAATCCTTCCTTAGATAGGAAGAAGTCCTTCCCAGGACAGGGAAACTGGGTTGAATATGATAGGATTCTTACAAAGGGCCTGGAAAAGAGGGGGAATATAAAAACACTCCCACATTCATAATTTTATTCCATGACAGGTACAATAATAAAAGAATTTGACCATCAGTTCAGTGAGGAGGAGGGAAAGGGTAAAGAAGGGACTTGGCCCTGGTCAGTCTTTCTCAGTGGTTAGAGTGTCGGCCCAAGGATCCAAGAGTCCCAGGTTTGATTCCAGTCAAGGGCGTGTACCTGGGTTGTGGTTGGGTCCCCGGCCCTGGTCGGGGGCGTGCAGGAGACAACCAATCGATGTGTCTCTCTCACATTGATGTCTCTCTCCCTCCCTCCCTCCCTCTCTCTCTCTCTCTCTCTCTCTCTCCCCCCCCCTCCCTCCCACTCTGTCTGAAAATAAATGGAAAAATATCCTTGGGTGAGGATTAAAAAAAAAAAGGAAGGTGATTGTCCTGGCTGGTGTGACTCAGTGGACTGAGCGTTGGCCCATGGACTGAGAGGTCCCAGTTCAATTCCCGGCCAAGGCACATGCTGGGGTTGCAGGCTGGATCCCCAGTCGGGGGCATGCAGGAGGCAGCTGATCAGTGTATCTCTCTCATATGGATGTTTCTATTTCTCCCTTCCTCTCTCTCTAAAAAATCAATAAAAATATATTTAAAAAACAAAAAAAAGGTGACTCGGTGGTCTCAACAATCAATAAGCAGACCTTATTGTGTGCTTGCCCATAACTGTGTTCAATAGCTTCAAATAAATGACTCTATTGATGCATATCTCTTTTATATTTCCTTTGGGGAAGAAAATGTTTCTTAAATCCTCCCCAAAGAGGACTTCTCTGAAGGCAGGGAAGTTTACGTTGGTTCTGAGATATTGGGTTCTACATAAACCTTATCAACTAAAAGAAGATTCCTTTGTTCATCAAGTAATGGGCCATCACCCCCAGTCAGCTCCCACTGCATACTCACTCTGAATGTTTATTGAAACGGAATCATTACCACAACATCCAGTTAGATATGTCTTCAGACTAGAAGGGAATGAGGGCATCCTAGGAATCTAGAAGCAATGTTTTGGCCCTGGTGGTAGGTGAGGGCAGGTGGAATTCACATACAGCAGTATATTAGGTAATTCAGGGTCTAAAGACTGTGCAGTTTAAGCATGACCACATTTTATGCCTTTTCGAGTATTTCCATGGAGTGATATTTTTTTCTTTTGTATCCTCTTTGTTAGTAAATTTACATTTGAAAATCCCACTGTATTTCCGCTGGGCTAAGGGGAAAGTAAGAGAAGGACTTTATTTTTGCCTCTGTTTGGGTCAGGGAGAACATGAGAGCACTGGTATCTGGCAAACTTGATAGGCTTGGGTCTGGAGTTAAAAGTGAAAACATTTTAATAGTTTAAAAAATGTGTGTGTGTGTGTGTGTGTGTGTGTGTGTGTGTGTGTGTGTGTGTTAAAGAGAGAATGTAAAAATTAAAGAAAAACATGTTCAAACATCACCTCTCACCAGAACTTCCCTGAGAGATCAGTCTTGCTTATCTCCAGCTTTGTCATCTATATAAACCTCACATCAATGCTATTTCCCTAGTTTTCTTTATTCATTTCCTATCACTGGAATAACAAATTACCACAAACTTAGTGGCTTAAAATAGCAATTAATATTGGAGGTCAGATTTCCAAAAGGGCTCTTACTGGGCCAAAATCAAGCCATCACAGTGACCATAGTCCTTCCCAGCAGAAAGCCTCTTTACCTCTCTCGGACTCTGACATCCCTGCCTCCCTTTTGGACTTTTGTAAGGACCTGTATGGTTATACTGGGCCCACCCATGTAATCCAGGATAATTTTCTCACCTCAAGATTTTTAAATTAATCACATCTACAAAGTCCCTTTTATCATGTAAGGTAATATATTCAGACTCTGGGGGTTAGGACAAGGACCTCTTTGGGGAGCCAGTATTCTGCCTGTCACACTTCCCTTAACTCTTTGATGTTCTAGTACTTCCTGTGACTCCCACATGACCATTTTCCAACAAAAGGGTGACACATGAAATGACACCTGCTTTCGGCTTCAATGCACTGTGTTTCTGAGCTTCAAAATACCAAGCAAACACCCTTTGGGACCATTGCACAAACTTTCTACTCGCAAGAGCCTTTCCTCCTGCCTCAGCTTCTTCTCTACCCTGCCCTTCATCTTCATCTTTAGAAACCTAATTCTCTGAGTCCCAATTCATATCCTCCCTGCTCCAGGAAAATTTGCCAGCTCCCTCCAACCATGAATCAGATAGTCCCTCTCCCTTGGAATCCCACCTTATTCTGTTTCCCTTTAAATATATACATACTATGATACATATGCATGCATATAATGTATATATAGTATGATACCTACACATGTGCATGTGGTATATATGATAGCAAGTTTTTGTAGGTCTCAACTACATACAAATTTCTTCCATGTATGCTTTTTCTTTGAAATCTTACAACAATATAAATTTGGTATTAATAGCCAATCTTAGATCTAAGAGAACAAAATCATAGGGTTGACGTTAATATGCCCAAAGTCATACCCTTAAACCAAATGTCCTTCCTTCTCCGTGTTGGCCCTCACGATCGCCATCTCATTGGTATGCTTACTTGAACTCTCTTTACTAAACTACAACTAAAGTTACAGACTGTGCTCATCTCTTACACCTGCTATCATGCTCAATGCTCAGTAAATATTTCTTGAGTTCTTAACTGTAATTAATCCTCCAGGATTTTGTGTGCTATTCCACAGCGTACCTGCTCCCCTGAATAAAGAATATTCCCTTTTACCCTGTTAATTCACTTTAACATGGACTGACATCTCTTCAGAAGTAGAACACAGAGCATTGGAAATAGAAGAGATCATCTCAGTAAAGAGCTATTTGTTCTCTGTGGACCAAAGAGAGAAAATGGGAAAATTAGTCATGGTGTGCTAGCTGAATAAACCTCTGAAATGTTCTGCAATTGTGGTCAAGTTGACCATTTTCCTGGCTGATGAGCATACATCATTTGCCTAGAAAGATACTAATATTTCACCAATATGTAATAGACCCTTTTTAATGTTGGTTTAATTAATGAACTTCTTTCATTATGACTACTAAATGCCAAAACAAGAAGTCTATTTGGCCAAATGTTTTAAGCAATCAGTCAACTTAATGACAAACACAATCAAGTCAGTCATTCATCTCAATTTGTTGTTAGATTAAAAAGAATGAGTTTATGAATCCAAACAAGCTGATTCATATGTAAACCCAAAAACTGTTTGAGAAAGATAATCCCTTTCACAGCAAATACCCTTCCATATTTGTTGACATATTTTCAGGGTAAATACAGGGTTTGATCACATGTACACATTAAGCTTCATTAAAGGGCATGAAATTGATGCCACTCAGTTTTAGGAATAAAATTTTATTTTTTGAAGCATTACTTTTTCAAAAGAAAACCAGATTTGCCATTTGATTTATTCTTGGAATCTGATCACTCAGGCCACAATTCATTTGATCAGTTTAATCTTTAGATTGTATCGAATGTGATGACTATTGACAAAGAATTGTTTTTTAAGCCAGGAGACCATATTAGACTGAGCTTAGAACTATTCAAGTTCACAGGATGTTTTACGGGGAAAACAGCTATGACTCACTGAATTATAAAGAGTAGAATTTACGAACATTGGTGCTGCCCTTTCTTATTTTTGAACAAAGTATGTAAGTGTGCCAGTCCTCAAGCACCAAACATGCTGGGAAAGCCTGCTGTGCACAAGATAACATTTATCAAGGCAAAGAAATCTAACTTCCACGGTCCGTGGAAGATTTTCCGAGTGTGCACAACTCAAGCTCAACATTCAATTAGCTGTCTACTCACAAGTGCCTAGTTGAAACCGTTCAAAACAGAGTACTTACATTATGCTTCTATAGTAGATCAAATGGCATTTTTTTAGGGTACAAGCAATACTCCTACCTGTACTTCATGTATATACAATATTCCGATATATGCTTGGCTTAAGGTAAGGCATGTCACTGAAGGCAGTCACTCTGCCCTTGTCATGGGGAACCGTTTTAAACAGAGGAAGGACCTAGAAGCTTGGTCCAGGTTTCTCTCCGCTAATCTCACCACCCTTATCCCGGGCTGTCAACTGGCCCATTTATTTATTTATTTATTTATTTATTTGTTTATTTATTTATTTATTTGTCCCAGCTGCACCATGGAGCTTTCCAGGCACCGGAGCCTGCTAGAATAGTCCGGTTGGGTTACATTTTTTATTCTCTAGAGTCAAGAATGTGTTTCTTGAAAGAAGCTGTGGCCTGGATTTTAGGACTAGCCCTAAATCACACTCTGGGGGAGGGGCGGGGTGCTGTAGACAAGTCTCCTCTTTAGGGGCCAATATTTGTATTACTGAGTCTTGTTAGGAGTCTGGACTTTTTGGACAAAACAGAAGATATGCTTTTCGGGCTGAAAATGGGATCTTTGCTTTATTTTCCTCACCAAAACTGTTTGCCTACCCCTTCCCCAGGCCAACGGCCTGCAGAGATTAAATGTGTACTTTCCACACTGCCTGAACTACAGGAGAGGTTTGAAATCTGCTCTGCACGTGTCCAACTTCTCAAAAAATATGATGGAACTTATTTGCCTTATAAAGTGCAGTATAGTGAAAATTTTAACTCACTCCCCTCAGAAACACATCGAGCTACTGGCCTCTCAATCTTGAGGACAGAACAATAAAGAAGAGTCCAGCCAGTACAGGCTTAGGTGTGGGGCTGTTGGTTCAGCCCGCTCACCAGCTAAGAGTCCATTTTCTCTGACACTGGGGTCTCAGCAGAAAGACAAATCACCAGAATCGTATGCCTTCAGGTTAAAGCAGCATATTTAAATGCTTGAGGAGGAGGATCAGCTGGGTCTGTTTACACATCTGTCATCCACAGAAGAGTGTGAATTCCAGGAGAGCAGAGGCTGCGTCTCGTGTCCTGCACGTCGTCCCAGGCCTGCCTGGAAGTGAGGCTGTGATACACAATGCATGCGTGAGCGTCTACCCACGTTCCAGGCCGAGAGCCCTTGGCTCTGCAACTGCTGTCTTACTTCCCACACTGTGAACACGGGTTGCCCTGGTTTGACTCACAGACAGCAAGCAACCAGACAGGCCAGCAGGTGGGCACCTCTGTGCACTGAACTCCTTCCTGGTGAGTGATGATAGTGTACGTAGGAATTCTACCTCCAGTCCCAAGACTAGTCCTCCCCAACCCCCAGTTGAACTAGGAGAAAAGTTCTGATCGCTCTGAATTTATTCAATTTGAACCGTTTGATTAAAAATGTCTTTTTTTTAAAAAAAACACCTACTATGTACCAGGCACCACTATGCAGCTGTTTAGCATACACAAGTAAGTTAGAGAGAGAGAGAGAGGCAGGCCAGAGGCCAGGCAGCACAGTGAGGTACGTGGCCTCTAGCCCCAGCAGAGGTTTCCCAGAGGTGATGACTCTTCCACTGAATATTGAGAATCTAGAGTCGGCGTGAAGGGGGTGGACGTCAGCTGCAGAACATCTCTGCATTGCCAGAGCACAGAGTAGGATGACGGGGTCCGCAGGACGAGGCCCCGGCAGACCAGGCTGAGACTTGATTTGGAAAGCTGCGGGGAACCTACAGGATTACGAGTTGTGCCCCCCACCGCAGCCATCTGAGTTGCCACGTGACCTCTGACTCCCCCTCTGACCTCTCGTTGGCCTCATCCTTCCCCTCCATGTAGTTCTCAATCACGCTGGGTGCCCTTTCCATGCTCTGGAAAGCAATGGAAGCAAAAACATGGCCGGCTTAGACAATCGAGGCGTCTCCCCCAGACACTTCGTAAATTACCACGTGGGACAAGATCACTTCCGGTGCCTATGCTTCACAGGCTGGGATGCTCTGATAAAACCAAGGACACTCACACGGAAGATGCCGAAGACTGAGTACGGAGTGTGTTCAGCCAGCACATTCAGACTTTGTGCTTAACAACTGGCTTAATCCCACAAAGACCCAAGGTGGATAAGTAGTTCATTAAAAAATTAACTACCATGTACATAAATTAATTCCCATAAAAATACCACGGTTGGCAAAATCACCTTTGATAAGAATCACCAATCAGAACGAATAAGTTAGGGGGAAAACTATTAAAATATAGTTGTTGTTTTTTAAATTAAATGTCTATATTTTGAACTGTATAAAAAAAATTCTCCATCAGCTTTCAAAACATGTTAGGTTGATGAAAACACTGAAGCAGCTGTGCCTGTAGGTGACCCTCTGCCTCGTGACCCCAGGCCTGCCCTGTTTAGGAAACATTGTCAGCTCCTTGGCAGGAGCCCAGGGACGTTGACCACAAACGCTACATAGGAACCTGGTGTCTCTTTTTAAGGGGAAATTTAGAGTTGGCACACGTGAGCAAGATGCTGGGATAATCACGGACTTCTTCGTACACAATGACGATGCTTCTCAGTGCCTGGTCTACACATCTGTAAGGAAGTGGAGCATAAACAGACCTCCCTGCACCGGGACCTGCCCTTGTACACGGTGAGAGGAAGAGCCCAGAGCTGCAGCCCTGATCTTCATTGTAACTCTACACAGGGAAAAAGCATCCAGGAAGTCCTTGGGACCCAGAGGCAAAGCCATGTTATTTCAAAAGATCACTTAGCCATGGGAACAAAGGAGGTCTCTTTGTCCACGTATGTTTATATGCACAGACTGATATTTGCAAAATGTTCATCAAAAAAACAGTTGTGATCTGTACATGGTGAGATCTCCAATCATCTTGATAACGATCTCTAATTATTACCTCTAAATGGTATTTTTGGGAAATTTTACTTCCTCTTATATTTTTCTATCATGTTCATTTTAAAAATAATAAACATGTATTATTTTTATAATCTGAAAAGTGGAACTATTTTCATCTTCGGGAAAAAGTGTCTATTGAAAGCCCTAAAATGTAATTAAAATTGCAGTAAGGCCCTGGCTGGTTTGGCTCAACGGTTAGAGCGTTGGCCCACAGTCCAGAGAGACCCGGGTTTGGTTCCCGCTAAGGGCACGTACCTCGGTTGCAGTTTGTCTCCGGCCCGGTTGGGGTCATGTGGGTGGCAGCCAGTCCATGTGTCTCTCTCACATCGATGTTTCTCTCTCTCTCTCTCTTCCTCCCTCTCTCCCTCTTGCTCTATCTGAAGATGAATGCAAAAAAAAAAAAAAAATGCAGTGAAATGCAGTCACATAACTATGTCCCACCCAAAATGAAAACCAGTGAAAGACACTTTTACAAGCATGTTAGATTAGGTTGTGGAGAAACAGGTGCTGTTCCATGCAACTCAGGGAAAAGACTGGTCACAGTCTTTCTAGGGAGAAAGTCGTCAGTGTGCAGCAAGAGCATTGAAAACGTACCTTCTTGGGGCATCTGAAATCTTACCTTTAGGAGTCTATACAAAGAAAATAATTAGATAAATGTGCAAACATACATAGTGAAACATGCCCATCAGAGATTTGTTTATATTTTTAAGATACAAGTAATTAGGGCAGATGAGTTAAATAAAGTAAGGTACAGTATGTAATTAAATAATATGCAATCAATACAAGTAATGATATAAATGTATACTGAAAAATTCTGGGGATGTGTTTATAATATTATCATGCAACAAAATAAGTTATAAAAGTGTATGTGGCCCTGGCCGGTTTGGCTCAGCGGTTAGAGCGTCGGCCTGCGGTCCAGAGAGACCCGGGTTCGGTTCCCGCTAAGGGCACGGAACCCGGTTGCAGTTTGTCCCCGGCCCAGTTGGGGTCGTGTGGGTGGCAACCAGTCGATGTGTCTCTCTCACATCGATGTTTCTCTCTCTCTCTCTCTCCCCCTCCCACTCTATCTGAAGATAAATGCAAAAATGTCCTTGGGTGAGGATTAAAAAAAAAAAAGTGTATGTGTAGTGGGGACTCATTTCAGTTCGAAAACAAAGATACACCTGTAGACTTAGACTCATTTATTGTGCTTATCTAAATTTTCTACAATCAACATGATTTACTTGTGTGATTAAAATGTAAACATCAGACCCTGGCCGGTGTGGCTCACCTGGTTGGGCATTGTCCTGTGCACCCAAAGATTGTCGGTTCGAGTCCAGGTCAGGGCGCATGCCCAGTAGGGGGTGTGCAGGAGGCAGCCGACCCTTGTTTCACTTTCACATCAATGTTTCTCCTTCTCTCTTCCTCTCTTTCTAAAAATCAATAATAATAATAAAAAAAAACATCAGGAGGGATGTTCATTGGAGATATTTAAAATTGTAAAATAGTTCACATGATCTCCTTACACACACACACCTTATATTGTAGATGGTTACTTGCTCTGGGTTCTGGTAAAGTTTATATATGATCTGGCTTCAGCTTCTAGGGGTCTCAATGCAGCCATGAAAACAGTTACATGGAGGTGATTTAATCAAGCATAACCTTGAACACAGCACTGCTCGTGTCACCATCAACCAGCTATTTTTATCTAGAATCCGTCATCTTCAGTGAGCACGTCTCATAAATGAGGTAACATTCTCATTTCTCTCACAAGGCTTCTTAACTGAGACTTCATGTTGAAATCCAAGGGCCACAGCTTGTAGGGAAGGATGCATTCAGTAGGTGTTTACTTGTGTTTTCAACGTGTGCCTTCCACCTCAGTGTTCTTCAGGTAAGTGAGGATTGGCTCTCTGTAAGGGGAGAAAGAAGAAATGTTTTTAAAAGTTTCATTTAGGGACAGAATGTCTAAGCTGCCAATTTGATTGATTAAGTCATTCCCATTAAAAGCAAATTGTCATTTTCATTGGAACAGGAATCAGTGTGACCTAACACGTTCCTTTTTATGGAAGACTGCATTTCATAGCCTGTAAGATCACAAGTGACCAAAATAAAAATAAAAAAGCAAAATTCTCACCAGTACAATTTTATCATGAAAATGCCTATTGAAGTCTGTATTTTATAAAAGAAGTAAAAGATGTCATGAGAGAACAATACGTGATGTAAAAGAAACCTCAGTGACAAATGCCTAAAGACAAAATGTTGAAAGCTTTGGGAACAAATAAAGATTGAGGCACTTTTTGCCTTTTTCTTAACAGCCAACTCTCATGCTTATCCTTTGGTAGTTAAGTGATCCAAACTGATAGTTCTCCTTTGGTGCAGTGAATAAGTTTATTTTCTCACTTAATGTTCCATATCTAAAGTTTTTCGAAGATGTGAGATCTTCAGAGCATGTTCTGTTTTATGATCTGTAATCTTGTTTGGAAGCTCTGGGAAGCTGGAAATTAAAGGATAAAGGATTTAAACACAGTTGATCAATTAGAGTGTTTGCATGGTAACTTACTTTGTGTTGGTGGTAATGTCTAGACATTCCTCTTTTGAATAATTTAAACACTCTATAAAAATGTTTTAAAGATCTGAGATTCAAGATAGCATAGAGTATTTTTCTATTGAGAAATGTTGTCAGTATAATAAAAAGAGAGCCAACTTGTCTTATTCTGAAAAGAAAACTATGCAATTTCCCCCTATAGTCCTAAATGAGAGAATCTGTGTAAAATTAATCTTCTTTCATAAAAACATATCTGTGCAAATAAAAGTTTTCCATTTCAAAAAGAGCAAGACAAATGTTAATTCTTGTCCTCATCCTCAGAGGAAAAAAGACTGTATGCCTCTATTTAAAAGAAACTGTGTATTAGGTTTACAGGACCACAAGCAACTTCAGAGAAAACACTGCTGTTCTCTTGCTTTCAGTGCCCCAACCTGCTTCTTACCGTGTTTGCGTGTTTGGTACTAGCGCTTGTAGTTACTTAAGAAATCTAACGGATGGGCGTTTTGCTTGTTTGTTTGTGATTTTAGTGAGAAAGTGGAAGAATGAGCCACTGGCAAAAGAACAGCACGACTGGGAAACAAGTTCATTCCTGAGGGGCCTGAGGAGGCTATTTCAGGATCGGCAGAGGCACAGCTACACCCCACGTTAAAGAGCCTTTGCCTTTCCTGATATGTCTGACTGGCTGTGTCAAAGGGGAGACTTCAGGCATTTCCCAACTAGTAGGGTATTTGAAGTCCAAGTAATGGGTCAACTTTCAGAATGACTAATTTCGGCCCTGGTCGGTTTGGCTCAGCGGTTAGAGTGTCAGCCCGCAGACCGGAGAGTCCCGGGTTTGGTTCCCGCTAAGGGCACGTACCCGGGTTGCAGTTTGTCCCCGGCCCCCATTGGGGTCATGTGGGTGGCGGCCAGTCGGTGTGTCTCTCTTGCATCGATGTTTCTCTCTCTCTCTTCCTCCCTCTCTCCCTCCCGCTCTGTCTGAAGATAAATGCAAAAATGTCCTCTGGTGAGGATAAAAAAAGAAAAAAATGACTAATTTTGTAATAAAGATGAGCTTCAAGTGAGAATTTGTGAAGTTCCAGTTCCACAAGATATGAGTACATTCGTAGCTGCCATGTCTGGGTGATCTGACCAAATGGCAGCCAGTCATAGGCCAGGCATCATCCTGGTTCTTGGACAAAAAGATAAAGAAAGCCATCCAATTTCCCTCTCATGAATCACAGCTTAGTAACACACAGATAAAGTATTTTGTTACTGGTGGGAGCTATAGCTTGAAAACAACCAGTGAAAAAATGGAACCAGAGAGGCTCTCATGAGTCATGCGTATACTTAAGTTATAAGGAACAGAAACTCTGCACAAGGAAAGGAGGTAGGAGGTTGGTCAGTGTAGGAAAGTCACTAGAACAAATTTATAGAGAGAAGCAGAGAGAGAGAGAGAGAGAGAAGGGAGAGGGAGAAGGAGAGGGAGAGGGGCAGGGGGAGGGGGAGGAGGAGGGGGAGGGGGAGGGAGAGGGGGAGGGAGAGAGGTCCCAGAGCTTCCTGAAGGTCTCTGCCCTTGTTTAGTCTATGTGAGCCTTGCAATAACCTCTTTTTTAAAAGGTAACTTGAATGACCCCTGACCCCAATTATCAAAAGGGTCAACCACTAGATGTTAGCATTAAATTTTAAAAAGCACTTCATATTTATACAATATAAAATTGCAACCAAGAGGATATAGTCATTGAAAAACAAATTGTCAAAAGTAGGTTGTCCAGTACACAACGCATGCCCACAACCCTGCACCTTATTCTGATGACGGTTCCTTGATTTTTCTTTGGGGACTACCCCACTCCCACGGCCCCCTCCCCCTGTCACCACCTCTCCAGGATGGCCATGGGACTCAGGTCTAGCCAATCAGTGCATCCCAACACCCAGACCACAGTGCTAAAAATGGCCATGGACACATTATATAAACACGGACTCTTAATTCTCGAGAAAAATGTGACAAATACTCTGTGGAGAAAGGAGGAACAGTTGCAATGAAGACTTGGGGCCATGAGAGTCTCCCAAACAACAGACCAACTTCCAGCAATCTATTCATTACCCAAGTGACCCAGTCCAGTTCCCACCCTTCTCTGAGCTGTAGTTTCCCTGTGTGTACGATGAGGAGCTCAGCTTAACTGTGATCAGGGTCTCATAAGGCCCTTCCCTTCGTAAATCTCAGCCTTTCTTAAGTTTGGAAGAATTTCTAAACAGTCACGAAGCATCTCCTTGTTGGCACGTCCAGAGGCTGCGTGCTAAGCTGGGCATTCGTGATCTCCTCACTTGGCCTTTAGAGAACTCGTCGCAGAAGATGTTGAAATTTGCAAGTGTCTCCCCACCCTTCCCTGTGGTTTAAGCTCTTTGCCCTATCACTCTCCTCCCCCCCCCCCCTTAATACTTGCCCTCTCTCATGACAAAGAGTTATACCTTGCTTCATTTTTTTCCTTCTGAAGAGGCTTCATTCTTTCCTTCCTTCATTCCAGGAACACAGATGCATTCGACACAGGTCATCTGGTCACAGTATCTCCAACATGGACAGAAATAATGCCTTCCTCATTTTTAGTTTCCGTAGCATCTCAGAATTCAAAAGGTGGAGTGATCCACTGAATGGAGGCCAGGTAATACTTCACAGATCACAGCTATGTTGGAGGATCGTTTCCCTCGAATCACACTATTCCTGCCTGCAGACCTGTTCAGCCACTGAAAGCTGAAAGAACCAAATTATGGCTTCTGTATCATCAATTAGCTCTATTACCTGCAGAGTAGACATTTTAATGACTGGTGGATCTAGTTTTTCCTGCTGGATTAACAAGTAACTCAGATCCACTGTGAAGGTTATATTAGATAGCAGAGCTACTGCAAAGCCTTGGATCTGGGAGATAATATTACTCTTGCCTACCCAGACACTTCCCGCTTCTCCTTCTGCCTCACTGGACACTAGACACTCTCAATACTCTCCTGGAGCTACTGCCCTTCCAGGCTAGACAGGGAAAGCCTGGGAACTTTTTTTGGTTGTTGTTAATGGTCCATGTTAACATGTTAATGAAAGGGGCGGGAGAGAATAATGGAGAACTGATCATAGTGGGGCTAGCCATAGTTGTAAGAAATGTTGAACATTCTTGCTTTGTTAATCATGATTGCTTTGTTCTGATTAAAGAAAGCCTATTCTGACCTGGCTGGGAGCTGTACACCTGGGAGTTTACCTCGGAAATGCTGTCCATTCTCCTTATCCGAGAACAGGGAAAACTGCTCAACATCATGGAAAGACTAACAACCTTGGAGCCCTGGAGGCAGTGCTGTGGAGACAAACCCCCAGCCCGAATTCCCCAGTCCCATTACTCCCCCCTGCCTGTAATCTGTAACCGAGTTACCCCTTGTTATTCCTTTACTCCCCCATGCCTGTAATCTGTAACCGAGTTACCCCCTGTTATTCCTTTATTCCCCCATGCCTGTAATCTGTAACCGAGTTACCTCCTGTTATTCCTTTACTCCCCCATGCCTGTAATCTGTAACTGAGTTACCCCCTGTTATTCCTTTATTCCCCCATGCCTGTAATCTGTAACCGAGTTACCTCCTGTTATTCCTTTACTCCCCCATGCCTGTAATCTGTAACTGAGTTACCCCCTGTTATTCCTTTATTCCCCCATGCCTGTAATCTGTAACCGAGTTACCTCCTGTTATTCCTTTATTCCCCCATGCCTGTAATCTGTAACCGAGTTACCCCTTGTTATTCCTTTTTGCCTACCTGCCCT
The DNA here is from genome assembly GCA_030848825.1 of Tadarida brasiliensis. Taxonomy (NCBI): domain Eukaryota; kingdom Metazoa; phylum Chordata; class Mammalia; order Chiroptera; family Molossidae; genus Tadarida; species Tadarida brasiliensis. Next base: position 15,178,896 of record CM061259.1, on the reverse strand, counting down.
TCCCCACATAGTTACCCAATCTAAGTGATGGCTATCTGAAGGAGTTCAGAGCAGATTTTTCAGGGGTGACCCGCTGCTCCCCCATACTGCCGGCAATATTGGAATAAATACTCATATACGATTCAACCTTGCCTCTGCCTAATTGGCTCAAGTAGTGACAGGAGGTCCGGACCCATTTGTTGTCTGGTTTCATTACCTGCAGCTGGAAGGCTAGGGAAGGCGTTGCCTTCTCCCAAGGAAGCATTAGCATTTTATTATTCTGCTGGGTGAATATTCACTGTGGGAACTAGAACTGAATTTTCTACTGGCCTGACCACTCCTGGGAGTACTGGGCAATGGAATGTTAATTTATTGCCCAGTATTCAAGCAAAAGAATGGAAAGCATTCCAGTCTTGGGCTGCTTTTAGACCTTACTTCTGAGAGACCTGGGCCATGGAGGGCACAGCAATGGGAGGTGAGGGGTGTGGGCAGAAATCAAGTTCCCTGACCTCCATGGTATTTCCAGGGGTGGGCAAGTCCTTAGAGGGCAAAGTAGAGGACTTACTGGAAGAAGGGTGAGGATAGGGTGGAAAATACACCACTGTGAAGGTGAGAAGGTGGAAACATGATAGGCATGGGGGTGACAAGTGCCAAACATAGATTTATTACCCTCACAATATTGCTTTAGGCAGATCTGCCCACTAAGTAGTAAATCCATTGACTTCTCCAAGGTGGGGCCATCAGAACTTCTGTGGGAGTTGACACTTTCCATTTGGGGTAGGGGATGGGGGAGATCTCAGCAAGACACAAAGACTATGACATCATTTACCCCTATCTTATCTAGGCATCTGTTCAGTGTTTTTCCTCTTAAGTGATTTGAGAAAATCTTTGGGCTTAACACCAACAAGAATGAATTGAAAGCTAAAAATATTCACTTATTTCACTGAGAAGCTGGTTGGATTAGTCAGGTTCTTTGCATTATTTCTAGTTCAGGTATATTTGATTCTTAAAAAAAAACACCAAAACACACAAAGCCACATTTTAATGCATGAGAAGTTAGCAGTCTGGACCAACCAGCTACCATAACCTCCTTGTAATTTCTCTGATTCTTTGCAACATTCTTCTACTACAGGTTATCAGAACTCATTATTACAATAGAAGCCCCGATTTTCTGGAGACAATGCTCTCAAATTCTTTCAAGGAAGTAGAAAGTAGGTAAAGATTAAAAAAAATTTTTTTTTCTCTTTCCTCTTGGTGTCCAATCTTGTTTTCCAAGCAGGATTTTGTAAATTTGATTTGTTTTTTTATTATTAATTTAACATTTACATCTTCATGAAGGCAGAGATTTTTTATGTTTAGTTCACTTGTTATTCCCAGGATCTAGAGTATAGCAGGAATTCAATAATTACATGTTGAATGAATCCATGAATGAATTATACAAGTAAGCAGCATTTTGGCACCAATAGATTAAAATGTTAATCTAATTTCACACCTTAGGACTAGAGCAGAAATGTCAAGCCACAACATTGAGCAGTATAATAAGGACACTCCAAAAAATAGTATGAAGGCACTCAGTCAAGTTTTTAAAAACACTGCTTACATAAATTGAAAGAACATCTATGGAAGCCCTTCAAAAACATTGAGTTATATAAATATATTATTCATACAATTTTCACACGTGTGTTTTGCAATGGTGTTGTCTATTTTTTTATTTGCAATAGACTTTGTGACTGAAGCACTGTGCTGTGAATGAAGGCGCCAAATGACATTTTTGAGTCTGTGTTAAGTATGTGAAATGTCCATAAATGTCTAGAGGTTGAAAATGTTTTCTAAAGAGGCAGAAGATCTGTCAATGCGACAAGGTAAAGGGAAAGTTCATTTCTGAGAGCCCAGTGGGTAGGACACCAACAGGTGCAGAGACAGCCTCCTGAAAAGGGCTGGAGGCGCTCCCTCCGCCATTTGAAGGAGCTCAGCAACCCAACTGAGAGAGCTGCTTAAATAAAAAATTTGAAGTCCACCCAAGAAAGTGTCCTTTGGATGCTCTGCTCATTGGGGAAGGGAGAAGTCCCTAGGATTGTTCAACTTCCAGGACAAAGCAGAGCTTGGTGAATTCCCATCACCTGGGAAGAGGGCCCCCTTTGTGCCGAGCTGTCTGCAGATCTCCTGGGTGTAAACAGAGCTGAAAAGGTCATCAGATACTTAGATAGATGAGCTGTGATCACCACAAGAGAATCGAAGTGTGGGGGAGAAAGCAACTGTCTAGGGATAAAGCTGGCCTGGTTTGTGTGTCTCTGATTTCAATGATTTAAAAAAAAATTTTTTTAACACCTATTGAATGTGGATAAATCCCAGAATTTTGCCATTCCTGGGCCTCGAAGCTCCAAATGCCTGATATAGGAACAGATGTGGTGTGAATTAGTTGGTCTAAGCTTTTGGGCTGCTTCCAACTTCGCTATTGCTCCTGCCCTACAGGTCAAGGAAAGAAGTGATGTAATGCACTTAGCTGGGCCACTTTACAATGGAATGGAGAGGAGGCGGGGTTACAGGCGGTGACAAGTTTAGCGCATGACTTGCCCTAGGGATGCAGGAAACAAAAACATCGACAGCCATTGGCTGCGTCCATTTCCGACCCGGGTATCTAGCTCCAACTCTGGAGCCTTGAAACACTCATTTCCTGGGAAGAGGGGTGGCGCTAGCCTACGGAGCGTCCACCATAAACACACACGGCACACACACACCACCCCTACGGAGGCTGGCAGCGTCCTCCCCGCCGGCTTGGGCGTGGGGCCCGGGGCTTGCCACACGGTCCCCAGAAGGTTCCTCCAAAGCCAGCCGCAGAGCCAAGCCGCGGCGCGCAGAGCCCACGGAGGACCCGCGCCCGAGGGAGCTGGTGCCACCCGGGCTCGCTCCGAGTGAACCGCGCTGTCGTCATTCATTCGCAGTGTCCGGAGCGGCCTTCCAGCGAGGGGCTGGGCTCCGCCGCGGGTGCGAGTGGCCCCGACGCCGAGTGTTAGCGCGCCGTGGCCTCGAGGGCTCCGAGCTGCTCGAGACCCAGGCGGCCCGGAGCGTCGGTCGGCGCCGCGGGAGCAGCCGCGCCCCGGCCCCGCTCGGCCCACTCCCCGCGGCCGAAGCCGCTCGCGCCGCCCGCAGCCCTGCCCGCCGCCCAGCCGGATCCCGGGACTGAGCCACAGCACTTCCCCCGCGCCCGCTCCTCCCGCGCCCGCTCCTCCCGCCGCCCTGGGCCGCGGCGGGGCTGCGGGCGGCGGGCCGGGGCGTCTGCGGCCGCGGGCTCCCGGGAGGCGGCGGCGCGCGGGGAGGATGCTGCTCGCAGCGCCCGCGTCCTCCGCGTCCTCCCCGGCCGCCCGCGGGGGCGTTGCTGAGGCCGGCGCGCCGCGGGCCGCCCGCTGCTGAAGCCGCCCTCCGCCTCGGTGCGGGCGGGCGGGCGAGCGTGTGCCGGGGGTGCGCGCCCGTGCGCGCCGGAGAGAGCCGCAGCCGCCCCGCCGCCCCGTTGTGCGGCCGCCCGCGGCGCCCGGGAACATGTGGGTGAACCCCGAGGAGGTGCTGCTGGCCAACGCGCTGTGGATCACCGAGAGGGCCAACCCCTACTTCATCCTGCAGCGGAGGAAGGGGCACGCGGGCGATGGAGGCGGCGGCGGAGGACTGGCGGGTGAGGACGCGCGGCCGGTCCCGCTGGGAGGGTGGGGGCCTGGAGCGCTGCGGCGCCGGGCACCCGAGACGCCGCCCGGTCCCCCGGGGCTGGGCCACCCGCCCCACTTTGGTGCTGGGAAGGCATCAGGAGTCGTGATTTTCAGACGGTGGAAGAGATGCTTCTTTTCTGACCCTGGCAGGCTATGGGCCCTTCGGGTACTGGGCGCCTCCTAAGTGGGTGATGTTGGTGGGCATGGAGACGAGTGAGTCTGGAGTGGGGGGAGTACCGGCCTTTACGAACTGAATGCGGTACTTCCTCCCTGCCCCCGCCCCTTTAAAAAAACAATATCGCTTTATACATGGGAAGAGAGGTGGAGGACGGTTCATTTTTACTTCATTCTCTTTCGTGGTGTTGGTAGGATCAAGTATAAAATGTTCTTTTGTTTGCAAGGAAGCAATCGGTAAGGAGCTGGTGTGATCATTTCCTATAGTAGTTAAGACGAAGAGAATGAATAAGGAAAAAGGAATTTTTTGTTGCAGCGAATTATACATTGCAAAGCAAGTTATGTGCTTGTAAAAGGAATTAGCAGTATAACTGCATTTTAACTCAATCACTTCTTCCTGAACCGTCTCACAAGGTGCTGTTAATATTGTAACTATTACTAGCACCATGCCATTTCACTCAGGATTATAAAACCAGACCCGTATCCCAAGTCGTGCCATTTTAGAAAGGCCTTCCTTTATTAACTAACAAGTTTGCTTGGTGATAGGTTATCAATAATCTTGAACTCCTACCATACTAGAGAAAGTAGACCTTTGCTCTCTCCCTGTTGGTTAGAATGAACAACTGGTTACTTCTTACAATGAAAAAGTTAGCAGAAGATAGATGGAAGCATGGAACAGACTGAGGAATCTCAGAGGGAAGGAGGAGTGCAGGAAGAGATTAACCAAAGAATTTATATGCATATATGCATAACCCATGGACACAGACAATAGTGCTGTGAAGGCTTGGGGGGGGGGGAGCGGAGTGAAGGGAGTCAATGGGGGATAAAGGGGGGACATTTGTGATGCTTTCAACAATGAAGATAAATAAATTAAATTGGAAAAAAAAATAAAGTTAGCATAAGAAACAGAAGAGGTTCAACCAGGAAAAAAACTGCAGAAAAGAGATGACCTGTGACCACTTAAGAATAGGTTACCTTTCACGAGCTTGCTTGCTAGGTAGGTTGTTGCTTTTTAATTGCCCTTAGAAGGAAACAGTCTTGATATAATATGTATTTAGTTGTGATTATAATTTATAAACTAGTTTTCTCAAGATTAAAATTCAAGTGTCACATCGTATGGTATATACCGGTTTGAATGATCTTGGCTAGTGCATCAGATTGCCTCCAAGTAATCTGATTTTTCTGCATTTTTTTCTACCATAAAAGAGAGGGGAATCCGCAGAGCTGCAGACTCCGCTCTGGAAATTCTGATGAGTATCCTAGAATCAGAATTTTCCAGTTCGTTTTGAAGAAGTTGTCTACTACGTACATTAATATGTAACTTTCATGTCTAACATTGGGATCAGCCCAGATTGTCCTTTAAGTCTAAAACAGCAATGTGGAGTTGATAGTCTATTGTATTAACAAAGAACGTTTTCTGCCTGCGCTTAGCCCTCCCACACCATGTAACTACTAAGTATTTATTTTCTAGAGTCATTTGCAATAGGTTCTGAAATATTCAGAGATGCAGAGCCTTCTTTTTCTAGTTAACATTTTTATTGTATTTCTACTGATCCCTAGAGCTATAACTGACCGCCATCCACTTGGAATCTCATCATTGATGACTTATTTCAGATAAAAATTATATCTTTTAATTGAGAAATCATAGATTTTACACTTATTAGTAGAATAATTGAAATTATTGTCATGAGTAAAAATATTCCTGCCAACAAAGGCTATTTTCAACCCACAGAGAAAAAAAGCTTGTTCTGATAGATTGATGCCACATCAAATGTAGCAGGAACATTTTAGAAATCCTCATTACTGTGTAGAGTATATTCTGATTCTAATGTGAATTCATGCATGCATTCATTAACTCACTAATTCATTTAACAACTGTTTGTTGGCAACTTTTGGAGGGCCAGTGTCACTAGGCTCATAGCCTAGTGGGAGAAAACAAATGTTGATAAAATAATCATACAAATAAATTGACATAAAATCGCCACTCTGGCCCTGGCCAGTTTGGCTCAGCGGTTAGACCATAGGCCTGACAACCAAAGAAGGCTCTAGGGTTTGATTCCCGGTCAAGGGCACATACCTAGGTTGCAGGTTCGATTCCCATCCCTAGTCGAGGTCATGAGGGAGGCAACCAATCAATGTGTCTCTCTCACATCGATGTTTCTCTCTCTCCCTAAAAAAAATAAATCGCCATGCTGCAGAGTCCCAGCAGACAACAGAATTCAGCCTAGTTCAAGTGAAGGGACTTTAGTGGAAGAACAGCTTAGAAACATAGAGGCAGGGTTACCAGCGCCAGTGAGAGGCACAGCAGTGGGGCCCTGTCACCACCCTAGGTGGCAGGAATGATGGTGCTGGAGGCAATGTGAGCTGGAGCCAGGCAGGAGGAGCTTGGACCTCCGGAGAAGCAGCCACCCCTAGAAACACAGACCACAGCAAAAAGAGAATGGGGAGGACATGCCGACTTCTCGTCTCCTATCGTCCAGCTTCTGCCACTACCTCTCATCAGTGGAACTCTGCAGGCCAGCTGGGCAGAGTGTCCTGGTGATCGAGTCCCTAGGGTGTCCTGGTGATTTAGCTTCCAAGGAGGTATCTGGGAGGTGGGGCCTAATTGAGAATGACCAGCACAAAATCAGCAGGAGAGGACCATGATGTTGGTCCCCCAGTCAGGGGTGTGGGTGGGAGTGGGGGCAAGGAAAGATATCCTGGGAAAGTGACAGTGGAGTTGACAACTGAAGAAAGAAAAGATCAATCTGTGAGGAGTGGAGGGAAGAGCAAGTTTGGGTATCAATTGCTGGAGATTTTCTGGAAGATCTCAGGACCATTTAAGTTTTTCTTTTCTGGATTCCAGGCAATATGGTATTGACACAATGATGTATTTTATTGTAGATACATTTGATTTATTATTTAACTCCATTTAGCTCAGGTTTCATAATCATACAGAAAAGTTTACAAAATAAAGATGCAGAGTATAATGATTTATCACAGTGACACCTTGAAACCAACACCAGGATAAGCAATAGAACATTGCCAAATGCCCCAAAAGTCCCCCTCCAACCCTCTCCCAGTTACTACTCACCCTCCCCCAAAGGTGGAAAAAAAAAAAAAAAAAAAGCCTATCCTGATTGTTTTGGTAAACATTTCCTTGACTTTATAGATTTTCAGCCAAAGAACAAATCCTAAACATAATATTTTGGTTTTGCTTGTGCCTTTTGAGCAAGGATGAATGGAATCAATCATTTATCCCTACTTATCCACTGTGTTGTTGGTGGACTTTTGGATGATCTGATTGGGGGCACTGTGGGTGAGGTGGTTGTGATCATTCTTGTATGTGTTTCTTGATGCCTGTGGGCATGCATTTCTTTCTTTTTTTAAAATATGTTTTTATTGATATTTTAGAGATAGAGGAAGGGAGAGAGACATAGAAACATCGAGGTGAGAGAGACATCGATTGGCAGCCTCCTGCATGCCCGCTACTGGGGATCGAGCCTGCAACCCAGGCATGTGCCCTGACCAGGAATCCAACTGGGACCTCTCAGTCCATGGGACGATGCTCAGTCCACTGAGCCACAGCAGTTGGGCATGTGGGCATGCGTTTCTATTTGTCTAAACCCAGAAAAGGAATGCTAGCTTACAGGTTATGTGTATCATCAACTTCAGTAGATAATACCAAACTGTTTTCCAAAGTACTTGTACCAATATACTCCCACCAGCAGCATATGGGAATTTGCCTTGCTCTGAATACTTGCCAACATTGTCAGTCTTTGTAATTTTAGCCATTCTGGGGATTTTATAGTAATAGCACACTGTGGAGTTGATTTGCTTTATCCTGACTGATGAAGTTGAGCACCTTTTCGTGTCTTGGCAATTTGAAATAGTTTGTGACATGGTTGTTCAAGTTTCTTGCCCACTTTTCAGTGGGGTTGTTGGTCTTTTCCTTACCGATTTGTAGATATTTTTAACATACTTTGGATATGAGTTTATTACTGATTATATGTGTGGCAAAATATTCGTTCTTTTGCTTGCTTGTGCACTCTCTTAGGATGAACAGAGGTTCATTTTAATGTCCAAATCCTTTATTGATTCCATTTCCGTTGTGGTTAGTGTTTTATTGTGTCCTGTGCAATAAGTCTTTTCCTACTCTGCAGTTATAAAGGTATTCTTCTATATCATCTGCTAGAAACTTTTCAGTTTTAAGCCCCAAATTTATATTTACAATTCACTGGGAATTAATTTTTGCATATTGTGTGAGATAGGGGTCAAGCTTTATTTAAAAGAAACAAAAAAAAAACAACGAACTTTTATGGTCAGCCAGTTGTGTCAGCATGATTTGTTGGTAAATCCATTCTGTTCTCACTACTTTGTAGGACTATGTTGGTCGTAAATCAAGGGCCCAAATGTGTGTCAATTTGTTTGGGATCCCCTGTCTATTCTTTTTGTCTATTAGAATATGTTTTTGTACCAATACCATACTGTAGTTTTATAATAAGAATTTGTATTCAGTAGACCAAACCTCTTATCTTAGTCTTTGTTTTTAAAGAGTTTCTTGGCATGCTTTGTCCTTTAGATTTACACAACATTTTCAAATCTGCTTATCAAGTTCCACCAAAACAAAACAACAGCAGCAACAAAGACTTTTGAACTATTGGAATTTTGATTGAGAGTAAAGTCTATAAATAAATTTGGGCATAATTGATATCTTTATAATATTGAGTCTTCTAGTCCATGAACATGGTATGTGCCTCTATTTATTTAGATCGTTTAAATTTTCTCTCAATATGATTCATAGTTTTCTGTGTAGAGGTCTTTCACATCTTATATTAGATTTATTCTTAGATATTTCATATTTTTTTACTCTTATTAAAATTTCATTTTCTAATTCTTTTTTGCTGATCTATAGAAATATAGTTGTTGTTTTTTAAATATATGGACCTGTATCCAGAACATAGCTAACTAATGAAATGTGTTCTAGTAATTTATCTGTAGATTCTGTGATATTTTCTACATATAAAATCATATCATCTTGAGAATATTGACAGTTTTATTCTTTTCCAATTGTTCTGATTTATAATTTGTTTGCCTATTTGCACAGGTAAATTGTACAGTGTTAAATAGATGTGTTGATTTTACATATTCTTGTCCCTTTCCAGGTCTCAAAAGAAAGATTTTCAGCATTTGTTAATCAACTATTGTGATTTTTGAGATAAATTTTTTTTTTTCCCATTTTAAGGGAGTTCTTACTCCTAGTGTACCAACTGTTTTAAATTATATGTGGATACTGATTTTCTTCAAATGCTTTTTATGTCTATTGAAGAAATTGTATGATATTCTTCTTTTATTCTGTTAGTGCGGTGGCTTATATTAAATGATCTTTCAAGTGTTTAAGCAAACTTGCATATATAAAGCAATCAACCTGGCTGGGCTATATTACTGTTTTTATGTTTATTAATATCACTTGCTAATACTTTAAGATTTTTGCATTCTTATAAATGAGTAGGAATGGCTTGTAATTTTTCATTTTCAGAGTCACCCATCCCATTTTGTCCCAAGACTTTATCTTAGTCTCTAAAGAAACTGTAAGAATGAACACATATAATTTGTGGAGAATTTGAGACGGCTTTTGACATCTCTGGGTGTTCATAAACTAGTCTCAAAACAGTAGGGAAGAGAAAATTGACTCCAAGCCTCCTGTTAGAGGTTGGAGGGGTTGAGGTCGACTTTCTGTTCTAGGGCACTGCATATACTTTCTGCTTTGCTGTCATCGTGCACGGAGAGGACCCGCTTTATGAAGAGATCGGGTTCTGATCGTGGGATGGTTCCCAGCCTGCGCACCTAAGCCTGTTTTGTAGTTGTGTACAAATTAGGAATTTGTTATTTGAGACTAGGCAGTTTGTAATGCTGACCGCTATGGCAGGTACCACCTTGAGGTCTGGGACCTCCATGCTGCCTCATGGCCAGTGGAGTGTCCGCAGTGCCACAGGCAAATTGGAAAGCCACCAGGGCCGCTCTTCACACAGCTGTGTTCTCCACCCCTCACAGGGCTCTGGTCTTTTTCAGTCCTTCCCTTAATACGCAGACAACTGGATTCAAATCTCAGCCCATCTGTCACGAGGAGATGTGATTTGGGAGGTTTCTTCTTTTCTGAGCTTGATTTCATATATGTAATGGTGTAATAACCTCTCAACAATCATTGTGAGGATTCTGGGTGATAAGTGATGTAAAATACAGGAAACATAAAGAGCCACTCATAGATGATACCCCATCATTTTCCTCCCCTTGCCCATGATCTCATGTAGGTGTTAGGAGGCAACTGCTCTAACCAATTCACACCAGTGTGTGAGCAATTCAAGAGCTTTGCAGTTTACAGACACACGGCATTGTTTCAAAAACGTTTTTATTAATTTGAGAGAGAGAGGAAGGGGAATGGGGAGAGTTTGAAAGGGGACCATGAAAACAAATAGTGTCTATCTGATATTTAGGTAGCGTAAAAAGTTAAGTCAAATATTCAGGCTTTTTGGAGAAGTTGCTAATTTTTAATCAGCAACTTTAAATTGTTTATACCTGCCTTTCCTCCCTCCCTCCTTCCCTTCCTGGATATGCCCATTTTGAAAGCTCTGCCGGTAAACACAGAACAGGTGCTCCCCGACTTACCAAGGGTTACATCCCAGTAAACCCATGTAACTTGAAAATATCCTAAGTCGAAAATGCATTTAATAGACTTAACCTGCTGACCATCGCCGTCCAGCCTACATTAAATGCGCTCAGAGCACTGAACGTTAGCCTGCAGTTGGGCAAAATCATCTCACACAAAGCCCATTTTATATTAAAGTGTTGAATATTTCATGTAATATATTATGCATATCACTTTCTCAGCATTGTAAAGTCAAAAAATCATAAGTCAAACCACTGTTAAGTCAGGGACCCTCTGTACTCTCCCTCCCTCCCTCCCTTCCTCTATTCTCTCTTTTCTCTCTCTACTTCCTCTCTCTCTTCTTGCACAGATAACTGTCTCTGATGGTGGCAAATGGGACTAACAGAGAGAAGACTGGGGTAGAAGACAGGGTGGGGCCACCTTCTCTCTTTATATGTAGATGCAGACGCAGGTTTAGATAGAGGTAGAGATATGCAGCTATAGATAGATGGTTAATTAGTCAATCAGGAATTCGTAATTTAGAAACATGGGTTCTAGTACAGTAGTCCCCCCCTTATTTGCCCTTTCGTTTTCCATGGTTTTAGTTACCCATGGTCAACCACAGTCAAAAATATTAAATGGAAAATTCCAGAAATAAATCGTTCATAAGTTTTACATTTACATTACACATAAGTTTTACACTCTGAGGAGGGTGATGAAATCTCGAGTTATCCCGCTTTATCCTGCTTGAGATATGAATCATCCCTTTGTCCAGCAAACCCACGCTGTACGTGCTCCCCATCTGAAAGTCGCTTCCTAGCTGTTGCAGTTATCACATCAGCTGTCTGGTATCACGGTGCTTGTGTTCAAGTAACCCTTATTTTACTTAATGGCCCCAAAGGCATTCACATAATTTTTTATCACAGTATATTGTTATAATTGTTCTATTTATTATTAGCTGTTGTTGTTACTCTCCTACTGTGCCTAATATATAACTTTAATGTTATCATAGGTATGTATAGGAAAAACAGAATATATAGGGTTCAGTACTAGTCATGATTTTAGGCACCCACTGGGTGTCTTGAACTATCCCCTGTGGATAAGGGGGAACCCCTGTAGTTAAACCAGAGAGCCACGAAGACGTCGTTAATCCATTTTCCCCATTTCTTTGTTGTTGTTTTTCCTATTAGGTGTGTGTTCTAGAAAGCCCAGAGGATAGGCCAGCCATTTTTCAAGGTGTTCTGAAATAAATTGTCCACTGGCTTCTGGTTTGTTGCAAAGGGCGTCTCACAGTTTTGATTTTTGCAACCCTTTAGGGAGCGGTTTCCTATTAGTGGGATCCCTTAAGGTTCCTCTTCTAACTGTCCATGGGAGATCTGGATTTGACATTTTCATTTGGATGAATCAACTCTTCTACCTTTTGTTTGGGTCCAAGTTGCACAAAGCTTGGTGCATAACTATCTATCCCTTGAGGTGGAGTCTGTGAAATGCACCCCTAACCTTTCAGCTGGTATTCTAAGACTTGCTGGGCAAGTATTTGCCGGAGGGAAGGTCAAGTAGAACATTGAGTGCTTGAGCTCTGTTTACACTCTGAACACAAAGAAGTGAAACCTATTTATCCATTTTGTTGTGTGTTTTTTTTAAATTGTGTTTAATACTTCTTAATAAGGAAAACTATTTACATTTTAGTAGTACAAATGAATTTTAAAAATCGTGTGTGAGTCTAAGAACCAAGATAGTCTAATAAAAATAAGCAGAGCTTAATAAATTTACGTTTGGACTCTTTAATTAAAGCATGAAAAGAAGAAATCATTAATTCATTTACTCTTTCACTCCATTGACATTTTATAATATTTACATTTCTATTACTATAATGAATAATGTAAAGTACATTATTTCTGAAAGCATCTTTGTAATAAATATTCAAATCTATGGGGTCTAAAGCTAAATTCCAAAAAGTCATTTTTGTTGTGATCATATTATTTTATTAATGCTTGATTATATATTTTTTATTAATTTTACAATTAGCACAGACAGCATATACAGGCGAAGGAGCTAACCTTTGCTGAAACCCTTCTGTAGTTCAGGCATTGTGCTGAGAACTTCATGTATCAGTAATCAGATTTGTTTAAGAGCCCTACAGGTGAGACATTCCTCCCTCTGTTACAAATGAGGAAACAGTGCTTGGGGAAGTTGAGTCTAACTTGAAGAGACCATGCTGGTAGCAGGCAGAGCTTGGATTTGTACTTAGGTTTTTTGTTTGTTTGTTTGTTTTTTATCCTCACCCGAGGGCACTTTTGCATCCATCTTCAGATAGAGCGGGAGGGAGAGAAAGAGAGAAACATCGATGTGAGAGAGACACATTGAGTGGTTGCCACCCACAGGACCCCAACCAGCACCAGGGACAAACTGCAACTGAGGTACATGTCCCTAGCGGGAACCGAACCCGGGTCTCTGCGGTCTGCGGGCCGACGCTCTAACCGCTGAGCCAAACCGGCCAGGGCGTACTTAGGTTTGACTGGATATAGAAGGAGAAGGATACAAAGCAGGATGCAAAGAAGAGAGGAAGATGAAATTGGAATGCATTCTTTGGAAAGCTAAAGGAAACCGAGGCAAAGTGAACCCCTGCCTTAGAAGTGCAGTCTTGAGTGTGGAAATGAAGGGAACAAGCAGAGCAAGGCTGAACCTTCTCCCATGTTGTGATGTCATTGCTGTGATGTCATTGGTTAAAAACGTTCTGTTTGCTCTGTAATGTTTAATATGTCACTGTCTTTGAATACAACGATAACATGTTAGTGCTTCTTTCCCAGATGTGGGGCCCTTTACCTGCAGTTCTCATTGTGGGGCAGATCCTAGAGGTGTGAGCGTGTGTGCACACATGCGGGTGCATGCTGTGTGCATGCGTGTGCGTGTGTTGGGAGGATGCAGCGAGCGAGGGAGCAGAGGGCATGGAGTGAGCCACTGGAGGGTCTAGCCTCGGGCCTGATGTTGCGCTGGCTGCTCCCTCCTGGGCAGATGCCCCTCTCGGGGAGCCCTGGAGACCCTCATGCTCTGTAATGTAGAGCACCGAGCTCTGACAGGTAACTCCCTGGCTCCCCTGGTTGACTCTCCTTCCCTCCAGGCAAATGGAGAGAAAATTGGAGTTGGCATTTCCCTTTTGCAGTCTAAAATTCAGCTCTCAGCCTAATCAGTGTGCATCTCTATTGGATGGCTTGACTAATCAATACAGACCACGCACTCTGCTTCCTCAACAACTCTCAGGACGCTAATCCTCAGGACGGGATCGGCAAGCCCCCCTTTCTTCCTCTTCTCCGTTTCACCACTGGACCACCTCTCGTCTCTCAAATGTGGCCCTGCCTGAGTAACTGGTGATCTTTAGGAAGGGGAAGGCGTATGCCCTCCGACTTGAACCATTTATCTGCTGTCACCTGTTTATCTGAGCCCACTGTCCCCTTTTCCCTCACTTTCTCCCCATAAAGGCTCGTTTTCCCCTCTTCTGGCAACCCCCATCTTCATGGCAAATTCCATGGAGTCTGCATCATGTAGTTTTGTTTTTGAAAAGATTCATAAATTTATGGGCTTTTTTTTTTTTTTTCCCCCAGAGCCCTGCTCACCTTGGCTATGTGATTCCAGTTTTATGGTATGTTTGACCAGCCAGCACTCTGACTTTTTCACAACTTAAATAACCTAAGTTGTACCCTTCATAGAAAAACTTGTAGTGCGTTATCTCCCCCACCCCAATAAAACTTTGTGCCAGTGGAAACTTTGGCTAGCAGAGGACACCTCTTCCTCTTTCACTTTTTGTGGACATTTCAGTTTGTCACAGGGACTGTGTACAATGGGATGTTACAGTTGTACAAGCATGAGCATGTGTACTTTTATTTTTTTATTTTTAAAATAATTTTCTTTATTGATTTTAGAGAGGAAGGGAGTGGGAGAGAGAGATAGAAACATTGATGAGAGAGATCATTGACTGGCTGCCTCCTGCATGCCCCTCACTGGGGATCGGGCCCACAACCTGGGCTTGTGCCCTGACCAAGAATTGAACTGGCGACCTCTTGGTGCATGGGTCGATGCTCAACCACTGAGCCACACTGGCCGGGCAGCATGTGCACTTTTAAAGGCCACTTACAGATTTCTGTTGTGTTCTGTTTCTGCTGTGCTTATAACCCACTCTTTTAAGGTTTAGATGAGCACAAGGATTTTGTAAAGTCCTGAGTACTTTTCTCCCTTGCTGTTACTCATTAGCTAGATCTTTGTCTTATAGGATCCACAATGCTTACACAGAATGGGAGAGAGTATTTTTAAAAAGCTTAGTAAATATGGATAATCATTTTTGAAAAGGGCCTTGGAAATGTCCTTCCGATTAAAAAAAAAAAAAGTGTAAATGTCTGTTATTCTCTGTTTAGATTGCAGATAGAAAGATTCGATAAAAAGAAATTCTACATTTATCTTTCACTGTGTATGCTATTTGCCGTGAGGGAGTTGGAACGTTTTTGGTGGTTGCTATCTCAAAGGGCTCTCTGGAGTGGAAGGAGACCCAGCAATGCTGTCTCCTAAATGTGTGACCACAGTGCTGAACTTCTTTGAGAGTGTTTCATCCGAAAATGGGGATGCTTTCCCCTCCCCACCAAACATGTTTATTTGTGCAGGTCACATGAGATACTGTAAGTCCTGTGACAGCCAAAAGCCTCCGTCGGGTTTACGTGGTATCAGGAGGCTGTGTTTCCAAATGAAGTCCGCTACTCAACAAAGTATCGTCCATCTACTCAACAAAATCAGTTCGACTGCGGTGGCAGTATCAGAAATGTCCTGGGCAGACACCAGCCTGGTGGCAGCAAGGACTGAGTCAAAATAATGTGTAAACAAAACAGCCTTGCCCACAGGAGCACGTAGTCATTAAAAGAAGGAAGGAAAAGGAAGAACTGAGGGGAGGGGAAAGGAAGAAAGAAGAAATGGAAAAAAGAAGAGAAAGGAAAAGAAAAGAAAACCGCTTGGTTTAGTAACTGAGATGGTACCTTGTCAGGCCATTTATTTCTTAAATCTAGGCAAAACTGACTGTTCCTTATTTCTTTGGAAGTAGAATAATGCATTATTCTTCTGTCACACGCACAGTTAAACAATCCCATGTACCTTGAGACTTCATGTACCTTTGGATTCTGTGTACTTTGTTTTTGGCACAATCAAAGTAGGAAGCGGAGAGAAAGCCTGCCTAACTGTTCTGGGGCGGGGGATGGCGGGGGAGGCTTTTGTCCAGGTTGCCTAGGTACAATCAGGAAGAATCTGGGTTTATGGAAATGAGTGTGTAAATGCACGTAATAAGCATTTCATGTGGTTTAGTGTAAAGTTGTAGGGTTGTTGGCTAGAATTAACAGGGACAAAGAAGATCCAGCCATTAAGAAGTATCAAACTTAGTCCTAAAAAACCCTTGAAGGATCTAAAAAAAATCTCGCAGAAAGAGAAATGACTCTGGAAAGACTCTTGTTTTCCTGGGCAAGTCTGGTCCTGACACCAGCTAAATGAAGGAGGGATTAGTACCTGGATATTTAATAACTCTTGGCATTTTAAACCCAAATAATTATTTTTGAAGGGGAGTGAGGAAGGAGGGAATGGAGGGAAAAGGGATATTGTCTATAGTATAAAGGTCAAGTTTTTTAAATGTTAAACACCTAGGAATACTCTTTCTTACACAAAGAAATGTATTTTCCCAAATATTTTGGAACATGTAGTCCTCTCAGTCTGTCTTTTGTTTTCATGGTTATGGAGATAGATATGTTTCATTACTATGAACAATGATTGTAGTTTTTTAGAGTACAAGGTGATAAATGGAAACTGACACTCAGCCCCAATGTCAGGGAGACAATCGGGAGTGATGGGACAAGGGCTAATGGGGGAGTCCGTGCCCTATAGAAATAGTCACAAGCTATTATTTACACTGGCAATTGTAATGTACAGTGTTACCACGATGCATTTTGTTATAATTTACAAATATATGCTGTTGGTTGGATTGTGTCAGTACTAATGTCAATTCTCTGATATTCATCCAACGTCTTTGAAATTAGCCCCAAAGTGTTACTGATTCAAATAATCACACTTTCCACAGAAAACCTGGTTTCCTGAATAACAGTGAGGGAATCTAGGGGCCTTGGTATAAACAGCTCTGGAAAGACTTGAGTTCTATATCGAGACCAGTTTTAACTGGCGATGGTGGGCTGATGTTACCTGACCAAGACCAGATTTCATTTCAGTTAATTAAACGAACACTTGATGAGGTGAGAGGAGAACGAGCAGTGTTTTGTGTAGAACTTGGAGAACATGCACAGATAAACAATAACAATGTCCTAATGGGGAAAGGTGCCCCGATTTCCCAAAAGTCGTCTTGTTTTTGAACTTTAAGACATCTTACATTAGTAGGTAGCTATTAAGGCAGGATGCATTTGCATATTTGAATATATTTGCAACTGTGCAAGGATATCTGTTAGTGTATGGTTTCCTTTCTAAACAAGACCAATGGCAGGTGTCTAACAAGGACAACTGTCCATGGAGACTTGCTATCCTGGAAGTCAGCTGGAGAAGATTGTGGTCTAATCTACCCCATATGTCTAAATCCCATTTCCCTTTAGTAACTTAGAACCCATTTCATAGTATACATTATTCATACACTCATCAATACTCTTCTGAGTTTATATTTTCAACTGGTACTGCCTCTAGGGACAGCATTCTAGTGTTTAAGAGTGTAGATTCGCGGTTAAGAGCATGGCTCTGGGGCTGCTACCTGAGCAGGTCCTACACAAGGCATTGTGCACTTAGACAAAGGTGTTCCTTCTGAGCTCTGCCACTAGGAAGGCACGGCCCTCAGACAGAGCCGGGGCTGGATTCAGCACCCTCCATCCCTCTCGTCCAGGTACCTTCATGCAATGCATGCACTGTTCAGAGATGTAGAATAGCTATGTACTTGAGTTAAATCCCCTTCTGGGGTAAGTTGCATTTCCCTGCTTCAGTTTCCTACTCTTCACATGAGGGTAAAAGTAGTGCCTGTATATTACATTTATGAATGGAGAGTGTGGAGAACAGCATTCGGAACCTAGCAAGAGCTCAGTAAGTCATGGCCATTACTATGAGGAGTTAGAGATGAGGAGTAGGAAGGGTCAACCTGTGGTCCTCGGGCTCCATTCGTATGAGAGGATGGTTTCCATGATTTGATCAAAGTAGCCGTGCTTCTGACTGGCTCAGCTTTGAGGTCCAGAACACCAGTTAAGAAACATTTTGCACTTCATGGTGTAATGCAAAGAGAAGAAGATTTGGAGTAGGAAGGCCTGGCTTCGAGCCCCAGTTCTACCAATTTCAGTTTTTGCATATAGGAATCAGGTGAGAAAAGGAACTGCTGCTCAGGATGTTCGTGTTCACTAAGAGGGGGTGAGGGGTGAATCCGGATGCACTGAAGGACTCACGGATGTGTGGTTTCATCTCACTGTGAGGTCGCATAGGGTCTTAGACCAAGTGTTCACTCCACGAACCAGGCACCAGCTTGCAAACCACTGGCCCTTTTGTGAGTCAATCATTTTGGTGGTTCCAAGGGACTTTTTTTTTTTTTTTTTAATGGGTTAGTCAGAAGAAAATTTCTGGATTTTGGCAGTGAGACACCTCATAATAATGAGTAATTCTAATAAGACATAATCCCTGCCACTCGCGAACACTGAGATTGGGCAAGTCAGTGGGGCTATCCCTCCAAAATAGTGCTTGCTCGGATTCAAATGAAATAATTACTCAAAAGAGTTTTGTTTTGTTTTTTCTTTTTCTTTTAAACAAAGGAATGTGATCAAAGAGAAAACCCTGTTGAATCATCATTATTACTCTTTTTGAATTTTGAAAACCGAGAGGAAGGAGAGTTCTGTGGAACTGAGTCATCACCCCCTGCGTGTCTCCACTGGGCTCTGTGCTGTAGTGACGGACGTTGAACTTGGGGAATGGGGTTGAAGGCAGTCCCATTTTCACATCGTCAGAATCTCCTAGCATCTGCCAAGTCTCGTCAAAACTGCGGGGATTTGTTCAAATCATGCATGTCACTAACATCTTCAAAGAAACAAAATAGCTAATGTACACCTTGACCGTCATTACTTTTGGGAGAGCTGCCCATTGTAAAATCCAGTGCGGTGGTTTCACTGAATTGCCCTGTGAAACCTGAAGTGTGGAGAGAGAGGGAGAGGGAGAGGGAGAGAGACAGACAGACAGACAGACCAGTTAATGGCAATTCTGTGTATGGTGAATGAGGACTGTGTGATATAGGGAAAGCCAAGAAGAGAAAGAGTAAGAATTAAGGATGCTAAAAGGAACAAAGCAATGCTGGAGAGATCTGACACAGACCTCAGAATGGCACTGAATGCTTCCATTTAAATGTGTCTGCATTTCATCAAAAGGAAATCGATTTTCACCTTCTCTAAAATGGCTAACAAATTAATTGAAAGTTTGGCAGAACTTCTACTTTTCTACCATGAAAAGCATATATATATATATGTATACACACACATACATACATACACACATACACCCCTTCATGTAACTCAGAAACTGTTTGAACTTGAGAGAATTGTTTCCTTTCCCCTTATATTGGATGGCAGCCAACATTCCTGACTGTTATTGAACATGGTATCAAAAGAATGTTCCTGAAGTCTGTAGCCAGTGACCTTTATAATCACTGTACACTTTTGATGGGAAAGTGTTTACCACAATACATCAATAATCTCGTTTTTAGCCTTCGCCTCGGCGACAGGCCAGCTAGCACAATGGTGCCCTGTACTGTATTTATTTATTAAAAAATAAATGCACATGAGAACCCCTTCTATTTTTATTGTAGACTCTGGTTGTTTGGAGAACATTACACGTGGACAAAGGTTTTAATTAGAAAAGGGCAATGCTGCTTCTGCAGGGCCACTGGGTAACTGAAGAGAGGTGTTGGAGATGTAAAGAGAGGCCAGCTGATGTCTCAGGTGGAGTCTACCGGCATGCAGTTGTCGGATGAGCTCGCTCGCTCTTTTTTTTTTTTTTTTTTTTTTGCCTTTTCTGTATTTTCATCACTCATTCATTTATTTATTCGTCCATTCACTCACTCATTCATCCATCAAACAGATATTAAGTGCTTGCCACGTTTTTCTTATTACTGAAGATGCAGAAATATATGACATCATCCCTATGTTTGAGAGACTGGGTTCAGCAAGAATCTGCACAGATGTTTAAAACTGAAATTAGTTTCTTGGTTTTTGTTCCGACTTAATGAGAGAGGCTTTGAAACGCAGATTGACTTGGCTGTGCCCTCTATGGAGAATTGTTATTGGTGCTATATGGGGATTATATCATTATGGATTGTCTACCCTCTCATCCTAAGCCATAGGTGATTTGAGAGTCTGCCCCAGGCTGGGGTTTGATAGCCTGGAAGTGAGCACAGGAATGGGGCCAGGCTGCTCCCCAGCTGTGGGCAGTGACACAAAAGGGGTCAGAGTGTGACCCCCTCAGAGACTCAGAAATCGGGTTCAAGGCAGGGTCTTCATCTGGGACAGTGAACAGCGGCACCTCCTCAAATATATTAACTGGTTCCAGCCGTGTTCTGTGTACTAGGCTCTCTAACTGCGGGGGTCTGGGTACAGGCTCAGCCGAGTCCTCCATTATTTTTAAATGTGATATTTCATTTTTATTATGTTAATAATTAATAATATGAAAATAAAATCTTAATGCAAGTTATTCTGGGTTATTGGCATGACCACCGTATGGCTGACCCCCGGTGTTAGTGCTCAGGTCCCTTGTAGTTATGACCGATGGCTCCCCACTGAGGGAAACTTGAATACACAATAGATGCATTTGGTCAAAGGAAGGTCCCTTAATTTCACAACATACTACACAAGGTTTTCTGAATTCGAATAGGGGGAAATTCGAGTCACTGCATTGCATAAGGAAAGGTGATGATGCCCCAGCTGAAATCCAGAGAACCTGTGCCCTGTTCCGATGCAAGTAACAGTTTACTGTCAACAAAACCTCATCACTCACAATAAGTTAATGAGGGGTCTTCAGACTTTTATTGGTTTTATAATTTGGTTTTCTACTTGTAAATGAGCTTTGCGCATAAGAAGTTTATACCTGGATTTATGAATGTATTTAAATAACACCATTTTTTTTTTTTTAAAGGTAGTACGAAGGGGTTGTGAGAATGTTTCTGTCTTTAGGGTTCATAGTTTACATTTGGGAAACTAAGAGAGAAGAGACTACAAAAGATGACCCTGAGCTGCTCTCCCTCAAGCCTCCCCTAAATTCTTGAAGTTAATGATTAATGTTCTCAGCAAACAACGCCTTTGCAATAGTCACGAATACAGTTCTGAAGATTTAAATGTTTTCATAATAATACATTTATTTATATGGTTCAACGATTCAGTGATATTAAAAGGTACACAGCGGAAAATTTCTCAGCCCTGTTACCCAGTCTTGGTAACCACTGTATTCTTTGTTTGAGTATCTTCCCCAGATCCTTTTTGCATATACAAGCGAATACCAGGATATGGCGTTATCCCAGCCTTCCCCCAACCCTTTGTACAGAAAAGTTTTTCTGCGCCATCCTCTTTTCCCTGAGCAGTATATCTTCCTATATCAGGGCACAGCATGTCGTCATTCTTTTTCATTTTCACAGCTGCTATTATCCCATTATATGGCAATGCTGTATATTTAACCATTTCCTTATTAATAGACCTTATGGTATACATTTACTATACGTGTCTGTAAAATGTATAGACACTTATGTTATATATTTACTATAAAATTGATGCTGCAATAAATAACCTTGTTCGTGTCCTTTAGCCAAGTGCATCATGTCTGCAGAATAAATATCAAGAAGTGGAATTGCAGGACCATTGGGTACATGCCTGTGGAATGGTGATAGATAATTACCAAATCACCCTCCTTTGGGGTTTTAGCAAGTTACACTCTCACAGCCGTATGTGAGGAGGGCCTGTTTTCCCAGCCTTGTTAAAGAGAATGCGTTATCAAACTTCAGATTCTTGTTGCTCTGATATGTGAAAATGGTGTCTCAGTTTATTTTTAAGGTACATTTCTTTCGTAAGTGATGTTGGACATTTTTCATGTGTTTACCAGCCATCTATTTCTTCTTCTGTAAACTGCCTGTTGTTCTTTTCCCACTTTTTATTGGATGGCTTCTCATTTTCTTACCAACATTTAGGAGCTATTTATATATCAGGGACGTGAGCCCTTGCCTGCGGTCTGAACTGCACCTTTTTTTCTTAGTTTGTCTTTTGAGTTAACTTACGGTGCTTTTGCCCTGTAGAAATATGGGGGTTTTGTGTGGAAGAGTATATCTTTTTTTATAAATGGTTTCTTGGTTGTGAATCATAGTTAAAAGCCTTTCCACCCTCAGATTCAAAGGGAATTTTGAAAAAGCCTTTCAAAAACATTTACTCACCAGTGCTTTCCTGGACTATATCACAGCCATGAGGCATCCAATTGGCGATGTCTCATCCTATGTCATTCTTGTCTGTGATAACTTCAGGGAGCTGGAGCTCGACGAGGATGTTTTCAGTTGCCTATTGAACCAGTAACAAACCAGCTCTGCCCTTAGTCTGTATCTTGTTTGAAGCTGGACAAGGATGTTTTCAGTTGCCTGTTGCAACAGTAACAAACCAGCTCTGCCCTTAGTCTGTATCTTGTTTGAAACTGGACTAGGATGTTTTCAGTTGCCTATTGCAACAGTAACAAACCAGCTCTGCCCTTAGTCTGTATCTTGTTTCCTTTTCTTGGCATTTTTTAAGAGGGTGGAAAGAGAGAAGGGTAGAGCAGAAATGACCAGCTGACCCTGGAAACTGCAGTGACTTTACATAAATCAGGCCGTTCATTACACAAATATCACTTGTTATTTTTGTGACTTTCATTATCTTAGGTTTATTGAGAAAGCAGCTCTACCTCTCTAGTTGAAAAGTAGCACTTTGGTCACCAAACTCAATGATTTATGGAGCCTATATTAATATGTTCTCATTTCGGTAATTCTGAGAGCCTGTCCAGATTGGAAGGAAGCTGTCCAAGATTGGGCAGTAGCGATGTGAATCCCGTTAGCCTGCGGACAGGTCTGTTGTGATGCCTCTCACATTAAACCCTTCAGGGAAGGCCATAACGATGAAGTCTGGACATCCTTTCTACTTACGCCAGTCACCCAGGGTCTTGAGAAGAGAAGAGAAGCTGAGAGTGCACAGCAGATGAGGGGTAATTACTAAGAGTTATTAGAGTTTGTAACTCCAGATGCCATAATCACTCAGACACAGTAAGGCCTTCTCATTTGAAAGGACTCTAATGAGTAGGTACTATGATTTCCATCATGCAGTGTAATTTGATAGTCTAAGAAAAAATGAAAAGCTCACCTCCCCCCAAAGGCGGCTGAAAGAAATCAAGAAGAAGAAGGAAAGGGGGTGGGGAGAAAGAGATAGAATGAGAGATGCTGAGAGAGAACCCCGAAGAGTAATTAGCCACAGTTCAGTGAACAGGGAGGAGAGTTACAGGTGGAATCCAATGTTCTGAGAAGGAAAGGAGCAGGAGGGTGGGAGGCACACCAGGAAGGGACGAGAGGGACATTTAGACAAATGGTACTGAGAGTCTTTTCAAAGTAAAATGTAAATGAATAGTAGCGTAGAGCAGAAAATAATGGTGTAATTGTTTTAATAATAGTTGAAGAGTGAAAGGTTTAGAATGGTATCATTTTTAAGAATTCTCATTAGACCAGAATCATAGTGTTATCTATCATATGTTATTTCCCAGACTAGTGATTCCTCAGTAAACCAATGGTTTCTTTCTTTTTTTTAAAAAATTTTTTTCCTTTATTGATTTTAGAGAGAAAGGAAGGGAGAGGAAGAGAGATAGAAACATCAATGAGAGAACATCAATTGGCCCCCTCCTGCATGTCCCCCACTGGGGATTGGGCCCACAACCTGGGCATGTGCCCTGACCAGGAATCGAACCGGCGAACTTTTGGTGCATGGGTCGATGCTCAACCACTGAGCCACACCAGCCGGGCAAACCAATGGTTTCTTAAGATCAGCATAACATTGTCACTGCTGGACACCAGGCATATGGGAAGTCCCTGTGCAGATGTTTGCTGGATGGATGGATGGATGGATGAATGAATGAATCTGGGGCATAGTTAGACCTCCGACATAAGTTCAGACTGAATAAAGATATTTATGGTCTTGGATTTATTATAACAGTGACTCACCTATCTGTTTGTAGAATCAGGTGGAAAGGTTAACGAAAACGGTTTCAACAACCACACTTGGGCTCTGTACACTGCCACTGTTCCTTCCGTATTTCCGAGTCTTTTTTTTTCTTCTTAACATTGCTGGGGAATGAATGAATGAGTTGAAAAATTATCAGCCATCCATGGACCTTCTCAAATGACCAAACACCTTTTTTAGTCATGGCATCTGTGGTGGTCACTTGAAGAGAAGAGCACTTGGTTCACATGCCTAGGTGATATTGTGTTCCCTGCCTTGCCTTCTTGCCACTGGAGTTATTCTGATTGGTGAAGGTTGGCCTGAGTAAACCTCTCATCTGCCAAAGGTCTTCTGCTACTGTGGATTGGACATCAGTAATTACTTCCATTGATTGAAAAACAGGCCCCAGGCCTGTGGGAATCCAGGACAGGGGAGGGGATCAGTGCTGAGTTGGCGATGGACAGGCCAGACCTGGGAGAATGGAACTAGGAACTTAGACCCACTGAGGCTAAGCATGGTGTCTGAGGGTCTCAGCAGAAAGCAGCCAGTTAAGGCCTAGGCAGAGATGAGCTGGTGTTATCAAGAAGGGGGATTGTGTGCTAAGGGAATTGGGATGTTGGGCAAGATACCAAGACAGACGTTCAGCCACTGGAGAATGATTCCAGACACGGGGTCAAAATGATCCATAAGTTGGAGTTTCCTCAGATACTCTTTGACACAAGAGAGAGCCTATAGCCCTGCGCCAGTGTTTCATGTTCCCCCACTCGGGGATTTGGGAAGATGAAGAAAGGGGATGAAGGAGTTCATTGGGACCATTGCAGGCTCACAAGCTGGGAGGCTAGATCAGAGTCAGAAGTAAGCTAACCAGGACTCCCAGCATCTTACGGTTTCCAAGGTTATGCCTATTGCACGTAATTCATCTTAAGGGTGACGCATCTTTATTTATGAAAATTTCTTAGCAGTCTTACAAGTAGGGGTTGAAGAGAATACCACCATTTTTATAGATTGTTAGTAAAACACAATAAAGGAAATAGAAGGATGCTGGATGCTGTGGCATCTAACGTAGATAAGGACGGAAATAAGGATGTAGTGTCTGGAAGCTAGAGACAGTCCCAATTATTATTCTTTCCATGTGTACTGTTTCCCTCTGAGCATCCTCCACACACTTAAAGACATTATTCTAGAAGCCAGTGCAATGAAACCACCACAGGCTTCGGAGTCCTGCCGCCCTAGGCCCGAAGCTGATGCGTGGGCAGTCACTTCTCTGAGCCCCAGTGTCCTCTTCCATCCACCAGGGACAGTCATGTACATGTCCTAGGGTGGTGTGAGCATTAAGGTCAAAATGCATGCAAACTGATCAGGAAAGCAGCTGGCCTATGGTCACTGCTGTTGGCTGTTTTTGGTGATACTGGTTGTTTTTTGAAGGGTCCCATTGAAATAATATATGTATGCTTGGCATATATATTGCATTTTCATTTTATTTCTCTAACCAGAGTGTGACCAAGGCTTCTGGTGGAAATGTGAACTCTGGTCCCAAGACCCTTAGGGTCTCTAGAGCCTTCCCCATGTGTTGGGTATAGTTATCCGGGCTAGTTAGGTGCCAGGGTAATTCTGGAAACTTCCTTTGAAGGCTGCCTGAGCTATATAGTGAGGACACTTATCTGGGAGAGAGCACCTTCTGGACCAGGAAAGGAGCTGTTTGCTGATTGGCCCACAGAGGTTTCCTCTGGGTGCGCCCATGGAGCTGGTCTGTGGTCCAGCTAACAAGGGTCCAGCGTTCCCTTCTAGAGAATAAACAGAATAGTAAACTTACTGAGGCTCAAACTTGCCACTGTTGTTAAGCTTATGGGTCACCTTGGAAACCAACTCTTCAAAGCCTAGTGCCCTGGGGCAGAGTAGATTAAGAAGGCCAAGTTTGTACTTTATTTTCTCATTCTAAGTAAATACCCATTTTCTCAAAAAAAGAAGAGGAAGAGGAAGAAGAAGGCTTCCCTTTAATAGAAATGAAAACAGCAGAGAATTTGCCACCTTCCCTGGGGTGGCCTGTATTACAAGTAATACAGTGGTGGTATTCTCTTTGTCTGGCTGCACCTGGCGGTCCATGGCCCTTGTCACCTTGTGTGCGAAGCAGTGGAGTGGATGCGCTTGGACAATTAGACAGCATCTAGTATATGGACCCTGAACTAACAGAACAAATGATCATTTAAATAGTTGCTCTTTGTGTGTTCTGTGTCTGTCTGCCCAACCAGATCCTGTTCTCTAAGACAGCAGAGGTAGATTGTATTTCCAGTGCCCAGCAGAGTGTCCCCTTCACGGGTGCTCCGTGTCCGTTTCATGATGATAAGGATAACTTGTGCTTTCAGGAATGAGGCCGTCTTTATTCCCTCGCCTCTTCTAGACACTGAGAACCATGGTGACTGCTTACTAAGATTCAAAACATAACCTTGGCAAGCAGTTTTTCATCTAATGCTCAATCTCCTCTGTAATGCAAACAGAGGGAAGTGTATGACCTAAAGCTTTCTCACTCTGAAATTAAGCACTATTTAAAAAGAATACTGGATACATTACATGGCAAGATATTCCACAGTTTATGTAGCAATTCCATACTAGTATGTCATCTGATTTTCTCAGCAACCCTGGGAAGATAAACCATCTCTGACTTGAACTTAACTTTAGGCTCAGAGAGGCTAAGTGACTTGTCTGAAGTCACACAGCTCCTGCATGGGGAATGGGGAAGTTGAACCCATCACCTCTGACTACTTTGCACAATCCTGAGTGGGCTCTGCCATGTTAGAAACGTTCCTGTTTCCACCAAGGAACTAGACCAATGCAAACATCTAAATGTTTGCCTTGCATTGCTGGGTACTCTCCCAAATTGAAGTTAAAGGTTAGTTTTTCTAGGAGGTTCCCTAAAGATCTTTTTGGAAATGATTTGAAATATGCATGCTAGTAATTCCCTAATCATTGGGCTTACTCATTGTGAAAGTGTCTGGTCTGTGTGGTTCTTTATTCATTGAACCATCTGGGAGGGGTCAGGGAGCCTGAGACCCTGGGCATAGATTATATGGGGTGGCCCTGACCCACTTTTCCTCGGGGTCCATTCGAAGAGTGAGGAATAAGGATCAGAGATCCTAAAACTTTAACAAAGAAGAGATTTTGCTATCCTAATGAAAACTTTCCAGGAACTGGCACAGAGAAGCAAAGATCAGGCAAATGTCACATGAGTCAATTCCCGATGTACATATTCAGATCTGTTTCTTTTTTATAAGAAAAAGAACTATCCATTATTTTGTGTAAATGAAGTGGAGCATATTTATAGGTCAGCCAGGGAACTGCATACTGCTAGTTGAATGAGGAGAGTCTGCATCGAAGTTAACTGTAGAGAAACTTTGTCACGAGCTCTTACGGGAAAGGCTTCTTGTGCTTAGTTCAGCCTGACGCAGAGCTTCCCCCCATTTTCACATCTGCACACTTTGAAATAGTAGCGTTTGCAGGACCCAGGGGGTCAGGCCCACCCAGCTGCCCCAAGGGCTGAGGAATCTGCATGCGGCCACACTTATCGCCCTCTCCTGGAGCACCCCTGGGAAGAGGTGGCCTAATAGAGGCAGAGAATGAGGGGTGGGCCCCTGGGGACCCCTGGAGCCCAGCTTTCTGTCTCTCACGACTGCACTGTGTAGCACCCCGTGGAGACTCTGAGTGTCTGAAGCATATGTCTCTCCCAATCTTCTCACCTTCATGCCCTGCTGAGCTGTGGAAAGAATCAGTTTTCCTGATCCGTGTTCTAGATTTCTGAGGCCCTGGCTCTGGACCAGCAAAGGAGAAACCAGCGGGGAGGTGCCGCTGAGATGCTGCTGCACCAGCCTGCAGTGAGGGGCGGGGCTGCCCCAGCCTGCTGTGAGGGGCGTGGCTGCACCAGCCTGCAGTGAGGGGCGGGGCTGCACCAGCCTGCAGTGAGGGGCGTGGCTGCCCCAGCCTGCTGTGAGGGGCGGGGCTGCCCCAGCCTGCTGTGAGGGGCGGGGCTGCCCCAGCCTGCTGTGAGGGGCGGGGCTGCCCCAGCCTGCTGTGAGGGGCGGGGCTGCCCCAGCCTGCTGTGAGGGGCGTGGCTGCCTCAGTGTCTGGGCCCAGGATCTTGCTGGCTGTGGCGACAGCTGACATGCTGTTGGGAAATTGGGTTGATAGCCGTACATGAGATGTTGTCACAGTGGGAGAAGGGGAGTCGTGTGTAAGCGGATAAGGAGGGTGAACTTCCCACAAAGGAAAAATCATTGTCTCTCTCCAGTCCTTTATGTTGCAGCTGTCGAACAGGGTGGTCTGTGCAGTTTGAAGAAGCATCTTAAATGTCCGTTTGTAACTGGAAAATTTTTAAAAAGAAAACTTAGGCTTTTCCTCTTCTCCTTCCCTCCATCCTTAATACAAATGACAGAAAGGAAAGTTGGGGCAACTCCGTGTTTTTTGGAGTCAGAGCACATCGCTGTTGGGGGTGGCCCAGCAGTATCTGAGGGAGACAGTGCACCGTGGATCTTTATTCAGAGAGAGTATTGGCCGAGAAGCATTGGCAACAGAGGAATTGTTGCATGTGATTGCCTTTTTAAAAGTTTCAAAATATTTATTTTGATGTACTCTTTTGTTGTTGTTGCATCATTGTATTTCATTAAATCTGAAGAGAGAAACCAAAATATGAGGGTTTTTTAGAGCTCTCACTACTGTACCCTCAGTTTGAATGAGCATGGTGTGTTGTAATATGTATATATGCATATGTGTGTATATACATGTATGTGTACATGTTGTTTTCCTTAGCGATTAAGGAGCGAGGTACAGCGATGTAATTCCAGGTGCAAGAAATATAACAAGACCTCCATTATTTTAATGGCTCCCATTTGTTAATAAAATAATAATGTAAAAATAATGTGCCCCCTATTTCATCGTTGTCCATCAGTGTCTAACGGAAGGCTGAGGCCGGCACAGTGCTGATGTCAGGGTCTGGTAGTCATCCCGCTCTGTGTCTGTCTGTACCGCCTTGTTCACAGCAGGAAAAAAAAGCAACAGTTTCTTGGAAATGACTTCAAATCACTTTGCAAAGAAATGGCCCCCTGCCCCAGTGTTATTGTCAGTGATCCTTTTTTTTCCATCCATCATCAATATATATATATTTTTTAATTTAGTTTTTGTTTCCTTTATTGATTTTAGAGAGAGAGGAACATTGATGAGAGAGAACATTGATTGGCTGCCTCCTGCATGCCCCCCACTGGGGATTGGGCCCACAACCTGGGCATGTGGCATGACCGGGAATCGAACTAGTGACCTCTTGGTGCATGGGTCAACACTCAACCACTGAGCCACACCAGCCGGGCCATCATCAATATTTTTTCAGAATAGTTTACAAGTTATTTCTAGGCTGTCCCTGAACTATTTCTTAGGAAATCTCAATTAGATCTACTGTATTCCATAAGGGACTCATGTACATTTACAGGTTATTTACGTATATTGAGAAATTCATGTTATCATAGACCACTTGACAAAATAAGGACCTTACCCTGCCACTGCACCTGACTTTGCAGTCAAACCATCTATGGCTGCTTGTTTGGTTTCCCCTACTGGCTGGTGCCATGAGTTCTCTTTATTTTCACGTCATTCCAGCTCAATGTTCTCTTTAAAGGCTTTTTCTGGCCCTTCTGTGAAGCTTGCTCTCACTTGCAAACTGAAATATCTCTGTGAAATATCTTAGTCTGATCCAGATGACTTAGTGCGAAGCTAGAACTGTAATTCTTCTGAAGAGGGAATGCAAGGGGAGTTTCATGCCCTCTGAGTGGTGTAAGGTCAAGCAAGACTCCCAGTAATCCAGCCTGGCTGTTCCTGTCTCTCTCCCCTGTAAATAGCGTGATGGTTTTAATTACAGTTCTGTAGTCACTATTTATATCTATTCTGGAATATTTGGCTGCAAGGCTGGAAAGCATATTATTAAGTTGTTCTTAATGCCTTGATACTTTGTTATATAACACTTATCACTGTCCTACCGAAGGGGATGTTTACTCAGAGTCCCTCTTATATGGAGCCAGGAGGGTTAGCTAGGATGTTAACTGGGTGCCTTTGGTTGCAAGGAACAGAGACCCAAGTTACCTCAAGTACCTGGTTTTGTGGCCAAGATCCGTGGGAATTGGAACTAGACCTGCAAAGCCTACAGGAAGCAAGACAGCGCAGGGAAGTGGCCCCTCCCCTCTTAGCTCCTAGGGATCGCATGGATCACACGGTCACTTGTCCGCCCTCCACACTCTGCCCCTGCTCTTCTTGCTCATGCCTGGCTTTCTCAGCCTCTGCTTTATCCTTTACCTCAGTGTTGCTGCTTCTGAGTAACCTGGCGTGTGTGCTACATCCCTTGCCATGGAATCTTTCCTCTTCTTGGCTTTTCTCTTAGCATTTCTCAGCTCAGAGTCCCTTGAGAGGGTGTGCTGGGCCCACCTCAACCTTCACACTAGGCACATTGAGCCCTGTGTATTTGCTCTGACCATAGTCCCTGGTGAAAGGCAGCCTTTTTTGTACGATGTGACATTCCTCCTTGTCACCCCCAAACACAGCATGCTAAGGGTGACCAGTTCGTAGGGTAGCCAGTGCCCATTACAGAATAATGAGAGCTGATTCGGTACGAAGTTTCATCTTTTATAAAATCTTATAGCAGTTATCTTCATTATGATAAAATATTATTCCTTTATTTTTTATTGTTACTTTATAATACATGCCTGTTATAAATAATTATAAGAGCACAAAATTTTATAAAATATGGTTCCAACAGCATAACAACTACTTTTTAAAATACAGTTCTGATATCAAGAGTCCCTGATTTCTTCCCTTTGGGGTGTCTCCCATATCAATGTCATTCCCCAGAGCTAACCATGACGGACAATTTAATGTATATCCTTTCAGGCATTTCTTATATAGATATAAGCACATATAGCCTCTTTTTTTTTTTTCTTTTTTCTTTTTTGCATTGCTTATATATAACCAAAAGCAATACTAGGGTGAAAGTAATGAACACTCATGATGAAAGTAGCAAAACTCAGTGATAGAAGTAGTGAAACCAGTTTCACTTCATTTGATATTTGTAGTGTTTATTTGGGGGCTATCCGCTTCCTGACTCAAGATAAGCTGGTTGTTACTCACCCCGTTCCTACAACTGGATTGAACAGTATAGGACCGAGGATAGGAATATGTATCAGTGTGTAGCATTGTGCTTCATATACTAGAGGGAAAGAAATGAACTTAAAAAAATGTCTAAAAGGCAAAGGCCCGGTCCCTCTCCACTGAAGTGTTCTTGAGGATAACAGTCATTTAGATACTGACTCCTAGCTGGCGTGTTGTGTTCTAGCAGAAGATTACTAACCTGTGGTTATCTGCAGTGGACTAGCAGCTTTATGGTAAACACAGTAGCCATGTATTTACTGGACGGCATGATCTCGCTCTGAGCAAAGAAAGCCCGAAGTAGAAGGGTGGAAGCAATTGAGAAAACAAAAAAAAAATTTTGTTGTTGTTTGTTTACATCATAGAAGTATTGAATGTCCATTGGAGAAATTTTTGAAAACATGAAAGAAAAGAAAATTAACATTTTGGATTTCTGGATACACCAATCACTGTGGTTATACCAATATGTTAATTTTTTTAATCTTTAAAAATTATACATAGGTTATCATTTTTAATATAGATATATTATACTTATATTTTCACAGATTAGGATTATATAGAACAAAAATTATAGTTTTGTGCTTTTCCCCCCCATGTAACATACTAGATGCATTTTGCCGTGCCATTAAATAATTATTTGAGGGGAGGAGGGTGTCACTGGGGGGAAAGAGGAGAAATATCTGTAACAAAAATAAACTGATAAATTAGTTTAAAAATTATTTGAGGACATGATTTTAAATGTTTAAATATCATTATAGAGAGGTCCTATAATTTACTTAGACATTCTAGGTCTTTCCTAAATGTAATTTGAAGCTCATAATTGTTTCTATTTCTTAATATTATTTCATTGTTGGAGAAGGTTCCATGACTGAGAAGGGCTGGCATTCAGCTGTGGGCAGTACGTGGTTCCTGCAAATACCCCCTGGCAGAGGGGTCCAGGGGCATTCAGGTGCCCCGGCGGGCACTGTGGTGGGCTTCACTGCTGGGGAAGGCTCCTTGGAGGAATTGATCACACAGGTGCCTGGAGTGTGTTTGGAATAAATTCAGTCCATTGTACTCTTCGGTCTGTTTGAGAGCAGACTTGAATCCCTGACAAAGGTCTGAAAACAACAAACTTGTCTGTGGGGATGGAGTCACCGTGGGTGGCACCGCTGGGATCAAGGTCAGCCTGCCGGGTATGTGGCCTGTCTTGTTGCACAGGGACTTAGTTTGATGTTCTGTGGCTGTCTTGAAATCCTTAAGAGTTTTTTTAGCAGGACCTACACTTTCATTTTGTACAGGGCCTTGCAAATTCTGTAGCTGGTCCTCACTCGGCTGTACAGTAAGGTCGAAAGGAAGTATTTTAATGACTCCTTCCCAGACCATGCCCCACGGAGGAGGAGAAATCACTTCGAGCTGCCCTCCCTTTTTGCAGGAGGAGGTGTGTGTGACTTTAAGAGGCTGGCGCAGAGGAGGAAGTGGAGCAGCTCCTGGTCTGGCCTTCTGGGTGCCTGGGAGATTGGAGCACACATATTAATAGGCTGCATGACAAAGGCTTGGCAGAGAAACTGCTCTTCAGCTTTCAGTCTTCTGTTGGCTCAGTGATAACCCAGCCTGTGCTTTATCTTTGGGGATGGACAATAGGAACGTCCTGACTTCTTTCTCTCCTTTTTGAGCCCTTCCTGGGTCTTACAGGAGAAGCATGAATGGCAAAGACCCTGTGATCAAGAAGTGGTTTGAAATGCTATGGAGGGGAGCTTCACCTCCCCTCGTCATTCTGCCCCGCCCTTGAGCCTGCCCCCCTCTTAGTAAGAGAAGAGTCGGGGGTCTCACAGGGACCACCCACTGCACTCGTCCACATTCTCCACGCTCTAAACCAATGCCCCTTGGGATAGACAGTGAAAACCTTATGCCTCCCCTGTCCATGTCTTGCTTTCCACTGAGAACTGATTGTGTTGAGTTTTATTTTATTTTGTAGTGGGAAAATAATTTTTTTCACTTCCCAAATAAAAAGTCATATTATGGAATTGAATGTTCTCTTTAAAACTATGCATATGACCGTAATAAACACTGTCCCCGGAAGTGACTGCCTCGCCTTCCCACCTGTGGGTTCCCACTGCCTTGAGCTGAAGAACAGAAATTGAGGTTGAGCGTTTAGAAACCTAGAGCAAATTGCCTGTTGAAATCAATGATAAAAACATTGGAGGCTTGTGTTTTCTTTGTCTTTTTTCACATCCTATAAGTATATTTTTTAATCTTCACCCGAGGATGTGTCTTATTGATTTTTAGAGAGAGGAGAGGGGAGAGAGAGGAGGAGAAAGAGAAACATTGATGAGAGAGGAACATCGATCGGTTGCCCCCTATATGCTCCCTGACTGGGGATGAACTCACTGCAACCAACTGGGCCACCTGGCCAGGGCCTATAAATATTTGTGTGTGTGTGTGTGTGTGTGTGTGTATGTGTTTCATATGCACCTTATTTTACAAAAGTATCTGCCACAGATTGGAAACTAAAAAACAAACAAACAGAAACTGACTCAACCATAAATAGTTTGAGAAACACTGTCCTAATTGATGGAGTCAGCAATGTATTCTTTTTGCTACTAGATTCCTCATTAATTCATCTTCCCACAAAGATGTGTGTGTGAGAGAGAGAGAGAGAGAGAGAAAGAGAGAGAAAAGGAGAGATACACTTGTCTTATTTAAGGCAGCCATGATCTACTTCTCCTGGAATGGTGTCATGAGAGGCAGCTATTTTTTTTAAATATGTTTTTATTGGTTTTTTTAGAGAGAGATAGAAACATTGATGTGAGAGAGAAACATCTATCAGTTGCCTCCAGCATACCCCGTACTGGGGATCGAGCTCACAACCCCAGCATGTGCCCTGAGCGGGAATCAAACCGGGACCTCTCAGTCCATGGGACGACGCTCAATCCACTGAGCCACACTGGCCGGGCCAGAGGCAGCTATTAAAGTTGAGAGGAAAGTGTTTTGGATGATCTGTTCAAACCAGCAACGGTGGTTTGAATAATGGTTGAGAGTTTTACAGAAATATGTTAGAGGGGTTGGAGAATGTGCAATCCTTAGGAAAAGAAAACAATCCCAGTCTATTCTGCACTGAAGGCGGAATCCCATTGTGGGATTGGCCTCCCCTTGTAGCCAGTAGTACCCATGCGGTTATGCTCTTAGATTATGAAACTAAGAAAAACTTATTGCGCCCATCTCCAGCCCCAGCACCTCTCCCAACAGACCTGCCATGTTCTCACTTCTGTGCTCCTAACACAGAGAGCAGCCATCACCTGCATTTCTCCCACACATACCGTGGCTGGCCTTCCATAGCTCGTGTGTACCTCCACACTGTGCATGGTGATGCTAGAACTCAGGTGCATTTTTGGGGGCGGAGCTGACCCTCACCTGGCAACGCCAGCATTCCCCTTTACAGCTGTGTACACAGGACACTTTCCCGAATCTCTCCCCTGGTCCTCTGGCCAGTACAGTGTGCAAACTAGTGTTTACCAATCTGTGTGTTGGATGCAAGAATTTAAATTGGTTAATTAAATCTTTGGATTTTCCTGTTTTTTGACAACTGCTAATCTCTAGACTGTTTTCCAAAAGTAGGAGACTAGAGAAACTTGGGCTTTCCCTAAATGTCTCTGCTTTTGATCCAAGTTAATATAAATCTCAATATTCATTTTTAAAAAGTGACCAATTACTTCTGAAACGAGAGAATTTGATTTCACACAGTGCGAAGTTTCAGATGTGAGTTTGGTCTGAATTGCCTCAGCGTGTCTGAGACGGAGTTTTCCAACCTTCTTCCCAGGTCTTGGTCTCCATTCATTGTAAGATTCGTAGACAGTTTTAATTATTTAAGGCCAGTTTGCTAGAATTTAATATATTGGGTACTGTGGTACGAAGATGAATAAGCTCTGTAAATAAATCTTGGCTTCTCCAACGCCCATCACATTGAAAACCTTGTGGGCTGTCTTGTGAATATCCAGCATAATCTGCTGGACGCGAGAGTAGACTTCCAGAATTCCAAGATGAGTAAGGCCGTGTCTGCCCTGAAGGAGCTCATCGGTGACCTTGACCTGGATGTTGAGGGAAATAGACATTTGCCAGAAAGAGGGAAAAGAAAGGACATTTCCAATCAAGTACAACAGGAAAGACGAGTAACTCACAGAACAGGAAACTGGAATGGCCAGTACACTCAAGAATAATCAGAGAAATACAAATTTAAACAACACGTAGATAACATTTCTCACCCTTGAGATTGGCAAAAATAAAAAATGTTGATATTACTAAGTGTTGGAGACCTGGAGAAGCAGGTATTCCCTCGCCCACTGGCAGGAACGGAAATGCGGCGGAGTCTTGTTGGACAGCCGTCTTGGTGTATCTAACAAGGGTCAAACATGCACCTGCCCTCTGGCCCACCCAGTCCACTCTACAGAAATGTGCTCACTTGCTTCAGAATCAGGTGTAAAGAAAATAACTGGAGATAAACCCAAATGTCCTGTGTTAGGAAAATGGATAAGTGATGGTATATTTATACAGTGAAATATTATACAACATTTCAAATGAATAAATCATCCCTAATGGGGTCATGCAGGAGGTGGCCAATTGATATTCTCTTTCATCAATGTTTCTATCTCTCTCCTCTTCCTCTCTCTCTTAAATAAATAAAGAAAAAATATTAATATGAATAAATCAGATTTGCAAGTACAGCCTGGGTAAATTTTGCAGTCTTGTTATTGGGTAAGAAAAGTAGGTTGCAGAACGATACTTACTCTTTATCACTAACGTAAATTTAAAAATTCACCTCAGTGTTTAATCTATTTTTATGTACATACATGGGGCAAGAGAAGGGTAAGGGCCCGAATGGAAAGAATTCAGAGCGACTGGAGAATGGTGAATGGAGAGAGGGAAATAGGATTGAGGAGGCACAAGGGGACCTTTGCTGTGTGTTACGATTCCTTTCTTTAAAAAAAACAAAAACAAAAAACCAGACCTGAAGGACATAAGGTCAGATGTTAAAGTCAGAGTAGTGGTACATGAATTTTGTAATTTCCTATACTTTTCTGTGGTTTTGCTTATTTCATTAAACAATAGTGCTTAGCACCACCAGGCAGTCTCTGAGTGGTTATGATTATTGTTTCCATGTCAAGACTCAGGCTGAGGCCAACCCTACTCCCCAAACCACCCTGGCTTCGTCTTGGTAGATCTGGCTTCATCTCCCCCTGGCTGCAAGATGGAGGGAGCAGAGGGAGGTCAAGAGATCTTTAGGATTCTGTCCACTTTAACCTAAATTATCCCAAGATCATCAGTGGATTGGGCTTTGTCATGGACACATTCCTATGTGTCCAGCGCTGTCCTGACACACCCCTGCCCCAGCGGAGGTGCTGCCCCAGAGTGGAGACATGCCTCCATTTGCACCACACTCTAGTGCCCACGCCCAGGGGGGAAGCCGGACTGTACCAATCTTGCAGAGTGCTTTCTGAATCTGCTTGGAAACAGCACTGCTATGTTGCAAGATGCCCCCGAACTAATGTAACAGGTAGATGCAGAGAAGAGTTCTTTGGAGGGCCATCATTTGATTTAGTTATTTATCTCTATTTGATTATCTCTGATGATCAAAGATTGTTTAACACCCAAAATAGCTGACTAGGACAGCTGCTGAAACAATGCTTTGTGTGAGAATTGACGAAAGGTTCAGTATTTTGCCCTGGCCGGTTTGGCTCAGCAGTTAGAGCATCAGCCCGCAGACCAATGAGTGGAGGGTTCGATTCTGGTCAAGGGCACGTACCTCGGTTGCGGTTGGTCCTGGGCCTGGTCGGGTTGTGCAGGAGGCAGCCAGTCGATGTGTGTGTGTGTGTGTGTGTGTGTGTGTGTGTCTCTCCCTCCCTCCCTCCCACTCTATCTGATGATAAATAGAAAGGTATCCTCAGGTGAGGATTAAAAAAAAAAAGGAAGGTTCAGTATTTTGACAGCTGTTTCAGAGGTATGAGTAATAAGACTTCTAAGAAAATCCTGATTGCTGCTTTTTTTGGATTCTCGCCACCAGATTTCCCATCTTCTGGTGTTCTGTACACACAGAGGACTTGGGGGAGTATTTTCTCTTTCCCAAAGTCTTGACTCCTTGTATTCATAGAGGTTAGGCAGCACAGTGATAACTTCTTATTTAGGTTTTCAAAAAATACCTAACTTCTACAAATTGGTAGTTACAGAATAGTCCTGGGGATGTAAACTACAGCACAGGGAATATAGTCAATAGTATTGTAATAACTCCATATGGTGCCAGGTGGGTTAGGCTTATCAGGGGGACTTATATATGTCTAACCACTGTGCTGTACACCGGAATAAAATAAATATTGACTGTCCACTGTAACTGAAAAAAAAAAAAAAGCTAACTTCTCCATTCATTAAACATGTGCTCAGAACGTGTGCTCCAAGCAAATTGCAGGGCTTGGGAGCCTGAGAGAATTTATTGGACTCCACCATCCAGGAGCTGTTAGTCTGGAGAAAGGAGAAGAAATGGAAAAAGGCAAAATGTGCAAGTGATTTAAAAAAAATTTTTTCTTTATTGATTTTAGAGAGAGAGGAAGTGAGAGGGAGAGAGAGATAGAAACATCGATGAGAGAGAACATCGATTGGCTGCCTCCTGCATGCCTCCCACTGGGGATCAGGCCCACAACCTGGGCATGTGCCCTGACCGGGAATTGAACTGGCAACTTCTTGGTGCATGGGTCGATGCTCAACCACCGAGCCACACCGGCCGGGCTGTGCAAGTGATTTTAAAGAAATGCAATAGGTGTTACAGAAGCAAGACTTGGAGGGAGATCAGGTTAGAAAGGAGTGGCATTAGATAATTAGGAGTTTGTCATCTGAGGCCGTGGGAAGTGAGAGCTGACGACACGGACAACATTGTGAATGGAAGGAAAGGACTGGTCAGTGTCACCAAGTGAAAAGGACTTTCTAGGTTAATGTGGAAGAGTGAGGCCAACTGTTACCTCAGTTCACATATTACTTTTTCATTTGGATATCCAGTTTTCAAAGAATTTTCACAAAAATGTCCTAATTGAATGTGCACCTAATGTGAGTAGCGCAGTATTATGCTGTCTGTAACTTACTTGAAAATATTTCAGCATGGCCCGTTAGTTTCCATCTAAATCTCAGTGGACGTCGCGCCTGTGAATGCACACTTGGGATGGGTGAGCTGGCCTCTTATCGGAAGCCCTCACTCCAGGGCCTCTACTTTAAGGACCACAGTATTCTTTATCTCTGGGTGACACCAGAGGTTTTGTTTATCAGAATGATGGATGTTGGAGATGGATTTTTAAAAATAATTTTTTTATTTTCAATTACAGTTAACATACAATATTGTATTAGTTTCAGATGTACAACCTAGTATATCTGAAACTAATATACATGTCTAATATATATTAGACATGTATATAACTTACGGGATGATCACATGATATTTTCAGTACCCACTTTGAACCATACATAGTTATTACAATATTATTGATTATATTCCCTATACTGTACTTTATATCCCCAGGACTATTCTGTAACTACCAATTTGTACTTATTAATCCCTTCACCTTTTTCACCCATCCCCCAAACCCCCCTCCCATCTGGCCTGCAAAGTTTCTGTTGAGAAATCAGCTGACAGTCTTATGGGAACTCCCTGTAGGTAACTAACTGCTTTTCAGATACTCTCTTTGTCTTTAACCTTTGCCATTTTAATTATGATGTGTCTTGGTGTGGACCTCTTTGGGTTCATCTTGTTTGGGACTCTCTGTGCTTCCTGGACTTATATGTCTATTTTCTTCACCAGGTTAGGGAAGTTTTCTGTCATTATTTTTTCAAATAGATTTTCAATTTCTTGCTCTCTCTCTTCTCCTTCTGGCACCCCCTGATGCAAATGTTGGTACACTTGAAGTTGCCCCAGAAGCTCCTTAAACTACCCTTATTTACTTATTTTTGTGGATTCTTTTTTCTTTTTTGCTGTTCTGACTGGATGTTTCCCGCTTCCTTATCTTCCAAATTGCTGATTTGATCCTCTGCTTCATCTCCTTTACTATTGATTTCTTGTAATGTATTCTTCATTTCAGTTGTTACATTCTTCATTTCTGACTGGTTCTTTTTAATGTTTTCTATTTCCATTTTTGTATTTTCCCTCTCTTGTTGAAGTTCTCACTAAGTTCATCTACTCTTCCCCTCAGTTTATTGAGCATCCTTATAACCAGTGTTTTGAACTCTGCCTCTGGTAGATTTCTTGTCTCCATTTTGTTCAGTTCCTTTTCTAGAGTTTTATTCTGTCATTTGGACATGTTTCTTTGTCTCATTTTGGCTGCTTCCCTGTGTCTGTTTCTATATATTAGGTAGGGCTGCTATGTCTCCCAGTCTTGGTAGAGTGGCCTTATGTAGTAGGTGTCC
Organism: Tadarida brasiliensis; assembly: GCA_030848825.1. Taxonomy (NCBI): domain Eukaryota; kingdom Metazoa; phylum Chordata; class Mammalia; order Chiroptera; family Molossidae; genus Tadarida; species Tadarida brasiliensis. Next base: position 15,139,579 of record CM061259.1, on the reverse strand, counting down.
TGTAGGGGACAGTGGTACAGCCTCTCTGGTCACTTGAGCTGGGCATTCCAGGTATGCCTCCCTCCACCCCGTGGGCTGTGTACATCCTCCTGTTTTGTTGAGCCTTGATTGCTGTTAGCAGTCAATAGGAGGTATTTACACCCAGGCCAATGCAAGGACTGGCCACAGCCACCATGGTGGAGGATGTGCTGTGCAGGGGCTGACCCCACAGAGCAGGACTAGCTTCAGCAGGGTTCTGGTGCTTGCTGGGTCTGTCCCTTGAGTGTGTCACTTGTGCAGGAGGTTTGGGGATGCTTCGGCATGGTCTGAAGCTGTCCACTGGATGTGCTGGCTCTGGGGCCTCCTGGGAGATGCAGACCAAGGTCAGCTGCCACCTGTGTTCTGCCTGGGGCCACCTGGCATGAGCTACAAAGTGATCTGCAGATGGCTGCTACCTGTGCTGGGCTTAGAGGTGCCCAGGAGATGCCAAACTGCGAACTAAGGCCAGCTGCCACTAGTGCCAGGCCTGGGACCTCTTTGATAAAGGTAAGGGAGCACACCTGGGCCAGATGCTGCTTGTTTGAGAGATTTTAGGGAAGTCCACAGCACGAGTAAGTCAGGATCTTTGTATGGAACAGCAACTGGAAACAGCTTGGGTGGACCCAAAAGCTGGGTGGGGCAGGGTCTCAGACAATTACCAGGGTGGTTAGCCAGGTAATAAGCCAGGATGATGGAGACTTGGATATGATGTCTGTGAGGGGAGGGCTCAGCAAAGGAACAATGACTTCTTCCAGCACTTCTCTCTGGGAAAAAGCTGCCCTCCAGCCCTTGCTCGAATGCCAGACAACTCAGTTCTTCCCCCTGTGTCCCTGCTGCCCCCTCACTGGAGCTCAGAGCTAGTGGTTCTGAGTAAGTCTATGTGCAGGCCCTTTAAGAGGAATGCCTGGTACTCCAGCAGCCTCTGTCTCACTCAGCCTCAATCCCCACTGGTGTTTACAGTCAGAAGTTATGGGGACTTCTCTTCCTGGCACTGGATCCCTGGGCTGGTGGGCCTGGCGTGGGGTTTGGGTCCCTCACTCCTCAGGAGGTCCTCTGCAGCAGACATATCCCTCCCAGTTCTTATCTGCCACACCTGGGTGTGGGACCAGCCCGGTCTGCATCCCCGCCCCTCCTACCAGTCTTGGTGTGGCTTCTTTATTATATCCTCAGTTATAGGACTTCTGTTCAGCTACATTTCAGGCAGTTCTCGATGCTGGCTGTCGCGTGGTTTAGTTGTGGGTGTGGGAGGAGGCGAGTACCGCGTTTACTATACCGTCGTCTTGGCTGGAAGCCCCTGGAGATGGATTTTCATGGGGACATTTGTGGTGATCTAGATGTGTGGGTTGACAGGCACTTTTCAGAGGTCTTCCCTCCTTAGCGTTACTGAGTACAGAAGTCTAGTGACACATTAAGCCAGGGAAACTGAGGCTTAGGGAGGCTGAGTTTGAAAGCCGGAAGTGGCAGAGTCAGGAGTGGAGGATTCCAGAGTCTGCCTCTGTCAGTGCTCTGCCCAGAGGCTGCACTTGCCCTTGGACGATCTTTATCTCCCTGGACTCCGTCAGAGGCTCATTGAATCATGTAAGCTAATCCTCGACTGCAGCTCCCTGACCCCAGACTGAAGGTGGTGCCTCTTGGAACCGACCCATGTGCCACTGCCAGTACTGGGGGCATTGTATTTCTTCTTTTACTTGAAGAAGAGGGAAGGGTGATAAATATTCAGTTATCATGGGTGATGCTCTTGTATTTCTAATTGACATAGAAGGGAGTCCAGTTTAGCTGACACGCTTCTGCTTTTCCTATTAATATACTTTTCCACCTGCAGATAATTGAAAAGTAATTAGAGGTCTTTGCAGAAAATCCGAGCCACAGTAGAGCAAACAAAAATGCACACATGTGTGGCATTATGTGGAAACCCATCTCTTGAGAACTGCAGCCTCGAAGGATTTTATTTCCAATGGACTTCATACAGCCCAGAGCAAACCAGTGAATTAGCTTCTACTTCAGCCAGAGTTTGTCCTAGCGTGTTCAGGTCAGCTAGTGGTCACTGTGGTTTGGAGTAAACCTAAATTGATTCCTGTCCGTGGACAAAGACCAAGGACAACTGTAGGACTCCCCATGTTAACCTCCTTCAGGCTTCTTGATTAATAACCCTGGCTCAGGAAAGCAAGTGCTGTTACGGTCACTTTGCAACTGAGGCAGTCAAAGCAACGAGGAGCTAAATGGCCTGCCCACCCCACAGAACTGGCTTAACGGAGTCAGAGCCAGACTGAGCTCTTCTGAACTCCAGCTGACTCCTCCAAGGCTCTTTCCATGACCCCAGACCGCCGACCAGAAGGAAGTGAATTGCAATGGTATTGTGCATTTCAAGGTGTTAGTTCTCTGGTCAGAACCAACTATCAAGAGGACGTATCAAGAGATACTGGTGGTGACAGCTGCAGAAAAACGTGTGGTTCACATTCAGCGGAACTTCATGAAAAGCCTGCCAGGGGGCAGGTACTGAGCTTGGTGCTCTCCAGGGTGCTATTTATTTTCCACAGTGGTCAAGCCAGGGAGCTGGGGGCTTTCTGTCTTCCCCTCCCAGCCTGGAGCACCATCCATTCCACCCCAAAGGCATCCCGAGTAACCTTGCGATCTAAATAAAAGTCAAATTAGAATTCCCACACTGCCCCTGGAACGGGAACGCACTGAGGACACCCTTACACATTGCTCCCTCTTTCCTGCCCTTAGGCCTCCTGGTGGGTACCCTCGACGTTGTGCTGGACTCCAGTGCCCGGGTCGCTCCCTACCGAATCCTGTACCAGACTCCAGACTCCTTGGTGTATTGGACCATCGCCTGTGGTAAGTAGCACTATTTGGAAATACGGAGAAACGTTTCGATGAACAACGTTCTGCCAGAAGGGAAGGAACTTTGATTTGTGGAATGTAATCACTTGATATTGTAGGGTAGGTAACTGTAGCCATTTCAAAAGATGAACCCCCAAATCTCAATGCCTTAATACCAGAAAGGTTTTTTTCTCACTCTGGTGAAGTCTGGTTTGGATCCTGTGGCTTTCTCCATCTGTAGTGGCCTGGGACACAAAGCCTCCAAGGTCAACTTACAAGGGACAGGTGGGAGGTGGGGGCGCACCTGTGTCTAACTTCCTTGGCCCAGAAGTGTCACTGCTTTGTCACTCCACTGGCTAGAACTAGTCACATGGCCCCAACCTAACTTCAGGGGAAGCTAGGAAATGAAGAGGAACACATAGAATATTTGGGGGGACCAAGTAATGCTTATTGTAGCACAGGACTTCCTACTGAGCAGGGATTGTTTATTTCTGTAAAAATGTGCTGTACTTAACATGGCGGTAAACAAGTATGCTGCTACTGGGTCTCTCACAAGAACGTCCAATCCAAAGTGGCCAAGAGTGTTTCAGTTATTTGTTTGCATGCAGCTTTTCAAATTAGCTACAGGAAAAGCAAGAGCACTAAACACTTTTTTTTTTCTTTTCATTATTTTGCTTCCACTTTATTTTTTATTATTAATAGATGCTTTAAACAGTTTCGGATTTGTAGAAACTGTAAATAGTTTGGAGAATTCCCATATACCCTCCACATACATAGTTTCTCGTATTATTAACATCTATGGAACATTTATTCCAATTAATGGGCATATCGATACACCGTTACTAAATAAAGTCCATAGTTTATTTAGATTCCCTTAGTTTTTACCTAATGCCCTTTTTCTGTTCCAGGAGCCTCTCCAGTATACTATTTTATAGTTAGTTGTCATATCTCTTTAGGCTCCTCTTGGCTGTGGAAGTTTTTCAGAGTTTCCTTGTTTTTGATGATCCTGCCAGTTTTGAAGGATGCTGGTCAGGTATATTGTAGGGTGTTGTTTTACTGGAATTTAATGTTTTTTGATGATTAGGCTGGGATTTTTGTGAGGACGATCACAGAGATAAAGTGCTGTTTTCATCACATGATGTGAAGCAAGGGTACATACTATCCACGTGATTTATGACCGACCATGTTCTTGATCACCTTGCTGAAGTCCTGTGTTTCTTAGGTTTCTCCACTGTCAATTTATTTTTTCTTCCCTCTCCGTGCTGTCCTCTCCAGAAGGAAGTCGCCATGCTCAGCCCACACTTAAAGCATGAGGCGTTTTAGTTTATTCAATTATTTTTATCACTATGGAGTCATGAATATTTATTCTGTACTTTGGGGAGTTCTAATACTACTTTATTTATTTTGTTGCTCAAATCATTTCCGCTTTGGCCATTGAGAGCTCTTTTAGTTGACTTTATTCAGTTTTTAAATTGATCTCCGCTAGATAGGAAGTGCTATGCTGGGATGTGAAGATATAAAGATAATTAGATCCGGTCTCTGCTCTTGAGAACAAGAGGAAGAATTCAGTTACAGCCCCGTGGGAACAAGTACCCTCTAGTGCCATTTGATTGTGGGCGTCCAACTAAATCCAGGAATCTTGGCTGGCCTTCTGCATAGGTCGGGGGAGTTAGGGCTGTGATTTCAGGCTGCTGGAGGGCTGCAGTGCCCTAGGAATGGCTCCTCAAGGATTTCACAGTACCCCAAACTATAGTTGTATCCCTCTAAAGTTATCCTGGTTAAGATACAAACAGCCCCTTGAGAAACAATGGAATATGTCAGTCATGGTGCATTCTGGTGGATGAAGGGATGACATCAGGTTCGGGACATGGAGAAAACCACCTAGGAGTGAAGGAAGGGGGTTGGAGCGAGAGGGAGGGAATAAAGGATAAAGGCAGAGGGAAGCTGGGACCTGGAAGAAGACAGACTTAGCCGTGTAGCCCAGACGGAGTAAGATCTCGTTCCTCTGTGAGGTTCATTCAGTACAGAGTGAAATACTCAGTAGCTTCTGTAGAAGGGGAAGTGCCCTGTGCTCGTTGGTTGGGAAAGTATCATCTAGCTGGCAAGCTACTAGAATAGTGTTAACATAGACATTGTAGCCAGCAAGTGAAGAAGTGAAAAGCAAGGAAATTAGAAATCAGGCAGAGCCACTAAACCACGCAACTCAGCAAGGGTGTGGAAAGGACACTGACACATTCCCACTCGCCTCCAACCACTGTGCCCAGAGGCCTTGAGACCCCCTGGGGCCCGGAGCGCCTCTGATCTCTCCTGGGTACTCTCAGCTCCTGGCCTTCCCAGATCAATGGACATGGACAGTGATGGGAGCAGCTGGCTTGTGCCTCTGTGACCCCTCCTCTTCCCTGTCACCTGACATCACTACTCCTCGGTCTGTTTCTGGGACTTTGCCATTCTACGAAGCTGATCCTATGAATGCCCATATGGGAAAGAGCCCAGAGTTACAAAGCTGAATTATCCCGGAATGATTGGCCAAGCCAGGGCTAAGGAGCCCTAGGCAGTGAATGCTGATGGCATAATTTATGCCACAAAATGATGTATTTTCGTTTTCCCAGTAAGTGCTGCCTGTCACAACTGCATGATCTTATAATAAACCCGGGACAGGTTCGGCCTCTGTATCTATTGATTGCCTGTAGACAGGGCTCCAGAATTTCCTGTGGCAGACCCCACGGAAGTGACAGCCGTTGTGAAAGTCTCATTCACCCATTAGTTGTTCTTTCTTATCGATTTCTGTTTAAGCCCAAATTGCTGACGCCCTTTCATGAGAAGATTTTAAGAGCAGAAGTTGTACCTTAAAGAGTTCTCTGATATGCTGACCTTGTGATTTTAATGTTGGTGCGGCAGTCCATTGGGAGCTGTATTTATTTTCTTGAATTTCATGAATCATTGTTGTAAGAGAAGCTTCGGCAGAAAGGTGGGTGAGTCTAATTCACTGCCGTGTAGAATACAAACGATTCCAAAACCTTGTTCTATGCCACATCCTGCGAATCTCCCGTAGGTGTGAACTGGGTTAAAGGAAGTGTCCATTCCTTTGCCCTCCTTGACCTTCAGTGGACTCAAGTAAAAGGCAACCCCTTTGGCTGTCCCCACTAGAAGAACTAGAAGGTTCTAATAGAAAGAAGCGTTATACAGCCTTAGTGAAAACGTGGACACGTAGAAATGCAGGACATTGTCTAAAAAGGTGCTCTGGGACAGCTGGGGAAGAGAGTTATAGGCAGAAGGACAGAAGGTGCTGTTGACAGTTCCCTCTGGATACATCTGACCTTCGGACAGGCCTGGCAGGGAAATGGGATCGGGGTTATGTGTTTGATAGACGCCCACTGATAACACAGCCCGAGCAGGGCCTTGCTTCGTCTGCCCATTGATTTCATTTCCCTCTTTTTTGCCGTCCCAGAATCTCCTCTGGGCCTCGGTGGTCCTTTGTTTTAGAATGTAAGGTGTTAGCCACCACCTTGTTCAACACTTGTGATTTAATAGGATACAGGGTGAAAGTGAATTGCCCGAGTTCATTTTGCTAGTCATAGCCAGGTAATGCAGAGCGGAGACCAACGCTCAGGCATTCCCCATCCCAGCGCTCAGGCACTCCCCCATCCCAGCGCTCAGCCCCCATCCCAGCGCTCAGGCACGCCCCCATCCCAGCGCTCAGCCCCCACCCCAGCGCTCAGGCACTCCCCCATCCCAGCGCTCAGGCACTCCCCCATCCCAGCGCTCAGGCACTCCCCCATCCCAGCGCTCAGGCACTCCCCCATCCCAGCGCTCAGGCATGCCCCCGTCCCAGCGCTCAGGCACGCCCCCGTCCCAGGGCTCAGGCACGCCCCCGTCCCAGCGCTCAGGCACGCCCCCACCCCAGCGCTCAGGCATGCCCCCATCCCAGAGCTCAGGCACGCCCCCATCCCAGCGCTCAGGCACTCCCCCATCCCAGCGCTCAGGCACGCCCCCATCCCAGCGCTCAGGCACGCCCCCACCCCAGCGCTCAGGCACGCCCCCATCCCAGCGCTCAGGCACGCCCCCGTCCCAGCGCTCAGGCACGCCCCCACCCCAGCGCTCAGGCACGCCCCCATCCCAGCGCTCAGGCACGCCCCCATCCCAGCGCTCAGGCACGCCCCCATCCCAGCGCTCAGGCACGCCCCCACCCCAGCGCTCAGGCACGCCCCCATCCCAGCCAGTACTTTTTAAGCAGCACCATGCTGGTTTTTAGGATTACACATTCTTTTACTCAGCAGCTGGTCAGGCCCAGAATTTAATTAAAGATTGCTAATGGATTCTGCTTCTGCTATTCCTCTATAGTAGCTAGAGAAAATGTCAGGTAATTTAGTGGCCTTCCACATGAGAGACAGAGAATGTGGAATTTGGTCTGTATTTGACAATCCTTTCTTGGTCTGTGGACCTCAAGAACTAGTCTTGGATCCTTTAAAGAGCAGTTTAAAAAAAAAAAAAAACTTGCTTTTTCTCTACTTGGTTGGTTGCTTTTTAATCCCTAGGAGGTTGGGTGGGTTGGTTTTGCTTTATTTTGTTTCCTGCTGTATCATGAGTGATATTTCCTTTCACGTGTACACACAAATATACACCTACACATGTGTATACACACATTCTTGATCAGTGAGAATTTGCCCTGTAAGTTATCCTGGAATTCAGGTTTGGAAGTCAGTGCTGCAGTCTCAGAACCAAAATGTATTATTGATCATGCATCACAAAGAAACATCCACTGACTCCCATCCGTGGGGCCTTAAAGCCTTTCTTCTTGATCCTCAGAGACCAGATAGAACCAATTTGTGGGTCCATCTCAATGCTTCTTCCTTTTTATTTCAAGTAGACTTTATGCGATTTAAGACTCATTTCAAACTCGATGACAAATAAGGCTGAGGACGATTTAGTATTTTCCATCATCATACATAATGTTGAAATTTTGCCCAGATACATGCTCAGGGCCTGTGGCTAGTATTCTAAACAGGACCACTCCAGATGGTATTCAGATTCTCATTTTTCCAAAATTGATTTCTAAATAACATTAAGCCCATCAAGGCTTGGTCTAACTTTGGCCCCAGCGGGCGCTTTCATGTGGACTTCCTGTGAGGGGTTCTTGGACCCAGCGCCAGCTCACGCTGTCGTTCCGGCCGATTGCCCAGCCAGGTCAGCCGTGTTTCCTGCTGTCTCTCTGTAAATGAGTCCTTTCCAGAAGGGCGACAGCCAAGGCCTTTCCTTCTCTTCTGAGCGTCCGACACATTTTTCTCAAACTTCAGGTTAAATAAACCGGTCCCTCTTCAGAGTCAGGGCAAAAGGGCTTCCTTTTTTCTCACTTTAAGCAATAACAAAAGAAGAGTTCCAAGCTCTGAAATACTGCAGCCCTGGTCTTATTTCCTGGAGGCATGAAAGCACCATTTACGAGGAACATTTAGGATTCCAGCATGCTTCCTTTAGAGCCTCTCTGGTTCCTAAAGAGGGGTCTGGCGAAGGTGACAGTCCCAAACCGTTAACAGGACATTTGCTCTGTGATGGCTCAAAGGTAACGTGGACCCTTTGTTCTGGGGTGAGACGTGAACAGAATGGACACCTACTTTCAGAAATAGTTTTTACTACAATGACGTCTTCAGAATTTGTCTCCCCTGCTGGAGAAGGGCATCCAACTCTGCCTTAAACGTATCTTCACACTCTAGACTCCAGAACCTGGAACTGTGAGCACCTGTCCTCATTTACTCTGTGTGCATTTAGGAAAGTGTGCAGGAAATAGAAATGTAAAAGGCACATTTCCTTTACTCTCCCTGGAACTCTCTGTTGGCTGTTGACAGGAATCCATAGTGAATTCCCGAAACTGCTGCTAGCTGATGACATTTTCTTTCCTCAAATACTAGGTGGTGATAATGATTTTATATAATGGTGCACAGAGTTCTTCCTTATCTAGAACCCAGTCTTCTGGAACTTTGGAATCTCAGGTCTGGAGGTAGCCAGCAGAAACCTCCCCAAACTCTTTGGTGGTCCAGCAACAGGCCCAAAGCCCAGAGTAAGCTGCCAGAGTTGAAGACCTGGCGATACCGAGATTCGCGTCCCAGTTCCTGCCCTGTACGTGGGAGCAGTGAGTGGCTAGTGATAGCTCTGACCGGTCAGCCCTTTCATGTGGCGCTGGCAGGTGTGGGAGAAGCAACAGGAGATGGAGGACGGAAGAGAAACAGCACAAGCAGCTGTGATAGGAGGGGACCCGTGGTGGGAACTGAAGACAGAAATGTGGGGATGTATACTGCAGGCAGGGAGAATTAGAGAAGAGAGCCAGTGTGCACGTGGTGTCGGGTGGGGAAGGTGGAGATTGTGGAAATGTGGACAGTAGGGCAGGGAGGGGAGCAGGAGGTCCTGGGGCCACAGAGAAGGCGATAGGTGGGGAGACAGTGTGGCTAATAAAATTGAGTTTCAATACAAGCTAGCCATGTTGACCTTCATATGACGCCATAAAAATGGGAGATACAGGTACATGTCTGTGGAATGAGTGCATGCATGCACAGACCATTTCTACCCTGCGTGTGATTGGGGCAGTGCGCTTATATGAATATCTGCAAAAAGAACACTGAAGGCAGCATGTGCAAAGCTGAAGGCACACCTGTTCTGCCCTGCAACTTGGAGCTGATGGGCTTCTCCATCCAGGATAACTGAGGAATAGTGAGGTTGAACTGTGTGTGGTTGGATTCTGTGGCCAGTGGCCCAGGTACATGAAAGTCAAGGACCTGGGGTGACTGCCTGGTCAAAGGCAGACGTGGTGAGATACCAGGAACAGCCAGACTGCCCCAGCCGCACCAAGGGCACGTGTGAAAACCAGCTCTGATGGCACATCTGTGGTCAGCGCAGGCAGGGGCGGAGGAGAGACAGAAGCAGAGTGTGGGAACTGTGCTCAGGGGATTTGCAGAAGTGAAGCTGTCCTCTGATTCCCCAGGAGCGCCTCTGTCCCAAGGCGCGTGTATCGGTTGGACGGTGGGGTGGATGGAGGGCACGTGGCTGACGCTTACTCTGGGCACGACTCTTTGTATGTCACAACCATTCACAGCTGGTGACGGTAGTGAGTTTACAGACAAGGAAGGATGCACTGTGTTTTAAAATTTTTGAGTATTCATCAAAAAGTTTAAAATTTTTCTGATGGTTTTTAAAATTTTTTTCTTTAAATATTTTTTCTTTGTTGATTTTAGAGAGGAAGGGAGAGGGAAAGAGAGATAGAAACATCGATGAGAGAGAACATCGATTGGCTGCCTCCTGCATGCCCCCCACTGGGGATTGGGCCCACAACCTGGGCATGTGCCCTGACTGGGAATCCAACTGGTGACCTCTGGGTGCATGGGTTGACGCCCAACCAGTGAGCCACACTGGCCGGGCAACTATTTAAAATTTTTAAGCCTAAAGTATTTCAAGGCTCTCTGTCAAACTCCAGAATCACTCATTCCCTAAATATTCCAAATGGCATTGTTCTTTGCATCTGAAAAGTATTTTTCTACTTTCCGAAATGTATCTGTAGATATTATTCCTTGTCATTTTTACCACAATGTTCTGAGACGAGTAAGCTTTTGCTTTTCATTTGTCTCCATTTTACATGTAAAGAATTTGTGACAGAGAGCGATTAAGCAAAATGTTTAAAGTCACCCAACTGGCTGGCGGCAGAAGGGGAGGGGAACCAGGTATCCTGGGTTCTAGCTCTTGCTATGAAATTGTAACACAGAGTCACCGATTGCGGTTATGTGGGTGTCTATTGCCCCAATGAGTGAGCCAGGAAAAATGCCCAGGAGGGACCAGACAGAGTGTCCACAGGGCCGCCTCTCCACTCAGAAATACGCTTTTCTTCCTGTCCACAAGCGTTTCGTGTGGGCTGTTTTGGTGTTCAGGCTTAAAATAAAGGAAGATGAAGCTGGGTCTGGTTTGGTTTTGCCTCCTGTCACACAGTGGGTCTGAAAGCCCTCAAGCCCTCCTGGTCTTCTCTACGAGACTCTACTTCTGCTCCCACAGTTCGGAGCATCGCAGACACCCTTGTGTCTCCCACCTTTCTCCGTTAGGAATCAGAGTGAGATTCTGAGACATATCAATTACTTGGTAACAAAGAACAGAGAGAAGACATTTTTAAGAAATCAGTGAAAAGATAAATTGGCAATCGAAGGAGTGGCCTGAACGATGAACCAGTGGAATCACAAAATCATTCTTTAATTCTGCAGGAGTGGTGCACACAGTTTCTGTCTGTGATGTCATATCTATGATTCGATAGGATGTCTGTACAGTTTGTATCCATCATAGGCAGAGGAGGTATAAGACACTTTTTCTGCAAGATCATTACTAATTCCAGAGCAAGACAAAAGGGAAGGGATTTATCACGGTGTCCGTACAACCACGGAGGGTGTTCTCATTATGCCAGCGGTTGTGAGTAGAGGGCAGTGCTGGGGACACATGCTGCAAGGCTGGGGTTGTTTCAGTTGGGGGTTGCCGGGCGAGCTGACTTCTGCTTCTTCTTCCTGGCCAGAGTGGAGGGACTTGGCCGGCCGCTGCGAGGATGACCTCATCCCCTTACATTTCAAGGCAGCGATGCTCCTGAGAGCCCGGCTGCTATTCCCTAGCGACAGTCCATTTTCACATCGCATTCATAATGGAAGGGAGTGAGGATCCTTTTTTGCCCATGGCAGGAGGTGGTTACAGCAGATCTCTGGTGGCATACCAAAGCCCTCATGCGGCTGCAACTGAACCACTGTAACCCAGTCTCCTAACAAGGTCGATGCTACCTTGTGAGGTGCAGGTTCTAGGAGGGAGGACAGAGGAGGGAAGCGCTAACCTCCCCATCCAGAAGAGTGGATGGGGAGGTGCTGCTGCCTTCCCATCTGGAAGCGTGCTGAGAGATTCTGGACGCATCTCATCAGACTGGACCAAAAGCACGATACAGCAGGTCCCCAGTCGAGTCCTTGTAACATTGATGAGATGCTGTAGGAGCTTACTTGTTTCTGTCCATTAGCCTGTGATAAAACTGGTTTCGTGGTAGATCGTTTCACTCACTGTGGTCCTTACTCGTGGTCCTTCTGTGTGTCTCTGGAGGAGAGAAGCCATTTATCGGCAGAGCTGTTGGCACAATAGTCTCCTTGAGTGGCATTGACTGTTGAAGACATGAGCCTGGCTTTGTAGGTATCTTTAAAGTTCTGACATCCATTGTTATCATTTGACATCCACACAGGTGGCTCCAGAAAGGAAGTCACCGAGCACTGGGAGTGGCTGGAGCAGAACCTGCTGCAGACTCTGTCCATCTTTGAAAACGAGAACGACATCACCACGTTTGTGAGAGGGAAAATACAGGTAGGGCGGTTCCGTTTGTTCAGCTTTTTAATTGGAAATCATGTAATGCTTACAGACAAGTTCTAAAAATAGGCAGATATGTGTATTTTTATTTTTTCGTTTAAATGTGTACGCATGAGGCTTCATGGACACACTCCTTTGCATTTGCTTTTTCCACGTAGGGACTCCTGGGTAACACTCCACAGAGACTGTCCCCATGTTGTTGTTTTTAATTTTAATAGTTTTGTTCTTTATTTTGAAATTATTTTTAGATTTATAGAAGAGCTGCAAAGATAGAGCAGAGAATTCCCGTAGACCCTATACGCTCAGCTTCCCCAAATGTTAACGCGGTCTACAACCACGGTGTATTTACCAATACTGAGAAATTCACATCGACATGATATTGTTAGCTAAACTAAAGATTTTATTTGGATTTCATGAGTTTTTCCACTTCATATCCTCTTTCTATTCCATGATCGAATCCAGGATTCCATGTTGCATTTAGTTTATTATTTTTTTAAGCTGCGTTTTATGTGTGTATGCACCATGGATAATTCTGCCACTCTCCTATGCTTGGACATTTAAGCATTTTCTAACATTTTGCAATTATAAATAATGCTACAAACATAGATACATATATGTATTTTTGTATTGTTGGGGATGTATCTTTTTTTTTTTTTTATCCTCCCCGAGGACATTTTTGCATTCATCTTCAGATAGAGCAGGAGGGAAAGAGGGAGGAAGAGAGAGAGAGAAACATCGACGTGAAGGAGACACATCGTCTGGCTGCCACCCACACAACTCCAACCAGGGCCTGGGACAAACCAAAACCGAGGTATGTGCCCTTAGCGGGAACCCAACCCGGGACTCTCTGGACCGCGGGCCGACGCTCTAACTGCTGAGCCAAACCAGCCAGGGCAGGGGATGTATCTTTAAGATAAACTGGTAGAAGTGGGATTGCCAGGACACATGGTAAATGCGTGTGCCATTTTGCCAAATGTTGCCAAATTCCTCTCCCCAGAATGGTACCATTTTCATTCCCACTGGTAAGAATGGGAGTGTCTGTTTCCCCCCAGCTTCAGCAGCAAGGTGGATTGTCAAGCTGTTGAGTGTTTGCCAGTCCGATGGGGGAGAAATATTTTAGTGTTGTTTTAATTTGTATTTATCTCATTTATGAGTGAAATTGAGTATCTTCATATGTTTAAGGGCTGTTTTCATATCACTGTTTGCAGATTGTCTGCTCCTGTCTTTTATCTGTTTTTATGGGACTTTTAGTCTTATTTTTCTTTAATTTTTAAAAGTCCTTTTTCTATAAAGGTTAGTAGCCTTTTAGCGATGATGTATGTTGTAGATATTTTCTCTCAGTTTGTCATTTGTCTTTTGACTTTGCTCATGATAGTTTTTGCCATGCAAAGTTTAAATTTTATTTAGTCAAAATTAATACTTTTTTCTATTGCAACATCTGGAGTTTTAATCACAATGAAAAAGGCTTGCTTTGCGCCCAGGTTAAGGAGGAATTCTAGGAACTGATCTGACAGTGTGCTTCTCATTAAATTCCCACAGAATGGTCTATTTTTTTTTCTTCTACATTACATGAACATGTAGTAATTTTATACTCTGAGAAAGAAGAAAAAAACATACAAGTGGAATCTCTTTGTTCTTTATAGAGTCTGGTGTTTTTGAAGGAGAGAGCTGAATTTGAACTAAACCACAAAAAAATTAGGACTGAGATGAACAAAAGCACAATCAACCTCTTCCTTACTCCCACCCCACCCCTCAGAATGAGCATTTATTTACTTACTGCTTCAAGATTGCTGATTTCAGTTTCTTCTCCATCCTTATTAAAGAGATTGGAGGAGTAGTGAAGGTTATAAAAATGAGAAAGGAGACCTTGCAAATGGTCAGTGGAAGCTAGGAGGAGATGGCAGACTCCAGACCAAAAAAAAATTATTCTAGAATAATTGAGAGTTGTTTTATTGATGCAACCAATTAGATTTTATAACATCTTCATTTTGTTTCTAAGTCATGTATCTCAATTTTTGGGAAATAGTGGAAATGGAGAGAGTCTGAGGATCCCTAGTTTGGCCCTGCAGGTCGGGCGGGGTGGGAGGGGCAGCCGATTGGTGTAGGAAACCGAGGAAGCATCTCCTCTCTCCAGGAGCCCCTCAAGTTCTCAGTTACCTTTTCATGTTACTGTCCTCGGGAAATAGGTACAGATAAAGAGCTGTTGTGAGACACGGGAGCTTAGAAGTGACAATAACTCGGAGAAAAAAACAAAAACAAAATCAAACAAGGACCAATTATGTTAAATAGCCATTCTTTTCACCATTCTCATTACAACAAAAATGTCAGATTTAATTCCCCTGAAACAAATTACGAGGAAGGAATTGCTATTAATGCAATTATGTGTGAAAGAATGTCATTCCTGTGTAGATGAATGGCTTAAGCTTTCACAGATAGCCCGATAATTAAGAGAACCAACAAATGTATTTGTTTTGCGATCTAATTAAGTTTTATAAATCCTGAATGTAATAGTTAACTATAGATCTAACTATAATTCACACACCACAGGTAATATTTTGTGTATTTCTTTCTAGATTTCTAACATGCATTTTATCATAATGTTACATATAATTTTGTATCATGCCTGTTTTCTTTGACTGGTAGGTACTATAAATCATGTACTATATTATATACATTTTAGTTGTTATTCTAATAATTGAATATTATCCCATAATTGACCTTACCATCACTCCCTCTCTAGATGTCTCCTTAGTGTCTAGAATAGTTGGGACAGGCACAAACAATAGTACCCTGAACACTTTAGTTCGTATAACTTTTCCTGTAGTTTTTGCTTTTTTCCTTTGGGATAGATTACAAAATGTTGGTTAATGGGTAAGCAGTTTAATACTTTTAATGGCCCTGGCCAGTTTGGCTCAGCAGTAGAGCATCGGCCAATGGACCAAAGAGTCGCGGGTTTGATTCTGGTCAAGGGCACGTACTTTGGTTGCGGATCAGTCCCCGGCCCTGGTCATGGGTCATGCAGGAGGCAACCAGTCTATGTGTCTCTCTCGTATCAATGTTTCTCTCTCTCTCTCTCCCCCTCCCTCCCTCCCACTCTATCTGAAGATAAAATGGAAAAAAGAATCCTCGGGTGAGGATTTTAAAAAATATATTTTTTTAATGGACCTTAGTAGATATTGTCAGTATATTGGAATCCCTAAGTGATTATAGCACTGCTTACTTTCACCATTATAATAGTTGTTTAAATGGTTTTTCAAATTCAACAAGTCAAAGTGGGTGTCTTGTTTTAATTTTCTGTCTTTGACTGATTTTGAGGTTGAACACTTTTTCATGTTTGCTAAGTTCATTTTCTTCTTTTTTTAAAAAAATTTTTCTTTATTGATTTTAGAGAGAGAGGAAGGGAGAGGGAGAGAGAGATAGAAACATCAATGAGAGAGAACATTAATAGGCCGCCTCCTGCATGCCCGCCACTGAGGATCGGGCCCACAACCTGGGCATGTGCCCTGACCAGGAATCGAACCGGCGACTTCTTGGTGCATGGGTCAATGCTCAGTCACTGAACCACACTGGCTGGGCCATTTCCTTCTTTTTTAAATTACCTGTCAATGTCCCTTGTTCATTTGGGTTGTCGTAATTTTCCAAAGTTATATGGAGCTGTGGCCTAGAACCAGCTGAGCTGTTTCACTTTACGTGGAACCTGTGGATCACATAGGAGGGAGATAGCCTGTCCCTGTGTTCCATCATCTGGTTTACCTGGCTGGGAAACTACAAACCAAGAAGAGGTTCTGCACTCTAGACTCTCTCTGTTCTTAAAGGTGGGAAATTTGGGGATGTAGCTTCACGGGGACTATTATCCTTACTAGTTAAAACTAGTTGGCAAGGCCTGGTCTGTTTGTATGAGTGTATTAGGCCCCAGAATGTTTCAGAGTGATGTTTCTTAGTACGATATCTTCATAAATCTTCTCATATTTAAAAACACTTTCTTTTTAGAATTTAAATGAGAATTTTAGAATGTGGTATTTAGTAGATATTTGGATAGCAGAGTCTGAACTTAATGTTTTCCACTCAAAACATATGGCTATCATTGGGTTTGTTATACATAGCTCCTTTCCTTATTCTCCTTGTTCTCACTTTAGGTGAGAGCCTAACAGTGGATCCAAAATGCGAATGACCTAGAATTTTAGATTTTAGACTGGTAGTAGTAGGGAACCACTCAAGGTTTTTATAATAAGAATTTTGTAGCCAAAATAATTGTTAGGAAGATAAATTTGTAGGGAGTTTCCAGGATGTACTGGAAGCATAAGAGCCCAAAGGCAGGAATGCTAGGTATGAGGCAGTTGGTATTTTCTCTTCTTAGGATATGGAGGGTTCAGTCCCATCAAGGAGAATCCAAGAGGTTGCCCAACTTCGCACAGCTATGTGGTGACATTGTTGGGATCTGAGCCCCAAACTTCCACGCTTGAAAGCTCACGCTATCCAGTGCTGCCTTGAGATCAGAGAAAATGAAGATGAGGGAGAGGGATTGAATGATTACAAAGTCAAAGGTAGAATTCAAGGGAGCATTTTTCATCAGGAGATATGTGTAGAGCCCGGTTTGCAGGGGGTCGTGAAGGAATTGGATAGCAATGAAATGGCCTCTCACACTGCTAACCTGACTAAGTACTAGGTTAAGCCAGTCACTTGCCGAGCAAATATTTCATTTCCTATCCAACTGGCCGAAAATTGGGTCTATTATAATTTTTGCTCCCACATTCACCCCTTTTCCATTTAAATGGTGGCTTGTTTCTTTTCTCTAGGTTCCCTGACGTTATTCATGGGCCTGAGACCGTGGGTCTATGGCCGAGTGTCTGTTAGTGACGTGCCTTCTGGTCTGTCTTTCCTTCCTTGTCCATTCATGATGAATTTTTGTGGATTTTTGAGAAAGACAGAAATCGTCCTTTGGAGTAATTATCTTGATAAGCTAGGAAAATCAGTAGAACTACCAAATTCTTTACAGTTCCTCATTTATAAAATAAAATTAGGGGCTTTATTCTCACTGAACTTAATAAAATTATTAGCACTAAAATAAAAGCCTCAAAAAAGAAACTAAAAACATAATTAGCACAAATACACAGATAATAAAATCTATATTGTTATTTTGAAAATCTTTTTGTACACAAATACTACTTATTGATTGGCTTAGAATTTGGGGGTCGCCTTTGAAAATAACTTATCAAATAAAAACAAACTCTAGCCTTAGAAATGTCTTTTTTTTTTTCCCTCTTTCTTTCCAAGATGTACAGCGTACAGAAAACAGCAGCTCTAGTCATACTAATGCCATCACGTGCTTTTGTATCATCCCCGCTCAGGGCATCATTGCGGAGTACAACAAAGTCAACGATGTGAAGGAAGATGACGACACGGAGAAGTTCAAAGAGGCCATTGTGAAATTCCATAGGCTGTTCGGGATGCCCGAGGAAGAGAAACTTGTCAACTACTACTCTTGCAGCTACTGGAAGGGCAAAGTCCCCCGTCAGGGTTGGATGTACCTCAGTATTAACCACCTTTGCTTTTATTCTTTTCTGATGGGAAGGGAAGGTAAGTTCCATAGAATTTCAGAGGAAAGCTTTGGAAAGTCTATTGAGGTTTGCCCTGACCTCATAAACCACATCCAAATACCAAAAATAAACCTCTAGCTACGACTTGGTCAGCATTGTCTTTTTAACTGTTTAACAAGTGAATTATTTCAGTTCGATATTTGTAAAAAAAAAAAAAAAAAAGAGTGGGGAGGGCATTAAGTAATAAAGATTTACCAAAGGTCTAATTCATTTAGTAGTAGACATGGACTTAAATGGATAATAATTATGAACTCGGAATTTATGTGGTCTGAATTTGTCTCTTGTAACTAACGAAACCACACTAGATGTGGACACACAGACACAAGGGAGCTCAGCACGACTGGGCGTTGGGGTGTGAGGCGCAGTATGTTGGAGGGAATTTAAGGAGCCGGGTGTTGACCGAGCCTTGCTCCCTGTGCTCAGCCAAGCTGGTGATCCGGTGGGTGGACATCACTCAGCTCGAGAAGAACGCCACTCTGCTTCTGCCCGACGTGATCAAAGTGAGCACGCGCTCCAGTGAACACTTCTTCTCCGTGTTCCTCAACATCAATGAGACCTTCAAGTTAATGGAGCAGCTTGCCAACATAGCCATGAGGCAACTCCTGGACAACGAGGGGTTTGAGCAGGATCTGTCCCTGCCCAAACTGAAGAAGAAGTCTCCTAAAAAAGTGTCTGCTCTAAAACGGTAGGTGACAGAGACTGGGTCTTACAGACTTTGGAAATGAGAAACCCATCCGTTCGTTGATGAAATTTAACATTTTCTGAACAACTCGAGGGTTCCGAGCACCTCTCTGGGTCGAGATATAAGAGGAAAATTCTGCCTGCGGCATTCACAGTGCAGTGAGGGGGCGGCCTGGGCCAGCTCCAGCCCAGCGTGACGGGAACTCTCCTGGTCCCCTGAGCGGATGCCGCGGGTGCCACGTGGGGAGACGGGGCCGCATAGGAAAGGGCTCTCAGTGGAAGCTAGAAGCTACCCATGCCGGTTCAGTAGGTGGCTGTTCCCAGCAGAGGGAAGAGCACAGAGGGAAGGAAGTCCATCACACGTCTGGAAGGTGGCGGGGATGGGGGGTCCCCCGGGGAGAGGCTGCTGAGCGCCTGGAAGTCTGGATGTGGGAGTGGAGCGGGAGATGTTGACGCTGTACAGCGTGTGCATGGAACTGCCCTAACCTGAGCTGGGGAATGAGAGAGGGACGAGCATGTCCAGGGATCTGAGACCTCAGTTCTGGTCCTGTCCAGTGAGTTGCCTGTAGGACATCTGGTTGGAGTTGGACCAGTAACACATGGAATTGGAAATCGCTGGCCAACAGCTGGTAGTTGAAACCTGACAGACGTCACCACAATGGAGATAGATGTCTTTGGTGATTTGAGACATGTTTCATTGGAGGGGAGGATGCATGGGGTTACTGCAGTGGATGAAATAGCAAATGAAAGGCAAGGAAAGGGAATTAGGCAAGCATACACTGCTTTTTAAAGAAATTCGGTGGTAAAGGAGGGGCGTCGCTCTTTTTAGAATGTAGAAGGTTTGAACACAGCATAGGATGGGAAGAGTGTGTTGATGAAGGTGGGTACCGGGATAGGTGTAGGTGTGGGTAGGTGCAGGGACAGAAAGGAACATAAAGATAAAAATATAAGAAAACAACTTCAAAGGTGGTATCTTATAGGGCATAGAAAAGGATGCTTATGTGTGCCCAGACCTCTCCTTTTGAAACAGGGAAAGGAAGTAACAGTAGTGAGGATGGAGGTAATTTTGGAGATGGAGGGAGGGAGCTCCTGCTTAGCTCTCTGTTCTGTGAAGCCAGAAACTAGACTACCAAGAGGCTAAGGTCAGGTTGAGCTTGAGGGGAGAGGTTTTAACAACCTACATAAAGAGCAGGAAAAAGGAAGTCAGGGAAGAGTGTAGTCAACAGAGGACCAGCTGAGGCTAGAAACTTGAGTTGTCCATGAAGTGGGTGGTTCCTGCCTTTCAGCCATTTTGTTGTCTATTTAGGGTGGACAGTGACCCCAGCAGATACAAGGGCTTGTGTGCATTTTCAGTAGATCTTTCTTAAAAGATAAGTGCCCCTCCCCCAAGTGGCTCTGGATGAGTGTAAATGTAATAATCTCTTTAGAAATTATTGCATTCCTTTAGAAAAAGAATGAATTTCCTGTCGAGGCCTAGTTTCCCTAAGATTCTTGAACATTTACAGATATTGATTATGAAATGACTACACAAGGGACTTAACTATATTAAAATAATTGCATTATGCTTTTGGATCATAGGTTGGCGTTAGCGCCAATAGAAAGCCAAGAAGGTAGGGATAAGTCCAGCAAGTTCGAGGAGGGGAAAGATGGGCTGGGGACCCTCCATGGCTGCATCATTTAGAAGGTATTGAAACATTTCTTTTGCATGAGGTGAGTTGTTATTATTATTGCTTTCCAGCGATCTGGATGCCAGGGCCAAGAGTGAGAGGTACCGTGCCCTTTTCCGGCTGCCCAAAGATGAGAAATTAGATGGCCACACAGACTGCACCCTCTGGACCCCATTTAACAAAATGCACATTTTGGGGCAAATGTTTGTGTCCACAAATTACATCTGCTTTACCAGCAAGGAGGAAAACTTGTGTAGCCTCATTATCCCGCTGCGGGAGGTAAGCATCAGGTGAAAACGGATATTTTAAGTTTCACTTGTAACACTTTTCTGTGAAGCAGGAATATCTTTACCAGAAATTGGCTGTTCATAATTCTCTGGTGGCACCTGCCACCCTTTCATATGTTGCCATTGCTCTAAGTGACTGTGGGACCCACGAGAGTTCTTCTTCCAATGGCAGCCTAGTATTTTACATAGAGATTTTATTATTATTCTGGTTTGGTGAGGACAACGGATCAGGAGATGACTGCCATTGAAAGACAGACTGCCATTGAAAGACAGATTGTTTCCTTGAGGTGGTGAACGCACTCTGCAATGCACAGATGACGTATTATAAAATGCTACACCTGAAACCTATATAATTTTATTAACCAATGCCACCCCAATAAATTAAATAAAAATAAATAAGAGTGCAATAAAATCAAAAGGAAAGAAGGAAAGAATAGATAGATGGTTAGACTCATAGATCCCCAGGAGAGACCATGGGGGCCGCTTGAGTTAGTGGTGCTCGTGTGCACCAGCGTCAGTCAGCAGGTGGAGGGAGCAGGGGAACTGTGGGGAAGAGTATTTATTGTGGTGTCCAAGGGAAGGAACAGGTGTGGTAGGGTAAGCAGGCTTAGCACTGGCTGGTATGAATCATTTCAATGGGCTCGGGCATAGAGGCTGTTCCTAGTCACCTGGTATCTGTCCCTGGGGTGATTAGAGCAGGTGAAGAGTGGTCCTGGGTGTGAGCTGGATAAAGGGGGTGGTTGGGTGTGGGCTGTGGATGGGTTGGTTTGCATGTGAAAGGTCTGCTCCTCGGGGAGTCTTAGGAGTGCTCTAACTCTGGAAGGGTGGTCCTGCTAGGGTGTGCAAGGCCCCAGGATGTCAAAGCATCAGGTACAGAAACTAGAAGATGTAGGAGCCTAGTCTGAAGGAGACGGCCCAGGTTGTGAATCAGAAAGCCAAGTGTTGAGATCTGGTCCTCCGATTCCCTGCACGGGACCCACCAGGGCTGTTGGCCACAGCGGCAGATTCCTGAGCCCAGCCCAGACCCGCTGAGTCTGAATCTCTGCGAGCTCTAGAATCTGCATTTTATTCAAGTTCCAGGCTGATTCTCACGGACAGTCCAAACTAGGAAGCATTCATGGTATCTGGGGTGGAGGAGGTCCCATCATGACTTCACAGCGGTGCTCGTGTGCAAGCCTTGCTCGAGGTTTGGGGCTGAGAAGGAGCTGCAGGTTAGGATGTCAGGCAGCCCTGCAGTTCCTACCCTGGAAACTCAGCCTCCCCTGGTCCTCTTCTAGGCGTGAAGGTGTGAGAAGCTCTGGTTATTAAGATGGACCCTTTGTTAAGATTCCCTGTAGTAAAGGATTCAGGTTTCCCTCTGCCTTCCTTTCTTTTTAAAAATAATTTATGTAAGCAATTTTTTTGTTTCTTTTTCTTTAAAAAAAAAAAATAATACACCACTGTCACAGAAAATTTGTAGACAAATAAAAAGAAAACAATTCACCCCTCGTCCCACCACTCAAAGACCAGCACTGTGGAGATCCTGCTGAACCGCCCTCCAGGCTTTTTCTGTACTTTGCTGTGTACATATCATTGATGCTATGTAGTTATAAAACAAAGGGAATTTTTATTTTTTGCTTATTTCCTTTAACAGCAAGTATATATTTAAAGTTTTCCCTGTATCACTAAATATTTTTTTACAATGTAATTTTATTTTCTTCTTTTTTTTTTATCCTCACCCAAGGACATTTTTGCATTTATCTTCAGATAGAGTCGGAGGGAGAGAGGAGGGAAGAGAGAGAGAGAAACATCGACGTGAGAGAGACACATCGAGTGGTTGCCACCCACACAACCCCAACCGGGCCGGGGACAAACTGCAACCGAGGTATGTGCCCTTAGTGGGAACAGAACCCAGGACTCTCTGGTCTGCAGGCCGACACTCTAACCGCTGAGCAAAACTGGCCAGGGCTACAATGTAATTTTTAATGACTGCATATTATATCATTCAGTTACCCATGATCGGACCTTTGCATTATTTTTTGTTTTCTCCCAATCACATGTATAATCGTCCTTAAATTATAAATCCCTAGAGGCTGAAATGGTGGATTAAAAAGAATGGAAAATGTCAGGCACGTGACACAGGTGTTCTTCCAGGATGAGCTAACTGGTGTCATCACACTTTCTGAGGCCCCGATATGTTGGTGGTGATTTCGGAGATGGGTAATTCCACAGTATTTACCTTTGACTCTGAAATGGATTTCAAAACTTTTCCAGCCAATTTACCTTCTTTGCCATAAAATGTTACTACCGTATTAATTTCCTTCGTCAAGCGCTACCTGAGTGTAGTGAAACAGAGCTACCTGAAACAGCTAGGGAAGCCTGTCGTGGGATTAAGAATGTACCGTGGATGGGCTGTTGGTGAATCTGAGCAAATTATCACCTCCTGACCCAGAGGGAAATGAGCAGAGAAGGGTGGAAGGCGCTGTCGGGACATCTGTGCTCCTGGTCAGAACCTGCCAAGGTTTGGGGTCCAGCCAGCTCTGTTCACATTTTAATACGATTACAATACAATAGAGCCAGGGCATGTGGGGGAATGGGGGTGGATATTCTCAGCCCACCTCCTGCTTGCTTGTTTCCTAACAAGCAGTAGGGCGGAGATCACAGTGCTTTTCAGGGTGAGTCCGAGCAGGGACAGCAGGGAGGCAGCATTGAGAAATAAAGCCTGTTTAGGTTGGAGGGTGCAGCTCATTGAAACAGCCATGCCCTTCCCTCAACCTGACAAGTCTCTGAGATATATTAACAGTGGGGCCCTAACCCTGACTAATGGAAGAAGCCAAGGACTTAATGCAATTTTTATTACCTTTCGGTAACGATAATGACAAAGCCAAGGGGTGGGGCCCCCAGCCTCTTTCCGGAATCGGTTTTAGAGAGGGGTCTCTCTGTGGACTGGGTACCGTTAGGAACTGAGTTAAGCTGATGGGTCAGCAGGGCCTCCATGGGAACGTTCAATCCTATTTGGAATGGCCATTTTTAGCACTAGCTAGACTAGGAATTGAGTGGAGGTTATTAACGTATATCCCACCTTGAGACTTCAGGTAGACCAGATCGACAGATGGTCAGTGATTACACATGTTGCTATAGATGTTGAAGAAATTTCTGAGACAGTAAAGCAGAATGGTAAAGTGAACTAATCAGGTTGCCCATCAGATAGATAGAGGTTCCGTATGAAGCCCTTCTGTTTCCAATCATAAATTACCTTGTGCGTGTTCCATATTAAACTCGGAGATTTGATTAAGTTCCGGTCTTTTTTATAACCCAAGGTAATGTGTTTCATTCAACTGTAGAATACTTGAACGTACACAAAGCTGACGGGATGCAAATCTAGAACTCCTTTGTCAGTGACAGATATTCTGTGACCCGGGTGAGCATTCATGTGTTTGATGTGGGAGGTTGCTGGTTGCTTCTGTAGTCATGATCCAGCTAGACAGAGGACTTCCCACTTGGACTTACGTGGCTCTCTGGGTTTTAGGTACAGAACTTGAGCCTTTAATCCCCTTGGCATCTGTTGTTTAGTCCCGACACTTGGTGGCCAGAGGAACCAGAAAACAATTTTCTTGTGAGAAAGGAGCTTTTATAGGTCTTTTCAAAATAAGCACTGTTTAACTTATGCCCTAAGTGTCATGGGGAAATCTTGTTCACGATAAGGAGGGCTCCCCCCTTCCCCAACTTTTCTAACTTTTTTTTTTTTGCATTAGGAGAAAAAAAGCTTTTATATGCAACTCCAGGTATCTAAGAGGATTCCTTTAAAATACATATCGAACTCTATGTATTTATAAAGCCTGAGAGCAGAATTGGGTCCTGCAGTTTGTCCCGTTAGGGATCCCAGTCATGGCCACTTTGCACTTGGGACATGAACTTTGTAGGCAACGCCATTAGGTTGCTTAGCCTTGAAAAGGAGAGAAAGGTGTTTTAAGTTCTGCTTTGAAGGAAATGTGTTTCACATGAAAATGCTGATAAAGAGGTTAAAGTTGGACCTGTCTAGACTGCTTGCAGGTAGAAATGAAGGGGGAAAAAGACTTTAATTATACAGTCAGAGGCACTGCAATTAAGCCATTTATCTAGGGCTTGCCTTGAGGTTTTTTCCTAATGTGCTAAAGAAAAAAAAATCTAATGCACTTATCCTAGTTTCCAGTTGATGAAAATCCTATTATAAACCACCAAATGTGTGTCTTCAGAGCTGAAACAGATGTCTCCCTTTTGTATTTCTCTCCTGGTGTGGTAGACTTACCTCATCACACACACACACACACACACACACACACACACACACACACCACCATCACCTAGGGCAGGTGGAGTTGCAGTTAAGCTGTTTGCATCCTGTCTGTTCAGAATCAAGTCTCTAAAATGTTGAAGGGGTCGGAGGCGAAGGCTGAAAGCCCTGGAGTCCACGTGAGACCTTTGAAGGACTGCTGGTGTTCTGGAAACCATCCCAACATTAAGCTTGGTAAAAGGAACCCGTATTGGGACTGTTTTCTGCCTCATAAGCATAATGCAGCAGCTAGGAGTCCTCTCCTTTATGGCCCCAAGAAATTTTAATGAAAATCAGAGAATTCCTTCACAAGGTTTCTCAGCCTTGGCACTGTGGCATCGGGCTGGACGGTGTTGGGGCAGGCTGTTCTGTGCCCTGTAGGATGTCTGGCAAATCCTGGCCTCTGCCTACTAGATGCCAGCCGTACCCTCCACTGTGACAGCCCAGGCTGCCTCCAGATGTTGCGCAATGTCTCCTGGGGCATAAAGTCACTCTCAGTTTAGAAGTAATGGTTTAGAAAAACCAGCAAGGTGATTCCAGCTTCTGGTATGAGCTCCAGCTTGATTTGCTGTTTTGTTCCACTGGAACAGAGTCAGAGAATCTTTGCCTGAATACAACATGGGTGGTTCCTACAGGACGTGAGAGTGCTGTGACCCTACTTCAGTGCTGACCAGGGGCTGTCCCTGGGGAATCCCCAGGAAGTGATGCTCTTTGTTTCCTGTTCCTTTGCAGGTGACAATTGTAGAAAAGGCGGACAGCTCCAGCGTGCTCCCCAGTCCTTTATCCATCAGCACCAGGAACAGGATGACTTTCCTGTTTGCCAATTTGAAAGATAGAGACTTTCTAGTGCAGAGGATCTCTGATTTCCTGCAGCAGACAACCTCCAGAATATACTGGGACAAAGAGTTTGCAGGGAGCTACAACAGTTCGGACGACGAGGTCTGTGGAAGGCACCTGCGGGTGTTTTGGTCTGTCCTGTTCCTCTGCCTGAAGTGCTCACCTGCTTGCCCTTTTGCTTGACCTTCAAGCTTTGCAGCCGTGCTAAGCTGTGCCACCTACCCTCATGCCCAGAGCCATATCTCATTCAAATCTCTTGGAGTTTGGATTTGGGACCACAGAGCTAGGCAGAACCTCATACGTCATCTGCTCTGACCCTTATTTTACAATTGAAGGATCATGAAGTCATTTGTCCTGGTGACACAGCAGGTGACTCTGGCCCATATAGTGACATTGCTTATATAGTGACAGAGGTCCCTAAGTAAAGTCTCAAACCAGAAATACAACATCATCATGATGATTTTATTACAATAAAATGCACATTGTGTCCCTGTTGAATTATACCGGGACCAACATCCGAGGAATATGTCACTAGGTCAAGTAACAGAGCAAGTGACTGACAGCTAAAACATGTTGTGAAGCTGATGAGCTCACAAGTAACATCCCTGCCCCTGTCCACCTGCCCCGAGCTTCTGTGGGGATTTTGGATGCACTAGAAACTGGAGAGGAGGGGAGGGAGGCGGCCCCATAAGAGCTGACTCAGACACAGCGTGCTTTGAATACATGCTGATCAGAGAGACAAATGGCCAACCAGTTTGTTGCAAAAATGAAGCTGAAATACAGGGAACATCCCTTTTGAGGATTGAAGCTCTGTAGCCCACGCCCAAGCCCTGTCTAATTTCTACCAAACTGCTGGCCTGCTGCCTTTCTTCTCTGTCTTCACAAAGCAAGAAACAGCTTGCACCATGACACAGCTGTTGTTATCTGTAGAGGACGCTGAGGGGCTGCTGCCCAGACCCTTCCAATGTCTCCTTCCTGTCCTCTCTGCATCTGCAGGTGTATTCTCGGCCCAGCAGCCTCGTGTCCTCCAGCCCCCAGAAGAACACGAGCTCGGATTCCGAGGGAGAGCGCCAGTTTAACCTGAATGGCAACAGCGTCCCCACAGCCACACAGACCCTGATGACCATGTATCGGCGGCGGTCTCCCGAGGACTTCAACCCGAAATTGGTGGGTACCACCTGCTCTTCCCTGAGACTTTCTGTAATAGAAAATAACCATTTAAAAATATTTTTTAAATAAAAGTAAACTCATCTCTCTGGAAATAGATATTTTCCTGTAAGTAAAGCAGATCTTGTCTAAAGATGTCATTAGATTTCAGAGTGGCTTTTTATGGATGGAGACAGGAATTATAGAGGGTACTGGTGACATTTTTTTTTTTTTTTGGTCTTGATTTCACTATTGTTTAAGTCAACCAACAACCAACAAATAAGTTCTCAGCGCACATTTAAAAAAGCGTAACTTTCTTTTACTCGGAGTCATGGGCATAAAGCCAATAATTTGCATTCTGCTGACCTGTCTCAGGGAAGAGGGATTCTGACTCGGGGCCAGAAAGCTCTGTGACAGAACCCAGGATGTGAGAGATGGGTCCCACTAGGGAAGGTCGCCAGAAAATCTGAGGTCTTCGTTCTCACGCGTTCTGTCCCGAACTTCGCCATTCTGGTCCCAAGGGGAGGCGTTGACTTTCCGTGAACTTCTCACCATCCTCCAAGTCCTCTGGGATGTAGTCATGTGTCATTCTCCCTTTCAGGCCAAGGAGTTTTTGAAAGAACAAGCCTGGAAGATCCACTTTGCTGAGTACGGGCAAGGGACCTGCATGTACCGCACAGAGAAGACGCGGGAGCTGGTGTTGAAGGGCATCCCGGAGAGCATGCGGGGCGAGCTCTGGCTGCTGCTGTCAGGTACCCGAGTCCGCGGGCCCCGGGCGCCCCCCACCCCCTCAGCCTCCCTCATGCACCAGACCTCTTTCAGACACGCAGACCCCAGTGCAGAGCTAAATCTGCTTTCCTGGCCGGGGCGTTCAAGTCCCTTGATAACAAGTACAGGACACGTATGCAGCGACCCAGATGTCGAAGCCACCACCTTCGAGTCCCGATAACCTCTTCTGTCTCTTTACTCACATTACTTAGGAAAGGGAATTCGAAGGACTAGGGGGTTATTCTTTGTGGTTGGGGGAGTCCCTTTCCTTTCCCAGCTGTATCAGTGTCATCGATCATGTCGAAGTGCGGCCCTCGGGCGGAGCCGTCGTTCTGGTGGAGGGGAGGGAGTGGAGGCATAAGGAGCTTTTGTCCTCGCCTTGCCACCACCTGAGTTCACTGGTTGTCACTGGTGACAGAGGAGAGACCAGAGTCTGCGCTCGAACCGAAAGTCTACACAGATGGTACTTGTCCTCCAAGCTGGAGGTGTCAGGAAGGACAGAAGAGGACATGTCATGGACCTGTGGGAAAGATGTGTCTGCCTCCCCTGGTCCACACGCCACGCTCGTGCCCGAGCGTGACCCAGTCAGGTCAGACCTTGGAGCCCTGCGTCAGAAACCAGAGTCCTGCAGGCTCCTTGCTCCCAGGCTCGTGTGTCAGAAACCCCAGGGCCTCCCTGAGCTGTCACTGGCCTTCACAGTTGCTCTGCTTGGGCAGAGGCCTGAAATGTGGTCATTCCAAATAGGTGGATGTGAATATTTTTATTTGGACCCAAGATGGTCCGACTCTAGTGCTGTTATTAAAGCCTTTCCTTTATGACAGTAAAATGAGAAGAGTTTCCAGACTTACAGGATAATCTTTCTAAAATATCTCGTAGCTCTTTCTAAAAGCAGATATAAATGGTAATTGCCCATCACGAGATGTATTAACATCTCAGAAGTAGGGCAATAGGATGTTGAAAAATAATGGGCTTTATCTGTTTCATGTAAAACTAGTTTATCCTGTCCGCATGTGCGGGTCTTTCTTGTTTTTCGTTTTCCTGAAGCAGACCCGCCATAGCTCCTCGTTTAGAAACGCAAATTCGAGTCAACTTCTCTCTAATTACAAAACCAGCCCAAGACGACCTTACTGTCCAGTCTCCCGTCTTCCTTGTGTTTGGGGAACTAGTCACCCTGACAACCTGATTCAGCTCACTGACAGAGTAAACAGAAAAATTCCATTTCCATCGCCTTATTCAGATGAGAAGTTATTTATAGCACGTCTTAGACGAAAATGAAACTCGGAACAAGCACCAGGAAACAGCTCACAACAACACACTGTTGCGGAGACAGACCCAGTGTTTTCTTGAACTGTGACAAGGCCAGAGGGCACGTGGTCTGCATGCCACCTCAGCTGGGTGGTAACCGAGCCCCTCTCTCCAGCCTGTTCACCAGTAGTGGGCTCGTGAGGACACCAGCCTGCCCATCAGGAGAGCCCAGCTCCCAGCAGGGAGCCCCACCTGGGCCCTGCCCCACTTCCCATGACCCTCAGGGACTCCGCACAAGGACCTGGCTCAGTGTCCCCACTGAAGGGCAGCGCAGGCCAAATGGCAAGAAAGCCTTGCAATCTCCCTTGAGAACAAAGCTACAGCCAGTGTTAAGTTGCTGTCAGCTAGACGGCCTTTTCCAGGGCAAGAGTGAGTGGTAGTGCTGGCCCTCTGGGTGACCTTTAGGGACAAGGACTGGGCCAGCCCAGGGGCTCGAATTTCTAAACAGTGAAATACAAATGAATATACATGTGTGTGTATACATGCATATATACCTATATACACATATATAACATATGTATATAGATATTTTGTATATATTTGTCATATGTATATATATAGTTTATACTTATATAAATTATATTTATATAACATAGGAAAGTATAATTTATACTTACATAAATTATATATAATTATATTTAGGTTTAGATATTTGTATACAGAGTTTTTCTGTCTTCAAGAATCTTAAAATAGAAATCTCTCAGCCCAGCTCTCCTCCCCCTGCCCACCCCCTGAGGGCTTCCATCCAGAGCAGCCATTCAGCCCTGCTGGAAACACCCTCAGCACCCCAGCAATGTAAAAAGTCCCTCCACATATTCTGTTACCACCTCTCCATATGGTTTCATACTCTTCAAGTCCTTCAGAGCTTACATTTCAGCAAAGTTTTCAAACTTGTTTTGAGAGGCAAAATCTCCTTCTTCAAGTGAAATCTTGAGGAAAACCCCAATAAAGTAAAAGAGCCCTATGTTTGGAGGGAGGGCTGCGGCCCCAGCTCCGCTTACTCCGATTACCTCCCCCCTGTGCTCGCTAGCGACCCCTCACGGTGGTCTGGGGCAGGTGCTCGGAACACAGATTTTCAGCTTGGAGACCTCCCTGCACCTTACAAGGTTTGTGAATAGGCAGCTTACTGTGGAGCTGAGGCAGAAGGAGGCCTGTCTCAATGTCCCCATCTAGCCGTGACTGCAGCACGCCACGTTCCCTGTGGCTTCATTGTTAATTGTGCACGTGTCCTTTGAATGGTCGGGAAGGTGCAGAGCTGGCGGGGGAGCGGGCGGGTAGACTGAGGCTGCAGCCCCAGGACAGGGCTCGCACTTTCTGATGTGGTGTCTGTGGGGTATGTCCCAGGTGCCATCCATGAGAAGGCCACGCACCCCGGGTACTACGGAGACCTCGTGGAGAAGTCCATGGGGAAGTACAATCTCGCCACAGAGGAGATCGAGAGGGATTTGCACCGCTCCCTCCCGGAACACCCTGCTTTCCAGAACGAGATGGGCATCGCTGCTCTGAGGAGAGTCTTAACAGCGTATGCTTTTCGAAACCCTAACATAGGGTATTGCCAGGTAAATGTCACAGCGGTTTGTACTGATCACTGTTTTACTAGCTAGTAAATGGTAAGAGGAAAGGCTTGTGGTCGTTGGAACTATCCCTTCACTGCACCGGGGTTCTCAACCTTGGCACTCCTGGCATCGTGGACTAGATAATTCTTTGTGTGGGGCTGTCCTGTGCTTTGTCGGATGTTTCATAACATTCCTGTTTAATAACATGTTTCACGGCATCCACCCACAAAATGCTAGTAGAACCTCCCAGTCGTGACAACCGAAACATCTCCAGGCATTGCCACACGTCCCCCGCGGAGCAAAATCTCCCTGGTTGAAAACCACCGCACTGAGCGGCAGAGGCAGGAAATAAGAGCGCCCTCGTGAGAGTCACCACTGTCTAGCAGGTGACCTTAGAAAATCTCTGTGGCCACTCTCTGATCCCCACTCCTCCCGGGGGGACAGAGACACGCCTGAGCGCCAGGCCTTGACTCCGCATTCTCGGCTCCACGGGGCTCCTGCTTTGCACCCTCCGGAGCAGTCGTGCCCTCGAGAATATAACTTTCGTACGCTCTGGTGACAATTCAATACGTGTTAAAGTAAATGCTGAATTTGATATAAAAAAGTGTTGCCCACATACCAACTAAAGTTATCTCTTGTACCGGTACACAAACCACAATCGAGGAAGCTGCAAGATAATGTGATGTTTAGTTTTAAAGGCCACATGTTGAGAGAGGCCTTCCCTGGCCGTCCAGCTAAAAGCCGAAGGTTCAGTTCCTACACACACACACACACACACACACACACACACACACACACACACACAATACAGGTCTCCTTGTACCACATTGTATCTGTTTGATAGCACAATTTAAATATACTCAAAAATGGATTAACCCTCACATCTTTATTCTGTCTGTCTGACACCAATATTTAAGCCCTGTGTGACTCATCACCACTGTGTCCCCCCTTCCCACCCCCCAAGACCTAGTCCAGAGCCTGTGACATGTAGACCCTTAAAGGAACTTACCTTGACTGAGGACTGAGGAACCAACCAGGATCACGATCGTGTCCTGTATTAGAATCGTCTGCTTAGTTCCCAAGTGGAATTTGAGTAATGATTTCATTTGGGAAAATACTGAGTAAGACTTGCTACAAGAAAGCCTATTAGACCAAAATTTCTTTCTGACATTTATATTGTAGAAATCTAATGAACAATGACTGGTTTCTAGAAGATCAAAGAAGTACAGGAGTCCGTTGGCCTCTGATTTAATGAGCTCCTATTTATCTTTTGATCTTCCTCCTTTGAATTGAGAGGACTATTAAAGTAGTTGAGCCGGTTTGTCTCCTTATGAGCTATCTGATATATCTTAATAAAGCAGGCTAGTCTAGAATTGAAGTCACTGGTACTTGTCGAGACCTTCCTTCCAGGTGGAAATAATGAGCCCGGGCTCCAAATGTAAAGGGTCTCCTTGTTCTCCGAGGAGAGCCTCCAGCCATGTGTGCCTGGTTATAGAAAACATTAGGGTAGATTCAAAAGGAATTCTGTACCTCAGGGAATTAAGGATCAAAACTCTGAGATTTTAGCAAATTGAAGGCTTTGTCAAATGGCCTGTGGGCAAAGTTTTTGAATGAGGACGTGCCTGTCTGTCTCAGGTGAATATTGGTGTCCCTGAAGACCCTTAACAGGACGGTTTCACCTTTTTAAAGGGTTGTAAACAAAACAAAACTCCAAAGAGCATGTGTGTGTAGCTTGCAAAGCCCTGAAATGTGTTTTATCTGGCCTTTTACAGAAGTTTGCTGGCCCCTGGGAGACTAACTCAGTCATTGTGTAGGTTAACAAATTGCTTATTTGTTGAAATGCGTTTGAGGACATCCCTTTCATTCTTGCAGGCCATGAATATTGTCACATCAGTGCTGCTGCTTTATGCCAAAGAGGAGGAGGCTTTCTGGCTGCTGGTGGCTCTGTGTGAGCGCATGCTTCCTGATTACTACAATACCAGAGTTGTCGGTATGTGGGGACGGACGTAACACTTTAACCCACCTCTCATCAAGGAGGTGTTTCTAGAGCCCAGCTGCTCACCAGAACAGAATTGCCAGTCACCAGTCAGCCAAGAGAGTTTCAGACTACTCCAGTTTTCCAAAACGGGAATGCGAGGGCTTGATTCAGTATAGATTGTGTACAAAAGAGCCCCGTGGAACTGAAGAGAACACGTGTCACTCTTCCAAAGATTCTTTTAGAGAACATTTGATGTGGGTGTCACTTTGTGACCCGTGAGAGCGATACCAAGCTCACCAACAGACCGTCAACCCAAAAGGTTTGACAAAAAAAATTATTTCATGTAGAGGATAGAATCTGTGGGAAGCAGAAGTCTTCGCAAAGGGACTCTCTGGTGTGGACAAAAGAGCATATAACGGTTTGTCCAGAACCTAAGTTTCTAAGGTATTTTTCAGAACTGGTTTTATTGCAAAGCCAGCAACAGTTGTGAGCATTTAAACAAAGCATTGCGGTTATTCCTATACTCCCCGCAAGCACTGGACATTCACGGTGGCAGGACGAGCTTGCTGGTGCCGGCGTCATAAAATGCTTCCCTCCTGTGCCCCATCTTCATTCATAAACCTTTGCCCCCTAATTTGAGTCATTGAAAGTATTCTCCAGAAGTGTCAGTAAGTTGATCACGAATGTGTACAGTTGGTATGCTTTTACGTTTAAAATAATCATTTTTTAAAAAGAATTTGTATGTGGGGAGTATGCATCCAGAAAAATGATTTTTTTTAAAAATAAGAGTTTGGCCCTGGCCAGTTTGGCTCAGCGGTTGGAACGTCGGCCTGCGGACCAGAGAGTCCCAGGTTCGATTCACACTAGGGGCACGTACCAAAAAAATAAAAAATAAGAGTTTGCCAAGAAATGGAACCACATAGGTATACATTTCATGCCTAACCAAAATTGTTGCCAACAAAATAACTGATTGTATTCCTGCAATCTGTGTAAACTTACCTTCTCAACAACCCTCATAGTTGTCATATTGTTGCTTTTTATGGTGAGGAAAGCAGGACAGGAAGACCTCAGAAAGGGAAGATGCTGCCAGAACTAATCTGGTGACTAAGCTGTTGTTGACACCTTGGTATATAACATAGTAACTAGTAACATAGTAACATGGAAACTGGCAACATGGTAACAGCAGAACAGTTAGAGATAGGAGCAGAGTGCTGTCTCAGCAGCATTGGTGAACCGGGTTATTTTAGTCAAGCCATTTGCTTGGGCGCATTAATTAGGAGGCAGGTGCAGGGGGTTTACCTAGGGCCCTTGTGTCCCCCCTGCTGCAGGTGCACTGGTGGACCAGGGTGTCTTCGAGGAACTGGCGCGAGATTATGTCCCCCAGCTCTACGACTGCATGCAGGACCTGGGCGTGATTTCCACCATCTCCCTGTCTTGGTTCCTCACCCTGTTTCTGAGCGTGATGCCCTTCGAGAGTGCAGTTGTGGTTGTCGACTGTTTCTTCTATGAAGGAATCAAGGTGATATTCCAGCTGGCCCTGGCTGTGCTGGATGCGAATGTGGACAAGCTGCTGAACTGTAAGGACGACGGGGAGGCCATGACCGTGTTGGGAAGGTAGTGTACTGAGGCTCTTCCCTGCACTCCGCCTGCCTCCTGGGTTGCATGAGTGTTGGCTTGGTGGTAATCATCATGCCCCCTTCTCGTGGTGGCTGAGGATTTATTTTCATATGCTTTGTTTCCCTTTGAAGTTAAGGGAATTTCATTCAATTAAGGAACTTCTAGTCTTTTGTTTCCAAGTGCAGAATTTGTAGAAATTGTGTGGGGAACTGTGATGGGGGCATTCCAGCTTAGCCTCCCAGTGACGTGTGGTTCATTTCTTCCTCTAGGTATTTGGACAGTGTGACCAATAAGGACAGCACGCTGCCTCCCATTCCTCACCTCCATTCCCTGCTCAGTGACGACGTGGAGCCCTACCCTGAGGTGGACATCTTCAGGCTCATCAGAACCTCCTATGAGGTAGGTCTTGTGTCCTGGTCCGTGTCACGGTGCTCTGAGAATGCCAGGAGGGTCTCAGCCACACACTTCTCCTGCTGACCATGGGTGTGCCCACTTCCTTTACCTGCTGAGAATTAGTTGCTGGAGCAGGTAGCTACCTGCCAGCGACAGCTCTGAGCTGCAGAGATGGACCATGGATGGGGCCTCTGACCTCTGCTGGGTGTAATGCCATGGAGCAAGTGGCATGACAGGTGCTTGTCCTCCAGTTCTTTCCTTTGCCCACCCTGAAGCCTGATCACGTGTCAGCTCTGGGTGGCTGAGAGGGGGCTGTTGAGAGTAGGCCTGGGGAGGTTGACCCGCACAAACCAGTTCACGTCCTCTTCTCGTGCCAAGTTCTCTGGTCTTCTCTGAAGTAGACATCCAGTCCTCTTCAGTCCGAGGCATGTAGAATACCACGTACCATTCTAGAGAAGACGCAGCCTTATGGTTCCTCTGGAATTGCTTGGCCTGTGGGGGAGGCTGCCTTTTGGTCCACTGTGACCCTGCATCTGGTCTTAGATCTCAAAGTAGAGCTTCTCAGGGTGGAGGAACCACAGTGTCCTGTGTCTCGTAGTATCTGACGGTTTGTGGAGCCCCAAGGACTCGGCGCTCATACCTCCTCCTAGTTGCTTCATTTCCCGATCCTGAGCTTTGCAAACTTTCACAGAATGATCATTAAGAAAGAGCATGAATGTTCTGCTGAGGACACTATGCCTCTACAGATGTTTTAAGATTGTATCACTGGTGCTTGTCAGCATTCCGACTCGCAACAGCCTGAATAAGGGACAGCTAGTGGGGGATAGGCTAGTAAGGGACAAATCGTGAGGTCGGAAAGTCCTTCTCAGAGTCAAAAATGGTATAGATCCAGAAACCTTTTCAGAAATTATTGTTCTTATAATGGGAGGAAGACTGGTAATTATTTTTTAAAATGTTCATTGGCACTCTATGTATATTGAAAACAAAATATCTTTAGTGTATTTTAGAATTATAAAAGTAATACATGTTTAGTGTAAAAATGTAGGAACTGTGGAAAATATAAAGAAAAAGATATACTGTATTTTATGAACATTTTACCATATTTCCCTCAAATATGTTTTTATATTTGTAATATAAACTTAAAAAATAACTTTCTACTAAAAAAAGCCTTGCAGCATTCCATTTTTCACTTAAAATATGTATGAGCATTCTCTAATATAGTAAATATTGTTTGAAGGCTTGGGCTTAATAGATTCTTGGTGTTCTGCTTTAATGAGGTACCAACATTTATTCAGCTGGTCTCCTTTTCTTGCACATTTACTTTGGCTGCTTCCAAATTTTCATTATTATATGGGAAACGTATGATTTTGTATATATATCGTATGATACACATTACATGATAAACCTACACACAAAGATCCCATCTCTGATTATTTCTTAGAGTCCATTTTAGGAATCGATTTACAGCAATGGCTCAAAGAGTATGAGTTATTTCCCAGCTCTTGGCACACACTCCAGTTTTCATAAAAATTATCCCAATTTGCATTTCCACTAATAGAGATTAAGCATAGCTGTTCACTGCACTCTCTCCAAAGTTGGTTATTATTATAATGCATTTAAAAAAATTTTTTTTTCTTTATTTTAGAGAGAGAGGAAGGGAGAGGGAGAGAGATGGAAACATCGATGAGAGAGAACATTGATTGGCCGCCTCCTGCATGCCCCCCACTGGGGATCGGGCCTACAACCTGGGCATGTGCCCTGACCCGGAATCGAACTGGCGACCTCTTAGTGCATGGGTCAACGCTCAACCACTGAGCCACACGGGCCGGGCATGCATTTTTATTAGTAGTATTATTCCCCCAGGACTTTTGAGTAGTACTCTATCAAAGATTTTGGATGATAATTCTTCCAGAAAAAGAGCCCATGGGATGAAAGGCAGTAGTTTTTACACCTGTAGATTGTTTTTCTAAAGGCATCTTCTGAAACCTGTATTACTAAGAGGATTCTGGACCAAAGTAATAAAGCTTAGCATGTGGACACTCAGCTTCATTCCTGACATCAGATAAGTTACCATCATGCTGAAGTCAGCACTTGGCCCGTTTTTAATGGGAAAGGGAAGAGAAGGGAGACAAGCCCAAGGGCTGAGTTTCCATTTCGGTCCCGTCTGGCTGATCCCTAATGGTGGTCCTTAGCTGCCAAGCATCCTGTCCCAGGACATGGCATGTCCTTCCTCTGCCTGGGAACACAGCCCCTTTCATTTATATCAGTGCCTGCATCACCTGATCTTTCAGTACATGATGATAGCTTTTCTTATTTTTTTTCTTTTCCCTGCTTCGTGTCACCCCCTGCTCACAAGTTTCCAGTGGCTCTCCAGTGCCTTACAGGTGACCCTAAAAAGAACACTGTAAACCTGTGCTTATCTTTTTTTCCCTCCTAACCTTTGGATTGGTGGTTCTCGATCCATTCAAATCACTTAAAAAAATGTAAGCCAATAGTTTAAAAATATAAATGCCCAGGTCCCAATTGCAGACCAGTTCAATCTGACTCTCTGGCATGAGGCCCGAGAATATGCATTTTTTAAAGTCCCCACTGATTCCGCCCAGTGAGGGCTGAGAATCACTGCCCTAGTTGCAGAACGGGGCCGCTCGTCGCAGAGCCAACCTGGTTTGGACGGACGCGTGGCACCAGAGGGTTCGGAGGCTCGGAGCACGTTTCTGTGCTTCAGGGTAATTAGCCTGGAGAATAGAAAAGTAGGAAAAATGCTGGAAGCACATTCCGCTCTGAGATCTGGGTGACTGCCTAGTTGTTGGGAGGTTGCTCTGATATATTGATCCAGTTTCTCCGGGTGAGTAGAGATGGTAACTTGATTCGTAAATGCCTCGAGGAAGAAAGTCCTGCTCAGGGTCTACCCTCCCCAGCCCCCACTGGAAGGGGTTGTAGGCAGTTTGACAGTTTTCCTCGGTGAGACCTGTGGGTGAGGCTCTGCAGTGCTGTTGTGTTGTCCAGAAGTAAATGACAAAGTCCCAGCTTCAAGGTGGACTCAGACACCGAGATGACCTTTCTGGAAGGCACAGGGACACACTCATGAAAGACCTTACAGCAGGCATACGGCCGCCACGGAGTCTCCTGGTGTTCGAGACGACTTAGTCCAGTGGGTTTCATCTGGGAAGGGTTAAGCAGGGGAAGGATGTGGCTGATAAAACACAAGGAGGACTTGGTGCAGAAGGACAGTCAGGTATGAAAGTTGGGAATAATGTGTCGGGTTTATGAACGATGACCATGATCACCAGCACTCGAGAGCCTGCCCTGTGCGGGGCAGGGCCAGGGCTTCCCACACAGCCCGGCCAGGTAGATGATAACACTGTTCAGGCGAAAGGTAAGTTGAGAGCGGCTGAGCTCGTGTTTCCAAGCCACACAGCTAGAGATGGCAGAGTCGGGATCCAAATACGGACTCCCGAGCATTAAAGCCGGAGCCGAGGGGCTTGTTGGGATAGAAGGAGATGGGTAGAGCTCTAAAGACTGAGCCCCGCCGTTCCCCAGGGTCTGGAGATGGATGCGCAGAGTGGCCAGTGAAGCGTAAGGAGAACCAGGACAATCCGAGGAAATGGAATTAAAGCATTTACACTTATGCCGAACGCTGTACTAAGCCATTTATAAGTTTCAGATCTTGTGTTAGTTGGGACACGGGTTAGACTGTTGCAACAACAGACGCTAAGCTAGAGTTAAACAAGACAGAAATTTGTTTTCTGTTATGGTTCCGTCTGCTTAGGCGGTTCAGGCGTGTTATGGAGCTCAGCAGTGTCAGGGACCCAGGCTTTGTCACCCACTCTTGAACTATGTCTTGTCCCTATAGGCAGGGGGACAAGGTGCCTGTGCTCCTTTCCTTTTAAGGGCCATTGTCATAAAACGTGTACTCACATCCTACTGGCCATAATCTAAACATATGGCCATAGTGGGCCGCAAGAGAGGCTGGAAATGATGTTGGGCGTCCAGGTACTCAGTACTCAGCTGAAATTTTAAATTCTATAGATGAAGGGAGAACAGAGGGATATTGGTGAGACAGCTGCCAGTCTGTGTGACAGCCATTAGGCATCTCTCGTATTTGACTCAGCTAGATAATGCTAGTCCTCATTTCGTAATTCCAGAAAGGCAATGTTCTCTGTGTATACAGGATGGGGCAAAAGTAGGTGTACAGTTGTTCATAGGGAAATAATACAGTAATTAATAAATAATACTCCAAGAATAAACCGTGTTTGCGTACTCACAACTGTACACCTACTTTTGCCGCACCCTTTACCAGTACTGTTCTTGACCTGAAAGGTAAGCTCTCAACTCCCTGATTTTCACTTTTCAGATTGCTTCATCATTGTCTGTCCTGAAAGGTTGCACCATAACTTCAAAATCACTCTTTAAAAAACGAAACAAAACACTTTATTTTGAAAGAATTATAGACCCACAGGAAATAGCAAAGCCACGTACAGGGGAGTGACCCGCACTTTCTCCCCCAGCCCCGCCTTACCAGTGCACTCACCCCAAACCTCAGTGCGGGGTCAACACCAAGAAATCGACATTGGCACGATCCGCACAGCTTATTCAGATTTACCGTCATACATGCACGTGTGTGTGTGTGTGTGTGTGTGTGTGTGTGTGTGTGTAGTTGATGCAATTGTGTCACATGCTTGTCCTTGCATAACCACCACCACAACAGGACACTCTGCCGAGCCACTGCAGAAAACTTTCTTATGATCCCTTCATAGCCACGCCTGCCCTCTCTCACCCCGTGGCTAACCCTGCAACTGCTGATCTGTTCCCAGCTCTGGAATTCTCTCATTTCATGGTTGTTACATAAACGAAATCATGCAGTATATAGCCTTTGGGATTTGTCTTTTTTCATCCAGCATAATTTCTTTGAGGTTCTTCAAAGTCATTGTGCATATCAATAGTTGTTTTTGTTTTTTGTTTTTAATTTCTGAACAGTATTCCATGGTATGGATGTACAAAGGCACTCTTTTAAACCGTTTGTTTGGCATACCCATGTAACCGTTACCCAGATTAATACCAGCACCCCAGAAATGCCCTTGTGTCCCTTTCCAACTAAGGTTAATAATTCCTCTGACTTTTAACACCATAGATTCGTTTTGCTTGATTTTTGAACTTCATATAAATGAAATTATACAATGTTCTCTTTTGGTTCTGGCTTATTTCGCTCAGCATTATGATTGGGATTTATCCAAATTGTTCATTTCCATCGCTGCGTAGTAATCTATTGTGTGACAGTACCATCGTTTATTTATCCACACCACTGTTAATGAACATTTGAGTGGTTACTTGCTTTTGGCTAATAGTGGCACTGTGAATATTCTAGTATATGTCTTTTGGTAAAAAGTATATACATGTTTCTTTTGGGTAAATAGTGAGGGAGTGGAATTTCTGGGTCATAGGTATATATCTGTTCAGATTGAATAGATAGTTCCAGACAGACTTCCAAATGGCTGTGCCAGTTGGTACTCTGAGCAGCAGCAAGTGAGAGTTTGTTGTACCGTACCCTTGCCAGCACACGATGCTGTCTGTCCGCTAAACGTCTTCAGCCATTGCAGCCGTTGCTTCCATGGATTAAGCTTCGTGCTTTAAGTAGAATGTCCTTGCTTTTCTTTTGCACCATTGAGATATAACATCTTACATATTCTTTCTCTACCTTCAGATTGGAAAACTCATTTGGCTTTTGAAATTTAGTGCATACATTCAGGCAATGCCAGGCATTTCAGAGCTGAAAGGATAGCTAGCCCGCTGTGTCTGCCACCCAGAAGCGGACACCGTGGGTTTCTGGACCAGGACAAATGCCACTGAACCAGAGATGAGGAGCAGGGAGCCTCATACCAACATTCCTTCCAGCCTCCGAGTCTAATACCTTAGATATTCCTTCCCCCATGATCTGTGGATTTGAGGAAGACTCATTAGCTTTGATACCTAGTTCAACAGTTAAGAAGCGTGAGAATCTCTTGTTATTTATTTATAGTTGTTAAATGGCTTCAGAAAAAATATAGATAATATAGTAAATAAAGGTATAGTCCAGCATGCCTATCATGTGACAAAAAGTGTCTCATATGTGTCAGGATTGTGTCTCCATCAACCCTGTAGACAAGACACTGGTTGCTTTAGCAGATTTCTCAGAAATGCCAACCTTGCTGTGTTCCAGAAATTTGGAACGATCCGGGCAGATCTGATTGAGCAGATGAGATTCAGACAGAGGCTGAAGGTGATCCAGACGCTGGAGGACACCACCAAGCGGAACGTGGTGAGTCCTTTGAGGGACAGCGTGTGGCCTTCCTCCCCACGCGCCTCGCTCTCCCAGCTCCCACATTCCTGCCTGAAACACTGACGACGACTTGGAAGAAAATCAGGCACTTGCCCAATATGGCATTTTTGAGTTTGTGAAATTTGTTGTATTGATTCTTTCCGTAGGTACGAACCATTGTGACAGAGACTTCCTTCACCATTGATGAGCTAGAAGAACTCTATGCTCTGTTCAAGGTGAGTTTCCAAGGAAATTCCTGCACGCTCAGAGGAGTAAAAAAGTTCACTTTAATAATTCAGTTCTGGATTTTTCTCTCAAAGTTTTAAGTGATTGAGTTACAGTGTGCATAAGTAGGAAGATAGGGCTGAGAGTATAAAAATGGAATACTTAATATGA
Organism: Tadarida brasiliensis; assembly: GCA_030848825.1. Lineage (NCBI taxonomy): Eukaryota > Metazoa > Chordata > Mammalia > Chiroptera > Molossidae > Tadarida > Tadarida brasiliensis. The sequence goes on along the minus strand of CM061259.1, from coordinate 15,098,570 downwards.
AAAATAAACATATTCTTCTAACTCATTTAAGTTGACGTCTAAGCTTTCTTCTACTCCATATAATATTTTAGCAATTTCCTTGGACTTAAGAAAATAGGGTATTACTTTATAGGGGTGTGCAAAAATAGGTTTAACATGGTGAGTACACAGAGTTTATTTTGTAGTATTATAATCATAACCTACATGTCTTTTTCCGTATGAACAACTGTAGACCTACTTTTGCCTGCCCTTGTATAATGCTCATTGGAATAATGGTAATTGAGTTTAAATTCTGCCTGAAATTCTTGTACATTATAATTTCCTATATTCAGCTACATTAAAGCACCCTTAGAGAAATATGGAGCTAGAATAAGAACAAAGCTATTCAGATGTCTAAGAAAAGCCAAATTGGTTAAATCTCTGTGATTTACATTCCATAATTTAGCCCATACCAGTCTTGATCCTGAATAAGAAAATATTATGTCAGAAAATAAAGTAATGCGGAATCTTTTTCTTTAGAAAAAATAGTTTAGTCATAACCATCATTATCAACATCTCAGCTGAAAAGGTACAATTGACGGGAAAAAGGTTTTAAAAGATGCTTTTATGCAGGTATCAATTTTATCACTGGCTCTAACTGGGCAGCTTCTCGAATACAGTGTCTTACTGCCAGAACTGAACTTGGCCGTGCTCAGGACTGCGCCCATGGTGCCGGAACCCACCGTAAGGGCACACAGGTCTGAGTTGAACACTGACAGAACTTAACCAGAGAATGTGGTAGCTAGGGATGTTCTGTTATTTTTGTTTCACTGGTGCTTGGCGTAGTGTCTGTCCCCAGGAGATGTCCCGAACATGTATGTTGTGTTCAGAGGTAACTTGCGATCAATGATCATAGTACACACTCTCCACGCTTTAATGTGTGCAGAGAGATTGAGGTTTCATAGCTGGTTAGTGATGCGCTTTGTCCGCCCAGCCACACAACCCACAGCGTGGACAGCAGCGCCCCCACCAGCCCCCGCACAGCACCTGAGGGTGATTCTCCATAGTGGACCATACCGTTCATGTTTTATCCACTTATCTAAAGCCCTGCAGCTAATTGCTTGGTGTAAGGTGGTTATCCATAAGGAAGAGATCCTCCTTTGTTTCATAAAGGAAAAATGTAATGATCTGATCAAAATTTAAAATAGAATGACCCAATCAAATGTTAAAGGGGTGCTGAGGGCTAGAAGAGGTCTTCTTCACAGGGGAGTGGGGAGGTAGGGCCAGGACCTGGGGTTCCTACACAGAACTGGGAGTGGCCGCTGGAATCAGCAAGACTATGAACAGATCATGGAAAAGGCTATGGCATTAGAAAGAGGAAGCCTACTTCGGGGGATACCTGGGAAAGGGGGGCCAGGGCTGGCAGCGCAGAAGTCCCAGATCCAGAGATCGTGAAGTCACACCTTCCCACCTGAGCTGCCTCCACTCTTGTCTGTGTGCCTCCAGGTACAAGGTGGGTCGTCCGTACCCTTAGGATATGCCTGAAGAAAGCCTGCTTTTTTTGTGCTCAAAAACCCTGCCCTAAGGGTGACAAACAGTCCCTACCCCGAGAAAGAACCCATTCCCTTATTGGTGTCAGGGATGGGAAGGAGTCTCTCGTACTGTGGAACCAAGATAAAAACTTCAGTTCTAGACCCTTTCTTGAGTCTTGTGAACACTGTAACTGCCTTTACTTCATTAAACAACATTTATGGAGACAGCACTGTGTGTGAGACCTTTCAGGTCTTTAAAAAGCCAATTTCTACCCTGGCTGGTTTGGCTCAGTGGTTGGAGCCTCAGCCCACGGACCAGAGAGTCCCGGGTTCTGTTCCCGCTGGGGGCACGTACCTCGGTTGCAGTTTGTCCCCGGCCCCAGTTGGGGTTGTGTGGGTGGCAACCACTCGATGTGTCTTTCTCACATCGATGTTTCTCTCTATCTCTCTTCCTCCCTCTCTCCCTCCAGCTCTATCTGAAGATAAATGAAAAAAAAAAAAAATCCTTGGGTGAGGATAAAAAAAATAAATAAAAAGCCCATTTCTGGGGGTTTCCTGCAGATGCAAGGAAAGATGCAGCCCTCTCCCAAGGCTCACTGCTGGGCTTTGCGCTAAAACCTGGCGGGACAGGCTGCCGCCCTGACGTGCATTTGGTGGGAAAGGGCGTCCAGTTCTTTGGAACTCTTCGCAAACTCATTCCTTCAGTCCTTTTTCAGTCTCTGGGCCCCTTTTCCCCAAATGATGAACTGTGGAACCTCAGCACGGAGCAGGGCGACGAGCTCCATGGCCTGTCCTTCCTGATGGCTGTCAGCACCATGAAGTGCCTGCACCGCATTCAGGCTGGTTCCAGAGTCACGCGGGTGCCTCAGTTAGGAGGAAGTGCCCCGGGTGACCTTTATGCACTGCCATCACTCAGGTGGAGGGGACCCCTCCCAGGGATGTGTCACCAACATGTGCCACCCAGAGACGGTTGCTGGGCATCACGTGATAAATCAGAGTGCAGCTCAACCCATGTGGCCCCTGGGACCTCAGCCCCACCTCCTTCCCTCTGGTATCACCCCGGCCTCCACCCGCAGCCAGGAATGCGTCCCACGGCCGGGTGGCCTGGCGTCCAGTGTCCTCCCAAGGCCGCCCTGCAGAAAACCTGGGTTTGCCTCTTTCCTCTGCCTCTCCTTCCTCCTCTCCTCCCCACTCCCCCTGTCCTTTCTAGGTTGTTAGCTGCAGTTCCCAGGAAAGCACTGAGATAAAGACGTTGGTCTTTGCTCCTGTGTAAGTGAGAGCAAACAGAAGTGCTGCACACTCACCACAGACTCCGCCCCCTTTCAGAACCTCCGGGCGTGGGGGAGAGCCGGTTCTGAAGGTGCTTTTTTCTGTTGCAATGTTTATGCATTCTCGTAGTGAAATAGTCAGTACAATAGGGAAATAAGTAAAAATACAGCCCCCTTTTCATGGCCCTGCCCTCCCCCCACCTACCATCCAGAGCTAACATAAATGTCTATACCAGTGTGTGGGGGGGTGTTCTTCGGGTGCTTTCTATATGTTTTATCTCTGAGGTCTTCCTAGAACGGGCATTGATTTCTACCAGAATCAACCTGACCTCAGAGGAAAGAGGCGGCCTTCTTCCAAGGACAGAAACGGGAAGCTGTGGGTTGGCAGCAGCTCTGTCCTCACCACAGTGGCTCCTGCTGATACCTTTTCTCGAGCTGTTTTCAGATGTTGAAACAGGAGGACCACACGTTGGTTGTTTGAATACTGTATGGCTAGGATGCGATTCAGTGACTTTGGTGACCAGGAGGCAGGGGGTTTATGGGACAGTAAACTGTGAACTGGGACACTCAGGATTTCATGATGGTCTGCTTTGACTAATGGACTGGATGACCTGTGAGGCCACTTGACCCCTGGACCTTACCATCCTCACCTAGAGAACAAGGTGGTCACACGGCCTAAATGACAGATGCTTTTCAGGTGAACCGCCTCTTTATTTCTTTTAAGTAAAAAACATTGTTTATCTTTATGAGAGTTATTTCTTAAAATGCTTATGAGGGTGTGTGTAAGAGGAAGGAGATTGGGGTGGGGGTGTCCCTTTCTTTCTTCACCTACTCCATAACTGAGTCGGGTCTTTCGTGCCCGATGGGAGCTGCAGGGAGTTGCCATGGAGCTGGTGGGGCTGGTCAAGTGGAGACATGAGCAGAACAAGGGGACGAGGGCCCTGAGACCAGAACTGTGCCCCAGGAGATGCACACAGGTTGACCAGAAGCCTGTTTCCAAACTTGAGGGTGGGCCTTTTCTTCCTGGTATCTGCTGCGGCATCGAGTCTCCAAAACCATCCTGTTCTTTGTTTTTTCAGGCAGAGCATCTAACCAGCTGCTACTGGGGTGGGAGCAGCAATGCGCTGGACCGGCACGACCCCAGCCTGCCTTACCTGGAGCAGTACCGCATTGATTTCGAGCAGTTCAAGGGGATGTTTGCCCTTCTCTTTCCATGGGCCTGTGGAACTCACTCGGACGTGCTGGCCTCCCGCTTATTCCAGTTACTGGACGAAAACGGAGACTCTCTGATCAACTTCCGAGAGTTTGTCTCGGGGCTAAGTAAGGATGTGGTGTGACTGCATGGTTTGGGCGGGGATGACGGGGTAGTGACGCCACCCCCAGGGCCACAGCCCGCACCGCCTCAGAAGGTTGGGGTTAGAGGGCAGAGCGGCACAGTTTAGGGTTTGCAAACTGATTGGAAAATTCATTTTGAGCTAATGGATATATTATCTGCTGAAATCACTGCCTTCTGCATTAGACAGTCTCCGGCAGTAGTTAAAATACATTATCAGAGAATTCCTAAGACAATAAAATGCCAACCTAAACACTGAAACCACAGACCATGATAACATTCCAGGAGAAAAAGAATGATGGGGCAATTGCTTTTCTTTTTTTTTTTTTTTTTTTTCATTTTTTGTTCAGATAGAGTGGGAGGGAGAGAGAGGAAGAGAGAGAGAAACATCGACGTGAAAGGGACACATCAAGTGGCTGCCACCCACACAACCAACCAGGGCCAGGGACAAACTGCAACCGAGGTACATGCCCTTAGCGGGAACCGAACCCGGGTCTCTCTGTACCGCAGGCCGATGCTCTAACCGCTGAGCCAAACCGGCCAGGGCACGATTGCTTTTCTTTGACAAAAATATATATATATATTTTATTATATATAATGTGTTTTATAAAACGTCATAAAAGCATTTTGTGATGTTTTTAATAAAGAGCTGAGAAAGCCACAACAGCTCAGCTGTGAGCAGGGCAGGCCGTTCTCTTCGTTACACGGGAGGGAGGCCCGCCCTCGTGGGAACCCACACCCACACCTGTCAGCCTCGCTGTCTGACCTGGTCACTGCCCTCTGCCCTGGTGGACTCTCGTTCCACTTACAACTGAGAGGAAAGCTACCTCGGAGTTGAGCTGGGACCGCTGAGATGAGCCGTGGGTGTAGCAGGCATTATGTCAGGCTGCTAGAATGAGCTAAGGAGGAAAAATGTTTCCGTTCTAATTGTGCCACTCGGTGACCTTGGGCCACGTACTTTCAAATGGCAAGCCCGGGGACAGATGAAGGTATCAGGCATAGAGCCAATGACGGTTCCAGAAAGTGCCCTAACTCTTTCAGAATAACGACTGGAAGGCTGAGACGCCAGAGAAAGCTGATGGTCTTTAAAAAGACAGATGGGTGCCCTGGCCGGTTTGGCTCAGCGGTTAGAGCGTTGGCCTGCGGACCAGAGAGTCCCAGGTTCGGTTCCCGCTAAGGGCACGTACCTCGGTTGCAGTTTGTCCCCACCCTGGTTGGGGTCGTGTGGGTGGCAACCAGTCGATGTGTCTCACGTCAATGTTTCTCTCTCTCTCTTCCCCCCTCTCTCCCTCCCACTCTATCTGAAGATAAATGCAAAAATGTCCTCGGATGCGGATAAAAAATAAATTAAAAATAAATTAAAAATAAATGAAAAGACGGAGGGGTGTGGATGAGGGCCTCTTGGGTAAGACCAAAGTGCTTGTAGAAAGTCCTCATTTGTGTGCTTCCACGGCCCTGGGGGAACCGGCCTTTGCTGAGGGCAGGCGCTGTGCTGATGCTACAGCATTTGGACTTAGTTGTTCCCAGCAGCAGCCCTGAGGTCGTGGCCGTGATGACAGCCGCCCTTCGTGCAGCCTTGGCTCTGAGCCAGCGCGGCGCTGATGCTTCCTGTGTCCTTACCGTGCCTCACGGCCACGCCGACCAAGCGGGCGCTCGAACCCAGGCGTCCTGGAGGCACAGTGTGTGCTGTTCCTGTTACTAGCTACCTGCTTATTATTAGCACCCCACTTTCCGTCGAAGAAATGGAAGCTCAGCAAAGTTAAGTAACGTGCTAGGACGTGAGTTTTTAGAAAGACATCGACCTGCACTGGACGGCCCCGTTCGCACACGCTGGGCCCAGGATTCTGGGGAGCGCTGTCTCCAAAGCGATTGTTCTGGTTGCTCGGTGCCGAAGACGGCAAACAGGTGTTTGGGGTCTTTTTGTTTTGTTTTGTTTTGTTTCTTTAGGGAAGAAGGAGGTATTACTTTTTAAGTACACAAGGAATACCTAAGTACATTCTCCTTTTTTAAAAAAAATGAGACAATCCAGACAAGGTTAAGGACCCCTTTGACCCTATCCTAACTTTTTCTGCCCCAAGGTAACTGCTCATTATATTGGTGTCTATGAAAAGCCGTGTGTGTGTGTGTGTGTGTGTGTGTGTGTGTGTGTGTGTGTGTGTGTGTTTTGTTTAGTTATCTTTGGACAAGAATAAGGAAGAGGAAACAGAGGCAGGTTCTGCGTGCAGAAGGTGATAGAAATATAAATATCTAATTTACTTACTTCAGTCAACTCCAACAAGAAAAATACTCTGCAAAATCTTCAAGAAAGGAAAGAGAGGTCCAGGAGAATGAAAACGTGGACAAAGAACACATACGCTTCTTAAAAGGCCGTGGAGTTCTGGAGCCAAGCACGCTGTGCCCAGATGGCAGGGAGACTCTGGGCCCCGTCAGGCCCGCGGTCGGCTACAGTCACGGAGACGGACAAGTAGACCAGAAAAGAGCAATTCTGTTCCAGCTTTTAAAAATTAAAAAATGAATTTTGGTGAAGCTGGGTCAGTAATTTTAATATCAATCCCCAGAAAAATTCCTCTAGAAATCAGTGAACAAATAAATGGTCAATATGGAATTAGAAATACGGGCTTACTATCAGCAGCCATAAATGAGCTGTCTCTCCTTCTCCGATCATATTGCTGAAAGGCAGAGTCTCTAAACACGTCACAGATGTCATGAGGCAGCCGGTCATTGGACAGATAACTCATTACGAATGGGGAAGCTGGAAGCGGATGGAAGTCAGTGATTGCGTGACCGGCTGAGCACTGCCCCCAAAGTGCGAAGGTTAATGAGTCAGTTTCTACTGAGAGTTCTCTAGGAGCCTGGGCTTGGCGTTAACCTCTGTGATTGTTTCCTGAATTAAAGAGAGAGCTATTGTCAGGACTAAAGGAGATGATTCAAGTACAGTTCCTAGAACAGTGCCTGGCTCAAAAGGGGTAAGTTATTGTCCCTGAGATGACTAGTGATTCCCCTCTACCTGACTCGGTCAGCAACTTAAAATAACAAAGGCAGAGAAAGACAGACAGATGTGTGGGTTACACAAAGCGGGGAGAGACAGACATTATGTTGAATGACAAAACATAATTTTTTAAAAATATGAGAGGAGGAAATGATTGGCAAAAACGAATTGATGAACCAGAAATCCTAAGTTTAAAGAAATGATGGTAACAGAACTAGCTAGGATGTTGGCATGGTGGTTTTAAACATGGGATCGAGGGTCAGACAAATCTGAATTCAAATCCTGGACCTGCTACTTACTAGCTTTTGACCTTGAACACATTACTGAGCATCCGTAAGCCCGATTTTCTCATCTGTGATACCAGGATGATATTGGTTCCCATGTCATAGGATTATTGTGAGAAGTGACATACGCGTGGAAAGTAGTTAGCATAGGGCTTAACACAAAGGAGTGGTTAATACATGTCTGTCATTACCTTGATGGTCAGTGTAAGTGTGCAGACGTCCTGGGGTTTAGTAACCACGTGGTCAGTGTGTAACTCAGTGAAGGAGTATGAGAAGCTGAATGCAGACTCACGCTGTACTAGTGGATGAGTCGAGAACAATCCCAGTTTTCTGAAGTGGCCAAGAGGCTTCTGGAACTCTGTCCAGATACTGACTGACGAATAAACACATACAGTGGATGTGAATAAGAATAGGGAAGGGTATGTGTACAAAACGTGTCATATGAGAAAGCTGAAAACTTTGGAAAAGTATATCCTGGAAAGACAAATGGTCTTCAAAAGACAAACTTGAGGGGGGCAGGACGGCGGTCCTTGCAGTGTGGACGGTTGAACTGAAGAGGCACTAGACCCGTTCTGTTTGGCTTTGAAGAGAAGAATGAGGGGAAGAGGAGTCGTTCTAAACCTTTGCTTGAGTCATGGACTCTTTGAGATCTGACAAGGACTATGGACATTTTCTCCCCCAAAATGACATATTAGACATAAAGTTTTACATTTTGTGGGGTTCATGGGTTTTATGAAGTTGGGTCTGCAGGTTAAGGGTGCTGAGACTAAAGTAGAAATCACAGAAGAACTTTCAGTATTTAGAGAATACATCTTGGAATGAGGTTGTGATGAGCTCCGTGTCTCTGAGAATGTTCTAGCAGATGCTCAATTCCTATCTTACCTGGATGTGTGAGATCCCAGCATTGCGTGGAAGTCAGACAAGATAACCCCTACGTCCTTGCCAGCCCAGATTCTGTGATTCCTCTTTTTCTTCTTTTCTCCAAATCTGATTGAGCTTCAGTGAGGTGCTCTGAGAATAGATATTTGTAGAGGATTTTCTGATTCCTGAAATACATGGGACTTTAAAGGAAAAAGTAGCAAGCCCTGGCCGGTTTGGCTCAGCGGTTAGAGTGTTGGCCCGTGGACTGGAGAGTCCCAGGTTTGGTTCCCGCTAAGGGCACTTAACCTTGGTTGCAGTTTGTCCCCAGCCCCAGTTGGGGTCGTGTGGGTGGCGACCACGCAATGTTTCTCTCTCTCTTTTCCTCCCTTCTCTCCCTCCCGCTCTATCTGAAGATAAATGCAAAAATGTCCTCGGGTGAGGATAAAAAATAATAATAATAATAAAAATAAAGGAAAAAGTAGCAGGATTCTTTTGAATGTAGTTGTGGTGATACAATGGCAGATACATTCGAATAAGTTAAAATGAAGAAACATTTAGGAGAACCCAAAACAACAACAAAAAGAGGATTTCTAAAATGAATATTTTGAAGCAATCTCAAATACGTTTTGAGATTATTTCTGAACTCAGCTATATAGGATGTTGAGGTTCAATCACATGATCTTTCTTATTAATAATACAGTGTGTTAAGTGCCTGGCACTGTTCTAAGTGTTTTATATGTATGGACACATCTAGTTCTCATATTTCATGGGTCCTGATGTCGAGACCACTGGTAGAATCTTCTGGTTATCATCCTGCCTTATAGAGGGGACACCGAGGCACAGCCCGATTTACTTCCCCAGGGTCACAGAGTAAGTACAAAGGATTTGACACCAGGAATCCTGGTTCCAGAACTCTTAACCCAAACATGCCCTGGCCAGACCTTCTGTCACCCAGAGTCTTGGCTTCAATTTGGAAAAAGTGGACTTCTCAGGGGAATGCTAAGCCCGGGGGTTCCTGCGCACAGTGCATTTCACGGGTATTTTTGGACTTCCAGGTGCTGCCTGCCACGGGGACCTGACAGAGAAACTCAGACTCCTGTACAAAATGCACGTCTTGCCTGGTAAGGGGGCCACACGGCAGCACGTGCACCTGTAGCCATGGCCTGGCTTGCTTGGGGGGGGCGGGGGGGGTGACCTGGTGACCTGTTTGCCTCTTTGATATACAGGATCGCTCGTTAGTCACTAAGACTGAACTGAATGACTCTTTACATAGCTTCCTGAGTCAGTGTCCTTGAGGCTGAGGTCATTTACCTGTCTGAAGTATGAGTTGTGTCAATAGCAAAGAGCCGACCTCTGCCAGAGAAAGAGTCACGGGCACTGGGTAGCACGTGGGAGTCCAGGGACTCAGGGGTTCTGAGACGGGGCCGCAGTTCTGGCACGAACAAGTAGGAAGGGCCGAGAAAGTGTGAGTTTGAACCAAGGTCGGCCTCCAGCTGGGATGTATCCACCAAAAAAATTAGAGGAAGCTTTGACACTGGGACAGAGATGGGGTGACACTTTAGACTGTGACCCAGCCCCACCTGCGTGCCGCTGGCTCCTCCTCCCTGCGGTCGTTTCTTTCCGAGACGCGCACGGTGGCGCCCGGCCCTGCCTGTGTGACATGGATCTTCCTGTCCTCTAGAGCCATCCTCTGATCAAGACGAGCCGGACTCTGCTTTCGAGGCGACCCAGTATTTCTTTGAAGATATCACCCCAGAATGCACGCATGGTAAGTGACTTTGCCCGCTGAGGTCCCACATTTCTTCTCCTCGGAGCCCTCTGTTATTGGAAGAAGTTGCCTCCAAAGCTAGTCAGTCTAAGAAGTGTATGGAGATGATTGATTGACTTGCTACTTTCTTTTTAAAAATTGTTTCAATTACAGTTTACATTCAATATTATTCTGTATTAGTTTCAGGTGTACAGCACAGTGGTTAGACGGTCATATGCTTTACAGAGTGTCCCCCTGATCCTTCCAGTACCACCCAGCACCATACACAGTTATTACAGTGTTATTGACTGTCTTCCCTATGCGGTACTTGCATCCCCGTGACTGTCCTGTAACTCCTGATCTGTGCTTCTCAACCCCTTCACCATTTTTATTCATCCCCCAACCCCTTCCCTCTGGCAGCCATCAATCTGTTCTCTGTGTCTGGGAGTCTGTTTCTGCTCTCTTAGTTCATTTACATTGTTCTTTAGAGTCTGCATATAATGAAATGATGTGGTATTTGTCTTTCTGTGATATGTTACTTTCTTTTCAAATTTTTGAAGTTGGAGAACTGTTGGGGGGCAGGTACTTCAGCCCACTGAAGGGATGGACCACTGACATCATGCCCCACTAGCTTGGAAAAGGCGTGGCCCGCCAAGCTACCCCCTTGCCCCCTCTCCCTGCTGGGCTCGGGCTCAGGAAGAATATCTTTCTGTTATTCTGCTGCTACCCACGATCTGGACAAGCATTTATATCCGAAAGCATTCCCTTCTCTCTGTCTTTGCTCTGTTAACGGGCGTTTGCAAAATTCAGCCCACGGAGCCAAATCTGGCCCACGGCCTGTTTGTACAGCCTGTGCTCCCACAGTGGCTTTTACAACTTTAAATAGTTTGTAGAAATTACACATGAAATAGTATTTCGTCATGTGGGAAAGTTATATCAAATTTAAACTTTAGTGCCTATAAATAAGTTTTATTGTAACACAGCCAACCTGTTATTCATTTGTCTATTGTCTATGGCTGTGTTCATGCTACAGGGACAGAGCTGGGGAGCTGGGACAGAGACAAGTGGCCTGCACAGCCCGAAGTACAGGGTGGGCAAAAGTAGGTGTACAGTTGTGAGTACATGAAACAGAGTGTATTCTTGTATTCTTATTTATTGATTATTATATTATTTTTCATATGAACAACTGTAAACCTACTTTTGCCCCACCTGTATTTACTGTCTGGCCCTTTTCAGAAGAAGTTTGCTGACCTGCCTATGGGGTTGTTAGGTCTACACAGACATGAGCCAGCTCATTGTGTTTATCTCCCAATTATCATATTAAGTCACGTGTTTCCTTGTCTCGTATGATTAAGCGACGTCTCAGCTCGCCACTGCAGTGAGCTGTTTACCTTCCGCTCATCACGAGGGCAGCTTTGTGGCTTTGCCCAGGTCTGACAGTAAACATGGGTGGCTCCTGAGCCCTTTCAAATCGTGCCATCCCAGAATAAGCACAGCTTAGACCTGCTTTTAAACTGTGAGCACCCAAGCCACTGATAGAGGAGTGAGCCAGACCCAGTCTTACTATTGTCGGCGTATGAATTGAGAGTCAGAGCTTTGGACAGAATGCTGGTAGCTCTGTATATTGTTACCCAGGTGACCTCGGGTAGGTGCCTGCATCCCTGAGCCTCAGTTTCCTGCTGTGGGAAATGGAGATGATAGGTATCATTTTGGGTGCAGTAAGGACCGAATGAGATAATGTAGTAAGGCTTTTAGCACAGTGCCTTACACATCCTACAATACCCTGACATCATTAGCAGTCATATTTTAGCTACAGATAAGTGTCAGCCACATCTTTCTTAGTGACACGCGTTGCAGAGAAGGGTTCACTTGTTTCAGAATGCTTCAGGAATGGTGACATCCAATAAAATTTCATTGTTATTAAAAGATCCATTTCAAAGAAGGTTTTTCTCACTCCAAAGTACTATTGCTTTGTGTTGAAATTTTAAAAATACAGATATAATATATAAAATAAGCTAAAGCTATCTGAAATCTTATAATAAAAAGGTAACTAATTAATACCTTGGAATGTTTCTTTTCAGTCCTTTTTATTCATCTATGTAATTATAATCATATATACGTATGTACACCTGGGATCAATGGCCTTATCTGGTTTTATATCCTGTTTTGGTTTGTTTTCCACTTCATATCCAGTAAGCATGTTACCGCATCATTAACCATTCTCTGAACACGTGGTTTTAAATGGTTGTATAATATCCTATCCACTGCACGGGCTTACTATACTTAAGTCCTTTTGAATATCTCTGTTTGTTCGCTAAATCATTAAGAGGAGAAGAATTTCTCAGTGGCATAGAGTATATCGTCCTTACTCTGTCTCAAAAGCCACTGGGATTGCTTCGATACTAAACACAAGCGAGGTCCCATGTCAGGCAAACCGGTCGCCTCTGGGTGGCTGGAGAAGCCGCGGGCCCTCCTGTGCTGACACTGGGAGGCGTGCCCACCCCGCTGTTGGAGGCTTTACCTGCCTTGTGATGTCCTGTTTCAAGAAGGAAAAAAAAAGCTAAAAGTGGTTTCCTTGAAAGTCGTATTTTTGAAATGCCAGATTCTAAATCTGAAGGAATTTTGTAACATAGAACATTTGTTTTCTTTTATCAACATAGATTTCAATCTCTTTTTTAGAAAGTGAGTTTTTGGTCTTTTGTGGGGCCTGACAGAAAACTCAGTCTCGTGTATGCAAAGCTAGGATGACAGTGTAACAGAGGGGGAGGGGAATCAGCATTCGCTGGGGTGAGCACCAGCCTTTTTTCAGTACTGAATTCAGTGTGACAGTGTCCCTTTATCTCCAGGTTGTACACTAAACCCAGTTGTGGCAAAGAATTCTGGGGGAGTTATTTCTTCACCTAGAAATCGGGGTGTCAGATAAATGGGACACCCAGTTAAATTAGATGTCAAAAAAGCAGGCACTAATTTGTTTAGCGTAAGTATGTCCCAGGCATTATTTGGGACACACTTACACTAAAAAAAAAAAAATGATTTGCTGTTGATCTTAAATTCAAATTTAACTCCGCGTGCTGGGTTTTTGTTTTCATATTGTTTTGTTTTTGGCTAAGTCAGGCAACCCTACCTCGTGGTTTCTCTGTTTTCTACTACAAATGCTAGGTGTGCGGGTTTCTTTTGTAACAGTCTACATTTGTCTTCTGTTCCTCGTAGTGGTGGGACTGGACAGCAGAAGCAAGCACAGCGCGGACGACGGCTTTGTGACCGTGAGCCTGAAGCCGGACAGAGGTACCCACCCTCTTCCGTACGTTTCCCTTCCTGCGGGTTGGACACTGTTTTTTGACCTTTGAGCACTTATTTCTTGACATCTGGGTTTTAGGGAAGAGGGCAAATTCTCAAGAAAACCGTATTTATCTGAGGCTCTGGACTGCAGAAAATAAGTCCAAGTCAAAGAATGCAAAGGATTTACCCAAACTGAATCAGGTAAGCAGTTCAGTTCATTCATTTCAAACCCCAAAACTGTGCTTTTCGGTCGTAGGTAAATGTGGAATCAGATAAGGCTAACTCCAGGCACCTAGGTAGTATATGTTTACACCTATTTTGTGCATATTTTTATGTGTCAAAAATATGCTCAGTTGCGAGAAAATGACCTCCTCAGAGGAAATGTGAATCACGAAATACTCAAGTTTGAGAGCCTACACCTCATCCCAGCCCAAAAAGACCTTCAGATGCTCGAAAGACCGGGCTGTGCTGTTTCCAAACCCCTGTGCTCAGCGCTGAAGATGTCTGACAGATTTTTTTCCTTAAAAAGCTGAAATGGGCCCTGGCTGATTTGGCTCAGAGGTTAGAGCATCGGCCTGCGGACCACGGAGTCCCGGGTTCAATTCCAGTCAAGGACATGTACCTTGGTTGCGGTTCGTCCCTGTCCCCGGTTGGGGTCGTGCGGGAGGCAACCAGTCAGTGTGTCTCTCTCACATTGATGTTTCTCTCTCTCCCCCTCCCTCCCACTCTGTCTGAAGATAAATGTAAAAATATCCTCAGGTGAGGATTTCAAAAAAAGCTGAAATGGAATGAGGAAGAATAAACAATAGGTAATCATAACACAGTATGGAAATGCTAACTTTCCTAATGGAAAACAGACGTCATCGGGGTGAGGGCTGGAAGGCATTTCTTCTGTCCATGGTCCCCAACAGAGGTGTCATGGAAGAGGGGGTCTGGGCTGACCTTGGGAGAACTGAGATGCCTACTCAAGCGTGCAGGTGTTAAGTGATGTGAGGTCTGGCATTTCCCTAAGATACATCAGCAAAGGATTAAAATGTTACAAAGCAACTATGTAACACAGTCTTAGTGACAGGTACATGAAGGTTCACTATTTCATTCTGTCCACTTTCCCGGATATTGGGAATTTTTCAAACTGTAGAAAATGGAATCATCCATAAAGAGACTTTAGCTAACACACCCACCCGCCCCATGTCCGGGACTTTGGGGGCCCTTTCAGTAGTCTCAGTGTCAGATGGCTCTGCGGGCCACTTCAGTCCTGCCTCTGGGCTGCCCAGGAGATGGTCACCTTCTCTGTGCTTTTCCAAATCACTTTCAGGGGCAGTTTATTGAGCTGTGTAAGACCATGTATAACATGTTCAGCGAGGACCCCAATGAGCAGGAGCTGTACCACGCCACGGCCGCGGTGACCAGCCTCCTGCTGGAGATCGGGGAGGTCGGCAAGCTGTTCGCCACCCAGCCTGCGAAGGAGGCCGGCGGTGGGGGCAGCGGGTCCTGCAACCAGGGCATCCCGGGCGTGCCCTTCCCCAAGAAAGGGCCGGGCCAGCCTTATGGGGTGGAGTCCGTGGAGCCCCACCCCGCCAGCTTGGCGGGCGACAGCGAGGAACACTCCCTGGGAGGGCAGATGGAGGACATAAAGCTGGAGGACTCCTCGCCCCGGGACAACGGGGCCTGCTCCTCCATGCTCATCTCTGACGATGACACCAAGGACGACAGCTCCATGTCCTCATACTCGGTGCTGAGTGCCGGCTCCCATGAGGAGGACAAGCTGCACTGCGAGGACATCGGGGAGGACACCGTGCTGGTGCGCAGCGGCCAGGGCACCGCGGCACTGCCCGGGAACACCTGCCTAGACCGCGACTGGGCCATCACCTTCGAGCAGTTCCTGGCCTCCCTCCTCACGGAGCCCGCCCTGGTGAAGTACTTTGACAAGCCCGTGTGCATGATGGCCAGGATCACCAGCGCCAAGAACATCCGGATGATGGGCAAGGCCCTCCCTTCGGCCAGTGACTATGAGATCTCCGCCATGTCTGGCTGAGCTGCGCCTTCCCAGGGAGGGGGAGGGGCGGGAGGTGGGGGGGAAGGGTCTTTTTTATGTTCTTCTGTGTTGGGGTTTTTTTTCTTTCTTTTAAATTAAATATTTATTAGTATGCGGCTTGAAATCTCGTGTTTTCATAATATAATACAATGCAGACTGTCGGAGAAATATTTAACAGCTCGCTGTAGGTAGAGTACACTCTCTTGTTGGGGGAAGGGGGATTTACCAGAATACAGTTTATTCAGTGAATTCCAAAAAAGATGAACCTGTCTGTGATATGTGTGTATTATAACGTCTTAGTCTTGCTGTTGAACTATATACATGGTTTAAAAATAGTAGTGCTGCGCCATGCTAAGTAAGGCAGCAGCCGTTCGTGTGTTTGGGCTTTTCCAATAAAATCAGCTGTAAGGAAAACGAAATGTTCTCAAATGGAACGGGCGTTGTTCAGCGGGGTGAATCCTAGACCACTTTGGGGAGCATTAAAACTATTTTTTAAGATTTGAAATATATTTCATAAAAAGTCCT
Source organism: Tadarida brasiliensis (assembly GCA_030848825.1). Classification (NCBI taxonomy): domain Eukaryota; kingdom Metazoa; phylum Chordata; class Mammalia; order Chiroptera; family Molossidae; genus Tadarida; species Tadarida brasiliensis. The sequence goes on along the minus strand of CM061259.1, from coordinate 15,082,759 downwards.
CTATTCAAAAATTATATTCCACAGATATCCCCCTTCAAGGGGAAAACATTTGAGATTCTAAACAATTATGAAAGTGTGATTTTTATATGATGCCAGAATAACAGTTCTATTTGGTCGATTCGGACAAATACCAGACCAGTTTTGCATTAAAAAAACAAACAAACAGCTATTATTTTTGTCAGCTGCCAGAATTCAGTGAAAAGGAACAGTCTTTCGTTACAGAGAATCAAAGTGGCAAAGGAAGACAACCGAGGGCTCGGAATATTTGTTCGTGTGTGTGTTTTTTTGTTTTGTTTTTTTTCTTTTTTGGATAGAATAAAAGTACTCATGCTTCTGATACTGGATTTTCAGCTACTCATTACTCATTACAAATAAAGCAAAAAATAAATATACTTTACCATTTCCATACTCTCCATAGATTCCAGAAGTTGTACCATGTATCACATATGACCATCTTTCCCGTGAAATCAATGTAGAGATCATGTAAACTGAAAAATAAACGCCTGCGAGATAACGTAACTGAATGTTTTCAAGCAGAACTTGTCACTTTATATAGAAGCATAGAATGCTCTCTCTGTGTCCTGAGTGGATGTGGAAATGAAAACTAGCACACCTGCACTTTGGAGTCATGCTTCTTTCTTATTCCTGTTCTCGTTCCAGATGTGAGAGGTTTTTTCCCTCTGATTGTGGAATTCATAATCATGTTCACACTTCCTTTGCTTCTTCAAAATATTTCTTTCGATGCATTCCTTTATTTTATTATACATTGTGTCCTAATTTTAGCTGTCGCCACCGTTTTGTTTGTTTGTTTACAGAATGATTTTTAAACTGTCAAATGAAGTAGTGTTAACCTCAAATAAGATAAATGTGAACAAATAAAATGCTTCAGATACTCAGACATGGCTTTTATCTCAGTGTTTGAGTTCCTGCCTAAAGCAATGACATTCTTCTTTTAACAACTTTATTGGGGAAATTATATTAGGCAACCATTTTGACTAAACATTTTTATAGGTAAACATTTTTATAGGCAATGTTTTATAAACATTTTTTTGAGATAAGAAATACAATATGGCCCTGGCTGGTGTAGGTCAGTGGTTAGAGTGTTGGCCCAAGCACCCGAAGCGTCGTGGGTTCGATTCTGGTCGAGGGCACATACCTGGGTTGCAGGTTGGATCCCAGGCTCAGGTCAGGGTGTGTGCGGGAGGCAACCAATGGATGTGTCTCTCTCACATAGATGTTTCTCTCTCTCTCTCTCTCTCTCTCTCTCTCTCTCTCTCTCTCTCTCTCTCCCCTCCTCCTCCTCCTCCTCCCTCCTTTCCATTCTCTCTAAAAATCAATAGAAAAAATATCCTCTGGAGATGATCAACAACAAAATACAATATGTAGTGATGTGTGTGTGAATGCATGTATTTAAAATAAGGGACAGAATTTTATTAGTTATTTGATTATTTAACTTAGCCTACCTAAGCAATTAAAGGGTGCAAACCCGTTTTGTCCTCCCTAGTACACTGTAATTCCACTTGTTATGTATTGAAGCCAGTGACCAGTCATTAATTTGACGCGACTCTAAGATTGTTACACATTATGCCATCCTGTGTTTCTATGTTTAAAGTCACTTGAAAGATGCCTCAGGAAATAATTCTTTAAAATCCGATGCTCTCAGGCTTTGGGAGGGGAGTAAGGATGTGTTTAAGTGTGTAGCCCTAGACGAAAGAGAGGAGCCAGCATTTCTGTCGTCACGGAGAGGGACGCTGACTCCGCAGGGACGCTGACTCTGCAAGCACGTGTCTCTCTCGACGCTGTCGTGGTGGCCTTGTGTGCTCAGCGCGGCGGGGTGCTCTCGTGCCTGCAGCGGTGCGGTCTGTGGGCACGATGCGGTCTGTGGGCACGTTCTCGCGTGCTGGCTTCCCCCGGCTGCGCGTGGAGGGGCCCTGAGCCACGAGGCGGTTTTTCCAGCCTCGTCTGTGAGACAGGTAGGCTTGTCCGCTCATTCAGTCCCTGCGTTTCACAGAGCATTTTCTGGGGAAAAAAGATTCAAGTTCCTGTCTAGCTTTTAATTGGGGTTATGTCTTTTTAGTGTCTGTGGGTGACTCTCTTCGGTGTCAGTGTATTGTGATTTACCACCTTCTCTGAGTGATGGTTTGTTTCCCCGGCTGATCGTTCCGGCACCGCTGATGGTGGGCTCAGGGTCACTGTCCTGAGAGACGAGCTGGCGTCCCCGTGAGCTCCCACTGCGAGCCCTGCACGCGGCCTCAGTGGAGCTTTCGGATAGGAACACGTGAAAGAGAAAACTGCCTGGGGAAAGGAAGAAGCCATTGGACCCTGGGTGCCAGGGAGTGCGTGTGGCGGGGAAATGCGGATCCATCCGCACCATCCCGTCCAAGGGCTCCAAGTCCGCTCTGGACGGAGGGGACGCCCTGGGGGCGTGAGTGCCACAGGCGGCCACCAGCAGTGAGAAGGCTCATGTTCCAGCAGTGCCCCCCACCCGGGTAGCCAGGCAGGGGGCAGGTCCCTCCATCTGTCCTCATCACAGCAAGTGGGGAGGGGACTGGGCTTCTCCCTTTCCTGTCCCCAGAGATAGAGCAGCCGCCAGGCTCAGGGGCCTCCGGGCCTGGTCTCTGCAGCTTCGTCTAGGGGCCCACACCCAGAGCTGCTTGGGTCTCCCCGACAGTGAAACGCGGGAAGTGCTGGCGGCTGCCTGGCCTCCTGCCTCCGGGGAAGGCTCCTCTGACCGTCCTCGTTGCCCACCCCTCTTCTCCCCTGGAAAGCACCACAGTTGATGACGTGAGCACAAAGCATTTCACACTAGTTTCCGCTTGCCAGTGACTCTGACAATGTTCGGGGGCCTGTGCCTTTTGTTGAACATATCTTGACAGCTTAATTCTTTAAAAGGGAAGCTTGGCAAGCCGGACAAAGGCATTTATTCGCAGATAGGCGCGGAGTGCGCCTGGGCCAGGGCCGTGCTGTGCGCTTGGTGACCGCCGCTGGCTGCCCGACACCGGTCGGCCCAGCAGCTCGGAGCCGGTGGCTGAGGCCAAGTTGTGGGTTGTGAGCGCTTCCCAGATTCACAACGACCTCCTCTCCTCACCCTTCACACACAGGCCGGACTCTGCAAACCAAAATCCTGCATCTCTTCTTACAATAGCTCAAGGGCAGAGTGTCAGCTGGTCAGGTGCCATCTCCCTGAGACCGGGCTGGACATCATATTTTGAGCTCAAGAATAGGTCCAGTGAATCCACTCGTTTCCTGAATACCCCCCACCTACCGTGTGCCAGATGCTGTCTTAGGCACTCGGGGTACAGCAGTGAGTGACAGATCAAAAAGCCCTGTCCTTAAGAGAAGTTCACGTTCCGATAAGGGAGACAGACTGTAAACGAGACCTATAGCACGTGTTATGTTGGTGGTATGGCGACACAGACAGGTGGGAGCAGGGTTTGAAACGGGTGGTCAGCGGAGACCTCACGGAGGTGACGTTTGAGTTCGAGCTGAGGGAGTGGGCCCCACAGATGTCTGAGGGAAGACACAGGAGCTGAGGTACAAAAGCCCTCAGGTGGGCGGCTGGCAAGGTCGAGGAAGAGCAGGAAGGACAGAGCCGAGGGAAGGTCCTCGGCAAGGAGGGGACAGGAACCAGATCTCACCCGATCAAGGAGGTCAATGAGAAGACTGGCTTCTAAGTCTGAGTGACATGGGGAGCCACTGCGGGTCTCGGAGCAGGGGAGAGACATCCCGCACAGGGTTGGTAACGAGTCTGACCCCTTAACGAGAATGGAGGTGGAAGCCCGGGGAGGGAAGCAGGTGGCCGGTTAGGAGGTCACGGCAGTGATTCAGGAAGAGCTGGTCGTGACTTCCCCCCACCCTCACTCAGGCCTGGGCCTCGTGGTCACCCTAATGGGCAGGCACAGGCCAAGTCAGATGCAGATGGAGGGCTACACCCTCTCTCTCAGTGAGGTGTGTCAGGGAATGTGTTCTTGACTCCCAGCTGCCCACCCTCAGGGTTTTCCTGAGCCTTCTCCACCGTTCACTAATACTTAGCATCCGGCCCCCAGATGTCCTCTCTGCCTCCGTTTCGCTACCTTTCAGGGAACTTCCACACCTACACAGAGACGCTGCACACACGCCAACCTTGACCTCTGTGATTTTCCATCCCCTGCTGAGCCTGTCATATGAGCTGCTCACTTTCCAGCTCCGTCACGCCAGCTGCACTGGATCTTGGCACTCGGGTCTTCCGTCCATCTCAACTCCATTTTCTCCATCAGCCTCCAGTGGACTCCATTCATGTCAGCTCGGTTTCCCCCCGTCTCCTGTGGCTGCCGCCTGTGGCACTCTGTGATCCCCAGATCTGAATCATCACAAACATCTGCCTTCTTCAGGCACATCTGGGCAGCTGTCCACACTCCCGTCGGCAGTCAGCGCTCTCGCTCTCTTCACACCCCTTCCCTGACATGTGAAGACCACACGTGTTTTGTTTTTTTTTAAACTTTGACTTTCTCCTCTTTTTTTTTTTCTTTATTGATTTTAGAGAGAGAGTGGAAGGGAGAGGGAGAGAGAGATAGAAACATTGATGAGAGAGAACATCGATTGGCCGCCTCCTGCATGCCCCCCACTGGGGATTGGGCCGACAACCTGGGCATGTGCCCTGACCGGGAATCGAACCGGTGACCTCTTGGTGCATGGGGCGACGCTCAACCACTGAGCCACACTGGCTGGGGAAAGACCACACTCTTAATTTTTTACTAATCTGATAGGTGAAAGATGGTATTTTGTTTTCATTTGAATTTCTCTCCTAGCAGGGAAGCTGAATATATTTTGAAATGTTTCCTGGTCCTTTAGATTTCTTTTGGATTTGTCTCCTCACCCTTGGTGTCTTGTGTCCTACCGTAGTGTGTACTTTTCATGAGATCTGTTGGCTTCTGTTTTTTTATTCCTAGTTCTTAAATGCCACGCACTATGGCAAGAGTGAGGGAGTACAATGAAAGAAGTGAGGAGGTTATTAAGCATAAGAAATTGCTCCACCCTCACTGAAGACCAGTGCTTTTCAAATGGAAGCTGTATGTTTAAGTGATTCTTAATAGCCGCTTGTGGTTGCCACAGAGCAGACCTGATCAGAGCCTCCAGTTAGACCTGTTCCCTTGCATCCCAGATCCGAATGAACAGCTAATCTATTATATCCCACTAGGGGGTGATGTTGAGCTAAAGACCCTTCCCTGTGACATTCAGTATATTCTGGGTAAAGTTTTATTTCTTCAGCCAAAACTAAGAAGATACGTTCCTCCATAATGCTCCCGACAACTACAGCAGAAAAGGAGGGCAGAGCTTTTAATTCAAGGGGCACTGAAATAGCTTAAATGGAAGATAGATGATGTCCTTTATGATGAAAACATTACCAAACCTTAAATATTTCCACAGGATTTTATTTCTGCTTCCCCTGGGTTCATGTCCTTAAGCTGGCAACATTTGCCTCCCTGGCCCTGCCAATAACACATTTCCACCAGCGCCAGCTGGTCTCGTGGGGCACAGAGCGCCATCCTGCATGGCTAGCGCACGTCCGGCACCTCCCACAGAGGCCAGTTTTCTGTGCTCCCTCTGCAGTATGTCCCAAAGCATGATCTAGGTCAGATCACCCTTCAGCCTCTGAGAGATCGACCTCTCCAAGGTCATTTTATGCTATTGCACACTTTTTCTTTTCTCTGCAAAGGAGGCAACCTCAGTTGCTCTTTGCAAAGCTGCAATCATGCCATTTTGCCTGCATGCGCGGCCTCAGGCACTCAAGAAGTATTGGTGGACACCAATGAACTTCCTAAATTCCAGACTGACCGACTTCAGCCCAGATGGCTGGAGTGAGATCAAAATGGCCAGGCCTGCGGTCCAGAGAGACCCGGGTTCAGTTCCGGCTAGGGGCACGTTCCTCGGTTGCAATTTGTCCCCACCCCTGGTTGGTCGTGTAGGAGGCAGCCACTTGATGTGTCCCTTTCACGTCGATGTTTCTCTCTCTCTCTCTTCCTCTCTCTCCCTCCCACTCTATCTGAACAAAAAGTGGAAAAATGTCCTCGGGTGAGGATTAAAAAAAAAAAAAAATGGCCAGGGTGCTAAGTTCTGGCTATAACGGTGGCCAAACGTTCTGCCCACAGTATGGCCAAACCCATATGTACAGAATAACATTTTACTGTAGGGAAGGATCGCAAAGACCTCAGTCCAAATTCTCTAGTCTTACAGAGATGGAAACTGAGCCTTGGCATGTTTTACTCATTGTGATTAAATAAAAGTGAATCTGGTGCTCTTTAGTTTCAAACTTATCTAATTTCCAGACATCTAAAGAAACTGAGATGTTTCTTCAGGTGCTGGAGTTAGTCAAAACCTAGGTTAGCAGAAATATTATCATTCGCGTTTTCTCCTTGAGAAATGCTAGTAGTTCACAGTGCTTTTCTTAGCAGCCCTAATGGGAGCCTGCTTTGTCTTAGCACATGCTGGGCAGATGGGGGCCAGGTATCTATACTCCCTCTGTGGCCACAGGCCACCTCACCCCAGGAAACATCAGAGAATTCATGTTACAATGGAAATGTAAACTTCTCTGCTGCGTCTCACTATTTACAGTAAAAAGAACCCCCTTTGTCTTTAAGTGGCAGTAAAAATTGCTCAGTTGGTACCAACGATAACTATAGTTTATAATAACGTATTGAATACTGGAAATTTGCTGAGAGACTAGATTTCAGGTGCTCTAACCACAAAAAGTAAATAAAAGAGAATGGTAACTGTGTGAGGAGAGGAACATGCTAATTGGCTTGACTGTGTTGTAATCATTTCACTATATATATGGATATCAAATCATTGTGCTGGACGCCTCAAATATATTTCATTTTCATTAGATGAAAAAATTGAGGTCATAGGGTGGGCCCTAATCCAATGACTGGAGTCCTTATAAAAAGGGGACATATGGAGACACACACACACACACACACACAGCATGTGAAAATAAGGCAGAGGTCATCGGGGTGATGCTCTAACTCCAGTGATCACCTATAAATCACCAGAAACTAGGGAGAGGCATGGAACAGATTCTTCCTCACAGCCCTCAAGACTTCCACCCCAAAGCTGCATAAAGCTATTTCAAACAAAATTATTTTTGTCACTTCCTTGTCCCTGTCCCTTGCCTGGGTAACTCCTCCTCACTCTTTAAGACTTGTGTCCATGTGCGCCGTCTGCAGGAAGCTTCCCGAATGCCCACAGTCAGAGTCGGGTGGCCTTCTCCTCTGCTCCCCAACCACCTGGGCACATCTCTAACACTGTCCTTAGCTCCTGTATCACAATCTCCCCAGACCTCAGCACAGTGCATGCAGTAGCTGCTCAATAAATGCACACGGAAGCAGACATTGCATAAACAATTACTCCAAGAATATTAGAACAGCTCCACCCCAAATGCCCCTTCATACCCTACCAGGAAATACTGAACGAGAAAGTTGAGCAAAGGATCTCACCAAAGAGGGTGCACCTCACAAGGGCAAGGCCCAGGAACCTGGGCAGAGCACCGCGCCAAAGGGCAGCTTGAAGTGAACCGGACTCCAGAGAGCTGCTTCATTGTGAAACTCTGTGGGCAAACCCTCCGGGGAGTGGGCAGCAGGTCATGCTACAGGTCACAGGAAAATAATGGAGAGAGAGCTTCATCGCTTGTGAGAGATTCGGGCGTTTTGAAGTCGGTCATGTACGTGTTTGCAGTAATCATTTTAACCACACAAGTAGAATGTAGAAGAGCTTTTATGGAATTTTAAGCACACAGATATATTTGCAAATTATAAAGAGTGCATATAGCCTAAATGTTCCCTTCCCTGTCCTTTCCCTTCAGACACACACCCTGGACCCGCAGATGTGGGAGATACTGAATTCCCTTGGGGAGGGTCCCCAGTACTGCTCCCACAGGGTCTGATTCCCCATACTCAACATGGGAACAGTAAAGCTAGAGATTCCTTTCCTTTATTTTGCCCTGCCCCATCATTGCTATGGCTGAAATAAAATCCATCTTATTCTTTTATTTTCTTTGTAAATCATTATTTTTTAAAAATATGTATTTATTGATTTCAGAAAGAGGAAGGGAGATGGAGAGAGAGATAGAAACATCGATGATGAGGAAAACATCGATTGGCCGCCTCCTGCACGCCCCCCACTGGGGATCAAGCCCACAACCCTGGCATGTGCCCTGACTGGAAATCAAACTGGGGACCTCCTGGTGCATGAGTCGCTGCTCAACCCCTAAGCCACACCAGCTGGGCTATGAATCCTAATTTTATTTTTTAAATAAAATGTATTCAGGTGACATTGGTTAGTAACATGACGTAGGTTTCAAGTGTACAATTTCACGACACACCATCCGTATACCGCACTGTGTGCCCACCACCCAAAGTCACATCTTCCGTCACCATATATTTGGCCCCCTTTACCCTTTACTACCCCCACCCCCTTCCCTCCACACTGTTGTCTGTGTCTCTGCATTTTTCTTTGTCTTGTTCATTTCTTACTTTCAGTTTAATATCCCACATAGGAGTGCATCTACCTTATTCTTAATGTAAGGGCTTCGTATTTCTCAGGCTCGGGCCCAGCAGCTGGCCCACAGGTCAGCGCACTGGCCGAGAAGGCCCTCTGTGTGACCCTGCCATCCACGCAGTGCTGGACACAGGCCAGCGGTGTTTGAAGCAATGGTCGCAGACATCGCCAGAGCACTTCCAGCGTGACCTCAGTTAGTCTTTGCTCCTTCCCCTGGAGTCTGGGTCACATTCACACTTGGGCTGCAATCCTGGACCTCAAGCTGGATCCTCTGCCAGCAGGATGCACGACTCTGAAGTGTCCACTCATCTGGGAGAGTGGGCAGAGGAGGGGTGGTGGAAGGAGAGGGTCCTGGACCTGGGCTGTGACCTCTGACCCGGCAACCGTGCCCTTATCCCAACGGAGGCCCAGCAGCCCCCCAGGACCAGGAGCCTTGAGGCTTCTCTCAGCTGGAATGTCTGCATTTCCCCCGATGCCCCTCCTGGCTGACCCACATAAAGAGAACAGGGCTCCAGTCGCTCCTCCTCTGTGACAGCTGGGTCCCAGGGTGGCCCACAGTCAGGGGCTCGGGATCTCAGAGTGTAAGGGAGCCTCCACATCCTTCAGTAAAACCTTCGTCAAGTTCAAGGCTTTCGTTCCTGGGGTCATTCGAGCTGCATCAATAAGAACTGCCATTGCAGTGGCCACTTCTCACGCCCTTGCCACGTGCCACTCTGTGGTTATTGTGCTAAGATCTTTACTGGTGGTGGGTAATTCTATCCTGACAGCATCACTGTAATTCTGACTATATCCCCATGTTACAGACAGGAAATAAGTTGCCTGAGGTCACATAGGTGGCAAATGACAGATTCAAATCCAGGTCCTTGTGACATTAAATCTAATGCTCTGAATTAATATTACACCAAAGTACCTGAAATATACCTGCAGAGACACGGAACTCGTTTCCCAAAGCAGAACCACGTTTCATCTCTGATCAGCGACCAGTAGAGCATTTTTCACCCTCATCTACGACCTGTCCGCTTACACTTTGTAGCCCTCACGCTGATTCTTTTCCTTGGTTGTGTACAGAGGAATCTGACCTGGCACTGGAACCGCCCAGGTGTCTGAGGACAGGCTGTCCGGCTAAGGCACCTCTTCCTCTTCGTGGTCCCCACTGGGCCTTCATCCCGACACACCTCATCTGGCACCTCCCACCTCTCCCACCAGGTTCTACTGAAGATGAAATTAAGTGATTTTTAAAGTAAACATGTAGTAATATGGATTTTTTTCTTTGTAAGTCCCCTAGTAATACCTACAAACCAAGTAAAGAATACATATTTCATGTGATTTTTTTTTTTTTTTTTGGTAACTTTGGATGTGACTTAAAAAGATGTATGAGTATACCTAGCCATCGCAGACCTTCAAAGTACAGGGAAGTATCATGTCGTAAATATATGGGGAAGGAAGTCGGGGTACCCTGTGGTGATTGAGAGTGGGGTCGGACAGATCCTCAGAGCACTGTTCAGTGGTCATGTGTCCCAGAAGAAGTTACGTAACTCCCCCGAGCCTCTGGGTGTCCTCGTCGCAAAGGGGGATAACAGGAGTACACGCCTCGGGGCTGCAGTGGGACGAAATGTGTGAAATGTTGTAAAGTGCTCAGAGCGGAGTCTAGCACTTGTTAACACTAAGGATTAAGTGCACGAAGTGGCTACATGTTTCATAGGGCTACGAGGATTATGGACTTCAGTGCTAAGCACAAGAGCAACCTATTATTAAGAATAACCCAAAGAGGCGGAATATTAATCAGGAAAGTGAAGAATTTGAGGTTCAGAGAAGTTGAGTAATTTGTCCAGCGCACCCAGCTGGTATCTTACTCACTATGCTATAGCCCCTTAATCAGAACGGAAAATAATATTTTCTCCTTGATGCAGACCTTCAGTCTCTCTGGGCATCAGTCCTGTCTTATTCTATCGGCTGGACCGGGCCAAGAAAACGCACCCTGTCCTCTCCTCACTGTCTCCCTATTCCTGAGGGCAGCCTCCTTGCCCACTCACATATCAGTTATCTTTACACATCTGTGCACAGCTCTCAGACAAGCCCAGATGTTCCCACCTGGAGCCCAACTGAGGTTGCTACTCCCACCGATTGCTGCTTTAAATATTAAGCTGTAATAAGCATAAGACTTTTTCATATTCTGGCTAATTATTTTAGGGTAGATATCCAGATATAGAATTATTGGATCAAAGGTTATGGACAATTTTCTTGGCTCAGTGCCAAATTGTTTTCTAAAAGAATTTTGTGAATATATAATGTCATCATTAACACCGCATTATTATATTTCTATTTTAATATTCATAATCTGTTCTTATAACATTCATTATTTATTTATATTCATAGTTTTAAATTTAAAATGTATATGTAAATGCTCTAATAAGTATAATTTTGGTAGAGACAAGGGATTAATTTATAAGGTGAAAGAGGTACATTTCTTTATTATTGATATGGATTATATCCCCCCTATTTTTAGAGTTTGTATTTCTTCTTTTATAAATTGTCTCTTCTGCCATTTGTACATGTATATATAAAATTACAACTTGAGACCTGGCCGGTTTGGCTCAGCGGTTAGAGCGTCGGCCTGTGGTCCAGAGAGACCCGGGTTCGGTTCCCGCTAAGGGCATGTGCCTTGGTTGCAGTTTGTCCCTGGCCCTGGTTGGTCGTGCGGGTGGCAGCCACTCGATGTGTCCCTTTCACGTCAATGTTTCTCTCTCTCTCTCTTCCTCTCTCTCCCTCCCACTCTATCTGAACAAAAAATGAAAAAATGTCCTCGGGTGAGGATAAAAAAATAAAAAATAAATAAAATTACAACTTGATATTTCCTACTGGTGGTTAATGAGAGAATTATGGGAACACAGAACATTATTCAAATGCACAGCATTGTTATCCTTTTTAATTTACTGTGAAGACATTTGTTCATGATTCCTGATTGATCAGTTTGAGCAAGGGCAGTTGTAAATGTTCTAAATTCTAAAAGAGAAATGTAGTGCATTAGGAACTTACTGCCCCTCCTTAGCTACGTCATAAAAGGTCCTCTACCCTTGTCCACACTGACCTCTTCTTGACCTCCTCCCTTCTCTCTGCCAGAAGAGCAGAAGTCTGACCTTTGGGGACGCCACCCTCTCCCCTACTGTTCTCTCCAACCTGAGGCAAACTTTCTCCTACTTCCCAGAGCCTCTCCCAGAGCTACCGGCCCCTTGGACTCAGAGCCATTTCCAGAGTCTCAAACTCCTGAGAACTCACATGAGGCTTTTCCTTCTGCTTCTCCCTGACCCCTAGAATGGGCATTGTGCCCCGCACATCTCAGGTGCCCAGTCACCACTGAACACCACCATCTCCTAGAGAAGTCTCCAACTGACCACATCTGTCAATAACCCAGAGGCTCTTGCTGGCTTTCTTCCTTCCATTCTCAAATACATCAGTCCCCTCTCCTAATTTGTCCTTACCTGCTTTGGACTTCAACTTTTCCTACTGTCTAACAGATATTTTCCTCATATTCCACCCCCCACACACACACTTTTTAAAATTTTTTTTCCTTTATTGATTTTAGAGAGAGAGGAAGGGAGAGGAAAAAAGAGAGGTAGAAACATTGTTGAGAGAGAACATCGATTGGCCGCCTCCTGCATGCCCCCCACTGGGGATTGGGCCCACAACCTGGGCATGTGCCCTGACCAGGAATCTAACCGGCGACCTCTTGGTGCATGGGTCGACGCTCAACCACTGAGCCACACCGGCCAGGCTCCCTCCCCTTTCAATAGTTTCCATTTCAACCTCTCCCCTAATTTGTCACACTCTGCCTATTTTTTTTCTTGTTGTTAATCCTCACCTGAGGATATCTTTTTTTCATTGATTTTTAGAGAGAATGAAGGGAGAGAGGGAAGAGCCAGAGAGAGAGAGAGAGAGAGAGAGAAACATTGATGTGAGAGAGACACATGAATTGGTTGCCTCCCACACACGCCCTGACCAGCGTCAGGAGTGAACCTGCAACCCAGCTACCTGCCCTTGACGCTCTAACCACCGGGCCACACTGGCCAAGGCCACTCTGCCTTTTTAAAACATGCAAACGTGTGCCTATGGAAACAAAACAACTTTTAGTTTACTCCGCTTCTCCTTCAAACATGTGCTATGACTTCTTTTTATAGTCCAGATCCAACCCCCCCCCCCCCCACACACACACACACACACGGCATCCACTCCCCATCAGGGAGCTGGTGTTGGAGGAAAGGGCAGAGAGCGAGCCTGCCACTGCTGACCTCTCCCAAAATTAGAGGTAGTGCTCCAGCTTAGAACAGCAACCATCTGTTATATCTCACAGTTTCGGGAATTTGGGCAGGGCTCAGCTGGGTGATATTTCTGCCCTACTGACATTGACAGAGACTTCTGGGTAGTATTCAGCGGCAGGTGGGTTTATGCACACGCACGTCAGGTGCCTCTGTGGGGAGGGGAGCACCCACATGGGGCGTCTCCAGCATGACAGCCTCAGAGATATTGACGCTCTTACATGGCACCCCAGGGCTCCAGACGTCCCAGTGACTAAGACAGGCGCTGAAGGACTTTTATGACCCAGCTTCAGAAACCACATAGCGTCATTCCTGTCTGATTCGATTGGTCAAAGCATTCACAAGCCTGCCCAGATGCAGGGGAGGAACATGGACCCTCACCTTCTGATGGGAGGGATTTGCCATGGTGCTTTAAAACCAATACAGTAACTTCTGTGAAGGATTTGGGGGTTGGGCTGGGGGTTGGGGATCAACCAGTTGATAGAAGTTCACTAGAGTTAGCAAGGAATGATGGCCCCTCTTATACATTTAGTCACACTATATGGGACATTCTCAATCTCTGCTTAGCCTCCAGCCTGGCAACCTAACTCCTCCATAGTTGCCCTCTCTAAAATCACCAATAATGTTAGAACCAAATCCAATAGGCTTTGCTTATTTTATCCTCTTCTGACATTTCTTCTAAACTTCACACTAGTCAAGACCCAACCCTTCCTTAATGATGTTCTCAAATACCATGGCTCTATGGCTGGATACACTGTTTCTTTACCTTTGACAAGGACATTCTTCCCAGGCCATAACTCTGGGACCTCTATGGCTTGGCCCTGACCCTTTACCTTGTCCACTGTGCTCACTCCCATGTAGTGTTCCCTCTGCCATCACGTCCATAGTGCCAACTCCCAAATACCTCCCAGCGCCGATTTCTCGCTCTCTCAGCACGTTACGGGCAGCTTCCTGAGGTGCCTGTCTACCTACGATAAATACCTTCTCTCCAGTAATTCCAAGACTTTAGAACTTGATCTCATCTCCTTCCTCCTAAAATCATTTCTCCTCACCAACTGCCTCACAACTGTCAGTTGACATCATCATAGCTTACCATGTCCTTGGAGTCATCTCTGAAAAATCTGTGATTCCCTGTCCAGCCATTCATAAAGCTGTCTTCGCTACAGGTTAAATGTGACGTTGATGTGAGAGCACTTGGCAACCTGTAATCTACAACACGGGCATGAGGTGACAACACGAATCTGCATTCGGAATAGATGTTCAGATCTGCTCTTAACGGGCCTCACTGGGCTTCTGTAGCTTCATCTCTTCTTACCAACATCTCAGCCTGCTTCTCTTCTTCTTCCTCACCACCCTGTTTCTCAGGCCCAGAGCATGCACTCCCGTATACTCACGCTCCATCCCCCCACGTCTTTGCCTTCCTGCACCCCACTTACTTCCTCAAGTGCTCTTCATTCTGCTCTTCATCCAACAGGTGTTTGTAGAGGAGAAAACCCACTCTCCTCCTCAGTGTCCCTCAAGCCTGCCCTCCCTTGGAAGCCCCTTAGGACTGGCTCCTCGCACAGGACACACAACCAGTTCTTAGAGAGGATTTGGGGATAACTCTCTAGGGGCAGCGTGTCTTATGTTCCCTGCTCCTGGACCAAAAGAATAAGTAAACGCTCAAAATGTATCTGTGCACAAGGACAGAAGTAGGAAAAGGTTCTCCAGCAAGCACACCGTTACAATGTTTATCACTCTAGGTGCATGAGTAGCAGGATTTCTCACCTGGGATGGCCCTGGAACCACATTCTACTAGGAGTGCAGGTGACTGGCCCAGGGTCACAGAGGAAGCAGCAGAGCTGCACCTGGACCAAGCCACCTGCATAGTCCTTTCCGCTGCACCCTCCTAAGAAATGAAATTAGAAGGAGCAAGTGACATCTCACTTCAAGTGGCGCTTTAGCAATTTACTGTTTGCTTTCTGTATGTCTATTGTCTCATTGGACATCCTCCTTCAAAAAGTGCTCAAATGAAAATGTATTTCTTTTGAAAGTTCGAAGTGTTCTTTGTTTCTGCCCGGGATTTTTTTCCAGGTCTGGATTTGGTGGTTAGAGAGGGAGAAGGAGGGTGAGTTAAAATGAGGGAAGGGAAGCCTGGCTGGTGCCTGCAGGGTTCCTGGGGAGCCCCGCTCTTGCCTCAGATCGGCCCGACCTTGTACCGGAATCACTGAGATTACGCTTGTTTGGGGGAGCCCCCAGCTGCTCCCCACCCAGCCTAGGGGTACAGTCGAAGGGTGCCAGCTACCGGTGCGCCTTCCCCACGCGCGGAGCTCAGGGCGCAGCCGGCCAGGTGCGCTTGGAGAGCTCAGGGTGAAGGGCGGCTCCCCGGGCACCGAGCAAGGATGCAGGTGGGAGGGACCAGGCGCCCCAGGGCCCGCCCCCAGGCCCCCAGCCCGGGCATTTCGAGATCTGGCATGGCTCAGCCCCAGCTGCTGGCTACATAAGTCCCCCACCGAGGGCAGGACGCACGGCGCTGCCGGCCCGGGCGCAGTGGGTGTTCCTGGCGCGAGGGTGGGGAGGGAGGCACTGCCCAACTCGGCTCTGCTCCTGCGCTCCTCCTGCCCCTGTGCCCGCCGCCGGCCTCCCCAGGGCTGAGAGAGCGGGTTTGCTGCCCGGGCAGACAGAAGGAAAGGGGTAGAGAGACTGCCACCTTCGGGACTGCAGCCCTTCTCCCTGGCGCCTCGCTCCGCAACCTGAGCGAGGATGGTGAACCCGACAGCCTCCGGAGAAGTGCCTCCGAGCATGGCGATCAAGATCGTCTCAGCCGGAGTGGGGGCCTGTGTGGCCGACGTGATCACCTTCCCGCTGGACACGGCCAAAGTCCGGCTACAGGTAGAGAGGGAGACCGGAATGGGGTCCATCTCGGGGCAGGGAGATTTGATCCCGCTTTGGTTTACCCATCCTTTCTCAGGTAGGTAGGGCAGGTGGCCACCCTAAAAACTAGTTTGGCCTTATCACAGGACCGGATGCCTTAGGGTGGGAAACTGGAACTTTCCGGAGATGAACTGCAAAGCCACAGGGGCCAGGGAGGATGGGCTGACTATGACAACTGTCAAACCCCAAAGGTTAGGGGGCACTGAGTGTTCTCAGAGCCCCGAATAGCAGCTCCTTTGGAGATGACAAGCTCTTCCTCCTTCCATCTTTGATTCAGCAGGGGCGTCTTCCCATCCTACTGCCTTCTGGAGAGTTCTTGGGGGGGCGGGTTCAAATGTGCATTGCAGCTGGTCTCGCTCCATATACGTGTAGTGATAGATATTAGATGATGATAGATAGATAGATAGATAGATAGATAGATAGATAGATAGATAGATAGATAGATGATAGATAGATGATAGATAGATAGATAGACAGATAGATGATAGATAGATGATACATAGATAGATAGACAGACAGACAGACAGATAGATAGATAGATAGATAGATAGATAGAGGAAATGTTGCTGAGAAGGGAAAAGGAATTGAAAATGGGAACACTGGGGAAAATCTTGGCTTAAGGTTTCTCCAGAGGACAGCCTGATACCAGTCTTTGCCTTTTCCCCACCAGGTAGGATCCCCTACTCAATTTTCACTTCCCTCGGACCTGTACCTTTCTCATTTCCAGATCCAAGGTGAATCCCCAGCGTCCGGTGCCCCTAAGTATAAAGGCGTCCTGGGCACCATCAGCACCTTGGCAAAGACGGAAGGGCCGGTGAAGCTGTACAGCGGGCTGCCGGCTGGCCTCCAGAGACAGATCAGCTTCGCGTCTCTCAGGATCGGGCTCTATGACACCGTCGGGGAGTTCTACGCGGCGGGGAAAGAGCGTGAGCAACCAGCGGCCCTGGGGCCCACAGCCAGGGGACATGCTCTGCCCCCAGCTCTGTTCAAAACTCTTCCCCACAGGGTGGTGGTCTTCCTAACAAATTGGCAAGCAGACATCATATCTGAGCTGGTGCCTGCCCCCAGGTTGGGAAAGACTGAAAAAAAGAAGTAAACATAGGAAAGAATTAAGCTGTTTAAATAGGCATTGTGTTGTCTTTTTCCTTGAAAGTCTTCATTTTTTTAAATATTTTATCTTCAGCCCTGGCCAGTTTGGCTCAGCAGCTGGAGTGTCGGCCTGCGGACCAGAGAGTCCTGGGTTCGGTTCCCACTAAGGGCACGTACCTTGGTTGCGGTTTGTCCCTGCCCTGGTTGGGGTCCTGTGGGTGGCAACCGGTTGATGTGTCTCTTTCACATTGATGTTTCTCTCTCTCTTCCTCCCTCTCTCCCTCCCGCTCTGTCTGAAGATAAATGCAAAAATGTCCTCGGGTGAGGATAAAAAAAAAAAAAATTTCATCTTCAAAGTCTTCTAGGCCCAGTATGATTTAGCACGTACTTAGTGCATGATCAACACTCGTGCAGGTATTAGGGAAGTAGAAAAAGATATAAAGATACAATAATACTAACCATGAAAATTAAAAAGATATATAGATGTGTTCTGGGTCTTGATTTTTTTTTTTTTTTCATTTTTGCTTGATAAATATATATTTTTTTCCTGTGAATTTCAACAGCTACTTTAGGAAGCAGGATGTTAGCTGGGCTGTCGACTGGAGGAGTGGCAGTGTTCATCGGGCAACCCACAGAGGTCGTGAAGGTCAGACTTCAGGCGCAGAGCCATCTGCATGGTCCAAAGCCTCGCTACACTGGGACTTACAATGCTTACAGAATCATAGCAACCACTGAAGGCTTGACGGGCCTTTGGAAAGGTAACTGATTTCCAGGTGGATTTTAAATCCAATTAGCACCTTATCATATAATGGAGCTATTAAACATTTTCTTTCTTTTTTATCCCAGGGACTACTCCCAATCTGGCAAGAAATGTTGTCATCAATTGTACAGAGCTAGTAACGTACGACCTAATGAAGGAGACCCTTGTGAAAAACAAAATCCTAGCAGGTAACCTCCTATGTTACCTAACAAACAGGACTGCACGTGTACCATTTCATCGTGGAGCGTCTCTTGCCACATTCTGCCGAATCCCTTCATTGTAATAAAGAGATTTTGAACTTTTGAGGAGCAGAAAAAGACCAAAACCCTAAGTTTTAGATGTTTTCGCTGCAACAAAAAAAATTTTTTGCAACAAAAACAAAACTCAACTGTATTCTTATGTCAGTGTTATTCTCATTTAATACAAATGAGACTTTTGTTAGCACCTTACTCTTTCTACACCAGGACTCAGGCGGTGAGTCCATCCTGCACTGTATCCAAATGAGTTAGTTACATGAGTTCATCAGTGGCTTCATCCAAATGTAGAACCATCAGATAGGTTCCTGAAAATAATATTCTAACAGGTTCTAAAGACATTGAAATTCTCCTGGGACACTGACTTTAATAATTAAAAAAAAAAAAAAATTAGATGCCTATGTAGCAGGCAGTATCCCATACTCTAAAGGCATAGAGAAAACTGACAGGATATTTTCCTAAAACACAATCCACTGTGCTATGTATTATTTGCCACCGTTTTCTATTGTAAATATAATCTTCGTTATATTTATTTATGACATCCCATGTCGACTTCCTGGTATCAACAGGTGTACCACGATCTGATAACTAAAAACTAGCAGCCCCTCCCTAAAGCCTGATGCTGACCTGTTCCATTGGTCCATTTTAGATGATCTGCCCTGCCACTTCGTGTCGGCTGTTATTGCCGGATTCTGCACAACACTTCTGTCTTCTCCAATGGATGTGGTGAAAACCAGATTTGTAAATTCTACACCAGGGCAGTACACAAGTGTGCCCAACTGCGTAATGACAATGTTCACGAAGGAAGGACCGTCGGCTTTCTTCAAAGGGTAGGTGGGCTCTGATGTCCTGTATCTATAACATTGTGCCCAGGCCATCTGTGTGCTTTGGGACACAGTTTCCGCTCAACAATTGATGTCGCTGACCAGACAGAATATGCAGTAGACTGAGTGGTTCCTTTTCCTTGCCACAGACTTCTCTAATCCACTGACGCCACTGTGCAGGGCAATCAAAGTTATCTTTTCTCAATCTTGATCAGAGGCTTCTTCGATATCAGCGACCTTTCCCTTGGTCTCAATCTATCAGAAAGGTAGACAGTATTTTGCCTACTCTGGGCAGAACTAGAAGGCGAAGGAAAAGCATCTGAGAAAACAAGATTTGATTCTTTTAATTTAATGGACTCAGTTTTTTAGATTGTATTAAAGCAAAACTAGAGGGAAAACATTGCCGTTGATCTAGAAAAGGGATGCAGAAAACGACATGGTTTCATTATTACACTCACGTAGAAACTAGTATTATACAGTGGATCCCATTTTCCCACAAAGCAGTATTATATTATATTGGAAATTACCTTCCTAAGAAAATATAGTATCAACTAATGTATGGAAATACTCAACAAGGACTATACTAGTGGTAAAATAACAAAATTCTATAACCCTTAAAAAGTGTAAGGTAATGCCTCAAACCTGGTAAGATAAGCATAAATTCACTCTGCACATTATATAAAAGGTTCCACTTCATCATAATCTGCATTTACAACACATTCGTACAAATGTAATACATTATACAATTAACTTTGAATGGATATGTTAGTTGTTTACACCAGTCATTAAACAGTAAGTTTTTACAAATTTATTTTGGGCGAACTACATGTCACAACAAGGATGAACCCTGAAAACATTAAGCTAAATAAAATGAGCAATATACAAAAAGACAATATGGTATGATTCTACTTATCTGAGGTACCTATAGTAGGCAAATCTGTAGAGACAGAAAGTGCAATGACAGTTACCTGGAGCTGAGGGGAGGGTACAGTGGGGAGTTATTATTTTTTTTAATCCTCACCCAAGGACCTGTTTTGTGTTGTTTTTTAAAATTGATTTGAGAGAGAGAGGAAGGGAGAGGGAGAGAGAGAAACATACATCAATGTGAGAGAGAAACATTGATTGGTTGCCTCTTGTATGCCCCCCAACTGGAGATTGAACCCACAACCTAGATATGTGCCCTGACTGGTAATTGAACCCGAGACCCTTTGGTACACAGGATGACACTCCAACCAACTAAGCCACACCGGCCAGGGCAAAGAAGTTAGTTTTTAATGGGTACAAAGGTTCTGTTTGGGATGACAAAAAGGTTCTGGAGATGGACACTGGTGGTGGTTGCACACGATGTGAATGTATTTAATGCTACTGAGTTATACACTTAAAATGTTTAACGTGGTGAGTTTATGTTAGGTATATTTTACCTTAGTTAAAACACACACATATACACATCCAAGAGTCAGAAGAAATATGTTAAGAGACCCCTCCAAAAATCTTTGGGGATGATATTTATAAGCCAGACCACTTTTAAAAAATTTATCCAAGGCTGATTTATTTTTTTTTTTTTTATTTTTTTTTTTTATCCTCATCCGAGGACATTTTTTCATTTTTTTGTTCAGATAGAGTGGGAGGGAGGGAGGGAAGAGAGAGAGAGAGAGAAACATTGATGTGAAAGGGACACACTGAGTGGCTGCCACCCGCACGACCAACCAGGGCCAGGGACAAACTGCAACCGAGGTACATGCCCTTAGCAGGAACCAAACCCGGGTCTCTCTGGACCGCAGTCCGACGCTCCAACCGCTGAGCCAAACCGGCCAGGGCTATCCAAGGCTGATTTAAATGATGACATCTTCTCCTGGAATATTTCATTGTTGCAAACGGACATTCAAAATTAATTATTTGTTCTGCAGAATTCTTAAAAACAACAACCAAAAAACAAAACAAACCAAAAGATACACCTAGCCACTGGACAGTCTCTTTAAAGATAAGAATTGCCAAAATCTAGACAGCACCAATTTCTCAACTCTGGAAAATGGTCTTTGCTTTCTCCTCTCACTTTCTCTTTTAATAGTTTCCTAAAAACAAAGCAAAAATTTCCCCTCCCCTCAAAAAAGAAAAGGCCATGAAAAAGGAGGAGACAACCTTTGGTTTGGTGGAAATGTATTTGGATAGATGTTTTGAAGCAGTACAGGTAGATGAAAGAAATAGTTTCTAGATAAGACTTTATTTCAGACAGAAGGAAAGATGAACAGGTACTTTTAAGCATCTTCATTTGAGAAGAGTGGCAACATGAAAAGCGAAAGCTGCCTGTATCATAAATAGCTTTAAGAATTTCAAGCAAACTAATGACGTGCACTTTTCCAGGTTAGTACCTTCCTTCTTGCGACTGGGATCCTGGAATGTCATCATGTTTGTGTGCTTTGAGCGGCTGAAAAAAGAGCTGATGAAGTCAAGGCAGCCCGCCGACTATGCCACATAATCGTCTTCGTGAAAAGGCTCAGACACACCAGGGGAAATCCTTGCTAACTGGATGATTAAAAAACAAACAAACAAAACTATTCCATTTACTTCATCCTAAAAAGATAAAGGAATTCTGGTAGAGTAGAAAATTTTGGACTTTTTTTTTTTTTTTTAAGGAAAACTAATACCTTTTATTTTTTGTGACTTTCTGTGTTTTAAGGAGGAAAAGCAAGACACTCAGTACACACTCTGGCCAATGTCATGTCCAGATAAGTCACTGCATTTGACTGACCATTTTGTCTGTGTGTGTGTGTGTGTGTGTGTGTGTGCGTGCGTGTGCACAGGAAGGGGTGATGGTTTATGATTGAATATGAAAAACTTTAACATGTCTTAATTATAATACAAACTGATGAAAAAGGAAAATTGAGCAAAGTGTACTTTATATTTATAAATACTTAAAAATGAGCAGTTGACAAAGAAAATATTAGTTTTCTTTTTATTTACTAACCCAACTGTCAGTTAATATATTGAATAAAATATTGCTAATACCTTTTAAAGTTAGTCTTTTTGGGTCTACAGTGCATGTAAGAGTTCAGGTGCACCGATGATAGTTATACGGAACAACATTCCGTACAGAACAGCCCAACAGCAAATGAAGGTCTTCAAACTCAAGAGGCACAAACTTACTTTAAATGTTATTAGAACAGATTTAAAATTTTTAGTCTATATTTTATGGCATCTATAACAAGTTCTAATCTAAGACATTATATCCACTTGGGCATTGTAGAATCATGGCATCTGTCTAGAATCACAGAATTTTAGAACTACAAGGGACCTTTGGTTAGACAGAGGAACAGACCGAGGTGAAAATGAATCTTCAGGGCCTGTTTCCAGCAAAGCCAAGTTTGTCACTAAAACCTGTAGTAACCTTTTTCATGCCTACAAACTGAGTGCAGAAGAAGTAGAGAAAGAATAAATAAGAAGTTAAAAGAAGTATAAGAGCCAACTCCTTTAACTTCTTGTCTAGGAAGCTCTTTATCTGTCCTTCGATTCTAAATGACAGCTTCACTGGCCAGAGTAATCTTGCAATATGTCTTGCCACTGCCTTCTGGCCTGCAAAGTTTCTTTTGAGAAACTGGCTGACAGTCTTATGGGAGCTCCCATGTAGGTAACTAACTGCTTTTCTCTTGCTGCTTTTGAGATTCTCTTTATCTTTAAACCTTGGCATTTTAATTACGATGTGTCTTGGTGTGGGCCTCTTTGGGTTCATCTTGTTTGGGACTTTCTGTGCTTCCTGAATTTGTATGTTTATTTCCTTCACGAAGTTAGGGACGTTTTCTGTCATTATTTTTTCAAATAGGTTTTCAATGTCTTGCTCTCTCTCTTCTCCTTCCGGCACCCCAATGATGCAAATATTGGTAAAACAAGGAATGGCAACAAAAGGACCAGAAAGCCCAAATTGTTCTTGTCCAATAACTTTTTAAACAGGTAATTATCAGATGAGTTAAAGTCACAAAAAGAATTCTGTGTATTCTGATTTACTTTATAGAAACATGGTTAAAGGATTAAATAAGAAAAGCATTGTTGCATGAACATAAATGACTTAAATAAGGGATGGGAAGATGGGAAGAGAGCAGATGTATTAACAGCAAGGCTTATAACAGTTTCAACATGTTTTTTATTTGCTCACAACATTCCGAACAAAATGACATCACATTTCAACTATTGCTTTTACACAGAAATTAACTGCTTTATCCAAAGTAGACAAAAATCTATTTAAGTTGCTAACCAGTACATTTTCCTCCAGGGAAAGCTACTGCTTAAATACTTGTTGAATACTTGAATAGAAACATAGAATCGCCCTATCCTAGTATTGTAGTACTTGGGTCTTACTTGCACCACATTTTAAAGTTTTCTTGTCCTGCCCAGCCGGTGTGGCTCAGTGGAATGAGCATTGTCCCATGGACTGAGGTCCCGGTTCAACTCCCAGTCAGGGCACATGCCCGGGTTTCGGGCTCAATTCCCCAATAGGGGGCATGCAGGAGGCAGCCAATTGATGTTT
Organism: Tadarida brasiliensis; assembly: GCA_030848825.1. Classification (NCBI taxonomy): domain Eukaryota; kingdom Metazoa; phylum Chordata; class Mammalia; order Chiroptera; family Molossidae; genus Tadarida; species Tadarida brasiliensis. Next base: position 15,059,555 of record CM061259.1, on the reverse strand, counting down.
CTCTCTCACATCAATGTTTCTATCTCTTTCTCTCTAAAAAAAAATCAATAAAAAAAAATAAAATATAAAATAAAATTTTCTTGTCAGAAGCTAAAGCCAGGGGGGAAAAAAGGTAATGATTTTTTTCTCTCTGATTTTTAACGATTCCATGAATTTACATGAAAAAAACTGCTGATGCAGAGAGGGTCATAAATATGAAAACGGAAATTAAGCCTCCCCAGACTTGTTCACAGAGAAGGTGGGTGGACCATTTATCCTGAGAAAATAGCTGCTGGTCCCCCATCAGCAATTCTAGGATAGTAAGCATTATTGCTCTCCAAGCCAAACTGCTCTCCTGTGCCATGACAACGTGTCATCTTTCCTGCTCTGGGCACAAGTGTGCACTTTTCACACACACGGAATGAGCAAATATTTGAGCAAGTTCTACCCCACTGAGCGTGAGGGGAGTAACGGACATTAACCATCGTGAACACTGGAGTAAGAATGACAAGTACATGGGTTTTCACATAGCAACATACATACAAATCCAAGTAGCTCTTAAAACAGACAAAATCAGAATAGGCATTCTCAAGAAAAAGATTGCTTTTTTAAACTATAAATGGTGCCAGTAAGACACTGATTTTTCTATCTAACTATATCACCATATATACAAAGAGAGGTTCACTGATATCCCCTGATTTCTCCCATTCTTTAAAGATTGTCTTTCAGAACACATCTGAACTACAACCACTTAATTATTTTGTTTAGACTTTCCTTGTCACTGGCACACTCTCTTCAGTCTGGCACATACAATTCATTTCAACAGCGATTCACTTTTCTGATGCTAAAACAAACATAATGTTCCTGCTACTTCAGTTCTAGAACTACCTTGGTAGTTATTACAGAAACAGGAGAGGTTCTCAACATGGAGTTTAAGACTACACCAAAGTCCAACATAACACACGTGAGGAGAAGGGAAAGCAGGCAGGCAGACACGATGATCGCACTTCTCTTTTCATCTATGTCACTCCCACAGAGAAGGCAGAAGGCACAGGTTACTCTAACTTACAACCAGTGACACTCAGCTCAGCTTCCAAACTGCCAAACCTTAGACTCTGTTGGTGGCTTAGACCAGCTCACTGTCGAGCCATCTGAGAGCGCCACTGATTAGTTTAAGCAAAAACAGAACAATATCCATGCGATACAAACAGAGGTGGATTTAAAGAACATATTATTGAGCAAATTTTCTAATGACATTTTAAAAATACTACATTTTTTTCTCCCTAGAAAGGGAAAAACTTAATTACTTAAATAGTTTCCCCTTCCATACTTGAGTCATTCTTTTATTAAGATACTGACGAAGGTTTAAATCAGTTCAAGATCTCGGCTGTTGAAAGGTTAAAATATAAAGGTAAGTACTGTCAGCATGAAAATTCAAAGACTAACAGAATTGCTTTCCATGTAATGGTAAACACCATGATGAAAGGAACTTTGATGGTTAACACTTGATTCTTATCAGGATTTTGCTACATCTCACAGAACTCAAGTTGGATGACAAAGCATTAAAAACATGTAAAAAAAAGTTAAGACACTTCCAAAGTTGAGTCCCCTACAAGAAACCAATTTAAAACTCCTATAATATTAATAGCTAAGCTGCTATGGTTGTAATAAAATGAACCCAATTTTTAAAATAGTTTTATCTTGTTGAGAAAATCATAATTTAAATGCATGTACTTTTAATGTGCTATACAACACCACATGTGTTATTTTCCAATCAAATATATTTTACCATTTTTATCTTTGGCAAGTCTGAGGAGAGGTTTGTTAATAAGCATGAACATATACTTGAAAGCCTCAGGTCTTGATAAATCACATCAAAGCAAGTCCTTAAACACTTGACATAGATGTCAGAGGATGTACCAACTATCATTGTGCTTTAGATTAAATTATGTCTTTAACAGGCTGGTTTCTGTAGGGTTTAAGGAGAACTTAGTAATCACATGAACCTATCTTCAAACTCTCTGCTATGAGAACTAATGTCTAAAACATACCAAGAAGAAATCGTTCCCATTGGAATCTTATCACTTAGTAACCCTTAACATGCCTGCTGCTCTCCTGAGATTTTAGGAGGATAAAGCTGTACAAAATGCACAATCATCATCCTCAGGCTACTTGAGAACCCCACAGACTGCTGACTCAAAGAACATCCATACAGTCCATACGTCATCATCTAGCAACACTATGGAGTAAAGCAGAGAAGCAAGAGTTAACAGTAAGTAATATAAACCAGTGACATTTAACTGAGATTTTTAAAAAGCTTTAAGTTTTCTTTTTGTTTAAGTTCAAAGACAGCTTTATTGAAACAGCAACTGTCCTTTGAATACAATCAAGATATACTGAGCAAATAGATCTCTTTTCATAAACACACACAGGTAGAGAAGCCCCATAAAAGGCTCTCACACCAAGTACTAACTAAGGTTCTTTTCTACAACTGACAAAAAGCAAAGACTGAAAATGAGAAAATGTCTTTAAGCTTTAAAATAATATTGTAACATTTTAAAGTGTGGCATTTAAAAACAAAAAAGCATGTCATCGATATTGTCGTTCTCTCATTATCTATTATGCTAAATAGTCAGGCAAAGCAAAGGAGGCGTGATTCTTCCCTCTGACGCGCCTATGCTTTTGTTGCTACCAGAGAAGCAACAGTGATGTGTGAGTGAGAAGCAAATGAAAACCACGGAGAACCACTTTCCCTCCTAATTAACCTACAAATCAAATAAGAGAAAGGAAATAAAGAACAATCATTTCCAAACTCAGAAACAAAAAAATTTAAGAGCTTTGCAAAGATACCAACTTGACAGCTATAACACATAAAAGTGAAAACTGACATTTACACATTTTAATCAACCAATTTGATACAAATACCTGATTTGTACTGTTAATACTAAATGGGCTAAGTCCCAGGTTCCAAACTGCAGTTCCCATGACTCCACAGAGGGGATCTTTGGAAGGATAAGGTACCTTTGGAGGACAGTGTATAAACAATTGTAAACATACACTGATTGTCCACTAGCTTTCTTAAATAGAATTTCTGAAATATTTTTGTAGGAAATTATATATAAGCAGTGTAATTGATCAGATCATTTCTATTACAACATATAAATTCTGTTGTGTGTGCAAAATGTGGTAGAAATAGAAGATAATAGGAATGATTCATATTTTCAAAGTAAGTGATACATTATAATCCAGTAAGAGTCCTTTAATCTTTTCATGAAACTTCTCTCTATATATGTTGAAATACATAATGCTTTCTGGCTTTTCTTCAAACCAAAACTTGTCAAATTCATAGACAAGATAACCTGTAATCAAAAAAAAAACACACACAAACATATAGTGCTCAATAGTGATATCACAAACCATCTCATTTTAAAAGTATATATAACCATCCCTTAAATTCCATACTCTATAATAATCAGAAATCATCTTAAACTACTAGAAACCTGAGGAACTTTATAAATACTTTTTGTATGTTCAAAATAAACAGTAATTTCGACAAAATCCCTCAAACTTAAGAGATATAATACTGTCAAAAGATACCTTGAGAATAGGAAAAAGAGTTATCCCCAGAGACCCCTGAAACACAAAAGTGAAAGTAACAAGAAAACATTGGACTAGGATAAATGACAGGAAAGCTGTTTTCTATTTGATTTCTAAATCTGAGCTATTTCCACGTTTTCCAATGAACTATCAGCAACTTCTTGTCTTTAAAAGAATACATAAACTCTAAGTAGGCTTAACATTTTTATTTTTCAATGTCCTCATTATAGTAGCCAATTTAACCCTGAAAATGTTATAAGTATTTAATGAGAATAAGTATTAAAACAGATATATTAGAACAAAAATTGTGAATTTAAAATCACTCCTAAACCACAAACCCTATTTAGATTGAACCTATAATGACTTTTTTACCCAAGATATTACTTTGATGCTCTTCCTAGACAGCACCCCGAGATGCTGGTGTTGAGGGCACTGGGGTTATCAGTAGCCAAAGATGCTCAAGTTACCCATCTTTATGGGGAAAGTACTAGACAGAGGTCACTGTGCACTGCTTCCCTACCTATCACACACCTTTATTTATTCAAATATGGTAAAATGCTTAATTTGGGGGAGGGGGGTTGTTTCTTTTTATATTTGCTTTATGTTCAATGGGTAGTATTAAACAAGCATACATTTCATAAAGAAAACAAGTATCAGAGGCAGTTAGCAGAGGCCTGGGCATTTAGGCACTATGCTAAAGTCAATGAGAGATTTAGGAGAGGAAATCAAACCAGAGAAGTGTGTGTGTTGGGGGGAATAGTTCCCCAGCAACAAAATGAAAGAAAATAACTGGAGAACAGGGAGGAGGAAGATACAGATTTAAATGGAAATCTGTTCCAAATGGCTAGCCCCTGAAAAAGGAGACTGGCTGAGCCTGAGTCAATGTAGTGGTAGTAAGACTGCTTTAGGGGAAGTTACTAGGCATCCCAACCAAACCCAAGACAATCTGGGCCTGAAATAAGGGGAGGCGGGGTGAAAAATTTTTTAAATTAAATTTCCTTATAAGAGTAACAAAATAATCTGTAAATGGTCTGTCCTTGACTCAACAGCACTCATTAACCAGTATTCAAGAGGGAAAATTTATTTTATAGTTGATTGAAAAACGGATACCTACAGAAAACTGCATAAACGCTAAATCTGCATACACGTGAAAAGATTGCCTCACTGAACATTTTAAATCAGCAAATATAGAAATTGAAGTACAAAATACTTTGGGGAACCCATCTTCCATTACTTTCCATTTTTCCAAAGATCCTACCTAAATAATAAAATGATAGAGGTATTATACATTATCCTTCCTAATGACTTAAAAATTCTTTTAGAAACATCTAGTTTTAACTTCTTTTAATACTCACAATAAAACTGATGGAAGTGTTCTATTGTTGGTACACCAGGAACAAAGTTGTAGAGATGAAATTTCAAAGCTTCGCTCTTCAGCAAGCTATAAGCCATCTCTGTCAGATTGATTCCAACTATTGCATAAGAATACCTATGTCAGAAACATTACTAGTTATACCAGCTAGTCAAACAGCTCATTAAATAAAACTGAAATTATGCAAGGAATTAATATAAAGTTACTTTGGATCCATTTCTATCACAGTGCTGACTTTACAATAATCTCTACATATTAAAAAAAAATAAACCAGAACAGATTTAAAAAATTGTTCTTTAGATGCTGTTGATTTCTGGATATAATCTAAGAAATAGAAATAAAGCTCTGGTCACATGAATATCTAAAACCAAAGTCCTTAAAAAAACTAAAAGGAGTACTATTATGTATATTCTCATTGATTTCTAAAACACACTGAGTAATCTGACATTTTCTCTTCCATTAGCAGGGTATTTATTTTTGTGATGTAATATTGTTATAATGCTTTTTCAAAGCTAGGTATCATTGGAATATAAAAATAATATTATATGATAAAACTAATAATATGACCTCAATTTACATTTCATGCCACAATTTTCAAAGCTATTACTCATATTCCTATTTCAAAACTATTTCCTATTTTCAAATCTATTTCTCAAAAAATCTTTATAAAAGTCCTTATCCCTATTTTATAGATAAACTATAGCTTGTGATAAAAAAAATATTGAAATACATACAAAATTTATGATCATATTCAGCCTTAAAAATACTGTATCATGCAATATCCTTTAAAGTTCTTATTAATTAAAATAATCTCATTTTAAAAATACCTCGAAATACTTTCAAATTTAGATGATCTAACAAACTTGAATTCAAGAGCTTACAGTTTCTTTAATATATTCAGCTTACCCTAATTTTGGATGATTTGAACGGGAAAGAATCTGATGAGCTTCCCTGGTATAATTTTCACTGAAATACCTAAAAAAGTTTAAGAAAAATAATGAGATTAGTAAGTCATTCAAACTGAAGCTATCCAGAAGCAATTTAAAAAGTTACTGTCAAAATGATAGTCCTAATAACTGCCACAACCACCCCGATCAACTTCCACCTCAAATCATTCCAGCAACTAAGAAATGCTTTTGAATCTATCAAAATTTACTTCTGAGCTATCAGGCCTATCTAGCACAGAACACAAGTCCTTGGCAAGACTTGAAGGTATTTTAACAAATAAGTGATCTAACAAGAGACTTTCTACCTACCTTGAAAAAACAATCTAGTTCTTTTTATTTGTTCTAAATTTTCTATAAAATAGTCGATGTACTCACCAACTCACCAACCTCTGGGCCGTGGGCCGACGCTCTAACCACTGAGAAACTCTGGCCAGGGCCTTGCTGAACTTACTTAGTCAAGCCCCATCTTAACAGTATTTAAGAAATATTAACATCTATGCAAATAAAGATAACCATTCCTTACAATATACTATATTGAATGCCTGCCTTCCTTCCTTCCATCCTTCCTCCCTTCCTTCCGTCCCTCCCTCTCTCCCTGCCTACATTTTTAGCCTTGTATATTCTTCTACTTTTCTGCTTCTGTTTGCTCATCTAGTCACATTTCCTCAGTCTCTCTGAATTCATTTTCTGTATCCTTTCTTCTTCACCTGCCTCAGCATTCATTTACCAAAAATGTCTTTATCTATCAAACTACCAGCCACCCCTCAAAGCAACCAAATATCTCAAGAGAGTAGTAGATGACAAAGGCCAAGCAATTCCGTTGTGGACAGCTTGCCTGCTTCCGGACCGTGTGTTTATTGGATCCCGAGTGTCACAGCTCCACAACAGGACAACAGACGTGGTTACAGAGGGACTGGCGCTAGCTCTGTTTTTACTCATTCCTAGTACATCGATGGCAATCAAATCATTACTAAAACATATACGTGAATCTTCGTAATTTTTCAAATTAGTAGATGCTAGCTCTAATAGCACAAAAATATCTGTCAGTCATTTAAAGGTCTGTCAGGATCCCTTACCACAGTCTTGAATCAAATTCTATTAAATTCTTTAAATTACTGGCAAATGCTGAAAAACTTGACTTCTGAGGAAAAGAGTCAGAAGCAAGGTTACTTAGTTAAGAAAAGAAACTAAGGGTGAGTGAATTCAAGTATCTGTGCAGCTTACCAGTCCCAAGAATCAAGACGGCCTTTAAAGCATAAAGACACAAAAATTCATGTGATTTGAAAAAGAATACATTTAAAAATATTTCACAATGTTTCCAAGTGGAAACCAAGCACATTCTTTTCTACTTAAAATCTAACTATAACTTTTTGTTTATCAAAGTGGAACGTACAATCTCATTTTTTGTAATTTTTTTTTTTTAAGACTACCGTGTTTTGCTTATCTCTGAGAGGAAGAATTATTGGGAACCTTCATACTCATAAAATTTAGGTATTACAGAAAAGTAAATACTTTGGTAACTGGAAAAAGCTATACATATTGAAACCTTGTCTTCCATATCCCCCCAAATACCCTTATCCATATTGACCTAGATACTTTAGCTACTTTTTCTCAATAGTAACCTAATGTAGTTCAATTTCAGGGTTAATTTCTTTACAGTAACTATCTGGTTAGTTAACAAGGTATTTTGTAGTCCATAAATCACAATTCAAGGATAGGCCCCCACACTAGAATCTCTTCATTTGCATACCCCTTATAGGAGAAAAGTAATCTTCCAGTTTTATTTCTAGAATAGTTTTGGCTATCAATTGTGATTTTAATTACATATTTTGCAATTTCCTGTATGTGCCCAAGCATAAGTATTAAAGAAGAAAAGGAGAGAGAGTCCATATAGGCTCTGAAAAGTCTGGGATTTAGATCACTTGCCACATATGGCAAAGAATAAATGTGAAGACTTCATAATCATCTTATCTCGTTACAATGCCCAAAATGGAATCTGAGAGCCAAGAGAGAAGAGGCAGGAGGTTTAAAAAAGTAAGAAAAGAGCGTAAATAATTCCACAAGAGATATCAGAAGGGAGGCCAAGGAGAGAGAGGAAGAGGAAAGTTATTGGTAGGGAAAGAAATCACACACACACACACACACACACACACACACATAAGTACATTTCCAATGTCCTTATATTGTTGCCAATACATTACTAAATACTTTTAGCACTGCAGCTATTAAAATTCAGTGACAGCAGGAAACTAGACAGGAGATTACATGTAATTTCATTTAGAGAAGAAAAGAACGTTTATTTTCACTTACACAAGGTTGATTAATCCAAGTATGCCCATGCCTCTGAAGTCTGTTTTGGGATCATCACCCTGGAAACCAATGTCAGCCCACTGCTTGGAGATTCTAGCCTTCAATTTTTTCGTGGGCATTAGAAGATTCCAAAGCTGTACAAACATGCTTCATATTATAATTAATAGTGATGTTCTTAAGTTACCAAGATTTTTTCTTTCTCATAGCTGATATAACTAGTAAGTTGAATGCTTTCAATTAAATAACTTTTGCAGACAAATTACAGGTTCAACAAAGACTATGTTTGGAGCACTTTTCAATTATAAAAAATGTAGCATATTTATTCCAATTTAAAAGACTTTTCTAAAGAACAGATTTGAAACAACAAATACACAGAAATCTAAAACAATGAGATGTCTTTATTTACTAAGTAATACATATATATATATATATATATACCAGAATTGGTGAACTACTTCCTTGAGAACAGTGTTATGTACCTGGCCCTCGCCTCTGACACTGTACACTTAAATAGGCTCTATTTTAAGAGTAGGTGATTTTTTCCCTAATCAGAAGGAAAATAGGTCTGGATTAGGGAGGGGATCATGAAGAAATAATACGAATAGTAATCTAACTCATGATTATTATTTTACAAACTTTCATAGCTTTAATTTTTTTGTGAGACCTCTTCCTTAAGTCTAATATATGACTACTAAAGATTGCTAATAATATTTTTAGCATTCTTAGTGCCAGATCTGAACTCATATTTTTGACTTTAAGATCTTTCTCCAGGCACTCATAGTTGTTCAATTTTCATTTATTCTATCTTCCCTTTGGCCTTTCTTAATTCAGTTAAATGCAATTGCCTATGGTCTTTCCTATAATCCTATTTCTTGATGTCCAGTACCTCAATTTTATCCTCTCAATAATTTCACTGATGGTTTTCCTGGTCAAGGAATAGAAACTTGAACACTCTAGATTCTCCCAGTAGAACCACTTGACTTGAATATTTGAACCATTTAAACAAAAAACAAAGGTGAAATATTTAATGTCAATATATTTCTTGGTTAGTTTGTATGATTTGTTTAATTAATGAGGTTAGGAACTCCTTAATCAACTACCCTGCCCATCCCTCCCAAATGGGGAGCCAGTTTACTACTTAGTTACTGTGTTTTTTCCCCCTTGATCTTGTTTTAAATTTATTTTTACAATTGAATTTATTGGAGTGACATTGGTTAATAGAATTATAAAGGTTCCAGGTGTACAATTCCATAATACATCATCTGTATATTGTATTGTGTGTTCACCACCCCAAGTCAAGTCTCCTTCCATCTCCATTTATCCCCCTTTTACTCTCTTCTACCTCCCCCCCCTTTCCCTCTGGTAAGCACCATACTGTTGTCTGTATCTGAGTTTTTCTGTTTGTTTTTGCTCTAAGAGAAAAAATAATACGACTTGGTTTTAACTGAATATATTCCTTAAGACGGAGATCAAATATTAGACAGTTATCATAACATAAGATAGCTAAGTGTTATATAGCAACAAACTAATCAATGAAAAATAATGTTTAAAATCTCTAATCATTTTCTAAATTTTACACCACACAGCATCAAACAAAACAGACTCACAAAAGTTGATAAGTTTATGAAAATTTGCAGAACAGAAACACTCGCTTTTTTTCCTTTTTTTTCTGTTTCACTACCATTTCTGGCATTGTTGAATAAAGTTCTCCTAATACAAGGAGTTTCCTGCTACCCAAAATAAAATGTGAAGCCTTATGACCCTGCTTTAAAACGGGGTCAAGATTCTGCTGGCCGTGAGGCTAAATCCAATCATTAGACTGGGTTTTATCTGGTCCTTTTTAAAAATCACTAACAGAGTTCCCTTTATATGTTTATAATCTATTTCAGAATTAAAAGCATTTAAAATATAATTTATTTGAATATATTTTAATGATGCTTACTAGAAAATTACAAAAAGAGTTAACTAAAAATCTTTCATCAACATAATAAAATTCTCAAAGGGCAATGAAACTGGATGGCTGTATAAGCCTAGAGAATGTGAACTCAGACCTTACTAGCTCAAGCCTGGTTTATTTTTCCAGTGTTCAGTAACTCCAAATGCAGAAAACGAAACTCACTTTGAGAAGCAGCTTTTCATGTTGCAGGTTATCAGAATCATACGGTCTCTTTCTCACATTTTCTACATCCAAATAGAGCTGTTTATAACCGGATATCTGTAGTAAGCATGCCTCCATGCAGATTTTAAAACTGCAAATGACAAAATTATTATTTTAAAAAATCACTCCTTTTTATCATAATAAAGTAATGCCTTCCATAGCTATGGTTCGTATGTCTATTTAGAAACCATTTCCTAGCTTTCTGTTTAATACAATAAGCATCAATAGCCTCCTTAAACACAAAACTTTATATAATGTAATGTATTAGGAAGGACATGATATATCACGATCTAGAAAGAGGATAAGACATGGTAGAAAGGGCAAACTTTGCAACTGTCTCTTCTTTTCATGTTTTCCCTGAGCAATCTCATACATTCCCAAATCTTTACAGCCAGTTACCACCAACAGACCTAATTTTCCAAGAATACATATATGACAAACAGGTCTGGAACAGGTTATCTCAGTCTCCCAAATACAAAAGCTTATCTTCTCCAAGGAAACATGCTTTTTCTTAATAAGTAGTAGACCTATCGATGACATCACTAATCCTTAGTTCCCCAAGCTAGAACCCTCCCAGTTCTGACTTTCCCCTCTCCACCAATACATCAAAAGATCCCCAAGCCCTCATCCTTTCTACCTCTGAAATGTCCTCAAAGCAGTCATCACATATTCATTGATGCTGATGTATTTATGGCCTTGCCATCTCTTGCCTGAATGACTCAGTTTTCTAACTGTTCTCTCTGTACACCTTCTGCCAACTTCCCTCCATCATCCATTTTCTTCAAAATACATATTTGATAATATAGTTTGCTTGCTTTAAAAGACAAGAAACCCAGAAGACAACATCTGTCCCTCAGTGTGACATGCAATCCAGCACTCTATTCACTTCTCCAACCACCGCTCTGCATGCACTCAGTGCCCAGCTACCAAGACTCTCTATCGTCCCCAGACAGGACAGTACTTTGTGCCTCGTTGGCATTCTTCCTCTGATGGCATTTCCTCCCTACTCATTCAACAAGGTCCTGCTCAAATGTCACCTCTTCTGTGGAACTATCTCACAGTTCTCTCCTGTACCCTTCCCTGTTCCAGCCAACATAAATTGCTCCTTCCTCTATACTGACACGGAAAATGCTGAATAAAGAACAAACTGCTAAATACTTACAAGTCAATGTACTGGCCCTGAGAACTCAAAAATGGAATAAGTCGAGTCCTTCTCTTATGGAACTTAAATTTATCAGGGGAAGAAGAGTAAATCAATGATTATGCTACGGTGGGTTGTGCTCAGATAAGAGAGCTCTGAGACAGGACAGAGCAAGGGCCCCTGACAGACTGGAGGAGCCAGGGAGGACCTTCCTGGAGAAGGACAGAGGAATTGAATTTTGAAGGACATGGTAACCACAGTTATTTAACTTTGGGGAAGTCATGGTAAGTTACCTTAGAGAAGGCAGTAAACTGGCAAGAGAACTGGGCTGGGAACCCAGAGACACAGGCTTTAGTCTGCTCCCATCACTCACCTCTCTGGACCTCAGTCCTCACACACTGAAGTGAAAGGGTGGAACCAGATGCGCTCCACAACCTTTTCAGCTCCAGTGCTTTCTAACTGGGTGTGATCTCCACAAGTCACAGGATGTAGGCGCACAGTGAAAAAGAATACTCTCAGAACAGCATACCTGACATCCTTCTCAGAACTAATATTCTTTTCTCTCATTATATCTTCTACGCATTTGTCCACTTCACTGTGAACAATAAGTGTCGCTTTCTGTAAAACCTGTTGATGAGACAAAAAGCTGATTGAGAAAAATCCCTCACAACTGAAAAAGAACAGCAAGTTTCAAGGTAGTCAACTCTACATTGCAGCTATTAAAATGCAAAGTGAAGCCAAATTTGTTTCAAATTTTCAGTAGGGCTTAAATCACTCAAGCAATTATTTAATTAACTGAAAGAGGAGCAACATGTTTCAGACGAAGGCTTCCTAAACTGAGAATCAACAGGTTCTCTTAGCAAATGACCTACCACCACAGTGTGCTTATGAAGCAAATCCTTTTAATAAAATTCAAAAATTACATAATAAAAATATATATACAAAAAATTTTAACGCAGAAGTCAAAAAATGTTTGAATGCAGAAGAGCATAAAGAAGGAAATTCAAATAATCTTGTAATCTTACCACCAGTGATAGCCACTGGTAACAGATTATCATATATGCTTTGGGTCTTTGTTCTCCACATACAAAACAGATTTCTTAAATAATACATTTGTCCAGTGGATCCTTTCTCCCATCAAACAAGCAAATGCAGGCCTTCCTTACCCTTCAAGTTTCTTTAACTCTTATCCCTCTCTGGTATCTACTCCAGACAAAATATTCTAGTCATTCTCTGCTTACCCAGTGCTTTCATCTACAATGCTCCTTTCCTCATCTCAAAACTTATCAATCCTCCCCATTTTTAAACTAGTTCACATACCAGGTCCAGGAAGCATTCCTTGATTCTATTCAATTGGAAGTAACCTCCCCTATCTAGAAATCCCCATAATAATTTATCTGGAATCTCTATGAATCTTACCACTTTCTATATTATATATTAAGTGGAAAATTCTTTGAGGACGATTATATCTAGTTTATCTTTTCATATGCTGCTTATAAGAGATAACTGACAAACATATACATATATCTGTGTTAGTATATTCACAGAGTGTGAATGTCTCATTTTTTCACAGGCCACTCTCCAGAACATAACTGATATGCTTGCAATATTCAACAAGGTCCATTTTGTTTTGGGCATGGATCAGTAATGCATATCAGTATCACAAGACAATAGACAAGTCAACATTTCTTGATCCTATATTTTGACTCACACTATATACCATGACCAAGTGCACACATACACGTGTGTATCTAAAACATATGGATGCATATACAGATAACTAAAATTAAAATTTCATGAAATATTTAACCTTATCATGACCAATGTTTTCTAATTATTTTCTATTCTATTCCTTCATTAGTGGTTGTTGTTCAATGCTGGCTGTGATCTATGATGGGATTTCAAACAGTGGTCTAGGTGACCCATGCTCTACCTCTGCCACACCATATGTATTCATAGAGGAAAATGTAACCTACTATTAGGGACATATAGCATATAGTAGACTGAATTATTGGTACCAAATTTTCACTCCCCTATAATGGCCAATGGTGGGCAAAGTATTTCTCTACTTTGACATGGGCGTGGCCATATAACTGACTTTAGCCAATGGAATGGTAATGGATATGACACCAGGAAATTTAAAATATGTCTCTGTGGTTAGGGCTTCAATGATCCACTGTGTGAAGAACATTCCCCAGGTACTCACTACCTTTCCAACCTGAGTCCCAGAATGAGACGATTGCAACAGACCTGAACTTGGCACCAGCATGAAGAAGAGTTTCTCCAGCTGGCCAACAGACACCCGAGCAAGAAATAACATATTGTTATATGCCCCTGAGATTTCATAAGTTTGTTACATAGTAGAAGGGGACTAATAAATAACATGAGGTATGACATATTTTGGATCAAAGGTACATGACCAGCATGTTCTATAACTACCCAAAACTGTTTAATTTTTTTTCTCACATAAGAACCTATGCTAAGGACACAGTCTAAAAGAAGGTTTCCCCCACGATCCTGCTTACCCCCAAACTATCGAGTCTTGAGGCAACATACACAAGCAAAACCTCAGAACAGGATAAGTTATTCAAATACCTTCTTTGCGCATGAAAAGCACACACACGCAGAGAAAATATTTTTAAAATACAGTATTACTTCTAAAGTGGGAAAATTTCACTCAATACTTTTACAGCACAGACTCTTCTGATAGGACATTCATATTATTAAGTCTAAAACTGAGGCATCCTTTTAAAGACGAAGTTATCTCCCAGTTAAGTTTTCTGGAATTATCACCTTGATATGACCCTACCTTATTCTTGGAGTACGTCAAGGAATTTTCTGAAATAAAAAAAGACACACACAAAAAAAGAATGTTATCACTTAAATGCTGTTTGTGAATTACTCCATAATCAAAGAATATAAATATCAAGCCAATAATAAATTATTTTCATAGTTCTAGAAGAGCTAATTTTTACTTGAACAACAGCAAATGTTTTCAAATTTCATCCTTACAGTACAGAGAACTAGATATGATTCTGAAATCCTCCACCCAACCCAACATACCACAGCCGAAGAGGTGAAGTCAACCTAAGTTCCCCAGAGTCATCTGTTTCTGTGCAGACCCGAGCGTCTACTAAGAACTACAAATTCACACAAGGCTGCCTCAGAATAGCTCGTGTCCTAGAAACAGCCTAAGACTACAGTGAGAGTGTTCTCTACTACATTTTCTTCATTTGTTAGCCTTAAGGAGCAAGCATTTCAATTTCGGGAAATGGCAACTGAACCATACACCACCACAGGGGTGAAAATGAAAAGACTTTACATTATTTGCCTAACCATCCTTGAACCAGACAAACAGCAAAACAGCTACTCCATTCTTATGTTCTGTTTCAAGAATGACTAGAACATTTTTATTGGCTTATTAAAAAATTTTTTTCTGGTACACTTGCTTAAAGTCTTTTTCTCAGCAATTTGAAAAATTCAAGAAAAATGTTTTTGCCACAAAGTATGATTTTCCCCCCACACTAGAAAACACCAACACTGCCAAGATTTCTTATCAAGAGGTACTTTGTTCTTCTCAGAACAGTTAAAAGGGCAAATCAGAAGAGCAGGCAATAATTTAAGTCAGCCACAAAGTTGTGAGAAAAATAGGGAAGTAATTAAACTTCAATCATCCAGCAGCCCTGGGGCTTACTCTCTCCTTAAGTCTGTCATCCTTTCATGTTGCCTTGGATACCAACACCCACTCCCCAGCCTTACAGGGGTGGATTTCTTAGTTGTAGCACACTTGTTCAATACAAAAGAAGGCCTGGTTGAGTCATGGTTTTCCATGAATACAGTGAGCATGAACTGCAGCTGATCCCTGTCTTCATCCTGACCAGAGAGAAATGACCTCCACCATATTTATCACTCATCTGTTCTAATTTAAAGCAATATTTTCAATTATGCATTGAAAGCTGATGAATTTCAAAAGATAATAGAGCAGTATTGTTCAAAAGAAATATAATGCAAGCCAAAATGTGAGCCACATGTGTACTTTAAATTTAGAGTAGCCACATCAGAATAAAAGAAACAGATAAAATTAATTTCACTATTTTAAACCAACATATCCAAAATATATTAAACCAATTTGTCCAAAATATTTCAACATATAATGAATATAAACAATAACAGATATTTTTACATCCTTTGTTTATATGAAGTCTTTAAAACCCAGTGTGTATTTTATACTTTCGCACATCTCGATTCATACTAATCACACTCCAAGGGCTCAACAGCCACATGTGGCTACTGGCTAGAGTAGGGGGCGGTGCATATTTTGAGTCTAATAATGTTTCCTAGGGATCACTGGATACCTAGTACTGTCCTTTCATGAATTACATAAAAGACTAAAAGACTGATGAAGGATGCTGGGTATAAAATTGGATCTAGATCCAGACACTCATTCTTTCCCATTACTTGGGTGAAAATTTCAAAGGGCTTATAAAAGTATAGAGATTTTTCTCTAGAATACAGTTTATAACTATAAGGAACAACTGATGAATTTTAGGAGCCAGAGTAAATAATTGTTGGCACAGATGGGGAATTAAATAATAATCCTTTTCTTTTTCTATAAGATCATCCAGTTTTAGAGCTGGAAGGAGTCAATGCTAGATTCCAAAGATTATGAAACTGAGTTTAAGTGACTTGATCAGGATACACAAGGAGTGCCTCTGTCACTGTGAATATTGAGAAAAAAAATATTCAGAGTTAAAAATTTCATTAGTTTTTTGTTATCCTTTTTCAAATAACATTACCTATCCTGTGTGTCCTTTGTGCACCTACATAGGTATCAAAAATTCGCTGCAATTCACACTTTCCAGTCATCTGTCGTAAGAGCCATTTCATCCAAAATCGGAAAAAGTGCCCATAGAAGAAGTCCCACAAAGAAATAAACATTTTTTTCCTGGAGAAAGAAATATATGACAGGTTTAATGACCTTATAATAGATTTTAAAATGGACAAAAATTAGTCTATCCAACTCATCAAATCTCAAATGATATTAATATCTATTATGCTATTCCACTGTGTCTATTTTGTAGCAGTGTTTAAGGAATATAAGAAAACAATGACAGATGTAATATATACTATTTAGATTAAATGATGGCTGGTCAAATGGCCAATTTATCACTTTTTAAAAATTAACTGTAAAAATCAAAACTACTTACTTAGATTCAAGCTCTGTTCCCTATTTTAATTTTTCACTCTGAAAATTGGGGCTCAACAGTTCGGAACAAAAGGAACCCAACTAAGCAACAATTAAATCAAATATACCATGTATCAGGATTGTTATTATAATAAGCTCTTCTTACTCCCTTATGGTTGATTTCAGTTACATCTATCCCACAGTCAGGTGATGCCAACAAATAAAAACACTACATATGGCTTACAAATGGAAGTATACAAGTTGAACACCGAGTAATAGATCACATCCTAAGTCTTGATTTTCCATCCAACAGGTGAAAGACTGAAATACTAAGGGCAATGAATTATACCCTCAATAAAACGGAATCTTTATGTCATAAGAAGAACCTTCAGCTCCTAAATGAAGCACGATAGGGGCAATGCAAGGAAGTAAGTACTTAAAAACAAACAAAAACGCTGGTCTCCTTCCTGCCTTAAACACTCCCACCTATACATCATCTCTAGACTAGGGCCTGAGAAACTGTCAATTTCGAAATTCCCGCAGGTGGGTGCAGAAACGGTGCACATCAGGGATGGGCTGAACTGTGACGTGAAAATGAACCCATCTAGTCCGCGCTCATCATGATGAAAGAACTGCCAAGCGGAGGGAGAGCCAGCCTCGCCGTGCCCGAGCTCCCCAGACCTCGGGGAGTCGCTGCGCCCGAGTCCCCGTTTCGGAGCCTGGCGGAGCCCAGCTGGCGCGCTGGCCGCGGGTGGACGGAAACGGCTCGCACAAAGCCCCGCCGGCCCGGCGCACCGCGGATCTGCCGTGGGACACCGCGGGGCTCGCGCACCCGCACGGAAGCAGCACGGGGCGAGAGAAAAAGAAACAGCAGCCACCTCACAGGAGCGGAAGAACTAGAGGGAGCTGAAGTCTGCCTCGGTTTCCCCAACTGCAAACAGCCGGCAACGGAAACGACGCTTATTCGCACTGTGTTCCTCGCAGGCACCGTGACCCGGAAGTCAGGGAGCCAGTCCACAGGAACGCCTTTCTCCAGACAACGCCCGCCCCGCCCCGCCCCTCCGGCCTCCTCCGATTGGTCCGCGCTGCACCAATTGCTAACGCAGCAAAAAGGTCGAGCAGAGTTGCTTTGGTGCGCGTGCTCCGATTCTAGGGACGCTGGACGGTTTCCCTAGCAACGGCTACCTAGAGGCGCGCCCAGCGCCAAAGATTGGTCTCAGTCTCATTGCTCTGGCCTTTTGCTCAAGTTGGCGCCGTGTGCTGCTTCTACACTCCAAGCACGGAAGAAGCAGTGTGCTTTTGGTAACTATCATAGCGCTTTCACCTACATTTAATTTTAATTCCATGTATTTTCACATTCGCTGTTGATAATTCACATAGACAGAAGGCCGACTATGTTGGACCCCAACCTCGCGTTGTTCAAAGGTCAACTATAATAATGGTTCCACTTTATGGATGAGGAAACAGAACGTTTAATAACTTGCTCGTGGCTAGTCTGTGACAGATAAGGAGAACCCTATATGTTGAGGAAAGAAGTTTGGACTTTGTTCTATAATAATAAACATCTAACAGTTAATTCATCAAACATTTATTCCTTAACTGATTGTTTTTCTTGAAAAAGAAGCTTACATGTTGATTTTTAAAGCGTCTCATCTCAAACAGTACATTCGTTAATTCAAATATTTGTTGTTTGCCCCCTATGTACCAGTCAGGGTTCCAAAAAGGAGTCCTACAGTAAATAATCGCAAATATTTAGTAGGCCAGGTGGTGCTAAAGTAAGGCGTATGGGGAGGGGGAGTTTTACATACAGGAAGCAGGGGAGTCTCTGTGTTAAGGTGACATTTGAGCAGTGTCCAGGTGAAGTAAGGCAATGAACCTTAACGAGTGCGTGGAGGAAGAGTATTCCAGGCACTAGAACAGCAAGTGCAAGCACCTTGAAATCAGGAGCATACTTCAAAAATTGGAGGCATAGCAAGAAGGCCAGTGTGACTGGAGGAGAAAGAGCAAGGGAAAAGCAGAATGTAAGCAGAAAGGACAAGGTGCACTGAAAAATCACTTCCACCTCAGCCCCCATGCTGGAAAGCAACCAGTATTTCTTTCTGGTTTAAACCTTCAGGAATATTCTATGTAAATATATGTATGTTTATTCCCTCCATCCCCTTGTTAACACAAATTGAAGCAGCAAAACACACTTTTACACACTTCAACCAACATTTTTTAAGGTACTGATTGTAAAACACTAGACATGTTAAGGGTGCATAAGCCATAATCCTGCCCCACTGAAGCAACCAACCGATGGTCAACTTGGTAATGAAATCTGAACATAAAATAATAAAATCATAGAATCTTAGATCTTGAAGGGAACTTAAAGATCACCTCATTGAATATTTTTATTGTACATAAGAAGATTCAGGAAGGCAAAGTACAGAGTCAATTTGGCAAATTAGTAGAAATTAATTTCTATTCCAGGGGTCTCCATTAGTTCACAAGACCTTTGTAAACTAGAAAGTGAGATAATCCTGTAGTACAATGATAGAATCCTTTTACCCTTTCAGTGTGCTGTACTGACGGTAGGGAGTGCAGTGAGCTCTTCTCCTTGTCTGCAGGCTGCCTGTTGGCCACTTCAATCATGTTTTTCTCCAAGAGAAGAGAATGCTAGCCTGTTTGGTCAGAACCTGAGAAGTGAATTGAACTGCACTTATTGGAAGCAGGGTCCCTGTACATTAAAATGTTATGTGCATGTGACTGCCTATTTTCTTTTGCACTAATTCATTAAACCAGATCTGTCCCTCAGGAAGATTGACTCTCTCTCTTTCTTATCCTCTGATTTCCTTCTTTCATGTGGCTGGCTTAAAGGTGGTTAAGTCCTAAGATTAGAATTCTGGCTTCAAGACAAAGGTGGGACCTACTGAGGTCTCTGAACTAAGCTGTATGCTTTTACCTGGCCTTATCATGAAAAAACAAAGGCTGTAGTATAATGGAGTTTGGTTATATTTTTGAGTAGTACTGAGCAGTCTCTGCTTTCTTGGATTCTCAGGGTAAACAACTAAGACACTGTTGATTTTAGAAACTGCTTAATGAAAAGAGTTAATTAGTATGACTGTTAATCAACAACTAACTTGTTGCAGTGTTCAGCATCTGATCCATAGAGAACCAAAGTTAAACATTATCTCCCCCTTTTGGAGTGTGTAAAGTCTGGAATGCAGCGAATTTATACTGAGAAGTAAAATTGTATAGTCCTTTTACTAAGAGTGAAATGAGCTACCTCTGTGGCAGCATTAACAATATTAAGGACAGTGGCAACTCTGACTAGTTTGTGCTGATCTGGGTTGCACTTCCCTGAAACTGTGTTAGACGCTGAATCGGGGAAACTCCTCATGTTTAGGTGCAATTCTTTTAATGGGAGAACAAGGAAATAGACAGAATGCCAAGGCAGATTTGTTCTCACAGCTACTAGTATGGGTTTTTACCAATGAAAAGAAAGTTTAAGCTATTCAGAATAAAGTTATGGGCTGGGGTGGAGATGGTAACCAGAACAAGGAAAATAAACATTGAATCAGGTAGAACGATTTATATGATCGGTCCTTTTTTAGAGGTAGGGGACGAAGGGGGATAGAGAAGCAGGAACATTGACAGAACTACAAAGGGTTTGGTCGCACATCAACTACAGTGGAGATGAGGAAAACCCACTCTAGTTCCTGCATCCACCTCACCTAAGTTAACCTATCAGATTTGGTTCCAGTTATCCCAGCCTGGATGAGTTTAAAGCTGAAAAGAAACAAGATGTGTTTAGCACAGGGCAGTGATTTTAATTCATCTATTAATGTTGTGGGAGAAAGGGACGGTCAACTTGAGGATCAAGAAATCTTCATTTGACCCAAGGTAAGAAATCTAAGACTGTATGATATAGTCTATGTTGAGTGGCAGAGGATAGTGGAAAACATCTTTGGGATTATTGGATGATGATGTGAAATGTACCATAATACCAGCAGGGTAATGGAAAGGCAATATTAAGGTAGGGAAATTGAAGTTTGGGGCATATGAAAATGTCATGGTAGGCTGCACCAGAGTCACTATGAAGCTAAAGCTGGAAAAACAAGAAAGATCTAGTTTTTGCTTTGACCTGACTATGTAATTAAAATGGATGTGATGAAGGTCCTTGTTATTACCAGTTTGAAGCAAAATGTTGTTAAGAGACAGAGAAGTCTGCCCTTCATGTAGTTTTAATTGGACATGCAAAATGGAAGCCCTGAGAATTATTCACACCTTCCCTTGCGGTAAATGCCAGACAGTGTCAGACTCTGGAAGGACACAGGAAATCTCATCTTTCATTAGGAAACAATGGGAGCAGAAGTGCGATCTCTGTCTATCAATCCTCTGTGGCCCAGGAGAAAAAGGAGGAGGCTCTTAGAAGGAGCTGTTGACCATCATGCGTTAACAAGGTGGTTGCCATGATTTATTTATTCTTTTAATATATTTTATTGATTTTTTAGAAGAGAGGAAGGGAGAGAGAGATAGAAACAGCGATGTGAGAAACATCAATTGGCTGCCTCCTGCACACCCCCTACTGGGGATTGAGCCCACAACCTGGGCATGCGCCCTGACCAGGAATCAAACCGGGACCTCTCAGTCTATTGGATGATGCTCAATCCACTGAGCCACACCGGCCAGGCGGTAGTTGCCATGATTTAAACAAGTGTCTGTTGTTCCAGGCATCGTAAGAAGTTCAACAAACTAGTGGGAGTTTTTTGTGACCCATTCGGCAAATGCTATCTTCTTGATCTCACTCTCAGAGAGAAGTACAGTTTGCTTGTACATGAGAAGGAGTGTACTGTATGTTCATGGTCCCTCCACAAGGATGTCTTGGACCTCTCCAACTTGCACAATTTGATGAGGCTGGATTTAGACATGATCACCATCAAAATTAAGTTAGCTCATTGTATTGATGACATTTTGATCCTTGCCCCCTTGGGGTGAGAAACTCAGAAGATGTGAGAGTTGTATATATGACTAGTCAAATGGTTAGTCAATCCAGGAAGGATTCGGAACTTAGCACAATTAGTGAAATTTCAAAAATAACTCTGGGTCACTAGAGGTATTCGGTAAACAGTAAATAATAAATTACTCTCCCCCAGGACCCTGCCAATAAAAAGGAGGCACGACACTTTGAAGGACTAGTTGGCAAGCTATAAAAATATATATAATGGGCAGTGGCCCACGTATGCTGCTGAAACCCTACCATTCGAACACATTCACACATAATTTTAGAAGTTTCTGACATCAGAATACATGCAAATTACAGGCTTTGAATGAAACATAATACTGCCACCTTGTGGCGACCACTGGGATTTTTAACTCAAAAAGTTCCTGATGGTGCTAGAGAGCTAGTTTGCCAGCTTGTTAGGCTCTACTGAAAACAATTCCCATAACTGAAGAACGGCAAATTATATTAAGATGTGAACTACCTATGATACGATATGGGTAATATCAGAAAGAGGCTGTGATAAAGAGGAAACTGCACAACTCAAATAAAATGGAATTCATGTCATGAGAGGTATCTGAGGCGTTATAACACACATATGAGCAGGTAGCATCACTACTTAGAACTAATTCACAGGTGACTTCTGTTGCTGAACGGTCTAAACCTCATGACTCTCTTTCCACTAAAACAAAACACATTTCTTGGTTTATCCATGAGAGGTGGTGTATAGTAGAATCTCCATTAACAAAGTCACCTACTCTGCTCTGTGGGCAGTAAAAACCCAATCAACTAAGTTAATGCAATGGATCGAGTTGAGAGAAATATACATGACAGTGGAGGAAGAACTTCATTCTGTACCTCAGGGCAAGGTTTAGACATTTAAAGAGTCAGAGGCAGTAACCAATATGAGAATATTGGTGGGCAGACATTAAGAATAGCCCTAGTGTAGGGATGCAATTGTGGAAAGCCCTAAGGAACTTCCAAGGGAGGATTATAGTGGGTTACAGCTTGAGTTGTTTCGAGAGGGAGAATGAAATGTCAGGCTGATTCCCTGCCATTCCCTAGAAATAGCCACCTAGGTAATTTTAGTGAGCACAGTGATGCCAAAGCCATGTGGTAGTGGTGGAATAATGATGTATGTCACCTGTCTCTTACCTAAGCCATTCATGTGGTAAGAGACTGTTGAATGCTTATAGCAACAACAAAAATGTAGCCACTTAAAGATGGCATTTGAAAAACTCCTGGACACAGAGATCCAAGCATATAAACCAGTGAACTATATAGGATTACTATTTGCAGCCCCTAGAGGAGTCAAATGAATTTGACATTTATTCTATCTTGGGCTAAAACCCAAACCCTGTCAAGGGCTATCTGGTTCCCTGTCATATGTCTCTCTCGACCAAGGAATGCATTCAACACTCCAGTGTGCAGAAATAGGCTCCCCAAATCCCAACGTGACATGGACATATTGTATTCCATACCATCTTATATAGTAGATGTTAACTTGATACTAGAACTGGTAACTGAAACATTGTTGAAACAACAATGTGGATTCCAAAACGGTGGCAGAGTGAATGGAAGCTACACAGACCATCTCCTAAGACCAAACTGGAATTACAACGAAAATAAAGACAAATCATCAGGAAAAAAACACAGAAAAGCAGCTGGAGAGGACCCGTATAACCACGGACAGAAAGAGGTCACTAAATCGAACCTAGTAGAAACTGCGGAGGTGAGAGAGGGCAGGCTGGGAGCTCACGGACAGCAGCTGTTTTAGCTGTGAGCAGCTCCCTCAGGGTTAAAATCTCAAGCCGGCTCCACAGTGCGCAGAGGGCTGGGACAGAGCACTACATTAGCTACAACCACTCACCTTGGGCTCCGGCAGAGGGAAGGCAGACTGGACTGGAACTGTGTGGAGAGACTCAGGATTTGGAGAGCTGGGAGGGCACTGGGAGTTTTGTACTGAATAATTCCCTCGTCGGACAGTAGCCATCTTACTCAAAGAGACACTTACCAGAGCCCTGGGGAGAGGCAACAGCCCCACCAGCGAGACCAGAGAAATGCAAATTGAGGCTCATTAACAGCCAGCAAGCATCTGCTCCACCCTCTGGTAATCCTCTTACCCTAAACACCCGAGGGATTTTTTCATTCAGTTGAGGGCTACAACCCAAGGCTCATCAAGTAACTGAGACTAATAGCCTCCAGGCAAAAAGCTAGAGGATAATTGAACCTTTCCGGGGCTTGCAAATCTACCCAGAAAAGTAAGACTTGACAGTGGTGTTTAATTCAGTCCTCCCACACTCATCCAAACCCAGTAGAGGGAGCCACAACCAGTGGAACACCAACACCCACAGGGAAAATTTGGCAGGCTCCAAAACCCACTGAGACAGCCAGAATGGTGAAACAAAGAAACAAACCCCAAATGAAAGAACAAGATAATTTGACAGAAGATGAAATAAATGAAAGGGAATTGAGCAAGATATCAGAAAGAGAGTTCAGAGTAATAATCATGTGGAAGTTCAACAGCATGAGTAAAGATATAGAATCGTTGAAAACCAACCAAGTGGAAATGAAGAATGACATAGCAGAAGTAAAGAACACATTGGAAGGAATAACCAGCAGAGTAGAGGAAGGCGAGGATCGGATCAGTGAATTAGAAGACAGGGTAGAAAAAATCGCCCAATCAGAGAACCAAAAAGAAAAAACCATTAAAAAACAGCCTAAGAGAACTGTGGGACAGCCTAAGAGAAGACAGACTAAGAGAACTGTGGGACAATATGGAACGTTAACAACATCCACATAATAGGACTTCCAGAAGAAGAAACTGAGCAAGGGTTAGAGAATATATTTGAAGAAATAGTGACAGAAAACTTCCCTAACTTGGTGAAGGAAAAAGCATACAAGTACAAGAAGTACAGAGAGCCCCAAGTAAGAAGAACCTAAACAGGCCCACACCAAGACACATAATAATTAAAATGCCATAATTAAAGACAGAGAGAATCCTAAAGACAGCAAAAGATAAACAACAGGTTACCTACAAAGGAACCCCCATAAGGCTATCAGCTGACTTCTCAACAGAAACACTACAGGCCAGAAGGGAATGGCATGAAGTAATCAAGGTAATGAAAAACAAGGATCTGAATCCAAGACTACTCTATCCAGCAAGGCTATCATTCAAAATAGAAGGTGAATAAAGAGCTTCCCAGACAAAGAAAGGCTAAGGGAATATATTAGCAGCAAAACAGCACTGTAAGAAATGTTAAAAGGACTGCTAGCCCTGACCAGTTTGGCTCAGTGGTTAAAGTCCCGGGTTTGGTTCCCACTAAGGGCACGTACCTCGGTTGCAGTTTGTCCCTGGTCCCGGATGAGGTCGTGTGGGTGCAGCCACTCGATATGTCTCCCTCACATCGATGTTTCTCTCTCTCTCTTTTCCTCCCTCTCTCCTTCCTGCTCTATCTGAAGATAAATGCAAAAAAATGTCCTCAGGTGAGGATAAAAAATTTAAAAAAGGACTGCTGTAACTAGTAGAACAAATAGGAAGGAAAATATAACCACAATAAACAAAAATGGCAATAAATAAGTATATATCAATAATAACCTTAAATGTAAATGGATTAAATACTCCAATCAGAAGACAGAGTAGCTGATTGGATAAGAAAGCATGACTCATATATATGTTGTTTACAAGAGACCTACCTCACAACAAAACTCACATAGGTTAAAAATGAAGGGATGGAAAAAAAATTCTTCCAAGCAAACAGAAAGGAAAAAAGAGCTGGGGTAGCAATACTCATATCTGATAAAATAGACTTTAAAATGAAGGCCATAACTAGAGACAAAGAAGGCCACTACATAATATTGAAAGAATCTATCCAACAGGAAGATATAACCTTGGTAAACATCTATGCACCCAATATAGGAGCACCAAAATATATTTAAAAACTTTTAGAGGACTTCAAAGGAGAAAGCGACAGCAATACAATCATAGCAGGGGACTTCAACACCCCACTGACATCACTGAATAGATCCTCTAGACAAAAAATTACGATACAGAGACTGTAAATGATGCACTAGATTAAATGTATTTAATATATATCTTCAGAGAATTACACCCCAAAACTGCAGAATTCACATTCTTCTCAAGTGCACATGGGACATTCTCAAAGGTAGACCACATGTTAGGACACAAACTGTCTCTACAAGTTTAAGAAGATTGAAATCATATCAAGTGTCATCTCAGATCACAATGGCATGAAACTAGAAATCAGTTACAACAAAAACATTTAAACACACGGGGGCTAAATAGTATGTTATTTAACAATGAATGAGTAACCAAGGAGATCAAGGAAGAAATTAAAAACTTCCTGGAAACCAATGAAAATGAACACACAACAACACAAAATCTATGGGACACAGCGAAAGCTGTCCTGAGAGGAAAGTTCATATCACTACAGGTTTACCTCAGGAAACAAGAAAAATTTCTAATTGACTATATAAGCTCACAACATAAAGAACTAGAAAGCAAACAAAAGAAAAACCCAGAGCAAGTAGAGGGAAAGAAATAATAAAGGTCAGAGCAGAAATAAATTACATAGAGATAAGAAAACAATTCAAAAGATCAATGAAACAAAAAGCTTGTTCTTTGAAACAATAAACAAGATTGATGGACCCTTAACTAGACTCACCAAGAAACAAAGAGAGGACCCAAATAAACAAAATCAGAAACAAAAGAGGAGAAGTAACAATTGACGCCACAGAAATACAAAGGATCATTAACAAATACTATGGACAATTATACGCCAACAAACTGGACAATCTAGGCAAAGTGGACACATTTCTAGAAACACATAGTCTCCCAAAACTGAACCGGGAAAAGATAGGAAACTTGAACAGACCAATAACAACTAAGGGAATTGAAGATGTAATCAAGAATCTCCCAGCAAACAAAAGCCTGGGCCTGGATGGCTTCATGGGGGAGTTTTGCCGTACATTAAAAGAAGAACTAACACCCATTCTCCTCAAACTATTCAAAAAAATTTAAGAAGAAGGAAGACTTCCAAACTCATTTTATGAGGCCAGCATAATTCTAATTCCAAAACCAGGTAAAGATACTACAAAAAAAGAAAACTACAGGTCAATATCTCTGATGACCATAGATGCCAAAATCCTTAACAAAATATTAGCAAATCAGATCCAGCAATACATTACAAAAATTATTCACCATGATCAAGTGGGATTCATCCCAGGGATGCAAGGCTGGTACAATATTCTCAAATCAATAAATGTGATACACCACATAAACAAAATGAAAGATAAAAACCATATGATCATATCAATAGATGCTGAAAAAGCATTCAACAAAATCCAGCACCCATTTCTGATTAAAGCACTCAGCAATGTGGGAATAGAGGGATCATATCTTGACATAATAAAGGCCATATATGAAAACCCTACAGCCAACATCATACTCAATTTGCAAAAACTAAAAGCATTCCACTTAAGAACAGGAACAAGACAGGGATACCCACTTTCGCCACTCTTATTTAACATAGTACTGGAAGTCTTAGCCACAGCAATTAGACATGAAGAAAAAAGGGATGCAAATTGGAAAAGAGGAAGTGAAACTGTCATTATTTGCAGATGACATGATATTGTACATAGAAAACCCTAAAGACTCCATCAAAAATCTACTAGATTTAATAAACAAATTTGGCAAAGTAGCAGGATACAAAATTAACATCAAGAAATCAACAGCATTCTTATACACCAAGAATGAACTCACAGAAAGAGAAACTAAAAAAACAATCCCATTTACCATTGCGGCAAAAAAATTAAGATACCTAGGAATAAACTTAACCAAAGAAGTAAAAGACCTATTTGCAGAAAACTACAGGACTTGAAAAACAAAATAGAGGAAGATATAAAAAAGTGGAAGCATATACCTTGTTCATGGATTGGAAGAATTAACATCATTAAAATGTACATATTACCCAAAGCAATCTATAGATTCAATGCAATCCCCATCAAAATACCAGCGGCATATTTCACAGAACTAGAACAAATACGTCAAAAGTTCACATGGAACCGAAAAAGACCCCAAATAGCCACAGCAATCTTGAAAAAGAAGAACAAAGTAGGAGGGATCACAATACCAGATATCAGGTTATACTACAAAGCCATTGTAATCAAAACAGCCTGGTACTGGCACAAGAACAGGCATATAGATCAATAGAACAGAACAGAGAACTCAGAAATTGACCCAAGACATTATGCTCAATTCATATTTGACAAAGGTAGCAAGAGCATACAATGGAGTAAAGACAGCCTCTTTAATAAATGGTGTTGGGAAAATTGGACAGCTACATGCAAAAAAATGAAACTAGACCACTAACTTACACCATATACAAGAATAAACTCAAAATGAATAAAAGACTTAAATGTGACTCATGAATCCATAAAAATCCTAGAAGAAAATGTAGGCAACAAAATTTCAGACATCATGCACAGCAGAATTTTCACTGATACAATGCCTAAGGCAAGAGAAACAAAGGAGAAAAGTAAAAATGGGACTACACCAAACTAAAAAGCTTCTGCACAGCAAAAGAAATAAGCATCAAATGGAAAGGGAACCCACTATATGGGAGAGCATAGTTGCCAATGATACATCAGATAAGGGGTTATTCCAAAATATATAGACTACTCATATAATTCAACAAAAGGAAGACAAAGAACCCAATTAAAAAATGGGCAGAGGACCTAAATAGACACCAATGCTTGTGTGTGTGTGTGGGGGGGGGGGGGCGGCGGGGGGAAGACAGGGAGGAGGGTGTCTGGGGGGGGAAGGAGAAACATCTGTAACAAAAATAAATGAATTAATAAAAAAAAAAAAAAATGGGCAGAGGACCTAAATAGACACCTCTCCAAAAAGGACATACAAATGGCCAAGAGACGTATGAAAAAATGCTCAATGTCACTAATCATCAGAGAGATGCAAATTAAAACAACTATGAGGTATCACCTCACACCTGCCAGAATGGCTGCCATCGACAAATAAACAATTGCTGGTGAGGGTGTGGAGAAAGGGGCTCTAGTACAGTGCTTGTGTGAATGCAGACTGGTGTAGCCACTATGGAAAACAATATGGTGTTTCCTCAAAAAATTAAAAATTGAACTGCCATTTGACTCCACTTCTAGGAATATATCCTAAGAAGCCTGAAACACCAATCAGAAAGAATATATGTACCCTTATGTTCATAGCAGCACTGTTTACAATTGCTAATATCTGGAAACAGCCCAAGTGTCCATCAAAGATGAGTGGATAAAAAAGCTGTGGTACATATATACAATGGAACACTATGCAGCTGTAAGTAAGAGAGATCTCTTATCCTTTGAAACAACACGGAGGGACCTGGAGAGTATTATGCTAAGGGAAATAAACCAATCAGAGAAAGACAAATACCACATGATCTCACTTATTGGTGGAATATAATGAACAAAATAAGCTGATGAACAAAATAGACCCAAAGACATAGAAAGGAGTATGGTTCAGACTGAAAAACCTCAGATGAGGGGGGCAGGGGGGGAGGGATAAGATAAACCAAAGAACTTATATGCATGTATGCGTAACCAATGGACATAGACAACAATGCTTGGGTTGATGGGCAGGATTGGGAGGAGGGTGTCTAGGGGGGGAAAGGAGAAACATCTGTAAAAAAAATTAATTAATTCATAAAAAAATACAATGTGAAGATATGGAGGGCTGACTGGATCACTTAAGTAAATGTGTGTTTTGTTCACATGTGAGAAGTAAAGGAGAACAGTTTTTAAAAGGGTCTTGGGGTGCTGGACATGAACCAACCGTTCCCAATTTTATGACTTGTTATTTCTTGGGATTCTGTGGGTTGTCTGGCTTCAGCTGGGCAGTTCTGTTGGTTTCATGTGGGGCCCTCACACAGCTGCATTCATTTGGAGCTTGGCTAGTGCCAGAATGTCCAAGGTGGCCTCTCATCCTGTGTCCCTCTCTAAACGTTCAGTAATTTGGATTGGGCTTCCTTTCAGCATGGCGGTTGGGTGCCAAGAAGGAGAAGGCAAAAGTTGCCAGTCCTCTGAAAGCCTGGCTCAAGAGTCCCAGCTAATTCCTATTGATCAAGAGTGATACGGTGGCCCAGAGGCTGTCCTCTGCTCAGGAGGAGCAGTGTGCACAGACGAAAGAATTGTTGAAGTACCACAGTTTCCCTAAGGAAAACTGAAGTGCTGTTACTCTGGGAAGGACAACTGAAGAAAAGACCACTCAGTCCTTGTTGATCCATGTTGGACCCTCTGATGCTTGCTACTTGTCTGTACCACACTCCTGTGTCTGTTCCTCTCCTCGGTGGATTGCAAGCTCTGCTTGCTGGAAGGGGCATCCTCAATTTGTCTGCAGCAGGCCTTTCAATTCAGGGGACAATCCTAGGAGCTTGGTAGCTCTTTTTCCACTCATCAGGCCAGCCTTGGTACATTCATGAATATGAAACAAATGTTTTTGTTGATTTTTTTTTCTTTTTTCTTTATTTTTTAGAGACAAATTTTTGTACCAGTTGTTAGCTTTTCGAATATAATAGCCAAGGGACATAATGGATTCCCCTTCACTGGTGGTGGAGGGTGTAGCGTCTTTATCAAATAAGTATCTTGCAGTGGTTTGGGCACTCTTCTAAGTCTAGCCTATGACTCGATGGAGTGCTGTTATGCAGTGATCCTCAAAGTGTAGTTCCTTGGAACTGCAGCATCAGTATCTTCTGGGACTTGTTAAAAAGCAAGATTTGGGGTCCTAGCCTTAACCTACTGAATCAGAAACTGTGAGGGTGGGCCCAGCAATCTGGGTTTAACTAGGTTTCCAAATGATTCTTGTTTAGCCCAAGTTTAGCAACAGAGTTCATACGGTCCATAAAAGTCCCTTTCAGTGCTGTCGTTTTTGTGAACTGAGCTCAACAGATGGTGCTCACTCTGGGTACAGATGACATCTTTCTAAATAACGTGAAACAGAAATAGGGGCCAAGACAACTGACATTTTATCAAGTCATAATCTTTCAGATTGTGTTCACCTCAGGGTCCTGCCTCACTATGAGACTGGAAAAACCTGTCCCGTCTGTTTACTTTTTTGTGCTCATAACAGTTATGAAACCAGTGTTTAGACTTTGGTTAACTAAAGAAGCCTTGAGGGCTGTGATGGTGGTAATCTCCTCAGAGGTTACTCTTCCCATTCCTATTATTTGAGCAAATATTTATCTTTAACCTGGTAGTTCTCTTATTCCCATGGTCTGAATGTGACACTAGAAAGCAAACCACAAAAGGGAATTCTGAAGGTCTTTGAGATGCTACTGTTCTCAACCTGCTGTATTTCCTGGTGTGATATTCATCATTGGCTTCAGTGGTGCTGGGTAGTGACTGCAGCTGATTAGTTGTGGCTGTAGCTCATTTGTATCACAGGCTTGTGCTTCAATCAGTACTTGTGATTCGAAACACTCTCTGAAATGCACAGTGGGGAATAGGATACAATAATGTGTATAAGATATGATCTTTCTCTTCTGGGGGTATAAAACATGGCAGAGAAAATAAAATATATACATACCAATTAAATATGATGCAGATTGAGTGCCCTGAGAGAGTGTTACAAGAGTTCAAAGAAGATAGAGATTCCTTTTTGAATGGTGATCAATGAAGGCTTCATGGAGGAAGTGGCATTTCAGCTGAATCTTGGACGCCTTTGATAGGTAGGAATATGAGTGTGTGGGGGGTGCAGTTCATGTCTGAGCATGAAGAAAACGGAGGAGCCAACAACCAGCAGCTGAGTATTTGTATCTCCAGCACCTATTCAGTGACAGGCACAGAGTAGGTGCTCAATAAATATCATGTGTTCTGACTCACAGACAAACCATTGACTGACTAGCAGGTTTTGTTTTTTCCTTTCTTCAGAAAAAAACACAAGAAGATATAATTTTATAAAATGTAATAATAGATTGGAGGACACACGCAGATTTCAAGAACATGAAGGTGTGAGAACATAATGTTTTTTTGAATCTCAAAGGCAGCTGAAAATGTGAAACGAGTTCAAGTAAGAGAACAATGAAATATTGATGCTGGAGATATCGGTGCTGAATCACATCCTTCTCCCACCTCAGTCTCGCCTACACCTTCCTCTGCTCCATAGCCAGGAGGCCGGTCTGCATGCTCCAGTACGTCAAGCTGGACTTCATGCTTTCTGGCTTCCCGTAGAGCTTAGCCACAGTGAACACTGGCAAGAGACTAACGGGATGAAGGAGGACAAAGTTGACGTATTTATTTCTCCAGGTTCCCTATTTGGGGAGCTGGCTGGGTCACTGTTCAACTGAAGGCCACAGCTCCTGGCCATTAGCTCATGAGAAAATAGCTTATAATGGCATCGTAGGCTGGCATGTGTTCAGATCTTTCTCCCTCTAAAAGGGCCAGAAACCAGCCCAGTTGGTGCAGTGCTGGTTTGAAGTAGAATCCCTATTACCAGGCACTGCCAGTGAGTCCCACATAAAAGTCTAGTGATCAGAGCAGAGAACCCAAGTAGAAAACCACTCGAAGGAGGCTAGAGAGAGTCTCAGCCTTCTGAAGTTCACCTCGTGCTTCCCAGCCTTGGCTGAAGGTCTGAGGAACTGATACCTTGAACTTGGCAAAGCTCAGCAAATCTTCCTAGAGCAACTGCTCATCCATCACTGTATATATAACTTTTTCTTTCACAAAAGTTGGCTCCCTGCTCCTTTCTTGGGGTCGGGCGTACCAACAAATAAAAAGATGAAGGTAAGGGGATTAAACTGAAGGTCTGGGGTGAGTCACTTCCCACAGAAAAATCTAAGGCTGATAATCTCCAAGTAAAGACTAATATTTTCTTTAGGAGTTTTTTTTATCTACATATGGGATTCGAGGAACCATTTCCAGCTGTGGAACCTGAGGCAATTGCTCGATTTCACTGTGGCTCAATTTTTTTCAAGGTAAGATGAAGATAAGAATACCCTATTAGTAGATGCTATTGTTAGCTTCATTTCATACTTTAAAACACTGGAATGTTGTGAGGACTTAAAGAAGTAACACATGGAAACGGTTTAGCCCAGAGTGCGGGACAAAAGTCACTAACTACAGGAAAATAAGTTTCTGAGCCCTCACCGTGTGGGCACTGGGGAGCTTTCCCACAGTCTATGGCATTCAACTGCCAGAAGCCCTACCAAGCTTCGGACTCGAGGTGCTGGGCCATCCACAGGAGGTGAAGGTGCAGAGGTTCTCTGAGGGAAGGGAGCCCCCAGGGCCGGGCGTGCTGGGGTCCCAGCGACACCGAGGGGAGGGTGCGCAGGGCGCGCGTCGGGGCCCGGGCGCTCGCGTGCTTCTCTCCCCTGGTGGCGTGGGCGCTGCCCGCCCTCTACCCACCTCGCTGCTTGCTGCCCGCTGCTCCACCCGGCCAGCTCCATGAGGACCAAGCTGGCGAACTGGCTGACCTCGCTCGTCGCGGTCATGCTCTTCAGCTTCTTCTGCTTCTGCATCTCCAGGATGGCTCAAACCGGTAAGCAGCGGGTGGCTTCTCCCGCCAACTTTCCCGCGTCCTGGGCTTCTGGGCCCGGGGATTGCTGGGGCTCCCGGTCAGGGAGAAGGGGGGTAAGGTGGCACAGGCACTTGGTGGGGCCGCCTGCTCCTGTATTAGGGGCTTTACAGATGTAGCCCCCTCTCGCTCCCATCCCCCACCACGCCCTGTCCTGCTGGCGGTTGAGCGGTAACGGGTGTCCAGGTCTGTCCCCGCGGCCTTGACCGCAGCTGGCGCGCGCCAACGCATTGGCCTGCGGGCCTCCGGGCTTCCATCTGGCCCCTGCGTGTGTCTTCCCTGCACGGGTTCAAGGGCCCGATCTGTGCCCAGCTACCTCCCACCCTCCACCCATGACTTCCAGAAACGTGAGTGTCTGACTCCGAGAACTCTCACACAGCCCACGTCTCTCCCGCGTCGTGTTCGATGTTACGGAATCACTGCAAGGCTCCCTGAAGTATTTTCCTGGAAGCTGAAAAAGGATGAGATGACGTAGAGAGACATAGCTGACCATTTAAAGCACTGGGTTGGCATCTGAACTTTTTCAAATGGACCTTGCGGCTTGCATTACCACCTTGAAACACACCAGGGTTTTAATTTATGGGTGTCTATAGGTTGCCAATTTAGCAAATAAAAATAGAAGTTGCCCAGTTAAATCTGAATTTCAGGTAAGCAATGAGTAAATTTTTAGTAAAAATTGCATGGGATATATTGACACTAAAAAACTGTTTATCTGTAATTCAAATTTAACTTTGGTTTCCTGTATTTTATCTTTCAACTCTAGTCCATAGTGTAACATGCTAGCATTCATACAGTTTAATTTTGAACTGAAGATGGGGATTCTGCAAATATATTAACCCAGGCTTCCAAGACTGTCCTTAGATTGTTTTAGGTTAAATTTTCATTCTTTTTCTTAAACTAATTAATGGCTCAGGGTGCACACAAAGTAATCTTGGTAGTAGAGTCAAGGATAAAGTTTGGAAGTGACTTTAGTCCTCTAATTAATGTTTATATTTTCTAATTAATGTTAAATTTATGTTTTAGTCCCCTAATTAATACTAAATTTTGTCATGTATACACAATACCACTGTTGTGTGTACTTGACAAAAGTGTACCCCATTTGTTTTAAAGATTAAAAATGTATATTAATTTGTCTGATTTATACTACTAATTCTTAATCATTTTATAAACTTTCTTCTTCATTTTCTATAAAGACCATTATGCGAATGTGTCTTTTATTTATTTTGGAACAATAAACAATGAGCACTTTTATAACAAAAAGTAAATTCATAATTAGAAAGCAAAATGTAAACTTCTTTTTATAGTAATTTTGGAAGACAATTTAGTTTGGCAACCTCATATGATATTTTAATACAGTTAACATTCTTATAATGAAACTGTAGACTTTTTTGAGATATATACAACCATTTTGGTGTGTTTTCTAGTTATGACCAGGAAAAACAAGTTTTGTTCTTCAAAACATTTCTATTTCCATCATTCATATGTTCAAGTTCAGAAAATGAGATATTGTTCTTGTGAATGCACTACTTTTTTAAAAAAATCCTCACCTGAGGATACGTTTATTAATTTTAGAGAAAGGAAGGGAGAGAGAGGGAGAGAGAGAGAGAAACATGAATATGAGAAACATCGACCGGTTGCCTCCCATATGGCCCCAAACGGGGACTGAACTCGAAATTTAGGTATATGCCCTGACCGGAAATCAAACCCACAACCTTTTGGTGTACAGGACGACCTTCCAACCAACTGACCCACCTGGCCAGGGCCATGAATGCATTATTCTTAAAAGAGAAGATGAAACAGGTTTTTCCTTTTCTGTGTAAGTGTTTCTGTGGAACCTAGGTCTAAAAGAATGAGGAAACCAATCCTAGTACTAAAATAAGGTGGAAAAGTCAGGTCATGGCCAGGTTGTATAGGACTTTGTATACCAAGGCAAGTCATTTGGACTTTATTCAGCTAGCATTTAGGGAACTTTTCAAAGTCTTTGTGTAGAGTTTCCAGAAGATTAATTGTGGATTGGAGGCAAGAGACCAATTAAGAGGCAATTATAGCCCTGGCTGGTTTGGCTCAGCGGTTAGAGCGTGCACCTGCGGTCCAGAGAGACCCAGGTTCGGTTCCCGCTAAGGGCGCGCACCTCGGTTGCAGTTTGTCCCCGGCCACAGTTGGGGACGTGTGGGTGGCAGCCAGTTGATGTGTCTTTCTCACATTGATGTTTCTCTCTCTCTCCCTCTCACTCTATCTGAAGATGAATACAAAAGTGTCCTCGGGTGAGGATAAAAAAAAAAAAAAGGCAATTATAATAATAGTGCAGCGAGAGGCAATAAAGACCTGAACTCTATAGTATAGTTAATGATGAGAAGGATGAAACTATTAAAGGTCTATTAACAGTGCTTCTCAAATTTTAACGCCCATCCCAATCTCCTGTGAATCTCATTAAATGCAGATCCTGACTCAGTAGGTCTGGGTGAGGCCTGAGACACTGCATTTGGAACAGGGTCATGGCTGGTGTCACAGGCCTGTGCTGTCCAGTCAGGTAGCTCCTCCTCAGGCAGTTACGGAGCACTTGACACATCGTGTGTGCAACTGAGGAACTGAATTTTAATCTAATTCTATTTTAAGCTCATCTAATTTACATTTGAAAATGAAAGCAGTGCAGAATATTTCTCCATTAAGCAAAGTGTTATTGTTTGGGTAGGACTACATTTTACTATAACTATTCATTTAGCATCTGAACTAAGATGTACTGTAAGTGTAAACTACAGGATTTGAAATATTTAGTACAAAAAAAGAAAGAATGTAAACTATTTCATTATTTACTTTTTATGTTGATTACTGAAAGGGTTAGTAATGTTTTAAAGGGTAAAGGTAAAAGCTTGCAAAGGCGGAAACTGTGAAAAATGTGTTGCTTGTATGACCTTTGCTCAGCCTTCTGTTGAGTCGGATTATCTGCAAGACAATGAATCACCCAGCCGATGCAGGATGAGATACCAGACCAGTCCAGCTGCAAAGTGGACAATGGGCCAGGCAGAGTACGTCAGCAGGAACTGCCGGAAGCTGGAAGTAGAGTATATAACCTACACCCCAACTGTGATTTGAGGCTGACTCCTTTTCGACTCAGCCCTCCTGCACCCAGGCGCATGCAATAAAATCATTTTGCTCTACACTGGCCTTGCGTTGTGGATGTGATCTCCCGCCCGCTCAGACCTCTTAATTACATATTGAAAGAATATTTTAGATATATTGGATTAAGTTAAATATATTATTGATAATTACTTCCACTTGTTTCTTTTTACCTTGTTTAATGTGGCTAGTAGAAAATTTAAACTTACAAATGTGGCTTGCATTTTATTTCTGCTGGCCTTTTGCTATGAGAAGTAAAGGCCAGTGGTTCTCAGGATCTCACTTTGTTTATGGATGGAAGTCCTATTGGCCCATTGCACACGTGGACTGGTGTTTGTTTTCACAATTTCACCACAATTGACTCAAAACGTCAGATTATCATTTATGTGTCAAACTTTGCAAGATGGTTTTATAACATTTCATCCTCACAAACTACCTGAATGAATATGCAAGTAATATAAATATTTTAAGTAGAATATTGATGAGTTGAATTATCAGGTAAGAATGTACAAGAAGCAGATCTAAGACTAGAGATTGTGTCCTTGAACATTTCTGAATGTTTGTTTCTGCAAATACTACTTCCTCTAGAGAAAACACTTTCTTTTCATGTTTACCAAATTGCTCCCTCAGGGACTGACTTACATTGGCCCAGATATGTTGCATCACCTGTCATATATCAATTCCACACACATGATCCATTTTGCAAAGAGAGTATTACCTGGGAAACCCCGGTAACATAGGGTTATACTGGTTAAACTACATCCCCATTTCAACTTGTGAGCATCCCCAGGAAGCATCCACTATATGGATATTTAAGATTTATCTGGGGTAGTTGCAGTTCTTTTGATGAAGAATGGTTCTGTTTTAGAATCTCTTAAATCAGTTCCTATGCTGGCAAATCCATTCATTCAATAATGCCCCCTGCTGGATTTCAAAGGCTGAACCTTTGCCCAAGGCTAAGGCTGTGAGCCAAGGCAGGGATGAAGTAAACATCCCTAGGTAAGACTGGGGCAGTATTCTATCACTACATTTTCTTGCATCATTTTATAACTGCATCTCAAGACTTTTGTTCTCAAATCTATAATACCAGCTCTAATGTCTCCCTTGAACTTCAAAGTCATATAGCCAAATGTTTGCTTTGTATTTCGAAGCCTCATAAGCATCACAATTTCTTTTATGACATTAAATATATTTTCATAGCTGCATAGTATTCCACTGATAAATGAATAAAGAATAGCCCATTAATAAACAGTATTTATCAGACATTTGTCAAAGTATTTTTTAATGTGCTTTGCCACATGGTTTGCATGCATCATCAAGTTACATCTTTACAGCAACTCTGAGGCATGGATTCTTATATATCCATTTACACATGAAGGAACAGAGGCTAATGTTGTAACGTGTCAGCGAGATAACAGAGACTCACAGCCGAATTGTAAAGGAGCACTTTGTTACACCGGCGGGCTGGGGGGGTACAGCTTCCCCGAATCCTCAGCCCCAAGCCTTCTTTGTTGCCCACTTTTAAAGGCACAAACTACAGAAAAAAAACTACATTCTCTTGACGCCGCTTTTGGCACCGTTAAGGGGGGCTGATACAGAGAAGGGGGGAGAGGAGCAGGACAACTATTAATCTCTTTTTTGTCATGGTTTCTCTGAGCTTCCCAAGGCCATCCTCAACCCCTTATCTTTACAGTTTTCTTTGGGAGTCTAAAGGCCCTTATGTTTATAGAAAA
This sequence comes from Tadarida brasiliensis, assembly GCA_030848825.1. Lineage (NCBI taxonomy): Eukaryota > Metazoa > Chordata > Mammalia > Chiroptera > Molossidae > Tadarida > Tadarida brasiliensis. The sequence continues at coordinate 15,021,442 of CM061259.1, read as the reverse complement.
GAAACTGCCAGGGTGTGTACGTGCAGTAACTGAGGGTCAGAATGGAGTTATTACAGCTAACAAAAATTAAACAGCTTGCCCAGGCTGCACAAATATTAAGTGGCAAAACAGATTCAGTTGTATGTGATTTAATGCCAGAGCCACCAGAATTGTTAAAAGGATCTTCTGTAGTTTATTTAGCATATTTCCATTGTTAGGTACTTAGGTTGTTTCTGATATTCTTACAATGATAAATAATGCTGTCTGTGTTGAACATCCTTAGAACCGAATGCGTACATATTTCTGGTTGTTTTCTTTAAATAAATTCTTAGAAGTGAATTTCCCTGCTCAACTGGTTTTTCCTTCTAATTACAAATCTGATACATGCACCTTCCAGATATTACTATGTTTAACATTTCATTATTTTTTCCAGTCATATATATATATCATAATATATAGCACTATATATACATATATACAGACATTTAATGCTTGATATATAGCTATATTGAAGCATATATTTTATGTTTTTGTTACATATTATGGAAATTGTATTATACCATTGCTACATATATTAACATGTACATATATGTTTCTTTGCAGGTAATCAATTAATTAATTGTAGAAATCACATTTTGGAGTTTAAGGAAAGTTTTCTACGCTTAAAAAACGAAACGGACAGAAATAGCCAGGAGCTGACAGAAGCCCTGAGTAAAATCAATTATGACATCAGACAGAGAGAACACGTGTCCGTAAACTTAGGTTTGTGCTGCTTTTGTTTTTGTGCGTAGTGGTTTGTTTGTCTTATGTTTTGTGTTTGGAAATTTAGATTTTATGCTCTCTGATTTTAGGACATTTCTCCCCAGCAAATATAATTAAATCAGTGTTCATTCTTTTATTGTCAGACATGGAAAAATCAGGTGAGAGACATCACTGACACCCTGCCGGTCATCTCTCCCTGGAAGATGGTCTTCCTGTGTTTTCGATCTCTGTGAATTACACCCCCATCCATGATGTATCCAACAGATGCAGCCAGAAACCTGAGCATCATCTCTGACTCCTTCCTCTCCCTCCTGCACACTTACTTCCATGTCAGTCAGTGAGCAACCCCATTGATTTATAATCCTACATAAGTCACAAATCTGTCCGTGTTTTTCTATCACCATCTCTACTACCTAGTCAGGCCACCTCCACTGTTCATCTGAATGACTGACATGCTCCTATTCTTGTTCTCTCTCTCCAGTCTTGTCCTCACCTACCTATCCTCGCTGTAACCAAAGTGAAGGCTGCCCTGTCTTGTATATCAACCTTCAGTGGTTCCCCTTTTCTTCAGGATGAAAAGTCCTGCTGTGTGCTTCCCCCTTTGTATGAAATCCCCCTACCCACCCAATCTTAGTGCTTGGAAACCACTGAGCAGGTCTCTGTTCCTATAGTTTTCCATTTTCCTGAATGCCACACAAGTGGAATCACGTAATGTATAGCCCCTTGAGACTGGCTTCTTTCACTTAGTATAGATTCATCCAAGCTGTTGTGTGACCAGTTGTTTGCCACTTTTTAAAAAATCTTTACCCGAGGATATGTTTCCATTTATCTTCAGATACAGTGGGAGGGAGAGAGAGAGAGAGAGAGAGAAACATCGATGTGAGAAAGACACATCGATTGTTTGCCTCCCACACGACCCTGACCAGGGCCAGGGACTGAACCGCAACCGAGGTACGTGTCCTTAACCGGAATCCAGCCCGAGACTCTGGTCTGTGGGCCAACACTCTAACCAGTGAGCCAAACCAGCCAGGGCTGTTTGCTGCTTTTTTATTGCTGAGTGGCATTCCACTGTATGACTGTACAATGGATAGTTTGTTTCACCAGCTGAGGGACATTTAGGTTGTTGTCAGTTTTTTGGGGTGATTACAAATATCTATTGCTATAAGCACTCGTGTACAGTTTTTTTGTTTGAATTTTTATTTGTTTGGGATAAATATCTAGACTTCATGGGCATATGGTAAGTATATGTTTAACTATGTAAGAAACTGTCATACTGTTTTCCAGAGTGGCTGTACCCATTTTGCATTCCCTGCAGCAATTGTATGAGAGTTCCAGTCCCTCCCATTTATTATGGCCATTCTAATGTCACAGTGTCCCCCAGTTTTAAGGCGCATCTCTCTACTGTGATGGTGTTGAACATCTTTATGTGCTTATTTTCCATCCATATATCTTCTTTATAAAATGATCAAATCATTTGCACATTTTTTTAAATTGGATGGTTTGTTTCCTTGTTGTTGAGTTTTGAGAGATTTATTTATTTATTTACTTATTTATTTTTATCCTCACCCCAGGACATTTTTGCATTTTTATTTTCAGATAGAGTGGGAGGGAGAGAGGGAGGAAGAGAGAGAGAGAAGCATCGATGTGAGAGAAAGACACATCAACTGGTTGCCACCCGCACGACCCCAGCGAGGGCCGGGGACAAACTGCAACCAAGGTACATGCCCTTAGCAGGAACCAAACCAAGGGCTCTCTGGTCCGCGGGCTGGTGCTCTAACCACTTAGCCAAACCAGCCAGCGCTGAGAAATTTTTATATATCCTGGATACATATCAGATGGATACGTGATTTAGAGATAGTTTCTCCCAGTCTATGGCTTGTCCTTTCATTCTCCTAATGGTGGCCTTCAGAAAGCAAACATTTTTAACTTTGATGAAATCCAATTTATCCATTTCTTATGTATTTTGCATTTGATGTTGTATTTAAGAACTCTTTAAGAGTCATGAGAATTTTCTTTTATGTGTGATTTTTTATTTTATAGTTTTAGGTTTTACATTTTAGGTTTATAAAACCTTAGAGTTGATGTTTGTAAATGGTGTGAAGTATAGGTTAAGGTTCATTCAGTCTTTTTTCCTGTGGATGTCCAAGTGTTCTAGCACCATTTGTCAAAAAAGGCTGTCCTTTCTGCATTGAATTGCCTTTGCACCTTTAAAAAAAAACCAACCTACTGTATTTGTGGGGATCTAGTTCTAGATTCTCTATTCTGTCCCATTTGTCTATGTATCAATTTTTTTCTGTAATACCACACTGCCTTGATTAACATATTATATAGCCCTGGCCGGTTTGGCTCAGCGGTTAGAGCGTCGGCCTGTGGTCCAGAGAGACCTGGGTTCGGTTCCCGCTAGGGGCATGTGCTTCGGTTGCAGTTTGTCCCCGGCTCTGGTTGGTCGTGCGGGTGGCAGCCACTCGATGTGTCCCTTTCACGTCGATGTTTCTCTCTCTCTCTCTTCCTCTCTTTCCCTCCCACTCTATCTGGACAAAAAATGAAAAAATGTCCTCAGGTGATGAAAAACAAAAACAAAAAAAACACCAAAAAAACCATATTATATATTATGAAATAAAATTAGGTAGTGTGAGTCCTCCAACTTTGTTCTTTTTCAAAATTGTAGAGGCAAATTCAAATGTATGGTATGAATGGAGTCATTAAATATTGAGGGGGCTACAAAACAAAATTATACAGATACAAACTTTCATGATGTGATATTAATCAGAGTAGCAAAACATATGGATATGTGATTTGGAAATATTTTCAGTTACACTTCTTTATAGTGTGATTCAGTTATGCTTCCCTCGTTTGGGACTGACAGTTCTGTTAGCCTCCGGTTGTGTCGCTCATTTAAAGTGCTAGATTTAAATTCAATACAGGAAGCCCTCACTTACCGTCATCTGGAGGTTCTGCGACTTTAAGGTAAATGATATCTAAGAAACCAACTTTACCTTATGCTAATTGATATAAACAAGAGTTAAGTCCCTATGGCATCTCAAAAACGTTAACGGAAGGATGTTGAACGACAAGATGTCGTTGGAGGACCTGCTGCATTACTTTTTAAATAAGAATGAACTGATTTTTGAGTTATATTTTGTAGCCCTATGATTTTGATAATTTACATTTAATAGTATTTCTCTTACATATGAATACTAAATTAATCTGTGAATTAATTTATTAACCCTCTTTTTAAAAACAATATTGTACCAGAGGGACAAAGATCCCTATAGTCATGAACTCAGAAGCCCTATTTTTTCTCTCTTTCAGTTGGGAAGAAAGTGAACACATTGGATAAGAATGAAATAGTATCTAATACATTTGAAGTCTTAAAGTTCTTTTTCCCTCATCTAAGGAAAGTAGGCAGAATTTATCCTGATGTGATCATCGGCAAAGAGAAAGCAGGCGGTAAGAAAATTAGAATTAAAGAATCAAATACAGCTATTTTGGTCTTTGGGGACATGCTTTTAAGTTTTAAAATGTAATCCATTAAAATGATACTCAGTGTGATGTTTAGACCACCAGCCGATCTGGCACTAATTTGGATCACCAGAAATCAGTATATTGTCTGGGAGAAAAAATAGTTTAATAAATATTTGGAGACTTGAATTCAAATTCAATTTTAATACAGATGCTTTGAAAATAAGTCAGTATGAGTCAAACATATGTTAAGCGTCAGCTCAGTACTTGGTAACTCTTTTTCTCCCTTGGTTTGGATAAATCTATTTTCCTCTGGTTATCTTCTTATTTGCCCATCTGTTTGGGGACCAAGGTCTGTAAAAGCTTAAGGAAGAGATATTTGAGCAGGTATAGAAGAGGAGAAAAAGCATTTAAGTTAGAGGAGGGATGCTGGGCCAACTCTCAGAAACTTGCCTTTCTTACAAATTCCATTCATTCCAACGCGCGAGTCCCTCTGGGCCAGGGGTCAGCAAACTACAACCCAGGCCAGGCTGAACCTGCCTGTTTACATACAGTTTTGTTGGACTGTAGCCACGTTCATAGTTTACTTGCTGTCTGTGGCTGCTTTGGAATCTTGGTCTCTATTGAGTATGACATGGGTCTTTTTTTCCCAGTGCTTTGGTCATTATTGGGCAAAAAAGTCACTTAGGGACATGGATTTATTCCATCAAATTATTTGGAAATTACTTCATGCATTTTTTTTCACAGCTGAAATTATTTCATTGTATTTTTTTCTATGTTGGGTTCTAGTGTCTCCTTAGGAAGATGACTAGAGAATCAGCCAGTGTGTTCTGTACCTGATTAGAGGATGCTATAATAAATGGAGAGTGGTTAGTTTTCTCTCCACTGCACTGAAATTGTCCACCATGAGAACTTCTTGGCATCTGTGTAATGCATTTCCTAACCACCCACTGCAAACTGGAATTTCCTCAAGCAGAAAATGAAATATGTGATAAAAACAAACAGTGTTTGGATTACTTCTGCAATAGTTTCAAACACTGTTTTTATGACCACACGACTAACCCAAACATAGAAGTCAGCATGGATATTAATGCTAACTTGTATCCCCCCCCCCCCCCCCCCCCGGTTGAAATGGCGATTCTATGCTCCGGTGTCTGCAGTGTCTTTTGCGCTGGGTATCTCCACTGTTAAGAGACAGAATCGTAGTTACCTGAAGCAGACGCTGACCTCCCTTCTCACCAGGATGACTCTTTTGGAGGAGAAGGACTCTGTGGTGATCGTCTCTATTGCAGATGTACGTACAAAGGATGATTAACCCTCCTTACTCCCAGCCCGCAGTCTCTGTGCTAATCACTGTGTCATTTCTAATTTTTTTCTTAAATTTAAAAAAGTAATTTGCATATGCCTTTTTTTTGGATAGCAGACAATGTATTTAATACTTTTTTGACACCACTGAGAAGGAATTGAATGTGTCAGTCTAAAAAGTTTATTTAAATATCATGTTTCTCCATGTGGAGAAATAAAATTACATTGTTAAATATGTAACTAGGAGCCCTGCATACTATGTGGTACAGAAATTATATCTACAAACAGAACATTAACATTGATGCTATAGTAATGAAATCTGCCCAGTAAAAGGTTGGTATAGGAATCAAGAGACAATTTATATTAAATAATTAAATAACGACCACTAACTGAAGGACTCCTTTCTATATCTGAAGGGGTATGGACAATTTTTATATTTGTTATTTATAACCTGCATTACATCCCTATAAAGGAGGTGGTACTATCCTGATTTTACAGATGAAGGAACGGATTTAAGAAAGTAATTTTCCTGGTAGTTAATGGAGCAGATTCATCTCTCCAGTGGCCCCAAAGTTTTCTGTCTTGTGTGCTATGTAAAGCAATAAAGCACTGTGTAAATGCTAACACTGTCAGGCCTTTGGGAGGGGACTTTGGCAACATGAATCGGATTTAAAATGTGTATATCTGTTGTCCCAGAAATCTCAGTTCTGGGAAGTTATCCTAGCCTAAGGAGATAATCAGGCAAGAATTTCAAAACGATACGAATGTGAGAGCCTAGCACAATAGTGGAGAACACAGACCCTGGATCTAGATGGCCGAAGTGCAGATGCCAGCTCCTCCGCTCCTGGCTGGTGACCTGGAACAAGTTACTTCTTTGCTTTTCTTATCCGTAAAATAGTGATGATAATGTTACCTTAGTCAGAGGGTTGTTTTGGCAATTAAATTAGCTAATCTATTTAAAACATTTAGCATGATGTGTGGCACATAGCGAGTGTTCAGTAAGTAATTATTTCAAGGATTTTTGGTGCTATGAAACCATAATACTGGAAATAAAAATATCTATCAATAAGAGACTGATTGAATATTCATGTCTACACTGCAGTGATCTGTAACCACTGAAAGAATGAATATCATATTCACTGAATGAAACGATGCCCAAATCATATTATTGAGTAAAAAAAGTTGTAAGACACTCTGTTTAACATATTATCTGTGCATAATGTAATATTAATAGAAAGAAGGAAGATAATACAGATCGATGAAATGTATGAAGAAATAAAGAATAAGCAAACCTTGGAATGACATAAATAATGGTTTACATTTAAAAATTAGTAGTAGTATACAAAGACTATACATAAATATAAGTTTATATTTACATATAAATATAAAATATAATAATGGTTATCTCTGGATATTGGAAGTTAAAGAGATCTTTGTTGTCTTTTATTCTTTTCTCTAAAATTTGAATTTTCTATAATAAATGTGTCTATGTAGACACAAGCAACAGAAGAACTAATGGGAAAATATAAATAAAAGATTAAACAATCCTTCTCTCTAAATTGAATTTCTTAGTATTGGGAGCAGATACTTAATTTCCAAAATGTTTTGTCACGTTTTTTGTGTTACGTGTTACAATCTTTATTTGTTTGCCACAATGCATGTCTCCCCAAAATGTTTAGGCCAGTAATAAAATATAGGGGGACAAATTTTAAAATGGAGTATATAATGCTTAAGAAGTATAACTTTAGTACTATGGTTTTTTTGGGTACGTGCCCCTAGCGGGAACCGAACCCAGTACTCTCTGGTCCGCAGGCCGATGCTCCAACCACTGAGCCAAACCGGCCAGGGCTGCACTATATTTAAAGTAGAATATGTTTCAGCATGTAACAGATAGCTGGAGATTCAATGTAGGGCTGTTGTAAGAACCTTAAGTTCTAGAATAGAGTTATTTGCATCATCGCTGGTATTTTTAACAAACAATCTGTACACATTCAGAATTGCCTTTCAGAGAACTCACACTTGACACTAGAATGGTCATTATTCAAAATATTTTCAGAATTTTGTAGTGGGAATGCTTGTAGACCCTGAGGCTATATCTTATAAATGCCATCTATCATCTGAGAGAATAAACCACCAAAAGCTATTTGCAAAGTAGCCTGCCATCTAATTTAAGCAGTGTTCAACGAAGAGTATATTGTCGATGATAAAAATTGGGGAGTTAAGCTGAGTAATATTGTCTGGAAAAATGTGGAATAACTTTGAAATAAGCTTATTGTCATGTAATACTCATAAAAAAAGGTATCTTCAGAACCGGAAGTTCTTTGAAATAAGCTATCCGGTTTTTAGGGCAAAACTATCTTAGAAGCATAGCTTTTGTATACCACTAATTTTTAAGTGTAAGTAAAGTGTAGTGATATTTCATATTGTGACAAAGGGAGAATGAAATATTTTCATATTCAAGTCAGATCTTTTAGACACATGGATATTTTTAATTCTTTTATAGAAAGTGAAAACAAGAGAAATGATTAGGACATAGTGACATTCCACACAAAAACTAGATTTACATGTAGCAAACATGTATTAATAAAAGTATGAGGCATGCTTAGTTTCAGTAAAGTATTTTTCTCATTTTTAGAGTAATGAAGATTATTTAAAATCTGTTGTTGACATGGTTACACAAAAGTAAGTACTGTTGGATGAATTTTTAACTGGCTGTTCTTTCATTTTTCTATCCTATTTTTCTGTCCAATTATTTTATTAGTGATCATATTCATTTTCATGTATATTTGTGCAGAAAAAGCCTGTAGTTCTATCTAAGCTGGGATGAAGTATAGCTTATAATTTTCCCTAATTGTGTAGGTTATCTACCTAGTAAGGTCCATATTTTTCATGTTGTTATTGTTACAATATCTGTCCTCCATGGAATCCATTGCCTCTGTGAGAAGCCTACCAGCTCATCTTTAAAACATTCTTGTGTTTTTTCCTGTACAAAGCTACTTTCAGTGCTTCTGCTTACAATCCCCTGCTGGTAGGCAGCCCAGGAGATGCAAACACTGATGAAATAACATGAAGCTCTCTGTCAAGCGAGATACTGTGGGATGGACCCCACCTTCTAAATCTCTGTGTTCCAGTGGGCAATAAAACTGGCAAAAACCCAGTCACAAGAGGCTAGTGTTATCATGGTGGTCCGGAAGGCAATATAAAAACATACAGAGTAGGAAATATTTCACTTTACCTGCAGATATCAAGAAGCACTTTCTTGAGAAAGTAATAACTGAGCTAAGTCTGAGGGTGTACGTAGATATTCTTCAGGCAGACAAAAAGGAGGAAGGAAATGCCCGGCAAATAGACTTGCCTGGGAAGGCAGAAAGGCCAAAAAGGGAGCATGCTAGATTTTTAGAAATATAAGTACATCTCAGAACGTTGGATTTATGTTTTTAAAATTTTTTTTATGTGCCTGTCTCTCATTATAGATTAAATACTTTGGCTAAAAAGTACCAGTTTTATGATACTGACATCATGTATCAACATGTGAAATAATTCAAATCAAAATATTATGTGGACATGCATAAGGAAATTCTTTTTAAGTATTTATGTTATTTTGGTATAACAAATGTTCAGCTACAAGCCTCCATGTACTTCTATTTATAGATTCAACAGGCAAGTGAAGTCTGGATCCTTAGAGGTCATTTCAATACCTGCATTTTTTTATCCAGACATGTTCCGTGCCAATCAGTCAACTAAGGACTTAGAAAAATTGGAGAGGTATGACATGTAGAAAATTGTATCCTTAACTAACTAACTATATTTGATGAAATGTTGGAAACAGCATCTAACAGATCCCGTTTCAAACACAGCCAGCTCCTATTGACTTGCAAGAGCTAACTATATGCATCGCTTCCCAGTTCTCTGTTCAGTGACATCAGTTGGTAACATGAAATCAGGAGCATTTACACCTCGGAAATGGGCAAAAGCTACAAATCAAGGCTCACCCCTTTCCCACACAGACAGTTGTTAAACTCTTACCACCAGCACACCACTGATTATCCATGTTCACATTTACAGACAGTAATTGGCAAAAGCATAATGAAAGAGGGAAAGCCTAGGATTATAAATCACTACACCTGGGTTCTAGACCCAGTTTTTCTAGTTACTGATCATCCTGGGCAGGTAATTTTTCTTAGCTTCCTCAACTTTCTAGTGTGTATAATAAAATCTACATTACATATTTGGAAAAGTCATTGTAAGAATAAAATATGATAGGACTTATGCAAGAATTTTGAAAAATTAAAAGATATATACGAAGGATTATTATTGTTTGGTTATAAATGTGGTAGCTATTACAAGAAATGTAATAATTTGGTTCCTTAAAATTTAATAGAGCAAATGACATGTCAGAATTCAGGAAGAGGTTTTATCCCTGTAAACTTATTACCTTTGTTTTGTTTTAAAATAATAAATGGTATGTCAGAATCTGGGCATCTTTTAAGGGTTTTGTTTTGCTTTTTAATTAATGACCCACATCATGTGCAGTTTTTAGAGTCATAATGCTGGGAGTCACTCTAGATCCTTGTTTTCCTTCTGCCCTTTATGTCTGTACCGTCATTCCTCTCTTTTAATCTCTCTCCACATCATCCTTCTCATCCCCATTTCTCTGCCTTGGACTTAGTTTAGGCCATTCCAGTTCTGTTTGCTTTCCCTAATCCTACATTAGCCTAGCCTTTCCTCCAATTCATTTTCCACATGGTAGGCAGAAGAATCTTTTCTTCAAAAATATGATTTTGTTGATTTTTTTAGAGAGAGAGAAACGTTGATGTGAGAGAGAAACATCGATTGGCTGCCTCCCACATGCCCCCTACTGGGGATCGAGCCCACAACCCAGGCATGTGCCCTGGCTGGGAATCGAATCGGAACCTCTCAGTCCATGGGACGACGCTCAGTCCACTGAGACACACAGGCTAGGCCAGAAGAATCTTTTCATATGAGGTCAAGTCCAAAGTTTGTTGCATATAAAAGATCCTTCATGATCTGGTCTCTGCCAAACTTCCCATCATCAGCTTCTCTTCCCTCAGCTCTCTGTGCCCTGAATTGAAGAGGGCTGCTCTTTCACACATCCTGTGCCTTTGCATTACTTTCCTCTACACTGAACACCCTGCAGCCTTCTAGAAGCTCCACCCTCCCCATCTTACTGTCAGTCATCATGGTCAGTATCTCTGTATAGCTCTTATATAGTTGCTCTAATTGTATTATTTTCCTATATTTCTTGTTAGATTATGAGACCCAGAAGGGCAAGAACTGCATTGTGCGTTGCTCTTTGTACCTTCAGGACAGGCCTACTATCCAGCTTAGTATTACATTAGAACAAAGTTTCTTTATACTTTCATTTGAACAAGACCTAGGAAGGAATATTAACTTTATTATATAGATCAAAAATTAACAAACCCAAATATAAAATAAATAGATTGTGCTTATCTTAGTTTAGCAATGGTAGACACTGCCCACTGAATAAAGATGGGAAACTTTTGAGTACAACTTTTTAGTATAGCATCTGTTTTATTTAATGTAGATAGCGCTCTGTATTAACAAAGTGTACAAAAAGTTTGTTTTTAGTTACTGAAGTGTGCTTATAAGCAAAAATTAAATAACAAATATTAACCTATTTTATTACTTACCTTTAGCTGGCAAACCAAACAAGTATTGGACTTTTGCTTTTTGATGTTGTATGCCCAACCCAAGGCCATGTATTATATACAGGTATGACCCTGGTATAAATATAACTTAAAGTGGAAGTATTACATTCTCCCTCTCTCCTTTGATTCCGGCCTTCCTTGTTGAGTTCCTCCACCTTACTTTGTAGTCAGAAAATAAAAAATATTCACTATAGTGAAATACCAAAAGGAAGGTTAAAATTGATTGTATTTTAGTCTTCTTACTGGGGTCACTATTAACAAGAGAAATTATAGTTACCTGAAGCAAACTGAAAAGACTTTATCAAATTAGAAAAAAAAATAGAAATTGTTCTGTCCACATTTCTCTGCCCACAAGTTTATTTGATTAAAAAAACATAATTTGAGCACTTATTATATGTCAGGCAGTGTACATTGCCTCGAATTTTACAGTTCTACAGTGCCTGTGCTATATTTATGAAATACATCAATTATAAGTAGTTTTTACCCCGAGTTCCTGCATATTGTTAAATAATAATGTTATGTTTCCCAACAGTGAGTGCACACTCACTACCCGACACACTGTGCAGCTGTAACAGCAGTTTGGAGAATATCACTGGAGAACAGAGGGGATTAGAAAAAGGCCTGAAGCAAGCTCTTCTCTTGTATTGGAAGAAAATAAAAATCCTTTTCGATTTCTAGTTAGTGACAATGAAACTGAAACACGACACCCGGCCAGTGTTCTCTTAGAAACACCACCATTCTATTTTGTGTTCTGGCCACGTGCCTGAGGACTTCCACATTCTTCTACCAAATCATCTAGGAGACCCTCTGAGTCTGTAGACTATGCATCATATGTATTGACTCTAAAAAGAAAAACCCAGTTCCCCCAGTGGAGAACTATTTGGGGCGCACTGGCACCGTCATTGCAAGCAGCTGGCTGTGGATGAGCGTGCGCTTCCCTTCCGTCGTCGTCTCTGCCAGCCACGGCAGCTGGCGCCAGGACATGGCACCCATCATCTCAGCGTACAGCTAGTCAGTCTTAAACTAGAAACTGCAGTATTTGTGAGGATGAACACAGAGTCAGATAAATGGACTCCTCCAAAGAGGATTTAGAGTGAATGTTATATGTGAGCATTTAGGAAAGAAAGAAATAATCCCTGGTTTTAGAATCAGAAAATGGAAATTGACTCACAGGAAATACCCTCAGTGAACTGAACTAAAAATAAAATTATTAACTCATAAAAACATTTTCAGTGTAGTCTATTGAAAGAATTTTCCATTTTTAAGCTGATATAACTTATTCAACGACAGCATCAAAGGTACTAATGCCTCTTTGTTTGTTTTCTTCCCAGCTGGAAGATGATATCATAGCTAAAAAGATGTACTTTGCAAAAATCACAGATTTTGTACATAGTATCACTTCAAATAATTGGTTTTATGTTGAGTTTTCTGTTCTTGGATTCATAGGTAAGCAATGGATCTATTTTGTGGGGTCCAGCTTTTTAGCACATAGTAACCTTAAAAATGCTTAAGAGCTTATCAGTTTGTTACTAAATGGCATTTCTACAAAGATACAATTACTTTAAGAGTAAAATCAGATTCAAGGATCTGAATTTCAGAAAATGTACTTTAAACCATTTTTTTTCTGGATGGACAATATAAATAAGCAGATGGACATTTACGCACTTGTTACAAAAATGTCAGATAACCACCCCCTGTTAAATGCTTGCTGTGATCTGGCACACCCACGTCAGCTCAGCAACTACGATGAACTTCTCTCGATTTGACATAGAAAAATACTGAAATGCAAAAACAAAAAACAAAAAAAAACTGTTGTAGAAAAAAGAATTTAAACTTAGAACGATTGCACTCTGCAGTTCCTGCCATTTCCCATATTCCAAAGCTGACATACTATAAAAAATATAAAAATGTATGACTTATCACCCACCACAGAAAAATTCCTAGATGAGATTTTTTGTTTGTTTGTTTTACAACTTTTCTTTCCTCCCTTCCATTCTTTTTTTTTTTTTTGGCTCTCAAGGCAGCAAGTTGAATGGCCATGCTCTCTCTGCATTGCACCTGTTCATTGTTTCAAGCAGGAGCCCTCTCTTATTTTATTCTTTTGTTTAATGCCCAATCCCTACTCTCACTTCCTCCCACCCTTCCAATAGGATTTCACTCTAATATGTTCAAAATATCAAACATACGTATATCCATGTAAAATATTTGGTGTTGATCATGTTTGTACCTGTTTAAAATTTGCATCAGTGGTGATACAATAAGCCTCTTCCTGTTCCTTACATTTTTGTCCTCAAAACTTGATATTAAAACTGTCAGTATGTTGCTTTATGTTCATTTAGTTCATTGCTTCTTACTGCTGCGTAAGTGCTACATAACGGAAGATAAGGAAAACATAAATATTAAATCAACTATCTCCACCATTAAATCACTTGCTTTGGTTACTATGTAACATTTAGTTGTATTTGACTACGAGACCCAGATAGACTCAAGTGCTAGTGCAAAATGCCATGTGCTTACATCCTGCTATGATGCTTACTAAATGGTTAGCTGTTCTACACCATGTACTTTAAAGTGAACATTTCCCTGAATCTTATACCTTCAACTTCATTTTAAAATTAAAGATGCAGTGTATTAGAAAAAAAGTGATTGGCTGTAATGAAATCAGACTTCAAAATGTAGCAATTTTTAAGAATCATAAGTATAAAAGAAAAATAACATTATTATAAAACAATGCTCAAATATTGAACTAATACTATCTATTAATCAAAATCACATGCTATAAGTGAAAAACTTGGTAGACTGATCAAGTTTATAAAAGTCAGGTTACAAATCACAGTTTCTGGCCAATTAAGTAAAAGAATATAGCTCCTATACTTTTGATTTTATTTACAGAACTTTCACTTGATTTAGACAGTTGATTCTTTAATTAGTTATCAACATTGATTTCCTGAGAGTATTCCCTATTCTAAACCTGTTTCACACTCTCCCCCCTGTCCCCAGAAGTGGTAATCCTTAATACTTAAGCAGATTTATTATTTTGCTTTATTAATGTTTAAACTTTATTTTTAAGGAATAAGATGTTAATTTTTGTAAATTTTTTTCTTAATTGATTTTAGAGAGAGAGGAAGGGAGAGGGGGAGAGAGATAGAAACGTCAATGATGAGAGAGAACATCAATTGGCCGCTTCCTGCATGCCCCCCCACCCCCTAGGGATTTGGCCCACAACCTGGGCATGTGTCCCGACCGGGAATCGAACTGGCAACCTCTTAGTGCATGGGTTGATGCTCAACCACTGAGCCACAATGGCTGGGTGTATGTGTTAATTTTTTAATCATCCCCCTAGGATATGCTTAGAGAGAGGAAGGGAGGGAGAGAATGAGAGAAACATCAATGTGAGAGAGAAACATTGGTCAGTTGCCTCCTTGTATGCACCCTGACCTGGGATCGAACCCATAACCTAGGTATGTGCCCTGACCTGAAATTGAACCTGCAACCTTTTTGGTGTTTGGTATGATGCTCCAACCAACTAAGCCACCGGGCCAGGGCATAAGATATGTTCATTTTAAATATTTTTTTGCGTTTTTCTCATGCTAATAGAATGAACAACTATATACAAGGGTTATGTTATGATGCATCGTATAAATACTCAAGAGTTATTTGGACTTGTTTACTTTTTCTCCCTAGGAAAGCTCTTTAAATCTGAGGACTTAACTGAATTCATACGGTTTTTTTTAATGTTCTACAAAGATAAGCCCATAGACTTGCTCCTGTGGGACCTTTTTCAGGTGAAGATGTGTAATGCAGGAGAAACCCCTGTGAGTATGTCCTTACTTTGTAACTACCAAATATTTTAGAGAAATACTGTCTGTCTAATACAATTACCTAAAATTTGTTTGCCAAACCAAATCTGATGAATGCATCAATTTTTTAACTTCCAATATTCTAAATTTTTACTAATACTTCTACCTACTAAATGAAGTAATGAGAGGCTAACATTCAGGGGAAAGTGGAAACACAGGGACAAAAACAGTGAACAAACAGAAAAAAACCCACAATACAATGGCAGACGTAAAGCCAAATGTCAATATTTACATCGAGTAAATATGAATAGCCAAGATGTACCAATTAAGAGACAGTTTATCAGAGTGGATTTAAAACACTATGCAATTAATTGCTGTCTATACTCAGTTCACATATAATACTATAGATAGGTTAAAAGACGGGAAAAGATATTCCATGCAGACGCTAATACAAGGAAACCTGTAGTAGCTATATTAATATCAAACTAGACTTCAGAGCAAAAAATAAAATTGACCGGGGATCAAGAAAGACCCTGTATACTGACAAAAGGGTCAAATCACCAAGATGATATAACAGTCCTTAGAAGCGTATGCATCTAACCACAGAGCCTCCAAATATGGGAAGCTAAAGGTGACAACTGGAAGGAGAGCTGAGTCTACATGCCAGCACTGAGCAGAAACGCATTTTGTTTTTAATCCTCACCCAAGGACATTTTTGCATTGATCTTCAGATAGAGCGGGAGAGAGAGAGGAAGAGAGAGAGAGAAACATCGATGTGAGAGAGACACATCGACTGGCTGCCACCCACACGACCCCAACCAGGGCCGGGGACAAACTGCAACCGAGGTACCTGCCCTTAGCGGGAACGAACCCAGGTCTCTCTGGTCCGCGGGCCGACACTCTAACTCTGAGCCAAACCGGCCAGGTCCAGAAATGCATTTAAATAAGCCCGTAATTTAAAAAAATTATTATGTATATAAATTGGAGATATATTTTAATGAATTTTCTATAAATACAGTATATAAAATAATTTTCAGATAACATTCAGAATACTTCTAAATGTTTGTTTGTAATAGGAATGACGCCACAGGTTGTCTTATTTTTATTTTTAAGGAAATTATCCAAATCTATTTTCATGAAGTATAATATTGGCTCTTTGTTATAATCCTGCACTTTTTACTATTTAAGAAGAAAGGAGACAGGTGTGACTTAGTAAAGGGATTGATGAATATGGGAAGAGAAAGTATGTAGTCTGGGGGAAATGGGTAGATAGAAAAACACTAACTTCATTTATGTTTTGAATAAAGAGAAAGGGAGAGGAAAATTATACAGTATCCCCCTGCCCCCTTATTTTTGGTTTTGATTTTCATAGTTTAGTTAGCCGAGGCAACCACAGTCTAAAAATATTAAATGGAAAATTCTAAAAATACCCAATTGATAAGTTTTAAATTGCACGCCGTTCTGAGTAGTGTGATGACATCTTGCGCCTTCCAGACCTGTCGAGCCCAGGATGGGCATCATCCCTTTGTCCCGCATCTCCACACTGTGCTTGCTTCCGTCCCATTAGTCGCTTAGTAATCAGCTTAGTTATCAGATCAACTGTCGCAGTATCGTGTTGGAGTAATGCTTGTTTTACTTAATAATGCCTCATTCACGTAACTTTTATTCCAGTATATTGTTATAGTTGTGCTATTTCATTATTAATTATTGTTGTTGATCTCTTACTGTGCCTAATTTATAAATTAAACTTTGTCATAGGTATGTATGTATAAGAATAAACACAGTATGTACGGGGTTTAGTGCTGTCCGTGGTTTTAGGCATCACCGGGGGTCTTGGAACATGGCTCGTGCAGATGGGGGAGACCACTGTAGTTGCTACAACAGTAGCCTGATTTTCTAAGACAGACTTCATGGAAATACGTGCTTTAATTAAAGCCCTTGTGTATCTCAACTCTTTTGTTCTCTTATTCAAAAGAAAAAAGTTTTGTTTAAATTGTAAGATATTAACATGGACTGCTGGCAAAACTAAAATGACAAAAAATTTTGCCAACAGTAAATGTAATAAAATGGAGTATTTTGGTTTTAACCAAAAATTGTTGTTTCCCTTACTTTTCCCCCAGGACAAATGTGCAGAACGAAATAAGCAAATTCGTATTCGATATAAACCTTCCCTTTTCCAGCACGTGGGCACACAGTCATCATATCTTGGAACAGAACAGTATTTAAAAGTAAGATTTTGAAATGTAATTTGAGAAAGAAACAATGTTTCATGAACTTATAAAATATTATTTAGTAAAGAAGTGGTAAGAACAAGAGAGAGACTATAAAATATGGTCATTTCAACGCAATTCATCTTATGCCAGGCATGTATGTTGCAAAGACCGATCATCTTTTCAAGACCCAAGCTACCTGTCATGGTTAGAAAACTCCAGCCTATGTAAACTTCTTTGCCGCACTGTTTCCAGCTGTGCAATTCAAATAGTAAGACTAAAAAAAAGTGTTTTGAAAATCATAATAAAATTATTTTATTATTTTTATTGATCTAACATTCAAAATTATACAAGAATATTTCAAAAATTAAATTCCCCTATTATTAAATTCAAATGTGTGTTCATTCTTATTTCAGGCCACTATTTACCTGATGAACAAAAATTCAGCAATGTTTGGTTTTTAGTCATTCTTAAATTTTCCATCATTTTTGGAAACAATGTTATTTACAATTGACTTAGCATCAATGTTTGAAATACCATTGACATCTCTACACACAACAAAGCAAATGAGTGCTTCAATTCTTGGTCAGCTGAATTGAGAGAAAGGCACACCTATATCCTGCCATCATTTCGTCCATTGTTTATGACCTGCCTTCTTTCCACTTTTCTTCTCTACCTCTGTGTGTCTATTGTACAGCACTCTCTGGGACAGTGCCTGGAATGTAGTGTGAACTCAGTAAATGTTAGCTATTAGCTATCAGGCAAGGTGGAATTCAAGATAAAAAGGGTTAAACAAGACAAACAAGTGTCTGGAATAATGAAAATTTGACTGCTATGAATCTTTATGCAAAAAGTAATACCATCAAAACACATGAAACATAGCTGCAGGGGATGCAGAAAGAAATCCGTCTATATACCAATCTATTTGTTGGTGCCATTGTAATTGGATCATACGATATATCTATATTATATGTATTATATTTTGCCAAATATTTTAACCTTACCTTTGTGAATTCACAACAGATTAAGTAGAATGTACATTTAATCACTAATTACTTTGTTATAATCTTAGCTTTTTTCCTTTTTATACTCCATACCACATAAAATAGATAGGAATAAATAACAATCTGATGATATGTCAGATATGATTCTATTTAAATTATTTTTTAATTTTCTAACAGGATATCTACTATTAGGAGTTTCTTAATTCTAATACCTTCTTTTGAAATGATCAGAATCATTCTTTGGGGGGAAATGGCATAACAAGGATTAGATTATTTCTCAACTTCTTCATAGTGGATAAAAGACTATATCATATTTTTAAAAAGTTAAACCTTCAATAATAAACTGGTAAGTATAAAATTGATATAAATATATAGAAAACTATCAGATATTGATTAATCTTATTTTATATCCGTTTGTGTATTTTTTAGTTTTGTGCATATAACTTTCTGATACACTATATTATTCTGTTTTAGAAGAATCAATCACTATTTCCTTTTCATTTCTTAACCTATACTGTGGATGTAGATGTACAGTGAGTTTGGAGACAATAGATCTGAGTTTGAGGCCTCATTTTTATCAATAGATATAAAATGGATGAATCTCCAACACACTATGCTAAATGAAAAAAGCCAGATGCCAAAGACTCTAAACTGTATGATTCTATTTGTATAAAATTCTAGAAAAAGCAGGTCCTGATGTCTTATTAAGATTTTAATTTGCATTTCTTTAATGACTAGTGATGTTGAATATCTTTTTATGGGCTTGTTATAGATATACACATATATGTGTATATATAAATATAATAATGAAATATATATTTTAATGAAATATATATTTGTGAAATGTCTACTGAAATAGTTGCCCATTTTAAAAATTGGGTTGTTTGCTTTTTAAATTTAGAATTGTAGTGTGCTTGTATATAGTTTGACCATAAGTCTTAGCTATGGCTTACCCTTTCATTTTCTTAACAGTGTCTGCTTGTTTATTTTTATCTTTCTCTGTCATGTTACACTCTTTCTCAAATATTTAGTGATTCATCGTTGTCTTTTGAATTCTAATGAGCTTATAGAAAATGTTGATATTGGTCCATTTTGAGTGGTGGCAATATGGGTAAAATTTTTCCCCCATCCCTGTTCCCCACACAGTACTTATCCTCATATATTTTTTTATCCTCATATTTCTTTATAAATACGTAAAGAATGAAAGAGTTTTCCTGGGAGATTTTGGTACATGGGTAGAATTTGTTGGTTTGCAAACTATGTTTCGGAGTATTTGAGTGCTAGGTTGCTATTGTTTTGTGGGGTGTGTGTGTGTGTGTGTGTGTGTCTTCCTAGTGGCTTGAGAGAAGAGGCACCAGCACGCCAGGATACAGAGAGCTTTGTTCTGGGCACAGGTGACGCACTGCCTGCTCTGGTTATGTCAGATGGCTCATTCAGCTTTGGTTAGAGATGGCTAGGTGTGTGTGCGTTGCCTGGGCCATGAAGCCCTGGCTGCTCAGGTGTGGGTGGTGGGTGCTCCTGACACAGACTCTCATTTCATTCTCCAGGGTTCACCCCAGTTAGTTCCCATCTTCCACCAAAGCTGCATCTCCATTGTAGCCCCGGCCTCGTGTGTCTAGGCACAGATTCTCATCCCCTCCCTGTCAGTCCTCACTCCTCCATCAGCTTTATAGCTTTCGGAAATTTGATGAAATACCTCCTAGGCTCAGCGCCCCCCTGCATCCTTGACGCTGTTTGAAGTTACACCTTTTTTATGTACTTACTGTCATGTCAATGTGGTCTAGCCATCCACTGCCTTGAACCAAGAGTTTGGATATTCATTTCAGATTTTTAAAACTTTTCTTTTTCTAATCCTCACCCAAGGATACATTTATTGATTTTAGAGAGGGGGGAGGAGAGAGATTGATGTGAGAAACATTGATCAGTTGCCTCCCGTACATGCCCTGACTGGATATGGAACCTGCGACCTAGGTATGTGCCCTGACCGGGAATCAAACCTGCAACCTGGTGGTGTACGGGATGATGCTCCAACCAACTGTGCCACCCAGCTAGGGCAGTTCCTAAAAGTTTTTAATTTTACTAAGTAATATAAGATTTACTTACATGGCTCCATAGAGAGAATTCTTTTTATTTTATGTTCTACATCTATAATAAACTTTCAAAATTTTCTTTTAGAAACAACTAAAATATTTTAGTATCAATAATTTCTGAAAATGTAAGTAAAATATAATAAAATTCCATTAGCTGATAAGCAGTGGGATTTGTATAGTTTGCTTGTGCTTCCTCCTCATGAAAAGTCACTTTCTTTTTATTGAGGTGCACTGGGCATAGGGCAGAGTATTTCGGGTGCTGGAGGTCAGGTTGCCACATAAAGGATTTCCAGTTAACTTCGAATTTCAGTTAAGGGATGACTTTTCGTGTGTGTGACACAGGTGTTTTGTTGTTGCTCGATCTGACAAGCATAGTTGGAGGTGATGGAGTAGAAGAGTGCTTCCCATCAAAGTGCTTTAACTGAATTCAGTTTATGCCCTTGACTGTATTAACGAATGATATATAATGTTTGCATTCTCTTCAAAGATGTTCAAAGTTTTATGTGTCTCTGTTATGTAGTTACATGTGACAATTTTCTCTTAGAATTTGGAGTTTGAAAAAAAGATATTCTTTGCCAGAGAATTGTCAGGATTCCTTTGGCCCATTGTGGTTTTGTGGTTTTTTTCTTTGACTAACAAAAAATTCAAAACTAGTTTTATAGGAAATGTAATACCTATATTATCTTACATTCACAGCATAATTTCTCCAGTCCTCATTTTATATTCAGTTTCTAATTTTCTTTCCTATGTTACTGTTAAAAGAGTATTGTGTTTTCATGTCGTTACTCTAAATCTTTATTTATATTTTAGATTATAAAAATAAAATAAAATGGAGGTTTAAAATATTTGTATCTTATCCACAGCAATTTGTTTGCTGTAATGAAAATTTAACAATACAGATTTCCCAGTGATGGAAATCTACTTTCAAGAATTTTAACACCACAATGATATTAAAACTGACATTGTTTCATACATCTTAAGAATTATATCTTTTTCTGATGTAAAGTTATCTTCTGTATTTAATAGGTGGAGGTGGTGTCAAAAGGACAGAATAATGAAAGAATATTATAAAGTGTCATAAAATAATTACATACTTGTGAATTAAAAATTTGTTTCTAGATGTTAGTTTATTTTTTCAATTACAGTTTACATTTGGTATCATTATATATTAGTTTCAGATGTACAGCATTGTGGTTAGACAATTATATCAAAGTGTCCCTCCCCCCAATATTTCCAGTACCCACCTGGTACCATACATCGGTATCACAATATTATTAACTATATTCCCTGTGCTGTACTTTACACCCCCATGACTATTCATAACTGCCAATCCATACTTCTCAATCTCTTCATCTTTTTTACCTAGTCCCCCCAAACCCTCCCATCTGGCAACCTTCAGTCTGTTCTCTGTTTCTGTGAGTCTGTTTCTGTTTTGTTTGTTCGTTTATATTGTCCTTTAGATTCCACATGTAAGTGAAATTATATGGTATGTATCTTTCTCTGACTGACCAATTTCACTTAGCATAATACCCTCTAGGTACATCCATGCTGTCACAAATGGTAAAATGCCATTCTTTTTTATGGCCAAGTAATATTCCATTGTATATATGTACCATAGCTTTTTATCCACTCGTCTATTGATGGGCACTTGAGTTGCTTCTATTTGAAAGAATATATGCATCCCTATGTTCATTGCAGCATTATTTACAGATTTATTATGTTTATTTCAGGAAACATGAAGCTAATAACCACAAGAAGAAGAAACTCTGTAATACCTTGGAACCTCAGAAACTGTGCTTTCTAATGGCATCTTTCAGACATTGTAATAATGACAGTATATAATTATATAGAAAAGGAGGAAACAATGAACAAACTAGTGGACCTGAAAGCATTAAATTCCCTCTTATGTCAAGAAAAAGAGTAACGTTTATTGATGTCTGTACGCTTACTATTATAATTGAATATCAAAATAGTAAAGCCAGGGAAGCTTTTAAAAAATAAGTAATGTATTTTGTGGACTTAGCGATGCTATCATATAATCTCAATAAGTAGCTAAAAGTTCAGAAACTTGACATTGTCGTGGACAGGATCCATTTTGTTAAGACATCTAAAGAAATAGAAAGTACAAGTTGAAGCAAGCCAGCATCTAACAGTGCCATAATATCTTCCTGTCTTTTAAATAAATGCATTTAAAACTATAAACTTACCCTAAGTGCATTTGAGCTGATTACCAAACATCTTGATGTGCATATATCCTGATAGTCATTCAGCTCTAAGGATGTCATACTTATTATTGGCTTCTTAACTCATGGGTTATTTGGGAATATACATGTTTTGTTTTGTTTTTTAAATACTAGTTTTACCATCTTTTATTGTTGGTTGCTTATTTTACTACATTGCTGTTAGAGATCTTTGTGTAATAAAATTTGAGAACTGTTATGAATTCTTACGTTTCATACAAATTTGAAAAGAATATATAGTCTCTATATGTATTTTAAAATATATTGCATTCATTTGTTTTCATAAACGTATTGTGCTTTTAAAATGTCTTAAAATATTCCTATTTATTGAGTACACTGCTCTCTTATATCAGGCTTTTAAATTTACTTGTTCAAGTCTTTTAAGTCCTTGCTATAATTTTTCCCTGCCTGGTGTATCAGTTTTTTATAGGAATCTATTAATATCTACTATTCTCCTTATTATTCTATTGAGTTTTAGTTTATTTTGAGAAACAATGAGCTATTTTCTCTTTTTTTATCCATCGTCAAGTATGAAAATCGTAAGTCAATAAAGCAATAAAAGAAAAAAAAAGAAAATCTTAATTCATACTGCTCTTTTATCTTTGAGTGCCACAATTTCATGCATCTACCTCAGTATGAAGTGTATCACATACCAGTGTATGAAGAGAATATGCAAGATGAACTGTTCATGTGTCCATTCATTGTCTTCTTTTAGAGGAAAGGAAGTTATATCTCAAAGCTGGTGGTGGGGGTTGGGGAGAAGAAAAAAAAAGACATTAGGTATGTTACAAAAAAATTTAAATTTGACTTAAATTTTGAATTTTTAAAATTAGATTTGCCAGAGCATATTCCAGACTAATATGAAAAATTGAAGCACAGTCCAGGTACAGCATTTCTTGAAAAGATGGCAACATTCCTTGAAAAGGTGCCTACTCGGACTTCTTGGCCCTCCACCCAAGACTAAAACCAAACACCTGAAGAGGTGGGGGCCATAAACCGGAACAGTATTAAAGGACGCTGTCCGGCACTTCCCTGAATGTTACTGAAAAGCTGAGATGATTCCAAGGGAATGTTGCTTTGGCGCTCAGAAAGAGGCATTTGCATTTTCACTGAAATACCCTGAGCGTGGCAGGTGCTAGAAGGAAAAGAGAAGTTAAAGGACAGCCCTAAAGATTCAACCTAATAGCTGCTGTTCTTTTTTTTTTTTTAATTATTATTTTTTATCCTCACCCAAGGACATTTTTGCATTTATCCTCAGATAGAGTGGGAGGGAGAGAGGGAGGAAAAGAGAGAGAGAAACATCGACATGGTCATGAGAGAGACACATCAAGTGGTTGCCACCCACACGACCCCAACCGGGGCCAGGGACAAACTGCAACAGAGGTATGTGCCCTTAGCGGGAACTGAACCCGGGACTCTCTGGTCCTCCAGCCGACACTCTAACTGCTGAGCCAAATTGGCCAGGGCAACCCAATAGCTGCTGTTCTTAATGAAATGATCCCAGAATAAGAGTTTTGGTGGTCAGCACAAAGCATTTCTAGAAAATGTTTCTAATGTCTCTAGGAGAGATGTCCCCGGCTTCCTCCTCATCCCTCCTGCTCCCAAATGCTGGGTGTTTGGAGGATCTCACTCACCACCTGTGGTCTCTGGTCGGAGGTCAGAGGAAAGGGAGATTTGGAGAACCTTGGACACTCACCTAGAGTATAGCAGAGCAAATAGTGCTCGATGGTTAGTCTGGGCACTTGTTTTATAGCATTCATGCTGATTTTGCTTTTTAAAAATCACTTTTTCTTCAAACATACATAAGAAGGCAAGGATGTATTTAAGACTCAGTATAGCAGATAAGTTTGTAGAAACCACTTTCATACCAGATTTAGTGAAATCTGTTTTTCTTAAACACCTTTTTCAAATGAAAAGAAGCTCTGCAAACATTGAGACATAAGTGAAATTCTCTGTTGCCAAAATGTCTCTTAGGTATTGAGATAAGCCACCATTTACTATTTACTATGCACTATTATAGTAATATGGTGATATTACTAATAGTAAAATAATAGTAAATGTGGCCACACTTCTGGGTAGAAGGGAGAGAGAGAGACCCTCTACTAACTTGGGTATGTAAAAATATCTTCGGGTTTGTTGTGTACTCTTATATGTACCTTCCACCCTCTGGCAGGATTGCAACAATTATGAAAAAATAATAGAAACTAAATCTGGGCAGGCATTTTCCCATGGAAACCATCTTCTTACGTGTTTTTTTTGTTTTGTTTTGTTTTTTTGCTTAATTACCTTGATATACATTTTTAGGTTGTGTATTGGTATTAATATCCAGTCAAAGGCAATGAATTATGAAGAAGTTTATATGAGTTGAAAGGTTTTTGTTTTGCTGATACTAGTTTTCTTCCTAAAAACCTAGATAAGATGAATGATTTCCTAGGAAAATACAGTTTACCCAAAGTGATGCAAGTAGAGACAGAAGGCTTAAACCGATCAGTAGTCATAGAAGAAATAAAGTTTTTGAGAAATAAAAACCAGGCCTAGCTCATTGCACAGGGAGATTCAAGTACACTTTTAGAAACCAGGTAGTCCCAATATTTTAAGTTTGTTTCAGAATATAACAAATAATGAAAATTTTATAAATTATTTTAATGAGTAGTTATAACATGAATTACCTAATCCTGGTGATAGCACAAAAAGAAAGCCACAGACCTATATCATTTATGACGATTAATATAAAATTTTTAAATGTAATATTAGTAGATTCCCAAGCCATTAAGAAAATAACACACCATAACCTGTTTTTTATACCAAGAGTGCAAGAATGAGGTTAGGATTCTGTTAGAAAATTTGTTAATAGAGCATTCAGTACTAATGGGTCTAAGGAGAAAAATATGATTATCTTCACAGATGCTGAAAAAGCCTTTGAAAAAAAATTCAACAGCTATTTCCTATAAAACATTAAATAAAATTGCAACAAATATTTCCTTAACATGGTATCTAGGAATAATACAGAAAATATTGCTGTTATTTTTGGTGAAGAAAGTCAATTTTGTATTGTTTATTTCAACATAAATAAAATGTGTTTTGTTTTTTTAAAAAAAGAAAGATTGCCAGATAAATTACACATATGAAAAAGTACTAAAAATTCTTTGTTGATATGAAATTAGCATCTTATTGGGTGTCCTGTGTTTTAATTTGCTAAATCTGACAATCATGATAAAATATACATGCCTCAGTCTTAAGATGGTTCTTATTTAATGAGGAAATACTGGAGGCATTTGCACCAAGGTCAGGAATAGGACAAGAATTTTTTAGTTTTCAGTTTCTTCATTGCAAATTGAATATATCCTTCAGAAATCCTTCCCAGCAAGAAGTGTGTCTTGGTTATGGGCCACGGAATTATGTTGAATAATAAAAGTTGGAAAGACTGAAGAAAAAAATATTACAAACAACCTAAAAAAAAATGTTTTTAACCAATGAACACTATTCAAACACACTCCAGAAGGTGATATTGGCAAAAGTCTAGAGATGGTGGCCTTACTGCTGACTTAGTGTTCTTGACATCTCGCCAATAATTACATACTGTGTATGAATCCTCACCAATCTCTTAATCTGAGACTCTCTAACAGGGGCATCACAAGTCAATACTTTATTCTTCCAATAAAATTGAATTGTGATTACAGCAGATTCAAAGTCAAGATTTCCTATAAAATATGAGTAAAAGCTGCACGATCCAACATGTAGGGGACAAAAAAAAAAAAAGCTGTGATTCAGTTATACATTTGCGCTGTATTTCATTTTTAATGTGCTGTATTAAAACTACAAGTTCTGAAAGAGACAGGCCTGGGTTTCAACCCTATTATTCCCACATTTACTAGTCAAAGGCTCTGGCAAGTAATTACCTTCAGTTTCTTTACCTGGGTGGTTGTGACGTTTGAATGAGATAATGGATGTAAAACCCTTAAGAGTACAGCGAGCACAATAAAAGTTAGCAATTCGGAAAGAAGCACGATATGTTTATGTGAACATTTACTGTCTCTGTATGTATCGCACACACGACACAGGGAGCCTTCCTGCTGACCGCGGTCACCTCTCCTGACCTAAGAACTCGAGGGACCGCCGGGGACACTAACCGGACGCTGCTCAAACACCCGAATCGCAAAGAATGCAGGACCCCATCCCGTGCGCCAGGAGCAGACGCCGCGGCCGGCAGAGTGGGCAGGCGCTCGGGGGAGGGAAGAGCCGTGGGGCGGCGACGCGGACTCCCCGAGCCGACGCCGAGCCGGCCGCGCTCCCAGGGCCGTGGCGGCCGTTACCCCGCTCGCAGGTGCGCCCCGCTCGCGCCTCGGGCCGCCGCCGCACGCGCATGCGCAGTTAGCAGTCGCTGCTGGGTAGCCGCGGGCGGGACGGGTCTCGGGAGACGCGGGGACCAAGTGGCAGCGACTCGGACATATGAGCTGCCACTGCCGAAAACGGGCCCGCAAGACAGGTGCGTGGGCCGTCAGCCACCTTCCCGCTGCCCTTTGCGCTCCGGCTGGGGTGAGGAATCGGAATCATTGCTGCTTGCCCCAAGGCGGGGGTTCCTGGGACGCACCCCTTTCTGTGGCGACCCGCCAGGCTTAACAGGTTGGGGCCAGGTGAGGGAGCGGAGGTTGGGTTCGGGGTGGGGGTGCCACGGGTGATTTCCTGGGTGGGCTCTCCCGGCCTGGGGAGGAGGGAGCTAGCCCGGCGGCGGGAGTTGATGCCACCTGGGGGCCGTTGGGTCCCCTGGAACTGCTGTGTCCGCCTGCTGCGGGGGGCTCGGAGGGCGCGGGGAAGGCCAGGTGCCCTCCCAGCCCGGGCTGTCCCTGAGGGATTGGGGGCCCCCGGGAGACGAGTCCGTTAATCCAGCGGTTACCCTTTCAGCCCCGTTCCACGCTCGAGCTCGGGGCGCGCTCCCGAGGGGTGTGGAGGGGACGGGCGTGGGGGCGTCGCAGCTGCTCATCCCACCGACTATTTCTCTCAAAAACGGGAACAAAACCAACACAGGCTCGGTTTACGCAACCCCTGCCCCTGTGAAGGCGAAAGGACCCAACCCTGACGGCGGCGGTGGCCTGTGACTGCTGGCCACTCCCTGGATGCTCTGCCTGGAGCCGGCGTGCGCCGCTGGGGACCGGGAGACTGAGTTGGGCGAAATCCAAAGAAGCCCTAATTACTAGAGACTCATTACCGCCTAAACCTGTTTATGATCAATCGGACGCTTTAGCTGGTTTTATTTATAATGTTTCCCCAAGTAACAAGGAGGAGGCATTTGCTTGGGATTTAAAAGCAAATGACAACAAAGCTCAGAAGAGGGAGAAAGTGTCTCGGATGGCCACCGGGAGGAGTCTCAAATTAGAAAAGAGTTCATTTATAAAGAAACGTTTCGATACGTAAAGGCCATTAAAACCCTGGGCTAGACTCAAGATCTTGCTTGCTTTAACATTTTTACACAACCCTAGGTCATTTAATCACTCGGGTAGTCCTCCTTTTGGTGATTGTAAGTTTGATTTCTTTTCAGTTTACACAGTTTTGCCTTCACATCTAATTGGTTCGATCTTCCGGTCACATTTACACTTTATTTCTAAATCTTTAGAACAAGGTATTCTATATTCTTTATTTATCTAGTTGATAAAGTTAGCGATTGTGTTTGTGAATGGTGTATGTTGATGGATCTGTAGAAATTGAACAGTGCTGTAAGTTAGCCTTATTGCTTCTTTTCAGTACCTAATAAGTTTTATTGCTCTAAAATAGAAAGCTAGAATCATTCACTTTAATGGACCATTGGATCATGTAGTTTAATCCTTTTACGTAACAAATGATAAAACAAGCCCAAAGCAGTTTTAACCCCTTGCCTTTAAAAAAAAATGGGACTAGAAACTGGTGCCACGGTGCCAAGTTCAGTGTATTTTCTGTTATATCATTCTGTAGTTGAGTTCCTGGAGCTGCATGACAAATAAAAATTTAAATAATAGTGATTTTCAGACACTATTTTTGAGGCACACTAGAGTTGGACAAGTCCCAAGTTGGCCATTAAACCTGCATAGCAGAAAGGCATCTCAGTTAATAAGAATAGCGTGTAGGAAAGTGTGAATGTGTTAAATAGGTGAGTGTTGAAGAGAGTGAAAGAAATGAGTTTTAAAGGGGCAGAATTTAGGCTGAGAACTACAGAAAACTATTGAACATTTTTCTAATCAGTGAAATTAGTTGCTTTTTTGTTTTTGTTTTTAGAGAACTCATGCTAGAGAGAAGGTGGTGGAGGGTAGACTGGAAGATTTGAAGATTGGCAAGACTGGAATTGAAGAGGTATAGTGGGAGTTTACTTCCTTTTCAGAAAGGATGGGTTCCTTTTACATTCTTAAGGCTGTGGCATGGGGACAGAGAGAAACATTTAAGAAATACCCAAATGTATTTAGTTACCAGTGACACAGGGGATCAGTGAGAAAGAATAGTTTTAAGATCATTGTTGACTGGAGGTGCTGTTAATGGGAGAAGGGAATTGAGATAGAGAAGCAGGCTTATGAGGAAATACCAAATTCAAATTAATGGAGGCTTTGGGACATCCTTGAAGATGGATGATGATTTGAAACTAAAGAATGAGTGACCTCTGAGCTGTGAATAAGATGTGGGAGTTTTTAGCTAGCTTTTATAGATAGAAATCAAGAATATAGGTAATGTAAGAAGAAAGCCTGGGGATAGAACCCTAAGGAACAGCAATATTTACAGAAGATTAGAGAAAGTGCCCATGAAAGAGGCAGAGAAAAGAGAGCCAAGAATCAGGAATGGTACCTTAGAAGTCAGGGAAGAAGAGGGCTCCAAGGAGGAGGCAGTCTGCAAGGTCAGGAGGAGCAGTAGGCAGTAGGACTAAAAAATGCTGTTTGCACTTATCAACTAAGACTTGGCCGGTAGGAACAGTTTCAAAAAAGCCAGAAGTAATGAGCACAGGAATAATGAAAGTATTGGTTTTTCATTGCTGCCATAATAAATTAACACAAACTTACCAAGTTAAAGAAACACACATTTATTTTCTCACAGTTCTGTAGGTCAGCAGTCTGACCCAGGTCTCACTGAGCTGACATCAAGGTGTCAGTCAGCAGGGCATCATTCCTTGCTAGAAGCTCTGGGGACACTCCACTTCCTTGCTTATTGAGGTGGGTGGCAGAATTCTGAGGGCTCTTTTCAGCTTCCAGAGACCACCCACATTCCTTGGCTCATCGCCTTACTCCATCTTTAAGATCCCTGTGGTAGGTGGAGTCCCTCTGGCTCTTCACATCTCTTCTGCCCCCCACCCCCACTGACTTCCTCTTCCACTTTTAAGGGCCCATGTGATTATATTGGGCCACCTAGATAACCAGACCACTTTCCCTACTTTAGGGTCAGCTAATTAGCAACCTTAATTCCATCTGCAAAGTCCGTTTTGCTGTTTGAGATAACATTCACGGGACCCAAGGATTAGGGTGTGGACATCTTTAGGGGGTTGTTATTCTGTCTACCATAGGAAATTAGCAGTATTAACAGCTAATGGCATTCTTTCTAGAAGCTTTTGTTAAGGAAAGGACATACCTAGAAACATTTATGTTATCTAGCATGTGATCATTATAGTTCCAGAAGTAAGCCTTACTGTTTATTCTTGAGTTTTCAACTAAGAAATGCAAGTGTCTTCTTAACTATTCTGAAATTTGTGTGAACACTCTAAAATTTTAAAGTATCATAGAAATGTAAAGTAACACCATGACATTGTTAGTTTTTATATTTTTATGTAGCCTTAAGGTACTTTAAAATCTTTGCTGCAAAGATTTTAAAGGCCATTTAACTAAATATATGTATATGAAATATGATTTGGATACACATCAAAATACAGGTTTTAAACAATAAAACCCACAGAAACTGGAATGTATGCCTAAAGGACAGAACATAATAAGAGCCATGTAGTGAGGATTAAATTATTAAACCTTCTAACATTAGAGCCTTCATGAAAGGCATGTAGAGCTCGAAGCAAGACCCAACTTTGAGTCTTGCCTCTTCTATTTAGTAGCATTTTGTATTCCTGGGTAAGTTATTTATCTCCCAGAGCTTGACTTTCCTAATGTATGATGAGATACAGTACCTTCACCATAGTTCTATCAAGATCTGAGTTAACATGCTTTAAACACAGTAAGTACTCAAAACAACACTTACTCTTCTTGCTCCACTCCTTCCCTTTCAGGTCCTTTACCACACGTGGTTTCCTTTGTCCTTCACCCAGGGAAATCAATCCTTTCCATCCTTTGCATCTCACTTTAAAGGTAACTTTCTCCAGGAGGCTTTCTTTGTCCCTTCCCCTACCATGTCAATTCAGTTCCCCACTTACCAACTCTTACAACTTCCTTACCTCTCTCTCAGTTATTATAGTTTGCATGTTATACCTGGGTTATTTGTGTAACCTCTGCTTTCGATCCTACTGTAAGCTCTTTGAGATCAAGGGCCAAGTATGTTTTGCTAATTACTGTAAATTCAGTGTCTGACAAATGCCTGGCACATAATTGACCATCATAAATATTTGTTAAATGAATGTGTGAATGATGGATTTTATTATCTACTGCCTAGCCTCCCCTGAATTTCTGGAGACATTAGCCATCACAAAATGAATTCTGAAGCATGCTAGTTTCATCTGTGAGAAAACAGCTGCATTTCAAATCGAGTCTTGCAGCTTCTTTGGAAGAAGGCTGCCTGCCAGCAATGTCACTGTTACCTGCCTCTCCACCTCACTTGTGATCCTTCAAAGTGAAGTTCCTGTTGTGCGAAATAGACAGATAATTCCAAGGATGCCCTTTAATTTTGGTGAAAATTTGTCCATTTTTATTTTTGTGATGTAGTAACACAACTTTTTAATTTTTCTGTTTATTTTCTAGAAAAGTAAATTATGAATTGAGTTGTGTTCAAATGCAGCATGTCTGTTGCAAGATTCTGAAATAACTCACAGTAAGAGATATTTTTTCATAGATGTAGATCGAGTAGGACTTTAAAATATGATTAATTCCCCGTACTAAATTAGGTCACAAAACAGCAAACTTTCTAGACCATTATATTCTTACACTAGAGAAATGCTTTCACTGTGTTAAGTTTTAACAATGTTCTAACAAACTTTAGAGAACCAGTGTTAGATGTAGTTACCATAACTATTTATCTCTCATAAAACCAAAAGACATCTGTTATGTAAGGATTCGGTCCATAAATTTTTCCAGGAGTTAAATTCTAGAAAAGGATTTTTACCTCCAAGGAACTTGTAGACTTTTATAGATAGTGAATACTCCCTCGTTTTATTTTTGTTTTCCCCCCAATTACTTAGAAACCTTTTTGCTAAATTTACTGCTGCCAGGCTGCTACAAGAAACTCTTCTTAGTTGGTTGCTTACTAATATCTATTTCCCTCCTCCCTGGAACCTTTTCCCCCCCTGTCATTTATGCATTCATTCATTTATTTTATAAACATGTATCTTTTCCTGTTTGTCATGTTCCAGCACTCTCTGGGGCACTATTCATACAGAAATGATAGAGAATTCCAGCCCTGGGTGAGCTTATATTTATGTTTGTTTTGTGTTTTGTAAGTAGCCCCAAGCTCTTATTTTGGAACTATGTAGAAATAGTATAAATCCTAAATTAATAAGTACATGTATTATAATAATGTTTATGTAAAAATTATTTTGAATATGATGCCGTTTAGTCCATTTTCACTTTAGTGTGTAGTTACGGTTTTGAACCCAGTGCGGATTCATTCCCGTATTCAGGATTTCATTCTCATCATTTCACTCATCTCAGACCTTCAGTTTCTTATATTTATAACATTAGATCCAGACTCCTTGGATGCTTTGTAGCACACTGTTACATAAACTGCCAGAAAGTTGTGTTTTTAATGATTATTTCTGCTGTTATGGTTCTTTCCCTACTTTTGCTGTATTTCTTACGGTATTTTTATTGTTTCTAGGTTCTTCTGATTTAGAAAAAGTTTAATTTTAGTTAACCGAATGTATTAGTAAATATAATGCTCAAATAGAAAAAAGAAAAAAACTCAGAGGCCTAACATGGTTTCTAGGTACTGAAGATCCTGAGGAGTGGATGGCTGTGATGGTTAATTGTACGTGTTGACTGAACCATAGAGTACCCAGATATTTGATCAAACATTATTCGGATGTGTCTGTGATGGTATTTTTAGATGAGATTACATTTGAATGGTAGACTGAGTAAAGCAGATTGCCCTCCCCAATGTGGGTGGGCCTCATCTAATCAGTTGAATGCCTGAACAGAAAATAAACAAAAGAGAACTGCTGCTGCCTGACTGTTGAGCTGGGACTTCAGTCTTTTCCTGCCTTTGGACTTGAACTGAAACATTGGCTTCTCTCTCTCTCTCTTTTTTTAAATATGTTTTTAATTGATTTTTTTTTAGAGAGAGAGAGAGAAACACCCGTGTGAGAGAGAAACATCGATCGGCTACCTCCTGCACTCCCCCTACTGGGGATCAAGCATGCAACCCGGGCATGTGCCCTGACCAGGAATTGAACTGGGACCTCTCAGTCCATGAGACGAAGCTCAATCCACTGAACCACACTGGCCGGGCGGAAACATTGGCTTCTCTTGAGTCCTGAGCCTGCTGACTTTCAGACTGGAATTTATACCATTGGTTCTCCTGGCTCTCAGGCGTTCAGACTCGGAGTAGGAATGCATCACAGGCTTTCCTGCGTCTCCCCTAACTCCACTTCACCTGAGTCACACCTAACTCCAAGGAAAATATAGTCTAGTCTTGTTCCCTGGAAAAAGAAAAAACTGGCTTGGTGATTAGCTGGTAATCTCTCCCACACTTTACAAAAAATATTGAGTATCTTGTGATCGTCTTATTTTTAGTGCTCTAGCTACCTCTGCCGAGGAATTGTGCATCATTTCAATAGCAGTAAATGAATTGCATTTTATAATTTGTGATTTGGGGCTGGCAGTGGAGATTCAGTAGGGCTTTTTGGTGATGTCAGTGAAATTCTTTGAGGTAGATTAGGCTGCTTGGTCTTGGTTTCAGAGATTAGGGAGAATGGCATCTCATACTTGGACAAAGTTACCTATACTTTAATTTGTTATTGAAGAGCCCAGAAGCAGCGCAGAGAACATACATGAGATGAAAGATACATGCAAACGAAGGCACAAATGATATTTGGTGAGTTCAGCAACCTGTATGGATGAGGAATGCACAAGAAGCATAGCACCTCAGGCTTGCTATCTTTTATACATTTGTAAGAAGGGCAGACAGCAGCATCAGCACTAAATGTCTTGCCTTATACCATATGAACAAATTCTTGCTGCACTAAAACTGCATAACTCAGAATAATCATATAGAGGACTTGAGCAATACAATAAACCATTTGGACCTAATCGGGCACCTATAAAACACTTCGCCTAATGACAGCAGAAAGAAAAATGAATACCAGTTTATTGAAAGAAATATTAATACCAATCTTTCTCTAACTCTTTCAAAAAGTTTAAGAGCAGGGAACACTTCTAAACTTACTCTATAAGGGCAGCAATAGCCTGATACCAAGGTGAGACAAAGAAACTATAAGAAAACTACAGACCTGTATCCCTAATGAATAGTGATGCAAAAATTGTTACCAATAAAATGGTTATGCACCATGACCAAGTGGGACTGTTATCCTGGAATGCAAGGGTGATTCAACATAAGAAAATCAATCACATAGATACCACATTACCAGATGGAGACAAAAAACCCACATGATTATCAATTGATGCAGAAACAGCATTTGACAAGATTCAGCACCTGTTTATAAAACATACTCAACAAACTATGAATAGAAAGAAACTATCTCAAAATAATAAAGGCCATATATGAAAAGCTAACACCATACTCAGTGGTGAAGACCTAGAACAAGATAAGAATGCCTGCTTTTATTACTTCTGTTCAACGTATTATATGTTTCCTCCACTATCTGAATGTAGATTGTTGCAATGGAAACTTTCACAAGTCAAAATGGTGCAAAGCAAAGAGTATCCCCCACTTGTGGAAAGCTGGGGATACCTGTACTGGAAGTCTTAGCCAGATCAATTAGGCAAGAAAATAAATAAATTAAAAGACATCCAAACTAAAAAAAATAGCCCTGGCAGGTTTGGCTCAGCAGTTAGAGCGTCAGCCCGTGGACCAGAGTCTCAGGTTCTATTCTGGTCAAGAGCACGTACCTCGTTCATCCCGGCCCTGGTCAGGGTTGTGTGGGAGGCAGCCGGTTGATGTGTCTCTTTCACATCAATGTTTCTCTCTCTCTCCTTCTCTCCCTCCCTCCTACACTATCTGAAGATAAATAGAAAAATATCCTCGGGTGAGAATTAAAATAAAGATAAGGGAGAAGTAAAATTGTCTCTACTAACAGCTATCATGACCTTATATGTAGAAAACCCTAAAGATTCCACCAGAAAACAAAAACAAAAAAACCTTGTTGGACTTATAAAGGAATTGTGGTTGCCAGGGACTTAGGAGAGGGGAAAATGTGGGAATTGTTTGATGTGGATAGTTTTAGTTTTGCAAGATGGAAAGAGTTCTGCAGATTAGTTGTACAACAGTGTGACTGTACTTAACACGACTGAACTGAACAGTTAAAATTGTTCTGAATGGTAACTTGTATGCTATGTGTATTCTACCACAATTAAAAAAAACTGTACAAGTTAGTTACCACAAAGCTCCAGTGCAGGCCTGGCAATATCTTGCTTCTTCTTTCAAGAAACAGTATGTGACAAGCTTCACAGTTTTGTTTGGAGCTTGATGGCATGTTGGCACCATAGTGTAATAAACTTTCAAGTAATATTGTGCATTTCATGATGTAATTCTCAGTTGTCAGCTGGTGCATCGCTGAGTAATGATAGAACACTGAAGAATTAAGCAGAAACCATTAGGTGTATAATTCTTTTTAAAAAGGGAATAAATAGCAACAACAACCTTGGACTATATCATTTTCTTAATGGAAACTGTTATCCTTTAAAACTGCAGTGTCTGCAGAACGGTGTGTGACCCCTTGCAGTTTATTTTTAAGTATCTCACTTGTATAGT
Organism: Tadarida brasiliensis; assembly: GCA_030848825.1. Taxonomy (NCBI): domain Eukaryota; kingdom Metazoa; phylum Chordata; class Mammalia; order Chiroptera; family Molossidae; genus Tadarida; species Tadarida brasiliensis. Next base: position 14,985,811 of record CM061259.1, on the reverse strand, counting down.
AAGGTAGATATGGCCATTTCTGGGTAAATATCTTCATGGCTTAGTACTACTAGTAATGTAAATTTTAGAAATTTCTAAGAGGTTTGAAAATGCGTGCTGTTAACATTTTTGTGATTTCTTTCATTGCTTTATCAGTAAACATAAAATGATGCAGTGGGCAAAATTAAAATGAGGAGCATGGCACATTGATGTAACCTCTCTGGATGCTAATCTTGTTTTGCATTTCTAATCATGTGACTTTGACCAGTTTTATAAAACCTTTCTGATTCCATTTCGTAGATTGGACGTGATAATGCCTATCCTATTTGTTTCCTGGGCTGCCAAGACTAAGTTACCTGGAGCAGGGCTCCAGAGAACACAGCCTGCTTGCTCCCCAGTAATTCTCCCAGACAGGCCGGAACACCAGAGCTCAAACAAAGCACTTAGGACATTTTTCCAACAAATTAATTATTAAAAACCTAATGTATGTGTTCATTTTCAAGAGAAGATATGGGTCTAAAGTGATATTATTGTTCATTATCACTGCTATTATTATTCTATGCATTTCTGTTTTACTCAAATGTTACTGATAGCAAGTCAAGCAAAACACATTTTATATTGTATATATCATGGAAGGCTCTTAAATTTTTAGAACAATGAAGCTTTTAGGGTTATTAACAATTAATAAGCAGTTTGCGAATATACTCATTTCTGTGCCAATAAGTGAAAATTAAAGAAAAAACAACAACCTACCTCTTGTTATCGAGTCAAATTGCTCTCCTTCATTTACTTCCTGTCCGTTACACTGCTCTCTCATTGTTCAGAGAGCTCAAACTCTTCTAACATTGACAGCATGCTTCACTTTTTATTATTACCTTTCTCCATAGAGATGGTGGTATTAACACATCTTTTATTTTATTTTTTTTCTTTATTGATTTTAGAAAGAAAGGAAGTGAGAGGGAGAGAGAGATAGAAACATTGATGAGAAAGAACATCAATTGGCCACCTCCTGCATGCCTCCCACTGGTGCATGGGTCAACGCCCAACCACTGAGCCACACCAGCCAGACAACACATCTTTTATTTTTATTTATTTATTTATTTATTTTATCCTCACCCGAGGACATTTTTTTTCCACTTTTTGTTCAGATAGAGTGGGAGGGAGAGAGAGGAAGAGAGAGAGAGAGAGAGAGAGAGAGAGAGAGAGAGAGAGAGAGAGAGAGAGAGAGAAACATCGACGCGAAAGGGACACATCGAGTGGCTGCCTCCCACACAGGGGCCGGGGACAAACTGCAACCGAGGTACACGCCCTTAGCGGGAACTGAACCCGGGCCTCTCTGGACCGCAGGCCGACACTCCAACCGCTGAGCCAAACCGGCCAGGGCCAGACAACACATCTTTTAATATAGAATGTTCATATTATGGTAGATTGGTGTTGATTTTTTTTTAAAGAAAACATGCATTTTCATGTTTTTCAATGTTAGAATAGTGGCCAGTGACCTTTAGAAGAAACCAAGACAAACTTGCCCACACATTTATGTAAAGTTTTGATCTCATTAGAAAGGGTTCTAATCAGTTGAGTTAACTATATGGAAAAGAACTTCTTATAGTCTGATGATTCTTTTTTAGAAACAGCTTTATTGATACCTTCTTGCACCTTCAAGTCACCTGTTTAATGTGTGAAAGTCAGTGGGTTTCAATATACTTACAGTTATGCAACCATTAACCATATTCCAGTTTTAGAACATTCTCATCACCCCTCTCCCCCAAATCCTTGTATCCATTAACCTTTCTTTCCACTCCTTTCCCTAGGTAATCACTAACCTATTTTCCATTTCCATGGATTTGCCTGTGTCTTTTAAATGGGATCATATACTATGTGGGCTTTATTATTATTATTACTACTACTGGCTGCTTTTGTGAAATGGTTTTGAGATCCTTATAGTATGTCAGCACTCCATTCTGTTTTATTGCTAAGTCATATTTGATCCTATGGACATGCCACTTGTTGTTTGTCCAGACATCAGTTGATGGATATTTGGGTTGTTTCCACTTTTTGGCTATTGAGAAAAATATTTCTTAAAACATTTACATTGAAGTTTTTGTGTGGAAATCTTTTTTCTTTTCTTTTGGGTAGATACCTAGTAGTGGAATTGTTGGGTCATATAGTAATCCTATTTTTAACATTTTGAAGAACTGCCACACTATTTTCCAAAACTGTTGAGTTATTTTACATTTCTTCCGGCAATGTATGAAAGTTCCAGTTTCTCCCATCCTCCCACTACTTGTCATTGTCTGTTTATTATTATAGCCATTCTGGTGGGAGTAGAATGCTCTCTCGTCAATCCAGTGTTTCTTAAGCAGACCCATGTAGGCCTGTAGATATGTTCTGGATCCAAGAGTTCTCTCTAAGAATTTACTTTTTTAAAAAAAATTTATGTTGATGATAACTTTGAAAAAATGGTAACAGAACTGTACTCTGGATCATCTGGACGACTGACCATCTTTCAACCAGACGGCCAGCCTGTTTTAGTGTCCAGTTAAGTTGGTATTCACAAGTCCATTGGCACCAAAAAACAAAATTTGAATTGTTAACATGCTAATGGGAATAGAGGGGGGCATAAAATATAAATCATGTATTTTTGCCAAGAGGCAGCCAAATTATATTTGGCTTCTTCTCATCTCAATTAATGCTCTAAGGAATAGAAGTTTTGTAGTATTTGAATAGAGCAATGGTTAGATAATTGAATCATCACAGTACTAGAGGAATGATAAATGCAAAAGAACTTCATCCACTGCAGTCAACCTGATTGCAGTTAAAGTCCCATACTTGTTTGGTTTGTAAGCTGTGATTTGATTTCAGCAAAAGACTGTCACATTAAATTGTGATAAAATTCTTTTTATTTAATTTTGGCGTTTAAAACTGTATTTTGGCTTTATAATTATAAAATTTCCAATTGTATGTTTTTATAAACTTATGCAATATTGTAATATATAAAGCAACCTAAGCAAACATTTAGGAAGCATCCTTTTTCTTTCCGTTAACGAGTGCACTTATTATTTGAGTTTGGTGTTCACTGCTATGTATATCTTTAGGTTTGTGTCCTTGGCTCTGTGGTTTCCGAGGCAGATCGTAGCTCTAGAATCTATGTCCTGTGTGATTGAAAGTTTGTGTTTTCACTTGGTCAAAGAATAATTTAAGTAATTTTCCTTTTTTTTAAATCCTCACCCTAGGATATTTTTCCATTGATTTTTAGATAGAGGAAGGGAGAGAGGGAGAAAGAGAGAAACATCGATGGGAGAGAGACACATGGATGGGTTGCCTCCTGCAAGAGCCCACCCGACCAGGCCAGGATCGAACCTATAACCCAGATACATGCCCTTGATCAGAATCGAACCCACACCCCTTTGGTCAGCAGTTTGACACTCTAACCACTGAGCCAAACTGGCCAGGGATTAAGTAATTTTCTTAATGATTTATTTTAAAATCCATCCTGGAATAAAGGAGGTATTAAGGAGAAATTATTTCTTTGTAAGTATACTTACACATATTTTTCAAAACTTGGTTTTATTTTCACTAATAACTTTTAATTTCACAGTTAATCAGTATGCATTCCCAAGGCTTTTGGCTATGTTTGGGTCTTCTCTGCATCTCAGCTAATGCAGAATTTATGGATGATGAGGTTGAGATGGCGGACTCAGATGAAAATTCAGAAGAGACTGATGTGAATGAAGATGAACTCTCCTCAGAGGTAAGGTTATTGAGAAATCCGCTGTAAATGTTTCTTTTACATGATACATAGGAGTGGCTAATCTCTTAAGATTTATTTCGGTCAAAATAGTCTTCATTTTCTGAATAAATAGAAAACGGCTGCTTTTTGCCTGCCACTTGTTGTGGTTTCAAGTGCCCGTGAACTCCTGAGGCTTGCGCATGGCACTTGGCATGGTGTTACCAAATCAACGTGGGAAGGTTGTCCTGTCCAGGCAGGAGCGCGTCGCTGGCTAAGGGGCTGAGTGCTTCCAGCTGGGCGAAGGTTCCGTCTGACTCCTGGCACGGCCAGCTCTCCTTAGACACAAGGAAAGCTAGTAGTAGTTGCAGTTCTCCTAGAAGTAAAGTCAGTAGCTTTTCTTTGTTTCTTTGAGGAAAGAAAATACTAAATAGGAGGATGGATCAGAAAGGGCAGTGAGGACGAGGCCAGCAGTTAGCAACCTCAGCTGTTTCTGTCTCAGCACTGGCAAGCTGTGCGCTGAGGTGGCGACTGCCCCAGTCTGAGAAACTGGGCCGGGAGGCTTGCATAGCCTGACAATCCACGAGAGCTTTCGCGTGGAGGAATATTCATATGTAATATTAGGGCAATCAGAATTTTTTTCAGAAATGTTTTTGATGGTGAGAGAGCATCATTTGTATTCTGCCAGCTACTGCTTGAAGGGTGAGAGTAATATGTAGTATAGACTTCTTTTAGAGTTTTTATTTGCAAATGCAAGTGTTGTTCAGCTATTTACAGTGAATACTCATTCTCCCGTTAAATTTAAGTTCCACAAGCACATTCTTTTATTTATTTATTTTTTTCTTTATTGATTTTTTTTTTTTGAAATAGAGAGGAAGGGAGAGGGAGAGATGGAAACATCCATGAGAGAGAACATCGATTGGCCGACTCCTGAATGCCCCCCACTGGGGATCCGGCCCACAACCTGGGCATGTGCCCTGACTGGGAATTGAACTGGCAACCTCTTGGTGCATGGGTCAATGCTCAGCCACTGAGCCACACTGGCCGGGCACAAGCATATTCTTTTAAAACCTAGTTCTATGAACCACAGAAAGTAAGTAATCTAAGTGCTAATGTTTGAGTTAGATATACCTACTACATGGTGCTTGGAGGTGAATACTTCAAATGAATTGGCAGATACCTACCCCTCTTAACTCTAATTGGTGATCATTTGAAAAGGTGCTAAGAAGTGGGAAAGAACAATTGTTATTTTTGACCCTTCTAATTGCATAGCATGAGTACTCTAGATATGGTAAAGTATAAATAAAGGGCAAAATAAACTGCTAGTGATGTAAATGGTCTGACAGAGGAATGATGCCTCTGTGACACCATTGCCCGTGTTCTGTGGTGCCGATCCATAAAAACAGAAAGCAGTGAACTTCATAGTTGATTGACTGTGTTGTTGGCAGAACCTTGACCCTGTCAATAATTATGTGGAATCTTGTTTAGTTACTGATTTTCCTCCCTGTAACAGGCAGGAAATGTTATACTATCAGGCCAGCGTAGGGACAGTGAAAATAGAAAACGTACTTCTGCATCCTTTTCTCTAAAGGCTAAGAGAAGAAATCTCATACTTAATCATATAAATAAAATCACAAAGGCTGATTCAGGAAGGACCAAACATGTTTAGTAAAATTTAATCATTCATCATCAATTCTTGATAATTTGTCAATAAATTATCTTTAATCTTTTAAGTTCTTTTGTTGGTATGTTCTATATAGTGTAGTGGTTAAGTGTACAAGCTTTGGAGCCTGGCAACCTGGACTCGTATCCTATAGTTATCTAACTGTAGACAGTGGGCAAGTTGCTTTGCCTCTCTCTCTCCTGTAGTTTCATCACACATGAAATGTACAACAATAGTACTTTCCTCGTAGAGGTATTGTGAGGATTTAAAGGGCCCCCATATCTCTGCCACCACCACCACCACCACCACCATCCATCATTATCATCATCACAGCAGCTATGCAGATAATTTGCTTTGCAGTGCTTTCTCTATTGAATATTTTTCTTCCTTAGATTTCTAATTTTTCAACCTAGTATCATTATTCTCTAGTCATGCATCAGTGAAATTACTTTTAAACTAGCCTACATGCTTACTAAATTCTTCATCTTATGAAACATATATCATGTTATTTCTTTTGCTTCTAATGATTTATATCCTCAAATATTGTCACCTGTTAGAATTATTTTAAGGGCATGTTAACTGTCATGAGGCCTTCTCTAGTACTTCTTCCTGTTCCTTCCGTGTTAGAAGGAATCAGCACACCCTCTATTTGCACATGTAGAGTTTTTTTCCATCATCGTATCTCATATTCTTTTGTATCTTATCACCACTAGGATACAAAGTTTTGAGGTCAGAGAATATGTTACCTTTTATCTATATTACCTATATGTCCATTACATAATAGGTTCTTAACTAATGAGATCATTTAATTAAAATATTTGTGAAGATGAATAACTAGATTTTAAAATATTATTTTCTAGATTAAATATAAGACACCTCAACCTATAGGAGAAGTATATTTTACAGAAACTTTTGATAGTGGAAGGTTGGCTGGGTGAGTACTCATTCCAGAGAATGTTTTCCTTTACTTAATTAGCTTTTTTGAAATTATTGGTTATTGGCCTATGAAAATTACCCTTACTATGGAACTATAAAAAAAAGTTAAAGTGCTTTATTTGACAGTGTAAACCAGTACCTTAACACATTTTTGTTATTGATAAAAATGTTTAATTTGAATAGTTATTCATTTATATAAAGAAAGTAAATGAGTTATGAAAAGAAAGAAAAAATTTATAACATTTCTTCATCCTTTAGGACAGATATTAATAATTAATTTCACATAACAAATTTAATTTGCTCTTCCATTCTAAATAATGGTAAACCAGTAAGAGTTATTACTTATTATTATATGCCAGACACTGTCCTAAGTAGGTAGGTAAGTACTATCTTTATCTCGTTTTGTAGGTGAGGAAACTGAGGCTTAGTTTATCTTACCCATAATCATACAGCTAATAAATTGCAAATTATAAATTTGATTTAACTCTAGCCTTTCAGGATGATGTATAGGTGTCCTTATTTAGCCTCTAAGTATTTATTTTTGAATGAGAAGTGACTGCTGAGTATTCTTTTATTGTGTTTCTAATATGTATTATATCTATAAATTGCTGGTTTTATTTTTAATGACATACATTTGCTTTTACCTTAATCTACAGATGGGTCTTATCAAAAGCAAAGAAAGATGATTTAGACATGGAGACTTCTAAATATAATGGTAAAATATTTATTTAAATATTCAATATAACTAATATGACCCAAAGTTCACTAGCTTTTGAGATTATATTTCTATGAAAATATATATGGGACCTTAGTCTTCACAATAGAACATTCAGTCTTTTATCTTGTTTCCTTTCCAGTATTTCTGGGAGTCCCGGGATAGGGATAATCCATACTTAAGCCACCCATATCAGATTTCCTTGTTGGACTATTTAGCATTCACAGTCGTTAATGATAGCTTCTGTCAAGTGCCACTTGAATAAGATTCGTTTCCATATTTTCAGGAGTAAGCAAATCTGCATAAAACATTAGGTACTGAGATACAGGGTTTGCAATGGAAATAGACTTATTTAAATTTTTCAGATTAAGTTGTTAATAAAAGTACAATAGATGTTTAATAAATACCAACTATCAGGATGTCTTATAAAACCACATAAATTCTTTTTTTATTTTCTTTATTGATTTGAGTGAGAGAGGAAGGGAGAGGGAGAGGGATAGAAACATCGATGAGGGAGAACATCGATTGGCTGTCTCCTGCATCCCCCACACTGGGCATTTGGCCTACAACCCAGGCATGTGCCCTGACTGGGAATTGAACCAGCGACCTCCTGGTGCATGGGTCGACGCTCAACCACTGAGCCACACAGGCCGGACTCTTTTTAAAATGTTATTTACATCAGAATTTATATTACCTGGTATTGTCTACATTTGGGTAATTGATTTGTTAATAGAAAGTTATTGTTTATTTGAAGTTGGGAAAACCTCTTGTCCTTGAGGAATAATTACTTTGTGACAAGTTTTCTAAAATGAAAGTGGTAGGTGGTACCTTTTTCATAGCTGATAAATGTCTGTGCATAATCGCAAAAAAGGCAACATAGTTTTAAAAATCTTATATTATAAATATCCTTAAAATCCTAAAGATAAAGTTGTTACTTCTTAAAGAAGATCTTTTTGTTTTGGTCAAACCACAGGTTAGTAGTGATAATACAATTTATCATCAGTGTGAGAGAAGTAACATCAAATAAATTCATCTTTTTTAGAAAAGTAAAATAACCAAATTAGAGTGGGAAGGGGAAAAGAAACCTATAAACTTTTTTAAATGAAATTTTAAAAGCCCCAAAATGCATAATGATAGACCAAAACACTTTTCTCTGATTCATAAGACTGGTCCAGGTTCTTGCACTGTGGGTTTTTTCAGAAAGAAAAAAAGTAACATAAAAAGCATTACTGATTCAAAAGTGCCTGTTAATATTTCAAGTTGGCACAGTACTGGAAAATAGCCAATTTTTGTTAAATTAAGTGTTTTTGGAATAGGCAATCCTACAATTTTCAAAACTAGGACAAATTAATATAAGTTGGTTATTTTCCTTTCTAAAAAGAGGAAAGGAGAAAAATCCAATACACAGTTTGGGCTAAAGGTATTGTATGCAGCCAATGATCTAATTTCAGGAGCTTCCTGATCTTAAACATGGGAAATTCTGGCCCAGAGAAGGCCTAACTCCGCTTTGTAGTGGTGAAGCGTAATGCTTGTCCAGTGCTTGCTACTTTTGGCCAAAGTTCTGAGACCTGATTGGCTTAGCCGGGGAAGGGTTACTATAAATTGTGTTCATTGGGCATATAATTTTCAAAATAAAATTTAAATCCCCACAATAACTTCTGCAGAGTAAGAAAAGTAGCTATTGAATACCATGTATTTCAAAATAAGACAGGCAAACTGCATATTTTGTGTTAAAGATGTTCTTTGTCTCATATGTAACTTTAAAATATCATTTTAAAAATACAATGTTGAGACAAAGCATATTTTGTAATTTCATTGATTAAAAAATCTTTCAGAGAAATTCAAACTAAGCCAGCTTTAGAAGGGCTTTAATCAATACTGTAGTGTTTGTTATTTATTAGTTTCTACAATTTTAGCTAAGAAAATGAAACCATTCTCTGGTACAAGAAAAAGGAGGAGGCATGCATACACTTGCAGATATTATTTCCTGATTTTAAAATTTGCTTTATTTTCCCCAAATCAGCCTCCATGGAAAAATCTTATTGGTCACCACTGCTGATAGATAATTTTTAAGTCGGTGTTTTTGGTTGTAGTGTAATTAGCTCTGCTTTATGTTTTAGGAAGATGGGAAATAGAAGAACTGAAAGAAAACCGAGTACCTGGTGACAGAGGACTAGTGTTGAAATCCAGAGCAAAGCATCATGCAATATCTGCTGCGTTAGCAAAACCCTTCATTTTTGCTGATAAACCTTTGATAATCCAGTAAGTTTTATGTTTTTAAATATTTTCTGAAATTTATATTAGTTTTATATAATTTCACTTCTGAATATAGCTATAATGGTTATAAAATTGGATAAAAATCCAGATTTTCCTTTTTGGTTTTACTTACTTAAACACACAATACACATGTACACACAAACACCCCAGGGTTTTGAGTGAAAAGCAGGTTAATTTAAAAGTAATAGACATAGTGATTGAATCTAGACATAATAGAATAACTAAGCTGTGTTTACATTCATAGATACAACTTACAAATTGTTCTGTCATTCTCAGCTTTCCACAGAACTCTTGGTTCCTCAAATCACCTATAATAAAGCTATCTCTCTTTATTTTACCTAAAATGGTGAATGTGTACACTTAATTCACATTGTGCACCATTTATTTTACTTTATAATCATCAAAGACAAGAATTTCTTTGTCAGCTACTGCTTAAAATAAAAATATTGATAAGGCTTTGAGGAAAACAATCTGTCCTTTATTTAAAAAACGAAAAAGAACAAAACAAAACCTATCTTCTGATCATAGAGAAGCTAACATTTTGAGCGTTTATTTACCATTCGCTACACATGATACCTTTAGTCACCATGACAGTCCTTTTGAGGTATAGGTGTGGGCAGTGTGGCCATGTGACAGATGAGCAAATAGAGACTTAGAGCTTAAATAACTTGCCTTTACCCTCGGTGTCACTAGAGTAAGTGGCAGAATCAAGAATAAATCTCAGGTCAAATTTTATTATTTTAATAATAAATAATTGATTAATAAATTAAGTTATTAACAAATTAATTTAGTAACTTCTTTTTTTTCTTAATCCTCACCCGAGGACATTTTTCCATTTTTTGTTCAGATAGAGTGGGAGAGAGAGAGAGGAAGAGAGAGGGAGAAACATCGATGTGAAAGGTACACATCGAGTGGCTGCCTCCCACACGACCCAACCAGGGCTGGGGACAAACTGCAACCGAGATACGCGCCCTTACGGGAACCGAACCCGGGTCTCTCCGGACTGAAGGCTGACGCTCTAACCACTGAGCCAAACCGGCCAGGGCTAATAACTTATTTTAATAACCACATTTATTATTTTGACAAAAAGTACCTGTTTGTCACCATAAAGTAGAGTAGAAAATAGGAGGGGAAATCCTCATAATCTGGCAACTCAGATAATCACTTAAAATGTTAGTGTATTTCCTGTTTTCAGTACCAAGTATATACACTAATTGGATGCACACTCTCAAAGTTTTGTATGCTATTTTTTTTTTTTACTTTGTCACTAAAGTTTCTTCAGAAAGATTTTAAACAATAGTCCATTAAAATTACCACTAGTTCCTGTTGTTTCTCTAGTTTTCATCTTTTTTTAAAATTCATTAAACCAAATCATAACCTTTTTGGTTTTCACTGTTTTTCACTGATAGCAATTTCCTCATTGACTTATGTCATTTGTAATTCATCACTTTACCAAAATTCTCTTCTAAATGCTGTGTAGTGAATCTGTGTCTCAATGCCTAAACAAGACTATTTCCTAAATTTTTTTCCCCTGAAAATTACTCAGTGTTGTAAATTCATAAAAAGACTCTCATCTCAGATTGTTCCTTTAGCTGTTATACTGCGTTTCTCATCTCCCTGCTGTTAAAGTCTGAAATACTCCAGGTTATTGATTGAGGTTATGAAATATCTTTGCTGGAGGTATTTCATCAAATGTACAATTATTTAACCTGGTTAGGTATGCTTGAACTAAAGACAGGAGTAGTGAACTGGATTTCTAAGATCATGCGCAGTTTCTTAGAAGTCTGTTGCTGGACCTATGGTCTTCATAGTCTTTGTTTTTTAGTCTATTAAGGAATATATATAGTATATACCTTATCTGAATTTGAAGTTCCTGTTACAGCTTTAGTCAAAATATTTTGTTCTTAATTCATCAGTTTTGATGGAAAAATTATCTCAAAAATTAGTTGGCTTTTTAATTGTTGATAATCATTCTACTTTTACTATTTTAAAGATGTACCTAGAAAAAAGCATTTCTTCGTATTTCCTGTGGGCTGTGGATATGCGTATTATGGGCTTTCTGTCAATGTAAAACATTTATGTCTAAGTGAATGGAGAGTGATATATAAGATTTTGAAGAGTAATTAGTCATTTTTATTTATCAGCAGTATGATTTTTTCCCTTTATTTAGATATGAAGTAAATTTCCAAGATGGTATTGATTGTGGAGGTGCATACATTAAACTCCTAGCAGACATTGATGATTTGAATCTGGTATGATATTTTAATGTCAATAAGTATTAAAGTTAATAAGTATTTTAAGGATGAAACAGAAATTTTTATTTTCAACTGAAATTGAAAAGAACTTTAACAATCTTTTGTCTAACACGAGTTTACATGGCTTTTACAGTGGCCTTCAAGTTTCATGTACAGCATATTACTTGATGGCATCCGTTTTTGTAATCTGTTTTTAGCAACATAAAAAAAATTGTGTCTGTAAATAAGAAATAACATGGTGCTAATAAGAGTTGTTGAGAGATCAGCTTAGAGTTATATTCTTTACAAAATGAGAATTTGTTCGGAGAAATAAGACAACAGAGCAAAGCAGTGAAACAAAATGATCAGAGAACTGAGTAAAAAGGTGGGCCAGCTCAGGAGCTGGCAGCCCACAAAAATAACAGAAAGCGTTTTCATAATGAAGCAGCTTGTATTAGGCCCCTCTGAAGGTTGGGGACATTCTCGCAGCATTCTCCTACAGGAGGCTGTGTCGGGGCTTCTGCGTGCAACAGAAGTGAGGTGTCTGAGATCGTGAGATACCTGTCAGAACGCGTGGCTGTGCACAGGCTGTGAAACCTGGGGGAAGGATTCACGTACCAGGACCAGGTAGAGGGGAGGCTATAGTAGGAAATGTGCAAGCCCTTGTTCTAGGTATTTTCAGGTGACAATCACCTGAAGGTACAATGACAATAATAACATTGAATGCCAAGTGTTTTTTTAAGCACTTTATCTGATTAACTCAGTTAATCCTCAGAGAAACCCTGCGAGATAGGTACTGTTGTTATCTCTGTACTTCAGAGGTGCTGAACAAAACTAGGAGAGGTGAAGGAATTTGCTCAGGGCCACTCGCAGCTCATTTCAGTGGCAGTGGCAGGATTTGAACCCCAGTATCCAACTCCAGATCCCATGCTTTTAACCAGAGGCCTTGTCAAATGAGAAATTACTAGTAGTAAAAGAGTAGTAAAAATAGTCTCTGTGTCTGTTTTGTGTCTGAATTTCTCTTCACTCTGCTCAGGAAGGTAATTTTCTAGTGTATTCCTGAATAATAGTAATGGATAATCATTGTAGTCTTAAGGTCATAAGTATGCTTTTCTCTATGCTTAATTTTCTTAATAAATTATTAGTAATGCAGATTTACATAAAGTAACTAAAGCTTACTCTGATGTTGCTAGGGTGGTTTCAGCTTCCCTCCTGTATCTTTATGAAGGAAGTGCAGTGTGTGCTTTAAAAAAAGTCTATTTTGAAATAAAATTTGTCATTTTCCCGCATCCTTTATTGTCACTTGTGTCAAATAATTCTTTGGTGAACTAGCATTTAATACATTTTTATAAACTCTACTCACTGGATAGGATAGAGAAATTCATTAAACACCCTAATTCTGGACTAATCCCATCATTCATCTCTCTTTGAAGGAAAATTTTTATGATAAAACACCCTATACCATCATGTTTGGACCAGATAAATGTGGAGAAGATTATAAACTTCATTTTATCTTCAGACATAAACATCCAAAAACTGGAGTTTTTGAAGAGAAACATGCCAAACCTCCAGAAGTAGACCTTAAAAAGTTCTTTACAGACCGGAAGACTCATCTATATACCCTGGGTATCCTTTTCATTCATTCCATCAGAAGTGTTTGCTGACTACTGATACTTTCATGGCAAGGGCTCTGGGAGAAGCAAACATGGATCTTACCCTTAAAGAGCTTATCTTTTTAGGAAAATAAGACAGACATAATTCAAGTGTAGGTAGAGACTCAAGTACCATTTGAGAGGTACAGATGAGGCAGTCGAGATCAAAAGCAGTATCACTTCCAGTTTGGTGACTCTGAGAAAACCTAGTGAAGGAGATTGTATTTGAACGAGTCTTGAAGTGCAGGTAGACTGTGGAAGAGAGGAGGCGAAAGGGTATTTTAGGCACGATGACATTACCGGTACCGTAAGAGTATGACACTGGAAATAAGATCAAAGAGGAAGAAGTCTGGAAGGACAGGCTGGAAAGCTTAGACTTTATTCTACAGGCAGTTGTGATTATTGTTAGGTCCTACCTCGTGGTGGTTGTGTACCTATTTAAACTTTGAAAGGGAAAGTATGGACCAACTATGCATTAACATGCTTAGCTTTACTTTATGTAAATAGGAGTTTGCATAGACGTTGGGGCAGAACATCATAAGGGATTTTTTATCCTCTTCCCAAGTACATACAATTGTAGAGCTGTGATCTGCCCAGGATTACATAAAATCACAGCATGTCAGAACCCAACAGGACAACTCCATCCAAGACTAAAGTATTTCAACTTTCTCCCCAAAGACTGCTGTTGCAGAAATATTCATTTGATCCACCAAGGCCAAATCTTTAATTGACATCAAAGACCATATATTGAATTGGAAGGTAGTACTGGACGTTTTGAGGAACATAAATTGTAAAAAATCATGTGAAATTATATCTAAGACAGAACAAATGAATTTAATTAGACTTGACTGTGCAAACCTGGTCAGAAGCAATTTGGTAGGATCTAGTAAAGGCCCTAAGAGCCTATGTCCTTGGACACCACAATCCCACTTTCAGGAATTTATCCAAATAACCCCTGTGTGAAAATACACTATAAATTAGAAACAACCCAAGTGTTATAATAGGGGTTTTCTATACAATACAAAGTGATAACTGTGAAATGTTTAGCAACAGGAAAGAAATGCTTATGATACTCAGATGGGGAAAGAAAACATGATTCAAATTGAAGGCACATCATGGTATGCAAGCACATAGAGAAAGACTGGAAAAAAGAACTAGTTGTCACTGATCATCTCATAGGTGCCGGGCTCTATACTAAGCACTTTGTTTAGAACCATCCTGTGAGGGGAGCAGTTTCTCTGTGTTTTGCTTTAACTTAGCTTAAGCAACTGGCTTTGGGAAGCAATAGTAACCGATGGACTGGAATTGAAATTCAAGTCTGACTCTTTTTCTTATCCTCACCTGAGAACATTTTTGCGTTTATCTTCAGACAGAGCGGGAGAGAGGGAGGAAGAGAGAGAGAGAAACATGGATGTGAGAGAGACACATCGAATGGTCGCCACTCACACAACCCCAACCAGGGCCAGGGCCAGGGCCAGGGCCAAACTGCAACCAAGGTACATGCCCTTAGAAGGAACTGAACCCAGGACTCTCTGGTCCGCAGACCCATGCTCTGACCGCTGAGCCAAACCGGCCAGGGCTCAAGTCTGACTCTTAAACATTTGTTTTTCTTACTGCTATACATAAAAACTTTGTTGTGCTAAGATTGAGTGACTTTTTTCTTCAGAACAGAAACCCTCTGTAATACTATATTTCTATAACATTATTCTGTAATTGTTCTGAGAACCTTACAGAGTATCTTAAACGCCTTTATAATCCAGTGCATTTAATGGAAATTATTTCTGTCCAAAGACTTTGGACAAATATATTTTTTCACATAACACCTATTTGTCGTGTGCTTTTTTGTTTTAACTGTAGTTTTTAAAAATCCATTTCCGTTGCAAAATTTATTCAGAAAACATTTTTTTCAAGAAACACCTTTTTTGAATTAGGAAGGATCTAGTAGGTACTTTTTTGCATTTAAGGTCCTCCCTTAGCTTGCCTTTTTTTTTTTTTTTAATCCTCACCCAAGGATATTTCTCCGTTGATTTTCAGATGAGGGGGGGAGAGACAGAGAGAGAGAGAGAAAGAAAGAGAGAGAGAGAGAGAGAGAGAGACATCAACTGGTTGCCTCCTGCACGATCCCAACCAGGGCCAGGGATCGAACCGCAACCAAGGCGTGTACCCCTGACCAGAATGGAACCTGAGACTCATTGGTCCGAGAGCCAGTGCTCCAACCGCTGAGCCAGACTGGCCAGGGCTTAGCTTGAATTTTTCCTGTGTTGTTATAATATTGTGTTATAATCTCAGCTGTTAAAAAAAGAGGAAATAGTGGAGAAAATATTGAGTGTTTGTTTGCACTATTTGCGTTTGTGTATGAATTGCAGTACTTGGTTTTGATATAATTTGGCATCGTGATGGAAACCTTGGAGACCGGAATTACTTGAGAACTGTTGCTGCGGGAAGTGGTGGCCCATTTAACTAGGTGGGGCAAGGCGATCCAGACATTTGTTGGCAGCTCCTACTTCCTTAGCTTATGGAAAGCAAATGTTAGGCAGCTGTTTTCATCTGTCATCCCTTCCCACAATATAAATTTTACCCAGTGACCTCCTTCCATGTTTACAGAGGAGGAGAGAGCTGCTTTCTTGTCATTACAAAGGATAAGGGAGTTCTTTATGAAATTTTTGGCATGGGGACTTTAGAGAGCTAGAATTTACCTCAACGTAGTGATAAATATAAGCTTCAATAATTTCAATCTTTAAGATATTTTACATAATCTATGAGTCATTAAATTTGGAATGCCAATAAACTTTATCTTTAAGGATTTCTAGGAAATGATAGTAGTGTATTGATGTTAATTTCCTAGATTGGGGTTATGTAGGAGGAGAATGTCCATGTTTAATATACATTAAAACATTCAAGAATGATGTCAATGAGGTCAGTAACTTACTCTCAAGTGATTCAGAAAAAATGAAAATTTTTGTAGTGTACTTGCAACTTAAAGTTTAAGGTTGTTTATTTTAAAACACTGAAGAAGATTGGGTTGTAACTATAAAAGAGTGAAGCTGACTGGTTGTGTAAGTTCAAAATTTAGCTAGGTATTTGATATTTTTTATTTGAGAAGTAATGGAACATTTTATTAAATTATTATTGTTACCTAAAATTTTATCTTTGATTTTATAAATCACTAAATCTAGTGATTTCAGCATATTTTAATTTACGACATTGGTAACTACTCTTTCTGGTTGAGAGAAAATTTTACCCATGAAGTTTAGGATAGTTTTATTATTTAGAAGATTATTTTAAAAATGTCTATCAATATGATAACTATAATATATTTAAATTGGTCTTTAGTGATGTATCCAGATGACACATTTGAAGTATTAGTTGATCAAATAACTGTAAACAAAGGAAGCCTACTAGAGGATGTGATTCCTTCTGTAAATCCTCCCAAAGAAATAGAAGATCTTAGCGATGAAAAACCTAACGATTGGGATGAAAGAGCAAAAATCCCTGATCCTTCTGCCGTCAAGCCGGAGGACTGGTAAGCAAAGAATTCGGTAGCAAAACATTATTTGGCATAATTAAGTAATGACACAAAACATATAAGTGAAGTTTACTACTAATGAAATGTATTCTTTTAAACATCAGAATGACTTGTTTTGATTATTTGGGGTGAAATACTATTCTAAAATGGATTTTGCTCTTCCCTGCTTTCCAATTATCTTAATTTTCATTTTAATTTAATTCATATTTTAATTTTGTTGCCTTTTTCAATGTATTTTTATTTTTATCCTCCCAGTGCTGGGGGGGGGGGGATGTGGGCGGAGAGGGATTCCATGACTCTAAAACACCAACACTTTATTTTAATTTCTCATTTAATCTTTATCGTGTGTGCACATTTTACATAGTTGTAGTCTTTTCCATTACTTAGCCTAAAAATAGATATATCTTCAACATCTTTTATAAAACTATATAGGATTCACTCATACCAATTTGTGTAACCCTAATTTTTTGCTAGCTGAGTATTTGTGTTATTTTCATGCTACAGGATTATGAATATTTTTCCTAAAATAAATGTATTCAGTTCCTGAGTTCCCATAGCTTGAGTTCAGATGGCGAGAGATACCTGTCTCTCCATTTATGGAGGTAGTCTTTGTCCTTCAAGTATGTCTGGTAATTTCTCCATAAAGTTCTTGTTACCTTTATTCCTAAGAACCTTTTTTTTTTCCTGCTGATTGGGTAACAATTATGATATTGCTAAGTAGATTATCTGTCGTTTTGTGTTTAACTTGCTATATTAGTTATCTGTTGCTGTGTCACAAATTACCTAAATATTTAGCAGCTGAAGACAAGAAACGTTAACTTACTCAGTTCCTGAGCTGGGGATCTGGGAGTGGCCAGCTGAGTGGCACGAATACTAAGTATGAGTTTATAAAGTTCGGGTCTTAGTTGACTAAGAGGTGTGTTTGTTTTCATGATCGTGTGTTGGATTTTGTAAAATGCTTTTTGTGCATCTATTGAAATGAAGATTTCCTCCTTTATTTTCTTAGTATGGTAAATTATATTGATTAATTTTGGACTAACCTTACAATCCGCTTGGTCAACAAGTATTGTCCTTTGTATATTTGCTGGATTCTAATTGCATTTTTTTCTGTCAGATGTATTGAAGTATAATTTCATACAGTTAAATTCATATATTTTATATACATTTCTATTCATTTTGATGAACATATACAATTCATTTTGATGAACATATACAATGTTGTAACTATTCATTTTGATGAACATATACAATGATGTAACTAACCACCACCGTAATCATGACAGAATATTTACATCATCCAGAAAGATCCCTCATGTCCTTTTGTAATCAGTTTCCTCCTCCTTGGGGGCAACCGCTCATCTGATTTCTGTCCCTTAGAGTTTTGTCTTTTTTAGACTATCATGTAAAATGAAATCATAGTGTATAGCTTTTTTTGGCTTCTTTCACTTAGAGTAATGCTTTTTGAGATTATTGTAATTGTTAATATGGTTGGATATAAACCCATCATCTCACTATTGTTTTCCATTTGTCCCATATATTCTGTGGTCCTTTATTAAAAAAAAAATCCTGACTTCTTTTGGATTGAGCTGTTTTATTCTTCTCTTTTTTTCTTTTCTGTTAGCTTATTAGCTTCACTCTGGTTTATTTTAGTGGTTTCTCGAGGGCTCACAGTATGCCCATTTAACTTAGTTCAGTCTCCTTTCAAGTAGTGTTACACCACTTCATATCTAAGTGAGCATTTCCCTTTCCATCTTTTGTACCTTTATCACACATTTCTCTGTATATGTGTGAGGGCCACACATACTTATTCTTCAGTCAGTGTCTTTTAATAAGACAATTATTAAGGGAAAAGTCCTTTTATTGGCCATTTCTAGTACTCCTATTCTTTTGATTTTTTAATCCTCACCTGAGAGAGGGGAAAGGAGAGAGAGAGGGAGGTAGGGAGAAAGGCAGGCAGGGAGAGAGAGAGAAAGAGACACACATAGATGTGAGAGAGAACATCGATTGATTGCTTTCCGTAGGTACCCCGATGGGGGATCAAACCTGCAACCTAGGTATGTGCCCTGATAGGGAATCGAACCTGCAACCTTTTGGTGTATGGGACGATGCTCCAACCACCTGCACCACCCAACCAGGGCTCTAGTACTCTTATTCTTTAGTGTAGATACAAATTTCCATCTGTTACTTACTGTTCTCCTTTTGCCTGACAAACTTTTCTTAACACATTGTAGTGTGTGTCTGCTATCATTGAATTCTCTCAACTTTTACTTGAATACTTCTTTCTTTTGCCTTCAGTTTTGGAGATATTGTCACTATTGGATGAAGGTTGACAGTTATTTTGCAACAATCATGGCTTGTCTTGGGGCTTGCACTGTTTCTGATGAGAAGTCAGCTGTTCCCATTCTTGTTCTTCTTTACCTAATGTGTCACTTTTTTCTGTTAGATTTTAAGATTTTATTATTACCAGGTTTCAACAGTTTTGTTTTATTGTACCCTGATGTAGTGTGTGTGTGTGTGTGTGTGTGTGTGTGTGTGTGTGTGTATGTGTGTGTGTTTCATTCCTTTGGGTTCTTTGAACTTTTTGGAATGTGGATTTATAGTTTGAATCAAATTTGGGTACATTTGGCCATTATTTTTTCTTTTTTTTTCTTTATTGATTTTAGAGAGAGAGGAAGGGAGAGGGAGAGAGAGAGGAAGGGAGAGGGAGAGAGAGAGAAACATCGATGAGAGAGAACATCGATTGGCCGCCTCCTGCACGCCCCCCACTGGGGATTTGGCCCACAACCTGGGCATGTGCCCTGACCGGGAATCGAACCGGCAACCTCTTGGTACATGGGTCGATGCTCAACCACTGAGCCACACTGGCCGGGCCATTTGGCCATTATTTTAAAAAATATTTATATGTGCTTCCCCATCTCTTTTTTTTTGGGGGGGGGTGTACCACTTAATATATGTTAAACTGCTTTATATTATCCCACAGGTCACTGAGGATCTGTTTGTTTTATTACACCAATTTTTCTCTCTGTGCTTCATTTTGGAAAGTGTCTGTTCCCATTTCTTCAAGTTCTTGTTTGTTCAGAATATGGAGTGTTGCTCCTGGAACCAAAAGTGTTAGCTGGTTAACTCTCTTGTAGATGAAGAGGGATACTGATTAGTAATGAAAATGTCTTTGCTTTCAGGCAAATAGTATAATAGGAAGTCACTTGTTCAAGGTGGGAAGAACAGTACAGTTTTTAAACGAAAAATCACTTATTAACGTATCACCATGAACTTATACTGTCAGAAAAGATAGGACCCCATCCTTCTTGTGGGTTTTCTAACATTGCTTCATATTTGTTTCCTCATAAAGTGTTAACACTTGGAAATAAGTTTGCACTTAAATGAGAGAAACTGCATATGGAAACCTCATTCTGATTGGTGATACGTATTAGAAGTTGTTATATACCTAAGTGCTAAAAGAAATGTTTCCTTAAATTTTAAACTCTGGTTACTTTGAGCCCCCAGAGACTCAAGATGACATTGATATCAGGCAAGTACAAGTCTTCACATAGAGAGAGTTGATTGTTTCTGTTTATTTGGTTAAGTTTTGTTTGGAAAATCATAACATAGCCTCGTTTTAAATGTCTACTTTTCTATAAAGAGGAAAATTATATTAGTATTTCTATTCAGTGCATACTATGATTATGTTTATATATTTTAGAATTTACTAAGTGCTATTTTTAAATGAAAATATAAAATTACTAAAATTAAATATTTTAAAATATGAGTGTAGGAAAGACCTTTCTAAATATGATATAAAATTGAAAAATTATAAAAGAAAATATTAACAAATTTCAACTACATTAGAATAAATGATTTATATATGACCAAAAAAATCCCACCATAAATTATAATAAAAAATACTTAAAATATTTAAAATTCATATAGCTGATAGAGGCCTAATTTTTTACTAATTCCTAATATATTCCAGGATATTCGTTATAGTATGATTTGTAATAGGAAGTTTTGGGGAACACTAAATGTCCCTCAATTGTAGATAGGTAAAATAAATAATGGTATATCTACAAAATAAAAGACTTGGAACTATTAGGAAGAATGAAGCAGATATATGTGTCTATAAAATAGGGTTCCTAGCCCTGGTCAGTTTGGCTCAGCAGTTAGAGCATCAGCCTGCAGATCAAAGAGTCGCAGGGGTTTGATTCCCGCTCAAGGGCACGTACCTTGGCTGCAGATTAGATCGATCCCCAACCCCAACCTCGTGCAGGAGGCAGTCAATCGATATGTCCCTCTCACAGTGATGTTTCTCTCTCTTTCCCTCCCTCCCACTCTATCTAAAAATCAATAGAAAGTGAGAATTTTTTTAAAAAGAAAAAAACAAAATAGGGCTCCTAGTCTACTGCCCTACCACCCCGAATGCTCCAAATCTCGTCTAAAATAGGGCTCCTAGAGCAGTCTTCACACATAGCCAATATCCAATGTGTATTTGTTGTTGAATGACTGACTTTTTAAGTGACAAAAGCAACCTTTAACATTGTATAGAATGCTATTTGTATAAAAAGGAATATATACATATGTGCATGTACGCATAGAGCACAAGGGCGATATACCAAACACTGGCAAGTTAGCAGAAGATGTAGGCACAAAGACAGAAGGGTAGGAAATACTTTTGGTACCTTCTGAATTTTGTAACATGCATTTTTAACCTTTGAATAATTAATAATTAACATAAAATACTGTGTTTCCAGGGATGAAAGTGAACCTGCCCAGATAGAAGATTTAAGTGCTGTTAAACCTGACGGCTGGCTCGATGATGAGCCGATATATATTCCAGATCCCAGTGTTGAAAAACCCCAGGACTGGTAAGCATCCTTCATCTCCACAGGTCCATTTCATGTTTCACTTGCTTTTTTTTTTTTTTTTTTTACTAGTATATGTGACTTACAGGAGAGAATTGAGGTTATTATATTTGCTTTGTTCTAATATCCTAAGGAATGAAGACATGGATGGAGAATGGGAGACGCCTCGTATTTCTAATCCAGCATGTCAGATTGGGTGTGGTGAGTGGAAACCTCCCATGATAGATAACCCAAAATACAAGGGAGTGTGGAGACCTCCAATGATAGATAATCCTGATTACCAGGTACTAGCCACTTGTTCCAATTCCATTATAGAGTCAAAATGTTATGCTATTTATATTACATATATAGTTATTGATAATGTTATGTTAACTTTAGAAAATTAATTTGTAATAGTGTGCCTTGGCTATCTTAAGAAGGCAAAGTAGATAGACTCCAACTAATTTATATCTTTAAAGTAAATAATTCTTTAATTTTCTGGAGAAGTACATTTAAGAACTGGAGATCAGTCACTTCATACTGTATTTTTTCCTAATAGTTAATTGATGATCATTATGGAATAAAGTTCTATTTTAGAATTAAATGTAAGAAACAGGTTCTGATCAAGATGACTGCCTATGTTTATTTAATGTGCTGCTTACTTTTTGCTATTATTAAAATTTTGATTTTTGTTCCCCAATATGAGTCAGATAGTATAGTCAGGTACACTTTTGAGTGTACTTACCTTTTTGTAGTAGAAGTCTGTTATGTTATCCATTTAACCCTAAATTTTTATCTAATTATTCATTGACATTTTCTAACATGTATTATACATATGCAGTTACATATTCTAATTGCTCACTTTAGTTTTTCTTCATAGAATTTATCACAAAATAGTTATTTTGGAAATTTTTTTCTTTAATGTCTGTCTCCCTCATTTGACTTTACACTCCATAATACAAGAACCATGCCCATCACTGCACCCCTAGGTCTGGCACAGTGCCTGGATCAGAGTAGATATGCATGATGGCATAGTGAGTCAGTGAGTGATCGTGCTGTCGAATTGATTCAATTTGATTGCGTTTAATCATTTCAGATCTAATGGAACTTTGATGTTGGATAACTGTTTTGAGATTCAGCCACGATTGAATAATGATGCGTGTCATGGGTATATGTTAAAAGGAGTGGCTCCATTTTTGCCAAACAGCCATCTCTCTGATTTGGGCAATTTTAATATCATGTTACCTTAAATACTTATTTACTAAATGTAAAAAACTTGTCTAGCCCTGGCCGAGTAGCTCAGTTGGTTGGAGTATTGTCCCGTATACCAGAGGTCGCAGGTTTGATTACAGTCAGGGCACATGCCTGGTTGCTGGCTCCATCTCCAGCTGGGGTGTGCACAGGAGGCGACTGGTTGCTGTTTCTCTCACGTGCGTCCTCTCCTCCTTCCTCTCGCTCTCAAAATCAATGACAAAATTATCTTCAGGTGAGGATTGGGAAAACAGAAACTTTTCTAATAGTATCACTTGTGAAATTTAATTACTCAAGTTTCTGTATATGTTGGCTTTTCACTCTGCCCTTTTTTTTTTTTTTGCAGAGTTTGAAGTCAGTATTATTTATAGGAACATTATGTACAGAAAAAGAACAAGATTTCATTTCCAGTGAATTACTGATGAAATAATATCAAAGTTTTCTTTTTCTCCAATTAGTGTAGATTTCATTCAATAGCAACTGCTTCTTAAGTAGCATTTATTATGAAATTATTTTATTTGAAAATGTCTTCAAATTATTTTTCTTTCAGGGAATCTGGAGTCCTCGAAAAATTCCTAATCCAGATTATTTTGAAGATGAGCATCCATTTCTTCTGACTTCTTTCTCTGCTCTTGGTTTAGAGCTTTGGTCTATGACCTCTGATATCTTCTTCGATAATTTTATTATCTGCTCAGAAAAGGAAGTAGCAGATCGCTGGGCTGCAGATGGTTGGGGAATGAAAAGAATGATAGAAGATGCTAATGAGGTATGGTACTGACCATATAGTAAAAATAGGACTTGGTCCTGGGTATAGTTATGCAAATTACCCTTTAAAAGGTAAATAAATACGTAATAATTATTAAGTGCCATAGAAATGTACTTACATTTATATAGACAGAATATTTAGCTTTATTTTGTGATACAAACTCATTATAAACTATATAATGAACTATGTATGCATGTGTAAGTCTTCATTTCATTCATTGAATTATGCTAGCTATAAGGGGATTATTTGCTGTTTATAGAAATGAGACTACTTAATATATCTATTTCTAGTCTTTATCTACAAGTCTTTACAACCTTGTCAATACCAGGCCTAAGTGGTAGCAATAATTCTCAGGTTGATTTCATTAATAAGGCCTTTAAAAGTACAGAATGAGCTATCAGAGTTATATACTTCTAAATGAACCAGATAATACAGGGTGGGGCAAAAGTAGGGTTATAGTTGTTCATATGGAAAATAATATAATAATACATAATAATATAAGAATAAACTCTGCGTTTTGCGTACTCACAACTGTAAACCTACTTTTGCCACCCCTGTGTATATCCATAAAGGCTAATTGTATTCTGAAATTTAAATTTACCAAAAAAGAAAATTGTCATTATTTTTGCAGGTAAGTTAGCAGTTTCCACCTATGCAGTCACATATCTTCTACTACAAAGTCTCCATCAGCGATGCATGCTAATCATTAAAGGTTTAAACTTTACAAAGTATAAGATAGGAAAATGAATTATTTTTTAGCCTAACAAGTTTATACTCCTTAATATAAAATGCCTAGGTAAAATAAGTGTTTTGGGTAGGCTGTATTTCCTGATGGAGGCTGTAAATGAGTTTCGCTTTCACGCTTACTCCCTCTGTAGCCCGGTGTGTTGACACAGTTAATGGCAGCTGCTCAAGAGTACCCCTGGCTTTGGCTCATTTACCTCGTGACAGCAGGGCTTCCAATAGCATTAATTACTTCGTTTTGTTGGCCAAGAAAAGTAAAGGTAAATAAAATGAATTTCCTTCAACTTAAAAAAAAGAAAACCTCTTAGCGTTTAAGACTTCTATGAAACGAGGAAGTGGTTCTTAAAAGTAATAAACTAAATTTTGTATAATTTTTTATTGTGTATGATGTCAGTTATTGCAAAAAACTTTTTAAAATATAGTGCTTTGCGGCCCTGACCGGGTAGCTCAGTTGGTTAGAGCATCGTCCCGATGTGCCAAGGTTGGATGGGGGGTTCAATCCCTGGTCAGGGCACACACAAGAAGCAACCAATGAATGCATAAATAAGTGGAACAACAAATCGATGATTCTCTCTCTCTTGCTCGCTCATATAAATTTTTTTAAAAAAATAGTGCTTTGCTTTTAGTAAAAATAGCTTATGTTAAACTACCACAGAAAAAATATGAAGATGCAGAGTATAAAAAAACTGACATATGTAAACCGCAAACCAAGGGAGCGCTAGAGCAGGAAGTGAAGGAAGAGAAAGCAGCCCTGGAGAAACCAGTCGACTTGGAAGAGGAAAAAAAGCAAAGTGATGGTGAAATTCTTGAAAAAGGTAAGACAGGGATAGTGGTTTATAATGGGAACCCTGGGCAAAACTCAGAAAAACAGTAGGTTATCTGGTAAACACTAGCTCGTGTACTACTTACTTATTGTCAAATTTATACCATCTGAATCCCCAGGAATGTGTGACTGTGGCCAAGTGGAGTTATCGTCCCTCCTGGGTATTGTACCCTGAGCAGCCCTCACCCTATTCACAGTTTCTGTCTTCTAGGAAGAAAGATATTTAAATATTGTTCAGTTGCTTACAAGCCTAGCAACTACGAATCCCATATGCCACAGCTTTTTGCAAGGACTTTTCTTGACTCCGAGAATACACATGAGATGAGTGGTGTAGACCATGGCCTCTGTGCAACAGAAGGAGGTATAAGGCAGGTGCCTGCAGCAACAAAGTCAGCACCAAGTCTTCCGATAGCTGCTGTTTATCAGGGAGTTTATATCAAATAATGTCATCGCCTGAACGGATTGCTGAATCATATGCCCCCTTCCCACCCTATACTAAACCCCTGAAGATGTTAGATTTAAGAACTGAGGCTTTTTGGTGGCTCTCCATTGAGACTTCCTCACGCACATCTAGGCAGATGTAAAACTATTGATGTTTGCCTGTGTCCCAAGCCCAAACCAGATTGAGCCCTTGACAACTTAAATGATGTCTTGAGCACTATTTTTTAACTAAATTAGTTGATGAAACAGTTGATTTAAAAACCATAATTTAAAAACACACACACACATATAAACACACACAGATATTTGCTTTTCATATTATATACATACTAAATGCTTAAGAATGTCCCTTTCCTCAAATATAATTTATTTATAAAATGTAGTCATGAGTATTTGTTTATCTTTATTGTTGAAAATATTACAGATGTCCCCCCTTTTTTCCTCCATTGACCCCTCTACTCCATCCCGCCACACCCCCTGACCTTCATGAGTATTTGTAATTAATTTTTTAAAAATTTCTAATGGAAGATATTGCTTTTAAACATTAGAATTTAAATAAACTCCCCTTACTGTATTTAATACTTTTTAGTAGCAAAATCCTATTCATCGAGTCTTTGCCTTTAATAAAACCTGTATTCTAGAAGAAGAAGGTGAACCTGAGGAAAAGAGTGAAGAAGAAATTGAAATCATAGAAGGACGAGAAGAAGGAAATAAATCAAATAAGTCTGGATCAGAGGATGAGGTGAGCAACTAGCTCAGAAAATAAACCAGTTTCTATGTATGATCATTAGCCAAAAAATGGTTTCAATAAAAGGAGCAATCTTGTTTGTGAAGGATTTTTTGCCATATTTCTCTCAGCTTTCATAAGCGCCTCCATATTGTTATATAAATGTGTGCAAAAGAAGGCAAGAAAATACTATAATTTATATTAATACCTAATGAAATAGTATAAAATAAGCCTGTGGTTTACAAAATATAAAGACAGAGCTGCACCTATAAAAAATTATGACTTTATTATTTTTTTGATAGAATTTGACTATTTTTTTTAAAGCACATTCCTCCCCCAGTTAATGTGTTAGTAAGCACACCTTTTAATGCATAACTTCATAGTCATATTTTTCTGTATCTAGCAAATGTGTTCACAAGGAAATTCTCGATTCTACACGTGCTTAAAAAAAGAATTGTTTGTGAATTCTCCCTTGAAAGTTGGTTAAAAAAAGAAACGAGTAAGATAGTTTTTAAAATGCATTTTTAACAGAGGGCTTCATAAGATGATTGCCATTTCCTTGTGAACACATTTGCTAGATACAGAAAAAAATTATGACTTTAGCCCTGGCAGGTTTGGCTCAGCCATTAGAGCGTCAGCCCGCGGACCAATGAGTCACAGGTTCGATTCCAGTCAAGGGCACGTACCTCAGTTGCGGTTCAATCCCCGGCCCTGGTTGGGAGGCAACCAATCGATATGTCTCTCTCACGTTAATATCTCTCTCTCTCTCTCTCTCTCTCTCTCTCTCTCTCTCTCTCTCTTTCTCCCTCTCCCTCCCTCCCTCTCCCTTTCCCTCCCTCCCTCCCTCTCCCCCTCTCCCTCCCTCCCTCCCTCTCCCCCTCTCCCTCTCCCTCCTTCCCTCACTCCCACTCTATCTGAGGATAAATGGAAGAATATCTTTGAGTGAGGATTAAAGAAAAAAAAATTATGACTTTATCATTAAAGTATTCTGTTGAAATTTATAATAAATAGACCATTTGAATACTTAAAAGGTAATTGTGTTCACTACAAAAAAATTTTCTTAACAGTCATTGTATAAACATTCTCATTGACTCAATAATTTACATCCCACATTTGGAAATATTTCACTCATTAGGTAGTTGGGTACTATCTGCCTAACCTGGTGTGTTTTTTTTGTTTTTTCTTCATTGATTTTAGAGAGAGAGAAAGGGAGAGGGAGGGAGAGAGATAGAAACATCAATGAGAGAAAACATCGATTGGCCGCCTCCTGCACGCCCCCCACTGGGGATTTGGCCCACAACCCGGGCATGTGCCCTGACTGGGAATTGAACCGGTGACCTCTTGGTGCATGGATCAATGCTCAACCACTGAGCCACACCAGCCAGGCTGACCTGGTGTTTTTTTCTCAAACCTTTAGTAAACTGGTTTTCCCATTAACTTGATAGGTCTGCCCCTTCTTATATCCTGATGTGGAACTTTCCACAGTGCCTTGTTTTAGTCAGCTATTATGGAATCAGAAACCATCCAGAGTATAATTCAGAACCAGAGCTTTCTTTTTCTCTCCAGCATGTACCAAAAGCCTGTTTTCTCTACTTCTCCAGCCCGTGTCACCACTCTCATTACTGAGTGGGTGTTAGATAGGGTGAGGGTACAATTCTGTCTGTTGCATATGTTGAAATAAACTTTCTATTTTATCTATTTGAAGAAATCTCCCAAATGAACTTGTTTTATTGTTATTGCTTGTTTTCTAAAGCTTATTCAGCACATTTACCTGATTATTGGTCTTAACTGCCCTGGGAGGTTTAAGGGAGTTTGGGGGATCATTATCTAGAATGAAGAGCCATATTTAGAGGGAGCTGGGTGAAGAGAATTTCTTCCAGGACGGAGTTTTAAACAGCCATTGTTTCAGCTGTCATTCTTTAAATAATCATACTTGCAGCCATTCACTTGACTATATAGTCTAGATACATTTTGCTTCACAAAATATTTTGTGTACATTTAAAATGATCTTAATTCGATCTTCCAGTATTTAGTCTTCTTACTTACATTTGTTAGTGAGCTAAAATAAGCCAATTTTTGTATAGTATAACCTGAGAAATAATTATAACTCTTTTGTATAATGTCTAACTCCATTATTTTATATTGTTACATAAGTTTACTTTATGTGTAAATACTTAACTCTAGAACAGT
The DNA here is from genome assembly GCA_030848825.1 of Tadarida brasiliensis. Classification (NCBI taxonomy): domain Eukaryota; kingdom Metazoa; phylum Chordata; class Mammalia; order Chiroptera; family Molossidae; genus Tadarida; species Tadarida brasiliensis. The sequence goes on along the minus strand of CM061259.1, from coordinate 14,957,325 downwards.
GGTTCTCAACCTTCCTAATGCCGACCCTTTAACACAGTTCCTCGTTTTGTGTGTGGGTGTATCTGCCTGTGGGCGGACCCGCCTGGAGACGGATAGAGGAGCGGTGTCTCAGTTCCTAAGACCATCGGAAATATGTGTTTTCCGATGGTCTTAGGCGACCCCTGTGAAAGGGTCGTTCAACCCCCAAAGGGGTTGCGACCCACAGGTTGAGAACCGCTGCTCTAGAAGAATAAGAATTAAAGGAAAGGAAAAACCCAAACCATAAATTTGATGTTTCCCTTTCCTCTCCTAGTTTTTCTCAAAGTACCATATGCCAGAAATTCTGAAAAAGCCTCTGTAAAACCACCTCAACAATTCATTACTTACAAAAATACTGTGATGAATAGTTAGTGCTTAAAATCCGGCAATGAAAATGTCATATAACCTTTAATTAATTATGACACTGAGATTAAGTTCTGAATCAGAGAAAAAAACCACGATCAAGTTGTTAGCAGTATTCTTTGTCAGATGCATATTTGATAAGCAGAGTTATTCTAAAAATGTAATCATGCCAAAAGGTGAACAAATTAAAACATCAGTTTATATACACACTTGATCAACTGCCTGAAGTAAAGGAGCATTTATAAGATAGCATTTGATTGTTAGAACATGGATTTCAGAGGATAAGAAATATACTATTTACTACTATCTACTAGTTTACACAATGTATGAAAATGAACATTTTCCTCTTTCTTTTTTCTAGATGAAAGAAGCAGATGAGAGCACAGGATCTGGAGATGGGCCCGTCAAGTCAGTACGCAAAAGAAGAGTACGGAAGGAGTAACCGTATTTGGGTCTTTTTCATTCCTGGGAGAAATGTGGCATTCTAAATCGGTGTGCTGGAACTGAACTTGAATCAGTCTGCACATCCTGTTTCTAATATCTAGTAATGTTATTCCTAATTTCAGACATCCACTGTAGTCTTTTCAGGGGAAAAAATACTTTGAAGTTACCTGGTCTTTGAATTCAGAATAAAAGAAATGTGGCACGTTACATATCAGATTTAAGAGATTAATATCCTTAGAAGTTACACAGTTTTAATAGTTTGGAGAAAGTTTTGGTTTGTACAGAGCAAAATAATATGCAGCAGCTTCCATGCTATTGGAAAAATCAGTTATTGGAATTTCCTCTTAAACGGCTATACTACAATATAACTGGTAGTTCTACAACAATGAGAGTGTGTTCTATTGTACAGAGCTAAATGCAATAAAGTTTCTGTATGGTTGTTTAATTCTGTCAACAATTGAAAGTGTTGTGTGTGACCCATTTACCTAGTTTGTGTCAAATTATAGTTAAGGTCCATTCACTTAAATTACAGATTCCTTTAAAGAGGTGCTTTGTTGGCAGACAGGTCAACAAAACAGAGATGTCTAAGTGTCATTCACAGAATCACTGGTCAGTAGTGCAGCACATTTTACATTTGAATACAAAGATAATAGGTTCATCAAAACATTTTTTCAATGTTTTATAGTTGTTCTATGCCAGAATGGTTTACCCTAGTAATGCTTATGTGTACACTGCTCTTGAAAATATAATTTAACTATATTCTTCTTTAATATATATCCTCTTTAATAGTTAAGTTATAATTAGGAGGCTTTAAATTATTTTTCTGATCATTAAGAAATTCTAATGGCTAATAGATATGCTTTATATTTTTGTCTTGCTTTTTTTCCTTCAAATTCAAATTTACTTTGTCTATTATCTTATCTAGCTTCAAAGCTGCCTCTAAGGTTGATAACAGCAACTATTATTAATACTCCCCCTTTTAAACTACAGTAGTTACCAGAAGTCACAGAACAATATTATAATGGAGCTGTGCTGTTCCACTGAAAATATTTTAAGAAGTTTTTATGTTTGGGTTACATCCTTCAGAAGGTGATCTAAATCTCTGAGACCACAAAACTACTATAATACTATCTAGAGAACTTTATACCAGTTGGGTACCATTTTGGATTCCTTCATGGACATACACACCCCATTTTTGGGCGAGCACCAATTAAGTTCCCATACAACCCCTCCCCAATAGTACATTTAGAGTGTGTGTATAAAGAAAACGAGTCTCCAGCTTCTCCTTTTACTAAGGAAGCCAAACGTAGGCTACTTATTTCAGAGAGTGAACTGAAAATGCAAACAAGTTCCTTATTCCATTGCTGTGTTCTGAACTTGCATAAATTGGTGGTGGTGATCTTAATACATACTTAACCATACTTTGTATTTATTTACTACTCACTGAACACATCTTGCAAGGACCCCCTTTCTTGCTTTGTATTTGGAATGTCCAAATGAACTAGATATACTGAATGATTCTAGATGAGAATGTTTCTGGCAGTAAACTACTTCAGGAGATAAATCCTTTATTATGGAAACCTTCTTGTCTGACAGGTATCTTGTATGTAAACAATTTTTTCTAAAGATTTATTAAAGCTCTTTTTACTTCCTTGGTTGCAGATTTGTTTTAACTTTAACATTTGGTTAAACTCCAAGAGCTTGCAGTAGTAAAATTTGAGCAACCAGTTTTGCCAACTCACTGCTACTTATGTGGATGTGCCCTCTGAGGATGTACCGTGGCTGATAGGTTTCACTAAAACTTAAACTCTTATAAGTATGTGTACTAGATCCATGCAGTAGACAGACATAGTCTTCCTCAATCACAAGATGGTTTTTTCCTTTTTCCACCCTAATCTGACTTTTAAGTGACTTACATTATGTCATTTTCTCTAACAAAGGAAAAAATTGTATTTTGCTTTTATTTTGGCCTTTTAAGAGACTTTTTAACTTGACCAGACTAAAGTAGCTTCCTTTCTCTTGAATTTTTTAAAAAGATAGCCTTGCTTCCATTGATTATGTCTCTAGGAAGACATGTTAGTAGAATTGAATTGGTAGCCTTTCTGAACACTTTGCATCTGTGCCCCATGTACTTCTTCTGCACATTAGAATGGTGACAATTAGTGTGACTTGGAAGTCATGGTTAAGAATACCAGAGTCTCTATCTTCAAGTTTCTGCTAGCTTGCAGCACTCACCTCGCAACCATTATCTGGGAGAGAAGTTTCTATATAATTTTATATTATTTATCACTCTATCACATACCATGTTATGGGAGATTAGCCTAACCTAAAAAATACAACCACCTTTCCTCTGGACATCTTGGATCCTTGAGTTCCTTGCTTTTATTTTTAAAATTAATGTATAATATCCTATAACATTTTCTTAATAAAATTATTATTCCCCTAAACATCCAGTAACTGGTACTTAAGGATGATATGCTACTTAACCTGTGGCTTTGAACAACCCTGGAGATACCACTACGCCACCCAGTTACTTAGGCAACTATATCGAAACACACACACTCTCTGAAACAGCTTTTTATTAAACAGCAAAGCAAAATTACAACACAATTTCAAACGTTTGTAAATTAGGTCACAAAAGGGATGCAAAATGTTTTGCAGTATGATTATATATTCATACAGCTAAAGTCATTCATCGAATCATACACCACTACAAACATAAGATTATTCCATGATTAAAAGTAGTCCAAATCTAATAACTCTAATCTATATTAATGAATCTTTTCCTATTTAACATTTTAACGTTACGTCTGATATTAATTTCCTTAGCAAATGGAATCTACAAACTAAATTTTAAAAATTGTTAAAGAATGACAAACTCTGCATACCAAGTAGTTGGACTTACAGAAAACTCTGTGAGAAGTAGTGAGATAAAATACTGAGAACATTATCAATTAGTATACATGTAAAACTCTCTCATTTTATTCATGATTCTGATACTAATACACTCAGAGGATTTTGAAAAAATTGATCTGCTGGATACTATAAATATACTTTGAGACCAAACGCTTTGTAGCTATCTAGATGTGGTTCACATAAGGTTAGTTAAACTTAATCCACTTTCATATACATTCCCCAACAGATCTAATCTGTGCCAGAGATAGCACAAATCTGGAGTAAAAACATCTGGAGTTGGTTACTACTATTTACCGAGTACTTTTCCCATCCTGTTTCTATTTTTCCTCAAAATTTTCTATTTTGAACATACAACTAGAACTCATCTTTTCAGATACCAAGTTATTTTGTGTAAAAGGAAGTATTCAACAACACGTTTTCCCAATTTGACAATTCAGCTTCAAGGGGAAAAAAAGTCTCCATTTTTATAGCCTCTGTTTTCAATTGATTAAAGAGAAACCAACAATCCTGTCTAAACCCCAGTGGTAAATATAGTCATGCACTGCTTAATGACAGGGATACATTCTGAGAAAAGCATCGTTAGGGAATTTTATTGTGCAAACATCACGGAGTGCACTTACACAAACCTCGATGGTACAGCCCACTACACACCTAGGCTACATAGCATACCACCTGTCATATCTTCAGTCTGTCACTGACTGAAACATCATTATGTGGGCGCATGGTTGTATAACAAGCCCTAACTTCTGGTTAAGTTTCACCAATAGAGTTCAGGTTACTCTCATACATGAATAACTACTAAAGTTGCTCTTACAAACATGAAACCAAGTTTTCCTTCAGGGAAGGGAAATGAGGAGGAAGGAGCATATGGAGAAGAGGCACAAGATGGTAGACAGGGTACATAAAGCTGTGCATTCAGTACATGATTTTGGTCACTTTTTTCACAACATGGTGGTTATTTTCTTGTATCTCCTACTATATAATAAAAGACAGTACTAAACCTATAAATCAAAGCAAATTTGATAAAACATTCATTATCAAGTTTCATAAATATATGCATTTCTAATTATAAAGTCTCTACAATACATTTTCACGTTTTCATAGGCTAACAATACACAAACTCATGGAAGTCTCTGTTATGCTCTTAATTTTGCCTAGATCTGACATTATCTTCATAAATATTCAATGAAGCCACAAACAAAAGTACTATAACTTCTGTAATCTATCCAAGTTTTAAAGAGAAAAAAAAAAGAGCAGCAGCAATTCCATAAGACAGGATATCAATCCCTTACTTTCTTTTGCTTTTTGTGTCAGTTGTTTGAAAAACACTGGAAGCTGACATGAGGTTTTCTATATACTGTCCAAGAACTTGGTTTTCTGATTTTAGCTTCAGATTTTCTTCTTTAACTGCATCTACTCTTGCAGAGAGATCTATATTAAAAATAAAAAAGCCCATTATCAGTAACATGATGGCAGTAATTCCATATTATAAAATGCTTGATTCATTCTTAAGATAACACAATTCTTACATTTTCTATTTTTAAATTCAGGTTACTTTAGAAGTTAAGGGGTATACAAAGTAAACTGAGTACAAATAGCCAAAATTCCTAAAATGAGATTTCACAGTAGACTAAATGTTATTCTTTGTAAAGAGCATTTATGTTGACTAATTCTTAACATGTTTATTTTTTTAAAAACTATGGACTTTGTTTTTTAAATGTGAATTTGGTTCATGTCTTACCAACATAAAACCATAATGTCTTCACTAGAAATGTTTAAGAAAATGGGGTAGGTGGACACAACTGAATTCATATACTGGATATAGAAAGCCGGTTTCCAAGCAATTGAACATTTTGTATTTTTACATTAGCAAGAAATTCAAAAGATGCAGTTCTTGATGATCAAATAAAACCCCCTCCATTCATTCATTTATCAATTAAGTATTGGGTGCCCTCTAGAGCCAGGCAATCACTGTTCTAGAGGCAACAGTAACAAAAAAGAAAGATCCCTGCCCTCACAGAGCTTACATTCTAACGTGCATTTAGGATGCTCTAAGTGGGGGTCAGAAGAAAAAACAAGAAGGGTAAGGGTCATAGAAAGCAAAAGGGAAGTTGCCCTTTTATACAGTATAGTCAGAGACAGCCATTTTGATCAAGGAAATTTGACCGGAAACCTAAAGTGGGGGAATGAGCCTAAATAACTATGAGGAAAAGCAGAGGGAACAGCAACTGCTAAGACCCTGAGTAGAAGCATACTGAAAAACAGCAGGGGCGGGGTGGGGCAGAGTGTCTGAGATAGAATGTGAATGTATGAGGTCTTGTGTGTGACATGGCTCTGAAAGGTAAAAGGGAAGTAACAGACTAGAGTCATTTGGCTTTTATTAACATGATCTGCTATTCTGGTGTTTAAAAACAAAAACCCCTCAACCTCTTAATTTCATTAAAAATCAAAAGATGTTTCAGTGTTAGTATTAATTTTATGCAAGGCATTTAGAAAATGAAAAAACTCAGATCAATTCCCCTTTAATCTTTGAGGCTAATAACCTGCTTTTAATACAAGTGGACTTAGCAACACAACGTAGAGGCTTTATTAAAAGGGGCTCTCATGTACTAAGTAGGATTCTGTTAGACCTTAAAGAGGGAAGCTTAAGGACACTATATGACTTCCTTACTGAAGCATATCTACTCTTTAAAATCACCAGCCAGGCAGGAGGGGGGTAGGACACTATTGAAATGGACTTGAAATCTATAATTTTTAAAACTGTGCACACTAACAAAATTTAGCAACACAAAGGCTTACAATTTCAATTAATTGATGTTATTCAAGAAAACTACAAAATGCAAGCTAACCTTCAAGTGTGTGTTGGAGTTCCAACACTTGATTAATAAGTCGTGTTTTTTCCTCCAGTTCCACCTGATTTTCAGCATCAACTGCTGTAATAAAAAGGTTCAAATTTACTATTAACATTATGTACCATTTGTGTAGTGTAGCACTTAAGGATCTGCAAAATGTTTATATTTATTGTCTAACTTGACTTATACAAGAGCCCTGTCAAGTAAAAAGTTCTTTCCCCACATTGCAGATAAGGACACCAAGGTAAAGATAAAGTATTTTGCCAACATTTCAGTTAAACAACAGAAGCTGCTTAAATCCTTTCCAGAACTAGAAGGGATATAAATAAGTAAATTAGCCAAATCAGAAACTCTAAATATTTTTTCTGTTCTTTTCATTACTTAATAAAGCAAAAGCATCCACAAAAACAGGAACATACAAAAGGAAAATAAATAATATACCATCCATGTCAGCATTCATCATCTTGGGTAACAAACTTTTGGACCTTGGATACAAAATCCTTGGTAACTGGTCTGCAATGAGAAAAAGAAACATAGACACATAGAGAAATAAAATATAAGCTTTTTTCAAAATAATGTGACCCAGTAGGACCCTTTCACATGCTTTACTGTTTCCAAGAACAAACAAAAACACCTAATGGTAAGTAAGCAAAGGATATGTACAAAGTGTTTACAAAGAGAAGTAAACAAGAGACAATGCTGAGTTTTTTGGTTATCAAAGAAATACATAATAAAATACAACTGTACATTTATTAAATTATTTTAAAAGGTAATGATCAGCCCTGGCTGGTGTGGCTCTGTGGTTAGAGTGTTGTTCCATGCACTGAAGGGTCGAGGGTTCAATTCCCAGTCAGGGCACATACCAAGGTTTCAGGTTCAATCCCATTGGGGCTTGTACAGGAGGCAACAAATCAATGTTTCTCTCTCTCTCTCCCCCCTGATCATTTCCTCCTCTTGAGAATCAGTGTGTGTGTGTGTGGGGGGGGGGGGTAGATAACGATCAATGCTAGCAGTTATGGAAAAACTATTAAAATAATGGCATTGTGCATTAATATACTAAATGTTTCACATATATTATTCATCAAATCAACATAAGGACACTAATTTACAGATGTGGACACTATCTCAGAAAGGCTATGTATCTTGCCTTAGATTTCTTTTTTTTTTTTAATTTGTTTTTTTTATCCTCACCCAAGGACATTTTTGCATTTATTCTGAGATAGAGCAGGAGGGAGAGAGGGAGGGAGAGAGAGAGAACCATGATGTGAGAGATGAGTGGTTGCCACCCACACAACCCCAACCAGGTGGGGGACAAACTGCAACCGAGGTATGTGCCCTTAGCGGAAACCGAACCCGGGACTCTCTGGTCCGGGGGCCGACGCTCTAACCGCTGAGCCAAACTGGCCAGGGCTTGCCTTAGATTTCTGAGCCAATGTCTGTACCAATTATTTGAACCTAGGTCTAACTATAAAGCCCCCTTGTCCATTATGCAATGGAAGAAACTTTAATATGGCCCTAATCTAAATTTGTCAAACATTTTGGAACTCTGATGCTAAATTCCTTTGATATTGCTACTAATTAAGCAAGTATAGATACATTTCATTCCCTTCAAGCTGCACTAACTGTCAACATGGTTTGTTTGTTCAGGTCCGCTCAAGTTCTGACTTGTTCTGGTTACATAAATCCACAAATTAAGGATTTTTTTGGCCAAACGAGGATCTCAGCGGGAGCTAGATCCCCAGAAAACGGCTATCTATATGGAGCTTAATGAGTACAGGCACTGAACATAGAGAGCTGTGGATCCTCAGGTGCAGATACAGTGTTGGGACCAAGGCACAGCGTGTCCTTAACATCGTTACGTCATACTACTGGAATCGATACATTGTACAACAAAAGCCCTGCCTTTCAAGAATGTATCCTTTCTCGGTACCAATCATAACCACCCCCTACCCCCACCCCCACAAAAAACTTGTTCAGAAGGACCCTTGAGAGAAGCCCATGAAGAAACTAACCCGGGAGCTGCTTTCAACGCCTGGAAGGATGTCGCCAGCCCTCACCGTACCGCTCACTTGCCCCCTCCCCGCCTCGGCCTCTTCTCCCCCGACCCCCAGGCTCGGCAGAGCAGCCACGGCCAAGTCCAGGTGTGCCAGGTCCCCTCGCAACCAAACGCCGCTCGCGCAGCCCCATTTCAGGGCGGGGATGCTGGACAGCGGCCTTCGACTCAGGAACGGCGGGGAGAAGGCGCAGGATGTCCGCGTCAGGGAGCACGGGCGCCCGCCCCTAAAGGAACCTCTGGGCCCAGTAATATGAAGAAAAAGAGGCTGCGCAGGAGTTCCACAGGGAGCAGGTCTCAGCTGCCCAGCACACGCCCAGGCCCGAGGCCGATCCTCCCGGGCCCCCGGTGCGCCGAGCCAAGCCCAGCCCGCCCCGCCCTCTGGGCCCTCGGCGGGACCGAGGCCGCACTCCAGTCACCAGAGCCAGGCCCTCTGCTGCCCAGGACTGCTCTCACCTGCTGTTTGAGGCGCCGGGAGGGGCAAGTATCTGGAGGATGCTTCAGGCCGGGACACTTGGAGCAACTGGCATCGGCAGCTCCTCCCTCTCCACCCACAGAGCGTGCGCCGAGCCGGGAGTCCCGCCCCGTCCCGCCAATCCCCACTCAAGAAGGCACGCCTGCGCATTAGCTGTCCGGCGCCCCAATCGTCTTCTCTCCAAGCTCCGGGATCCACCTTTTGCCATAACAAAAGGTCGTTGGCATCCAATCAGGATTGAGGTAGTTGTGGGCGGGTCCTGGAAAAGCAACAGCCAATGACAGCACAGAAGAGAAGTTGAGCGTGAGAAAGCGGATCCAAGCGCAGCGTGGCTTCAGTGTGCGGGAGCCTGAAAATTGAGGTCGCGTATCCAGTATGGAAAATTCTGACAGCTGTCAGGAAGGAGGTTGGTAAAAAGAAACGCCAGACAAGAGAGAAATTCAAATGTAAGAAAGGAGCATTTGTGGACATAACAGATAAAGCAAGCCAATGTAATTCTGTGGTTCCTTAATTCTAAAAGCAGACTTTTCCATATTTTTTAAATTCCCAAGTCGGGAAGCTCCTAAGTGTATCTCTAGTAGATTGTTCCTTTCCGCAACACCTCCAAATACATAGTGCACCTGACCATTTAATAATATTTTAGAGTTGAGAAAATACCTTAATAGTACTTTGGTATTTAGCGCTTTCTCTCACCGCATTCCATGTTGAACCTCACAGCAACCCACAGAAAGAAACTGACGCTTAAGAGTAAACAGATGTCTTGCCCAAGGTCATACACGCAGTGTGAAATGTTATGTGCCAGGCTTTGGGGTGTAATGTAATCTGGTTTGATGCCATTGACATAAAGCAGATCCTGTTTGTTTTCAATATTTGTTGAGTACACAGTAGCAACATTCTCTTGAGTTATAGGGGTAAGCCTTATGACTGCCTGTTTCTTGGCTTTTTACTTCAGGTACAGATTGCTGAGGTATGGCCTTAATCCTTTTAAGGACTATATAAAAATGTATATTAAGAAAGTGTACATTTCCTTAGTGCTAAATATATTCACATTGTTCTTCAACCAATTACATGAATTCTTTTTCATTTTGCAAAACTGAAACTCCATACCCATTAAACAACAATTCCCCATTTAGCGCTCCCCCAGCACCTGGCAACCACTATACTTTCTGTCTCTATAAATATGACTATTTAGGTACCTTATGTAAGTGGAATCATACAGTATGTATCTTTTTGTGACTCACTTATTTCACTTAGTATAATATGTTGTAGCATGTGTGAGAATTTCCTTCCTTTTTAAGCCTGAATAATGTTCCACTGTATGCATGTATTTTGTTTATCCATTCATCCGTCAGTGCACACTTGGGTTGCTTCCACCTTTTAACTATTGTAAATGCTGCTATAAACATAGTGTGTGCAAATATCTCTTTGAGAGCCTGCCTTCAATTCTTTTGGGTATATATCCAGAAGTGTAATTACTGGATAATGTGGTAATTATTTTAAAAGCAACTTTTAAAAATGTGGTATTGACACAAGAGTAGACAAAGGGGGAAATTAAGAGAGTACTATGCCTGTAAATTGGTATACAGTAAAGGTGTCTGATAAGGAATACATGTTGTGAGGTTGTGGGAAAAGCCTTTTCATTACTGTTGGAAGTGTAAATGGTACAATAACTTTGTCAATTGGCTTTGGAAAAGAAAAATTATGGTGGTTCTAGTTAAATTGGCTATTCATATGAAAATATGAAATTAGATCCTGATTTCACACCACAAATAAGACTAGATTCCAAGTGAAGTAAATGTAAAATGTGAAAAACAAAACTAAACTTTTAGAAAACAGATGTCTTTATGACATCATCATAGGGAAAAATTTGATAAGCCAGCCAAAACAGCATCATTCATTAAGGAAAATATTTTAAATTTTGATTGTTTTATAAACAGAAGAGCTAAAAGTTTTAAACCCCAAAGAAGACATTTTTTTGTTTGTTAATTCTCACCTGAGGCTATTTTTCCATTGATTTTTAGATACAGTGGAAAGGAGGAAGGGGGAGAAAGAGAGAGAGAGGGAGAAACATCAATTGGTTGCCCCCCTGCACAACCCCAGTCGGGATCGAACCTGCAAACCCAGGTCGTTGCCCTTGACTGGGAATGGAACCCAAGACCCTTCGGTCGTCGGGCGACACTCTAACCGCTGAGCCAAACCGGCCAGAGCCTGAGAAGATATTTTTAATCAAGTTAAAAACAAACTACAGGCTGGAAGATTACAGTAAAGCTCTGAAAATATAAAGAAAACTGACAGTTTGAGATAAAAAGATATATATTCAAATAACTAAATATGCAACTGAAAGAAGAGTAAAACTGAATGACCAGAAAGATTTTTATTAATGTTTACCTTTATGAGCAATCATGGAAAACAAGATAAAAGGGTCAGTTCATTAAGAAGATGCAAAATCCTAATAGTGCTATAAAATAACACTGAAGCAAAAACGGATAGAACTGAAATAAAAAGCTAACCCACAAATGTAGTTGGAGAGTTCATTCCCCTCTCTGTAATTTGAAAATAAGCATACGGAAAATCAGTAAGGATATAGAACCCAGGTCCCAAACTTGGCTGCACATTAGAATCACCAGGGAATCTCTTAATTTCAAAGAACAAGCTACACCCCAACAGGGCAAAAGCCAATAACATCGAAAAACTATGAAACAAACAAAATTATTGAAAACAAAAAGTGGATTTTTTTAAAGGAACAATAAAATTAAAAGTTCTGAGTAGACTATCTTTGTAAAAAAAGAATTTATGAGAACATCATAAATTACAGACAGCAAGAATGAAAAAGAGGACATCACTCTAGATCCTATAGACATTAAAAGGCTAATAAGCGAATATTATAAACAACCTTATACCAATAAATTTCATAATTTAGATGAAATGGACAAATCCCTTAAAAAAAATACAAAAGCTCCCTCAAGAATAGATGATATGAATAGCTCTATATCTATAAAATGTCATTACTAGGTTAACCTTCCCACAAAGAATACTCCAGATCCCAATGAATTCACTGGAAATTTCTTCCAAATATTTTGAAGAATTATATCAATTCTATACAAACTCTTCCAGAAAATAAAATAGGAAAGAACACTTTCCAACTCATTTTACGAGAACAGCATTATCCTAATGCAAAAACTAGAAGAAGACATTAAAAAAAATAAAATTGAACATAGACACAAAAATCCTTAACAAATTATTAGGATACAATTATTAGGATACAATACAAGACAGAAAGCCTGGACAGTGGTGGTTCTGGCCCCATGAGTCTCACTTCTCTCAATGATTACAGTCTAAAACTGATTCTAAAATTCATATAGGAAAACAAACACTCTAGAATAGCCCAGACAATTTTGTAAAAGAACCACAAAATTAGAGGACTTATACTGCCTTATTTCAAGCCTTATTATAGAGCTAAATCAATAAAATAAATGGGGTATTGGTAAAAAGATAGACACACAGAAAAATGAAACAATAGAATCTAGGAATAAACCCACACATAATGTAATCAACTTATTTTCACAATGGCATCAAGGTAATTCCATGAGAAAGGATTTTTTCCCCAACAAATGGTGCTGGAACAACTGGTTATCAGCATGGAGAAAAAAATGAACCTTAACACCTACCTTAGAGCATATACAAAAATATTAATTCAAAATCATAGACTGAAACATAAAAGCTAAAACTATAAATCTTCCAGAATAAGATAGAGAAGAAAACCTTTGTCCCCTTAGTATTGGAAAAATTTGACAAAGTTCCTCCCCCCCCAAAAAAACCCAATAACTATAACAGAAAAAAACTGATTAATTAAACTTTATAAAAATTTCTGCTCTTTGAAAGAAACCATTGAGAAAATGAAAAGATAATCTATACACCATCCAATAAAGGACTTGAATTAAGAATATCTAAGAACTTTTTCAATCAGTAATAAAAAAAAAATCACAGTAAAATTGCAGAATAATAGTCACCAATAAAAAAGGAACAGACTGTTGATATGAATTTGAATTATATTATGCTGAGTGAAAATAGCCAGACAGAAAATGTACAGACTGCATGATTTTATTAATATAAAGTTCTAGAGCAAACAGAAGACTTACCTATTGTGATTGAAGTCAGATCAGTGTTGCCTGGGGTGGAAGATGAGGGCTGATCGTGAAGGGATGTGGGGGAACTTTCTGGTGTAATGGAAATGTTCTATAATATCTTGATTGAAGTGGTAGTTACACAGTGTATACAATTGTCAAAATTCATCTCCTGTAACTTAAAATGTGTGTATTTGATTATGTATTATATTTCTTCAATAAAACTGGTGTTTTTAAATGAGAGAAGACTATCCAGGATTTCTTTAGGGTTTGATGTATGCTAGGCACATTACATGTGTTATTTTACTCAGTCCTCAAACAAGCCAATGATCTAGGTATTATCAATCCCATTTTACAGGTGAGAGAATCAAGGTTCAAAGAGTGTCTTGTCCGATATCATATAGCTAGTGATAGGCTGAACTGAAACCTATCTTTTTATCTGTAAAATGAGTATCATAATACCTACTTTATTGAATTGTTATTAGGATTGTTAAAATTAAGTAAAAATAAAGCACTGCAAAGACTTTCCAAATTGAAATGACTTTGGAACCACAGCCCAAAGAAGGTGGGTTGGAATTTACAGCCTCAACCTAACCAACTCAAGTTTCTAATAAAACAAAAATATCAACATTCTTCTTAGGACTGAAACAAGACCCAGGAGCTCATAGTGTAATAGTCAAAATATCCAGGGTCCAATCCACAGTTATTCAGTTTATGAAGAATGATGAAAATCTCAATTCACATGAAAATAACAACAGATACCAACACTAAAATGGCATAAATGTTGAAATTATCTGGAAAGTATTTTAAGTAGCTATTAAAAAATACTTGAACAAGTAATCACGAAAAGTCCTGAAACAGAAGTTATCATTGAAAGTATAAGCAACATAATAGAGGCTATAGATAAGAACCACATGGAAATTTTATACTTGAAAAACAAAATAATTGAAATTAAAAACTGTCCTCAAAGACTCAGTGGCAGGATGGAGATGGAAGTAGGAAGAGTGACCTTGAGGATGCCTCAGTAGAACTCATCCAATCTGAACGAGAGAGAGAAAAATAATTGGGAAAAACACCCCAAACCTCAGGAATGAGAGACCACAAAAAAAGATCTAGCATTTATGTCATCAGAGTCCCAGGAAGAAAGGGAAGCATATGGCACTGAAATACAAGGGTGGGGAAAACAGGTTTACAGTTGTGAGTACGTGAAACATTTTATTCTTTTGAGTTAATAAAGCTATTATAATAATCATAACCTGCATGTCTTTTTCCATATGAAAAATTCTAAATGTACTTTTGCCCACCCCTGTATATTTGAAGAAATTATGGCTCTCTAAATTTGGGAAAAGACAATTTCACAAGAGGAAGGGATGATTAGGAAAATAATGTCTAGAAGGTTCTGGGGGTGGGGCGCATCACTAACATCACAAAGGGAACCCCCAGATAGCGATTGCTTTCTGATGGAAGAAGGATGCCCCGCCATCTATGAAATAGTCTTGCCAGAAAAGAAAGAAAGAAAGAGAGAGAGAGAGAGAGAGAGAGAGAGAGAGAGAGAGAAAGGAAGGAAAGGAAGGGAAGAAAAGAAAATTGCAATCAGACCTGATCAAGCCCCAAAGCAGCAATTTAACACAAAATACAGAGGGCAGAGATATACCTCCTGGATAAAGTTAGCAAAATCTGGCTATGAAACAAAACAAGAAAAAAAAAAAAAAAAAAAAAAAAGCCCTTTTCTTTAATAAACAGAAAATAATTTGCATGGGGGGAAAAGAATGGAAAGAAAACCTATAGGTGAAAAGATACTTAAAATACATGTTTAAAAAAAAAACAGACAAAAATCCTATGGTTTATGTTGGATGCACCCTTGGATGATAAAAACCAATTAAAGAATGTAAGAAAATGATTGCCATAAAGTAGAATATGGTTATTTTCAAGCATTTGCCTTTTTAAAAATCCCAGAACCAAACATGTATCTTGCTAGATAATTTAAACTTTAAAAGAAGGTGAAGACAAACTTATCTAAAAAAGACAACATACCAAAAGATAATCAAAAGTTTAGAGAGCAATAGAATATTCACAAATTGGATAAAACAGTGTTGATAATTAAAATCTGCCCTTGAAATAACAAAAATGTGATTTAAAAAAAAACAAAACACAGAACATCCAAATAAATGTAAAAAGGGAGTTGAAATTTTGGCAAACCAGTCATGAAGCGAATAGTCATTAAACTATATATTTATTTTATACAGAGTTCCATATTTGCATTATATTTTTGTTTTTTAAAATAAATTTATAAGTTTTCATTTGTATTTATTTATTTATTTATTTTATGATTACTTTTTAAATCCTCACCTGAGGATATTTTTCCATTTATCTTCAGATAGAGTGTGTGTGAGAGAGAGATAGTACATAACATCGATTGGTTGCCCTCTGCACGACCCCGACCAGGGCCGGGGACCAAACCGCAACTGAGGTACATGGCCTTGACCGGAATCGAACCCACGACTCTTGGGTCCTTGGGCTGACCACTGAGCCAAACCAGCCAGGGCTCATTATATTTTTCAATAAAAACTGGTTTAAAAATAGGCAGAAAGTTGTTGTTTGTTTTTTTTAAATAAGAAAAACGTACAAGGACAAATAGAAACCACTGAAATTGCATAGAAATATTTAATTATGATCAACATTCATGTGATCTGGAATATGCATATATTAATGTCAAACTATCTAAATAAAAGCAGAAAATTAAAATATTTTTCATAGAGAATGGGAAACTCCAAACTGAAAGCTGCTGTTACAAAGCAATGAATTATGGGAGGAAGAAATGATAAATAACAAAATAGAGAACTTCCAGATCATTTTGATCTTCCAGTCTGACATACTCTCATTATGCACATAAAAACTTTTAACTTGTCTTAAGTAATTAGAGGTTTCTAAACATACTGTGGATATTTCAAAGGGAAATATGCTAAATGGAGGCATTTTGATAACTTTCAAGTGTAACCAGGTGTGTTCCCTGATACTTTAAGCTCATTAATTTGCAAAATGTGTTTCATCTCATTCCTAAATAAGAACTCACATTTTCCTTTTTACTTATTTTTTTTCCCTTGAAAGGTTACTGAATTCTTTGGAGAATGAGTGCTGTCCTGAATTTGGTGAGTAAAGAATATATTCTATTTGCTGAAACTTGATTTCAAAGCTAGACTTAATAGTATACCATACTGCTATTTGATAAATTAGGTTGTTTATTTATACTGTTCTCAAGATTATAATTTCCTGGTAATAACCAATAGTGGGCTAATTTGGTCAGGGTCATTTTCATTCATTTGTTCAATAGGTAAAAAGAAATCCCCAGTGTATTTTTATAGTTTTTCAAATTAGAATTCAGAAGGACATTAGGGTCTCTGTGGAATCAAGCTTTGAACTTTGTGACAAAAATGAAAATAATTGGGAATTACTGTGCAGTCTTGGTGCTTATTTTTCTCTAGACAAAGCCTTGTCTAATCAGTGTTTCCCAAAGTGTATATACCTCTGGTTGTACAAAATGAGCTTTTAAAAATAGTTACAATAGTTACATGTTTTTATGTAATCAAAAAACCACTCTCAATTTGCAGATGTTACCTAGAACAAAGCCAAGTTCAAAAATTATGTTAATTAAATGGTTAATTTAATGTGGCAAAAACTGCCATGTTAGTATGCAAATGATTGGTTTGGAAAACCCTGATCTATCAAAAGTACAACGAGCATTAGCTTGAAAAAGAGGAAACCTGGGTTCCAGTGCTGGTTCAGTCTATATTCGTTCACTCAGTTGTTCATACATTTGCTAGTTATAGAATTTATTTCAGTGTTTATTATTGGCTAGGTAATGTAGAGTAACCAGATATTTGAAATTGGCCATGAGCCTGTGGTGGATGAGTCACTGTACTGTATGTATAGACCCCTATTTCTTCAAATGAGGGACTGGGACAGAGTTAATTCTGCTTCTCTAAAACAACAGGAGAAATCTATCAGATAACAGTACCAACGAGTTATAGTCAGTGGTTGCCCATATTTGAGAGTGAACCTTGAATGGTTTGATTAGTTTTGACCAGTGCGCCCTTAGTAACATGCCTGCCACAGGTTCTGAAAGTTCTCTTAAGTGCGTTATCTTTGAGCCACTCCATTCCAGCTTCTATGATTTGGGGTTTCTCTGATTCGCTGTATATGAATCCACCATTATCTATCATTTCAGCTGGGTCTATCTTCCACTAAATTATTCTAAAATAATCTGCTTTAAAATCAAGAATAATCACTGGGCTCTGAGCATAAAGGGGGTTCTGTTTTAATAAGACAGTGATTATTTGAAGGGCACAGGGGACAGTTACAGTAATCACTAATATTCTGTAAAAGAACACACATGAGTTGCTAGCAAGGCTCTCAAATGCTAGGCTGCTAGTCGGTTTTTTTACCTTCAATACACAAGCATATCCTTTGAGACGACATGAGGGACCTGGAGAGCATTATGCTAAGCAAAATAAGCCAATCAGAGAAAGACAAATATCACATGATCTCACTTATTTGTGGAATATAATGAACAGAAAAAGCTGATGAACAAAATAGACCCAGAGACATAGAAAGGAGTATGGTTCAGACTGACAAACTTCGGGGGTGGGGAAGGGGGATGAGATAAACCAAAGAATTTATATGCAGCCCGGCCAGTGTGGCTCAGTGGTTGAGCATCGACCCATGCACCAAGAGGTCGCCAGTTCAATTCCTGGTCAGGGCACATGCCCAGGTTGTGGGCTAAATCCCCAGTGGGGGGCATGCAGGAGGCAGCCAATTGATGTTCTCGCTCATCGATGTTTCTCTCGCTTCCTCTCTCTCTAAAGTCGATAAAAAAAATAAAATTGTTTTTAAGTGTATCTGTAAGGTTCTTTACCACAAGGATAGTTCTCTAGAGAAAAATGACAAATGCAGAAATTTACAAGGAGGCAGTAATGATGGTAAGCGTCCATAGAATTTCCAAAATCAGGAAAATTTTTAAAAAAGAACTTATATGCATGTATGCATAACCAATGGACATAGACAACAATGCTTGGGGGGTGCAGGATAGGAAGAGGGGGTGTCTGGGGGGGAAAAGGAGAGACATCTGTAACAAAAATAAGTTAATTTAAAAAAATACACAAGCATAATCCTTATAGGTTTTCTGTTTCCCTGGAAACCACTTACACTAAAAATAATCAACTTGGGAGACATCCTCTGTCAGGCTGTGTCAGGATCTGAGATTTTGCACTACTTCCTAGCTAACAAGTTAGCCTGCTAGGATTTCATGACTACTGGGAGAGGATATGAGATGCCTGGTCAGAGTCCTAGGACTCTTACTCACTGCTCACCAGTGAGCTTCATGCAGGTTTGTGTCTGTTCCCTGTGCCCCACCCCCAAGTCCCTTGGTGGAGAGTCGGCTACTCCAGACAGGTGCATGCACGCGTGGTGGGTATGGTACAGGGAATCTATTGCTCTTACAGCAAGTGGAAGCAAGTTCACTCATCAACAGGGCAGGGCATTACCTCATCCTTGGGAGTTGTTCTCTGCAAACACACCCTAAGAACTGGCCCAGGTAAAGGCCAGGCAGGGCCTTGTGCTCTTGGCATACTGTTGTAAGGTGTCAGCAAGATGACCAGAGACACACAGCCGAATTGTAAAGGAGCACTTTATTACACTGGCGGGCTGAAGGGGGGCTCTCCCCAAATCGTCAGCCCCAAGCCGTCTTTGTTGCCTGCTTTTAAAGGCACAAACTACAGAAAAAAAACCTACATTTTCTTGGCGCCGCTGTTGGCACCGTTAAGGGGGGCTGACACAGAGAAGGGAGAGAGAGGAGCTGTTAGGTCAGGGCAACCATTAATCCTTTCTTCTCATGGTTCCTCTGAGTTTCCCAAGGCCTTCATTAACTCCTTATCTTTATCGTTTTCTTTGGGTTTCTCAAGGCCCTTATGTTTACAAAAAAGAAACTGCCAAGGTGTGTACGTGCAGTAACTGAGGGTCAGAATGGAGTTATTACAATAGCAGCAAAACAACCAGTGACACTCCGGGCCCACGGCGGACAGCCTCTTCCCCAAACCTCTAACCTGCGTAATCTTCAGTTTTGTGACAAAGTGCTATTTTTCTTCCTCCTTCCTTATACAATTATCTCAAGAGAAATACTACAAAACGCCTCATAAAGTGTCGATGGGATGCCTAGAAGTCAAAAAAGAAGAGAACTATACTAGCTGGTGATGGAAGGAGCATCAGAAATCAATGGCACAAAAATAATGGTGTTTTTTAAAATAAATCAAGTCATATTTTGCAGCCCCCCTCCCTTTCTTTTTCACTATCTCACCAAACGTAACAATCAGAATGAAGGACAAGCGTGTCTGGGGTTTGTCTGAAAACAAATGGTTACAATTAATCATGGTGGGGATGGATTATTACTTAATAACACTCATCCCAGCAAAAGCAGATCAGGGGGCAGCTGGAGGCAGAGCTCTGGCCAGGCTCCCTTGCTTCTCCAGTGATGCGGGAAAACGAGAGAAAGGCTTGGTCCTAAGGGGTAGGGGCCTGTGTCCTGCTCAGGAAAGCTGATGACAACGAATTTAAGTCTGTTCAAGTCCCTTTAAAGCTGCAGAAGAAATAGCTCCTCAAGTTATGGAAAGAACCCAGAACTCCTTGTTTCTCATCCTTGACGATGGAGTTGTGAGTTCTGGAGTTTGAAGTCGGTTTTCTTTATGTGCTACATGAAGCAAATTATAAGAAAAGATCGTGGAGTATTCAGTTGTGAGAAAACTGGTGGGGCCTTCAGAGGTATTCTGGAGTCCATCCTTCTCATTCCTAGAAGTTTCTTCAGAGGAGCTCCCTGTGGCTCTGTGTGGCTCTGGGCATTCGTTTTACTTAGTAGTGTTGCTTCTCTCACCCAAGAGTTTCATGTTAAAATAAATTTTAATATTGTTTTTCTAACGAGCATCATTGGCCACAACACAGCTCAGCTTTTTAACATTTTCTTGCAAGTTCCTCTGTAGTTCAGTTCTGGGTTTAACGTGAAAGTTGCGCAGTCTACTCTTAACATCACCCCAGCAAAGTGTCATCAACTTACAAAGCCACTGGCCCTTGCTGTGCTGCCGTGACCATCTACAGAGACGGGAATTACGGCCCTTGTTCTATGTGTCTGTTGGGAAGACAAAATAAGAAAATCTGAGGGAAAGTCGCCCTGCACAGTGGTCTGTCGGGACTAACTGTATCTGAATAGAGACCTCCTAAGCCTGCTTCCCTACGTTCCTTGGGGGCACCAACTGGTCTCCATTAATGCAGCCTCATTGGCAAGTATGCCCATAAATATTGGTTGAATGAATGAATGAATGTATGTTCTGGGTCTTTACTTTTTCTATCTCATAAAAAGCAGACATGTCTGAGCTACTTTAGAGAATGAGCCTGGATTTCCACAGTGTCTTTTCACCTCAGAACTCACACTACTTTCTATACAGATTGTCTTACGGCCCCTCCTCATATCCCAGCGAGAAGTAATTTTCCTCATGGTTGCAGTCATGGCTCTTCACCCTTCCAGAACATTAGGCATACATGGAACATCACCTAGAATGACAACTAATGTCACCTCATAACATGTCTGACAACTGTCAGGAGAATAAACTCAAAGACACCATGAATGCCATTTAAGGGCACAGATAGGAAACTGCTAATGACTTGATCACAATTAGGTTCTCTTTGAGATGGTACACTGCTGACCTCTAGTGGCGAAACTGATTCAAAATAAGTTTTCTAATATGTGGAAGTAAGATATGAATCCTAACGTGAGTGCTGATTTTGAGAGGCCTGTGAAAATACCAGTGCTGGGACGAGGGGCCTCTACCAGCACATCACTGCTGCCTTTTGCAGCTTTAGTGATGCATGCAAAAATTGTCTTAGAAAAATAAAGTGTAGAAAGTGGCAAATTTAGTTACAGGACACACAAGGCACAGAGGGAGGGCAGCAGGGGAGATAGGCCATAAATTGTAAAGACCACCCAGTCAGACTGTGCTATAATTTTATTTTTATTTGGAAACAATCTCAACTACCAAAAAGTTACAAGTACACCAAGAAAGATTCTTTTTTTTCCCTTCTGAATAACTTGAGACTTAGTTGCCAAACCCACACCCTGCCACCCCTGGATACTTTAGCATGCATTTCCCCCAAACAAGGATGTTCTCCTTCACAATCACAGTACAACTGACAAAATGAGGAAAATGACATTCACACGTTACTATCATCTAATCTTCAAAGCACACTGAAGTTTCACTGGTTGCCTTGACGATGTCTGTTACAGCAAAAGCACCTGGTGTCGAACCATACATTGCATTTACTTGTCATGTGGCTTTAGCTTCCTTCAATCTGGAACAATTCCTCAATCCTTACTTGACTTTCATGACCTTGATGCTCCTAAAGATTACGGGTAGTTATTATTTTTTTTAATGTTTCTTAATATCAGTAAGTCAGCAAGAATGTTACAGACGTGATGCTGTGTTCTTCTCATTGCATCCTATCATTGGTACATAATCTCTACTTATCTCTTCATTTAGTGAGGTTAACTTTGATGCCTCGATTATGGTGGTGTCTTACTCCTTTATCTTTGAATAATTAGCAAGTATTTGAGGGGGAGATGTTTTGAGACTATGTAAATAATTCCATTTCAATGCTACCTAGGGGAAATCATGCTCTATAAATGAGTAACAGAAGAAATACTAGCCTTAGAAGCAATATTTGTATGTGAACAGTTAATAAGACTTAGTGGCAATGATTTTAACTATCCAGTAATATGCAAATTGTAAATGCTTAAACCTAAATTTATCTGAGCCAAAAACTTCCTTTCTTTATACTTAAAATAATAAAACTAAAACATTTTTTAAAAAATTCTTCAACTCAGATTAGCAAGGTATTGCTTTAGCTCCAAACCCTTAAGCCAACATTACAATTAGGAGCAAAAAGTGCAAAGGTCAGGCCATGAGATCAGAATGGAGAGAAAAGGAGGAGGAGAACCTAAGACAAAATAGATGTGAGAGAGAAGGTAGAAGGGAGGGAAGACCGACTGAGGCATGGGGGGGGGGGGGGGAGAACAGGACACAGAGGCCAATCAATAGACAATCAAGAACAAGGTAATGAGAAAGGACAGAGTGGATTAAGATTTGTGGAGGGAATGACTGAAACGGAAGAAGAAGAGACGTCATGCGGTACAATGAATTAAAGATGCTGCTATGAATCGACCTCTAATTAGAATGTTAAAAATGAAGCCAAGGGCGTTGGTGGTGTTCTTAAAACAAATGTAGGAGGGAGGGCTATAAGTAGTGTAGTGAGATGACAAGGACAGCGTTGCTGTGTCCAACACGTCGAAGTTAAAATCATGATCCTAACGCGAGTCCTGAATCTGAGCTCCGTATGAGAATACCAGTGTTTGGTTTATAAACATCCCGTCTTCTGAAGTGAAAGTGGACAGTGTTGGGGAGCCCAGCCACATGGTAACAGGAGCATGTGCTGCCTCCACCTGCGACATGCTGAAGTTACGGCCGGAACGGAGTGCCTGCTACATGGTAGGCTCTCATGAAATACTTGCCCAACGTGCGAATGAATAAAGGAATATTCCATCTTTCCTTGTTGGCCATCCTTCCCTGTCTCTCTTTTGGAGATTAATTTACAAGACAAGAAGAAATGAAGTCAGTATGAGAATTTTAATAATTCAAGACAGTAGGAGTAGAATCTCGATACACTTGATTAAAATGCTACACAGAAAAGATTTTAAGATACTATGTAGCTCTTCGTCTTCTCCTTCTCTAAGGATATACTGAGGATTATAGTCCACTCACTGAATTAGGAACCATGAGTCTATTATATTCTGAAATAAACAAATAGTTTGATGTGAAGTGGAATAACTAGGGGACCATATTTCATTATTCAGTACCCGCAATGAGGCTCCTTGATGCCTTACCTAGTCGGTGTAATACACAGAGACGCTGTCTATCCAGTAATTTCTATCCTGATGCATTGCCCTTTGACAGTGGCTTTGAAGTCACTCAGACCTGGGCTGGAATTCCAGCTACACTTTGTGCAAGTTATTAAATCTTTCTGAGTCCTAGTTTTCAATCTGAAAAACAGGGATAATATTTATCACATGATATCTGTGAGGATTAGATGAGAAAATGAATGTGAAGTTCTTAGCACTGTGTCTGGTACGTGATAAATTCTCAATAAATGTTTGTTGTTATTAGTATTCATCTAAGAGGCATGACTAGTTAGTAAAATTCAGCTTACTCCAAATATTTAATTTTGTGACTCTTTTAGTTTTATTTGTGATGAGTGATGGGTTAGTTTTTTAGGTAGTATCTAGTATCCAAAGAGTTAACTAGAGATTCTAAAGAAGCCAACTGATTTTCTGATCATCATCAGAATTGAGAACACTTAGGAAAACTAGTGACAGCTGATTGATTAGTCATCTTTCTCCAACACCTGCTTTATTTTTTTTGCCTCCCCCCCCCCCGAAAAAAAGCAGTTTAAAAGAGCCAAAATCCTTAAAGACGTAGTCGCTGGAACATATAAGAAATATTACACATACAGTTTGCTTTTAAAATATGGTCTGTTTGCTATGAATTTGCTTGTATTTATTTATTTATTTTTATTGTTGAAAATATTATAGATGTCCCTCTTTTTCCCCCATTGATCCCCCTCCCCGCTCCCACCCTTCTCCTGCTTTCCACAACATAATGTCTGTGTCGATTGGTTGTGTGAATCTGCTTTTAAAAAGTGATCAGTTAGCCCTGAATTTTCCAAATTCCTTGCACAGTTGAGTGATTATGTATTTTGGAAAAAGGATAATGTCCCAGTTTACAAAATGGACCAATAAAGGAGTTACTGCTCACGTTAGTTAAAAAAAAAAAAAAAATCTACAAAAATGGTTCTTTAAAGAAATTCTTTGAAATGTGGGCTCTCCTTGGGCAATCACTAAATATTTCAGAGAAAGGCATTGGCTGAGAAATTTGGTGTTTAGGGGCTAACAGTTACTGTCAAGTGTGACTGAGTCCCTCCTAGTATACATCAATGACATCTTATTGACAGAAATCCTATTTTTACACTGTTTTAAAGCAGAAAGGACAGAAATCCATTATGTAAGTTGAAGAACATTTAATATCATGAAGCTCAAGTCATTTAGAATTCTAAAATGAAAACAGATAAGAAACATCATTGAAAAATACCTTCTAAATATTTTTTATAAAAGAAGCGTTTGATAGTTACTGTGGCCTTAGAAAAACCCACCAACCTTGCCACCAGGAATGAAAATGAAAGCAAAATTTCCCAGGTGAACAAATCCGTCCTTTGTCTGCTGGGAAAAGGTAGTGAAGATTCTGAAGGATTAGAAAGGAAGAATGGGTTTTAAATGCAGGCTTTTCCCAGCAGCTTTTGCTCATGTCAGGCTACCAGCAGTGAGAGAACCACGTATGCGCACAGCCAAGTTCTCTGAGCCAGAGTCATTACGCTGACAATGAAAAGGAACGTGCGTGAGGAGAAACAAGGCAACAATGAATGAACGGCCAAGAAAGCGGTCAAGACTGAGAAGCGGCGGCTGTTGGCTGTGTGCATCCCAGGGAGGCTGGTGGAGGGCAGACCCAGGTCACGCACTCTACCAGAAAGGCACCCAGACCATTCCTGTGCGCCGCCACTGAGCCCCTTCCATGTCCAACGCTGAGGGTTGAAAGTGAACACTAAAGTATCTTTGAAAGCAAAGCATGTCTTTCTGGAACAGCTGTTCCAGTCACTCTGTCATCGGAGCACGTGTTATTTCTAGCAGGGTCCCTCATAGCTTTGGGGGCCATTGACATTTTTATTCCTAGGGTTGCGGCACAGCTGAAGCTGGTTCATCCGGTCTGTCCAGCTCTTTTTTATTTCTCCTCCTCTTCTGCCACACTAGCGTCTCTCTCAGCCAACCTTTAAAGTGTTTCTCAAGGGAACCCCTGGGGTATCTAAGGAAACAGACCTTGACCCTCAAATTCGGAACAAATCAGGTAGACAAAGGCCTTGAGGGCAGGTGTGTCCAAAGCTGATCCGATCCAACTGGGGCCTTTATAAAATGAAGGTCTCGCTGTTGGAAAATCGCCACCTGGCTCCCTTCTCGGCGGGAGGACCACCTGGGAGGGAGAGGTCAGCATCTCTGAGCTCATGAGCTCAGGTAAATCAAATTCACCTCTGATGTTTTTGACTCTCCTCTGGATTTTTCTCTAGAAAAATGAATTCACACATTTATGAAGATTTCATTATACATTTAACATAAAACATTGTTACTCCCTTTTTAGGGGACAGTCAAATGAATAAAAACACATTGCTGGTACAAGGCATCCGATGGATGGCTTGTGTTTTAAAGGAAGAGTCAAAATATTAATACTTATCCTTTGATGAGAAAATTAGAGAACACTCCAGATTACTGAAAACATTTAGAAACTGCCCTAACACTCCATTTCTTAAGCTTGTTTATTAAAACTAGGTTTTGCATTATGCTAGATCATTTCAGTTAAGTGGATTTCCTCTGATTGAAGATATTTTCACAGAAAGAGCACTTAAAATTTCTAGCAATACATTAGTGACCCCAGAGCCATCCCACTCTCAGAAGCTACTGAGAGACAGAGTTAATCTCCTTTTTTTCTTATTGAATCTCTTAGGCTAAGTCTCCAAGGCATTTTGCTGGGCCAGGGGAGGTATTCCTAATGCCACTGTCCATATTAGTTTCAGCTCACAGGAACAGATACTTCACTCGGCCAGTGCCATTTTCTGTACTAATGTGGAGCCCAAGTGCCAATTAAGGTTTGCTGAAACTTCTGGCCATTGATGGTGCAGTGAATGTACTTTGTTCAATTCCACTAAAAAAAAAAAGAAAAAAACGTCTATCCTACTTGAGATGATCTTTTTTGATATCCCTAAGGATGTTTGAATAATCTTTTAAATTAATATTCATGACCAAATTCACTGGAGGGTGTAAACTGAGATGATGTAGGGAGCACGTCACTGTTCCTAACCAGCACACAGGGCAGACCCTTGCCTCATCCTTGTGTACTTAGTTAATGATGCCCCCACTCTGGGACTCTCATCTGCATAGAATCCTCCCAAGTGGTCCAGTGTAACCTGGCAAAGCCACAGTGCAGCAGACACTAGGGAGCCTGGTGCTAGCTGCAAACACTGGCTCCATTTACTGCCTCCAAAGAAAGGCCTGCTCCCTTTTCATGGACAAGACTCCTGCTATGGCTCAGTGTGTCTCCCAGCTGGGTAGCCACAAGTCTATTTCCTCCTTTAGCCCGTAGATAATGGAGGGCGAGATGAAAAGGAATACAGACCCTTGATACTTTTTACTTGGCGTGCTAACTAATGCAGGGCCTTGTGTCTGATCGTCTGCTTGTATGAGGAGATGGCAGATGGCCTTCTGAAAGCTTTTCAAACCCAGGCTGCTTTCAGCAGGGCGCGAGGGGGGTATTGTTGTATTTTCCGTGCAGGGGTAGGAAGCAGCACCGAGTGAAAGCGCACGACAATCATGCCACTTCTCCGGGAAGCTTATTACAACCTGACAATGAGGGCTAATTGGCAGAGGCCAAAAGCAGATGCAGAAGCAGCTTTGAATATTATTCAGGAGAGGTTTTAGAGAGCAGAGTCAGGGAGGAGGCTGAGGCACAAAGGAGAACAGCCATGGGAAGGACATCGATGGGGAAGAGGTGAGGGCCGGGATGAAGAGGAAAAAGAAAAGCTGTATTATTTTCATGAGAAAAGATTCATGCTCTTGTTTAAAGAGTTTCTTCACATCCACCTCCCCCTTCTTCCGCAAGCCTCCTTATCAGGGGGATGTCAACAGGCAGACCTGGCTTACAGAGCAGTGTCCACAGGACACTGCCGTTACCATGACAACCGAGGTGACCGAGTCTTGGAGCCTTTAAAGAAACTTTTGTGCTAGCTCCTTGAAGTGGGCAGAGGGGGAACTAAAGTGTACTGAATGAACACTTGCTGTATGCCAGGCTAGTTCAAGAAGTTTCCTTTATTATTTCATTTAATCTCCAAAACAATACTGAGACATATCCTTAGATCATTGCTCAAAGCCTAACAGATTCAAATTCAGGCATTTCTGACTCTATCTTGAGTCAGTTCTTCAAACAGCCACATCCTGGCATGTGATAGTATATGCTCAATAGATGTTTTCTGAAAACACAACTAAACTGAACCAGAAGTGGAGATAGGAAAGAAACTCAAATAAGTAGGAATGGCCCTGGCCAGTTTGGCTCAGCAGTTAGAGCGTCGACCTGCGGATCAGAGAGTCTTGGGTTTGATTCTGGTCAAGGGCACGTACCTCGGTTGTGATTCGTCCCCGGCCCTGGTTGGGGTCGTGCGGGAGGCAACCAGTCGGTATGTCCCTATCACATCGATGTTTCTATCTCCCTTTCTCTCCCTCCCTCCTTTCCACTCTATCTGAAGATAAATGGAAAAATATCCTTGGGTGAGGATTGGAGAAAAAAAAAGTAGGAATGATATAGGAGAGCTGACTTTAGGAGTAAATTCTCAGCTAGGAGATGGCCGGCCTAACTGGCCCTCACCCCAATATACACACAAATTCAGGCACAGTTGTTTGCCAAAAAAAAAAAAAAAAAAATGTATTGAGTCTCTATCATGTGCTGGGTGCTGGAAATACAGACATTTTAAAACCCAGGCTCTGTCCTATAGCAGCTCACAGTCTCTTGGGTGGGAAATATATACATCAAGGACAGTATGCTGTAAAAAATATACAGGTAGAGATAAGCTTAGGGTTTTCAGGAAGGAGAAAGGAAACTAGAAAGGTCAAGGGAGGCTTCTTGGAGGAGATGATGCCAGACTGAGTTCTTACAGGATGAGTAGGAACTAGCCAGGCAAGAGAAGGGTGAATGGTGTTATTCCAAGCGAAGAGGCAGCATGAACAAAGTCAGAGGCATGAAATAGACAGCATGTGGATGGAACATCAAGCATTTCCTACTGAACCCACACGGTGTGGCAGGAAATGACACTGAAAAGATAGGTCAAGCCAGGAAGAGGGAGACTTTAAATAAACGCCATGCTAAGTGTCTTGGACTTCATCCATCAGAGGATGAGAGGCATTGATTGTTCTCTGCAAGAAAAGGGAGCGATCTGGTCAGTGTGGAGGAGAGATTTGAAAGGATAAGAACTGAAATAGGAAGAACAGTTGGGAGGTTGATGCTGTGGTTTATGTGGGAGATAATGAGGGCCTTAATCAGGGAAGGGGCGGTAGGGTTAGAGAAGGCCAGATGTGTTGGAGAAACATTTTCAGGGTCAAGTCAACAGATGATTGGATGGTGAGAGATGAGACTGGGACAATGACATATGAATTTCTAGCTTAAGGAACTGGCTGGATGATGGGACCATTCATTAAAATTATGACTCAGCAGATTTGGGGGTAGGGGTGGGGAAGATGAGTTCATTTGACACGTGGGTTATATCTAGGTGTCTAGCAGTTGGTTTATGAATCAGAAACTCAGAAGAGAGATAAAGACAAGTGATGAAGATTCAAAAGCAGAACTCTGAAAATAGTTTCTTCTGCAGTCATATCTAGCCTGAAGATGTGTTTTGTTTGGACCTTTGTGATAATGTTTTTAAATTATTGAATTAAGTGAAAAACATGGAAAAATCAGGAAGTTGCACCCCACAAAATTTCTGCATTTCTAGTCTCTCTTAAAAATTCTGCTTATTTGGCCCTGGCTCGTTTGGCTCAGCGGTTAGAGCGTCAGCCCGCGGTCCAGAGAGACCCGGGTTCGGTTCCCACTAGGGGCACGTACCTTGGTTGCAGTTTGTCCCCGGCCCTGGTTGGGATTGTGTGGGTGGCAACCCGTCCATGTGTCTCTCTCGCATCGATGTTTCTCTCTCTCTTCCTCCCTCTCTCCCTCCCGCTCTATCTGAAGATAAAGGCAAAAATGTCCTGGCAAAAATGTCCTCGGTGAGGATAAAAAAAAAAAAAAAATCTGCTTATTTGCATTTCCATTCTTCCATGGCAACAGTCAGCGGGCAGTGGGAAGCCACCGCACTCTCTGAACAGGGCACACGCTCTCCCCTCTCCCGGGAGCCTTAGTCCTCACCTGGCTGGACCCCAGCCCAGACTGAGGCTCAGTATTGGTTGCCATTTTATCATAACAATTGCTCTGTTGCCTTTCTTTTAGTAGAGTTAAGAGGAAAGTAAACTTTTCTTGTTCCCTTAGCTCAACCAAAAGTGGAAAATGGAATCTAGTCCAAACGACTGTGTGTTTCAAGGAAAATGGTCGTGAGAAATGACAAAAGTTCCCATGTATTTGATATGCAAACAAAGCATATCCTTATTGAAACAATTAAACCTGAGACACCATTGTGAAATAAACTATATTAAAAGCAGTGTCTGCTATATTTAAAAGATGCATGATGACTCTCCATTTGTTTGTATCATCTTTAATTTCTTTCATCAATATTTTCTAGTTTTCATACAAGTTTTTAATATTGTTTAAATGTCCATTCTACCCAAAGCAATCTACAGATTCAATGCAATCCCTATCAAAATCCCAATGGCATATTTTACAGAAATATTAAAAAATTATAAAATTCATATAAAACCATAAAAGACTCCAAATAGCCAAAAAAAATTTTGGGGGTGGGGAGAACAAAGCTGGAAACATCACACTTCCTAATTTCAGTGTAATAAAAATATATTAAAAAGCTATAGTAATTTAAAAGTATGGTACTGGCATACAGACATAAACCAATGGAACAGAATAGAGAGCCCAGAAATAAATCCATGCACATATGGTCAACTGATCTTCAATAAGGGTGCCAAGAATACATAATGGGGAAAGGATAATTGCTTCAATAAATACTGCAGGAAAAACTGAATATCCACATACAAAAGAATGGATTTGGACTCATATCTTACACCGTACACAAAAATAACTCCAAATGGATTAAATATTTAAATGAAAGACCAGAAGCTGTAAAACTCCTAGAAGAAAATATAGAGAAAAAGCTTCATGACATTGGTGTTGGCAGTAATTTCATGTATACGACACCAAAAGTACAGGCAACAAGAGCAAAAATGGACAGTTGAGACTCCATGAAACTAAAAAGCTTCTGTACAGTAAACAACCAATAGAGTGAAGAGGCAACCCACAGAATGGGAGAAAGTATTTGTAAATCATGTATCTGATAAGGGTTAATTTCTAAAATATATAAGGGACTCCTACAACTCAATAACAAAAGCACTAAAAGCCCAGTGAAAAACGGGCAAAGGACTTGAATAGACGTTTCATTGAGGAAGACATACAAACAGCCAACAGGTATGTGAAAAGATGCTCAATGTCACCAATAATCAGGGAAATGCAAATCAAAACCATAATGTCACTCAACACCTATTAGGATAGCCATAAAAAACAACCACCACAAGTTCTGGTGAGGATGTGGAGGAGTTAGAACCCTATCAGGGGCCATGTAAAAACTGGAAAACAGTGTGGAAATTCCTCAGAAATTTAAAAATAAAACTACCGAATCATCCAGCAATCCTATTTCTGGATATTCATCCAGAAGAATTGAAAACAAGATCTTAAAGAGATATTAACACTCTCATGCTCATTACTGCACCATTCATAAGAGTTAATATGTGGAAACAACCTAACTGTCCATTAACATATGAATGGATAAGCAAAAATGTGGTGTATACACACAGTGGAACATTATTAAGACTTAAAAAAGAAAGACATCTGCCTGGCCAGTATGGCTCAGTGGATCGAGCATGGTCCCATGCACCAACAGGTTAGAGGTTTGATTCCCAGTTGGGGCATATACCTGGGTTGCAGGCTCGATCCCCAGTAGGGGGTGTGCAGGAGGCAAACAATCCATGTTTCTCTCACATCAATGTTTCTATCTCTCTCCCTCTCCCTTCCTCTCTATCTAAAAATCAATAAAAACCTATTAAAAAAAAAAAAAGACAGAAAGACATCCTGCAATATGCCACAGTATTAACCTTGTAGACATTTTATTAAGTGAAACAAGCCAGTCACAGAACGGTAAATAGTGTATGATTCCACTTATATTATATGAGGTGTGAGGTATCTAAAATAGATTCATGGAAGCAAAGAATAGAATGATGGTTGCAGATGCCGGGGGGCAGGAAAGGGACCGTGGCTAATCAACAGGTATAAAATGTCAGGTGTATAAAATGAATACATTCTAGAGATCTGATGTATAACATTGTGCCTATAGTTAACAATACTGTATTGTACACTTAAAAATCTATGAAGAGGGTAGGTCTCATGTTGTGTTCTTACCCCATTAAAATAAAATTTAAAAAAATTTAACAAAATAAAGTTACATGATGAAAAACCCAATAAACTGAAAAAAGAATTGGAATTTCAATAGTTTCTTTTGGAAGCTGAATGAAATAAATGATGACATACCATTGTCTCTGTCCCACAAATACACTGCCTGGCCCTAATGGCGTTAGAACTTGCAACGTCTGTCTAGAGTCCCTGGCATAGCCTGGACGGTGAGAATGGAACTCGGAGGAGGAGATGACATCATCCAGAGAGTGTGTCCAGAGAGAGAGAAAAAATAGGCCAAGGGCAGAATCTTAGGGAAACACTTGAAGGAAGGGATTCCCAAGAGAGTCTGAGAATGATGAGCAGTGTGGGAGCTTCGAAGCCAGGGGAGCAGAATCACAGGAAGGAAGGAGAGATCAGTGCTATCAGATGTTTGCTCTGCACTGTGTCTCCTCTCCAGAAGGGAGGCCAGTACAGCTACAGCATAGCTTAGACCAGAATCCCCAAACCGCCTTGGCTCACAGTGCCCTTAAGTATTACGTAATTTTTTCACAATGCTCCAAAGCCTGGAGAAATATCAAACAGTTCCATGAAACAAGTATTTAGGTACAAACATCTTAATATAACTATTTATATCCTTCAAACTTAGTAACTATTTGAAAAAATACTACACTTAAACTAAAAGAAATTTTAATTTTTTAATTTCATTCTTAAAAAAACACAATTACTTACTTATCGGACATATTCAAGCATTTCACAAATTCTCCCATCTTCTCAAACTGCCACCCTCATTACCTATTCTACATTGGTGTTTACACGGAACTTGCTTTTATCACAGCAACCACGGAAATCCCAGCATCGAAAGCGATGTCACTGAACGCAGTGGAGCTCATCTAATGTGAAACTGTGGACAACTTCCAGCCATGCATTTCCACAGTGTCTGCTGGAGGTGGAGACGCCCCCTGCGGCCCCCTTGGGTTTGCTGTACTTCCCTGGGGCACCTTGGCACCCAAGTTTGGGAACCATGGGGTTAAAGCTGGTCTAGAATCCTGTCATTTACAACCTTGTTTCCCTGGAGATACCTGGCCTGCAATCCATACAGCTAACCTCCGAATGAACTGATGGAGCACGCTGGTTTGTCATTGGAGCAACTGTTGCCTCTGCCGGTGCTCATGGCCCCGGACTAACAGGAAGTAGGATCACCTAAGTAAATGAAATCTAAAGATAAACCAAAGTTTAATGCCTTCAGTCCTCTTGCCAAACAAACCTGTTTTTCTCAGAGTTAGCAAGTATTTCCTTCTCCTTTCTCTTGCTATTCTCTGAATAAGAAAAGAAACTGTGTTATGATGGTGGGGGGGTTGGAGACAGTGACGGGGAATCAGCATCAGAGTACTTGAGGCCTCTACTCAGAAGTAAAAATGAACTTTCCTTGTAGGATCGCCTCCGTGTCCAGCAGTTTCAAGTACAACACACAGCCCGCCAGTGTGTACCTTGGCAAGTCACCTAACCTCTCTGGGCCTCTGTTTCATATATGTGTGTGTAGGTATGTGTATTTATATCTGATATATATTATATACGTAATATACATTATATAGTAATACATAATACAGAACAAAAAAAAGTAAGAAATTGGACTAAATTTTTTGTAACATAAGCCATACCTTCTTAATGCGTTACTCTGCATGGACTTCACGATGTCTATTAAACAAGCCACATTTATTTCCTAATAATTTGTTTTCCTGTTTTAATTTATCAAAGACCAAGAACCTCTTATTAACAACAGCAAAACAGTGCTACCACATCAGATGGGTACAATTATCTCCAACAGCCAAACACATGATGTCTCAGTTCACTGTTGTGACAAGTAAATAAACAATTTCTATTTAACATCTTGGAATACTGAAACAGCACGTATTCCAGTCCCTCAGCCCACCGCTGGGTACCGTGCGGACCATCCCTTAACGTTTTTGTGCCCCAAGGGTCTGGGACTCGGATAGAGCAGCACAAGGAGGTGGTGAGAGCGAGCAGGAGACACGGGCCGTCCATGGGCTGCCACCACTCTCTCTGCCAGCCGAGGAGGACCTCTTACCCCATCCCAGCTTTTTCAGCCTTTCTGCCCACGGCCTCGGACTCGGTTAGCAAAGCATCGCGACGGGTGCCAACAGTGGACTGGACACCTGACTTCAAGTCCCTGCCCTCCTCTGCTGCTGTCTGCGCTGGAAGTGGAGGGAGGCAGAGGAGGGGACATGAGGTCAGGGTTGAGGCACCCGGGGCTGGAGGAGACAGTGTTCCAAACAGCTCTGTCCAGCCGCGCAACGGCCAGGTTCAGGCCCAGCCCTCGTTCTAACAGAGAAGGAATCCTGGGCTGGGCGAGTTCGGAGCAAGCAGGCACTCCACGTGAGCTGCCCCCGCCCACAGCATACAGGGCTCCCCACGCGCGCCCCTGGCTCATCGTGCCCTCCAGAAGCTAAGGAACAGGTTTCCTTTGGTCTTCTTTCCTTCCCTCACTGCCTTCTGTCATTCTGTCATTTTCTAAAAGGCCCTGATGCGAGCACATTAAGACCAAGGGTATCCCATTGCTCCAACAGCTCCAGAACCTTGTCCCTCTCCTTCCCTCATGAAAGCTGAAAATGCTCCTGTTTGATTTCCAAAGCCCCCAGCATGTTTATGCGGTGCCAGGAGGGGAGGCTTAGCTCCGGCTGGCTGGCGGTTTGTGCTAATTGTCTGGCCGCACTTTAGAAAGAGGCTTTTTGAGTCTGATCATTTAGGGAGAAAGTGGAGAAGCGTGGCTGTATGAAAGAGCAATTGATGTTAAATATTCATGCTCTGCTCTCTGTTAATCAAAATCAGTAACCCCACTGCTTAGCTGCAGTCCTGGCTTCTTGCTAGGGTTGTGCTGGACGAACTAGATACAAAACAACGCCAACCACATACACACACACACACACACACACACACACACACACACCACCCCCACCGAAACGTGGATGCTTATATGTTTGAAGTGTTTCCAGTTAGCACTGTGCAATTCAGCATTATTAATTCTCTGGGATAGTTATCCTTCCATCAGCATTTTAGAATTGCTACCCACCCCCCACACTTTTCCTTCTCTCATGTTGAATTCAGCAAACTTTGTCCTTGCTTAAAACCCGGACATTTTCTGAAACAATTCTTAAAATGAATTGCAACATATTCTAGTTCTTTTTCAGAAATGATAAAACTGTTTTACAAAATAGAGAAGAAATTGACTGTAATTGAACGAAATATAGTAATAAGTTGTTTAAGTAACAACTTTGCAGCCATGTTTCCTGAGCTTTTAGGAAATAAACATTTTATATTTTTATGTGTTGATTTATTTTTTAAGGTACATGTAACTACAACAACAGGAACTTTAAAAATAATCACTTAATTTAAAAGGAAAAAAATAGCACTTAAAAACTTTTTGTCTTATTTTTGTAGCTATATTTTTTCAAGTTTTCTACACTGAGTATGTTTTACCATTATAATAAAAATAATAAAATTTATATTTTTAAAAAACTGCTGAGCAGCTGTTGAATTGTATGTTTCGGAATTCATCAGGCTCTCCCTTACCTATGTCATCCGCAAGGGAAATGTTGGTGAAGGTGCTGTCCTCGTCTTCCTCTTGGCTGGGCCCATCCATCTTGTACACTTCTCAGGTCTGTTAGTGAGAAAAACCAGGGCAGGGAGAAACGGCAGTCGCCCCATGTGATCGCCCTTGTTAAATCATTAATAAATGAGCGTCCAAGCAGGTGCTATCTGATCCTTGCACTAGCCACCCTCTTCCTGCTTTCCACCTGAGAAGGTCTTATTTGAGTGTCGTGTCCTCCGCTGGCAATGGTTACAGATCCAAGGGAAAGAGCCACAACTTTTACCTGCAGCTGTTGAGCTGGCGCTGGTGCTGGCCTCTGGCTAGATGCCACACCTGGTCTTCAATCCTATGGCAATTTCCTGACGCTGAACTGCCCGAGAACATTGCCAAAATAGCACTGGGATGAGGTTGGAGGGAGAAATAACATTTTCTATGATTAGCATATCTTTTAGACACCTACAGTAAACTTCTCAAGGATTTTGGTCAGTGACCGAGCAGCGTGACTTGGTCACAGAGCCTCAATTTCCTGTCTTATACCAGGACAGGTCTGTGGTAAGGATTAAAAGCGAGTAACAGGCACCTGATAAATGTCAGCCACAGTAAGGACCACAGATGATCAGGCATTTGTGAGGAAATTAGATTCTCTGTGGACTGAGCTCATCAGTGCCCTCTTATATTACTGTATAATATACTTTACCCTATGAAAATTCATTAAAATGACAGGGCCTCCATTATCTGTTTCTGGAGAAGACCAAGGGGAGGAATGTTGACCTTGACAGCCTTTAGGGCGAGGGCCCTTGGTTAGAGGAGGAAGCATTCTTTTACAACTCTTTTTCTTGGTCCCTTGGTCCACGTTCATATACACACACAAACCCCAAACCATCTGAGAATTTCATGTCATCCCCTTTTTTGGGGAAAAATATCAGCCAAATTGGATGAATTTTAAGCAGATATTAAAATTGAGTTACTGCATGCTACATTCTGCCCTAAGTGCTTTGATACATAGGATATTTTTTATTCATTCGAGTTCACTGTTGCTACATCAAGCCAAATGAATGTGAGCTGTTGGAAATCCTGAATGTTAAAAATTAAATTCACTAGAATAGAATTCCTCCTAATTTTCCAATTACATTCTACAAATATTGAGTGTCTGTTCTATATGAGCTTGGGACTTTGGAGGGTTCAAAGTAATAAATAGCTATCGCTGCTAATAAGCTTATAACAAAGCTCAAAGGTAAGAGTCCTGGAGATTTACAGAAGGGAAAGAGTATACCTGGCTGGCAGGTCTTGAAAGGCCTAGCGAAGGTGATAAATGAGATGCATGATCAATGACAAATGGGATCCAACAGGCATAAATGGTCAGGTGGTGAGTGCTGTCTCAGTGAAGGGGCATGGGCAAAGGCTCGGAGTTGGGAAAGCATTAGGCACATTTGGGAACCAAGGTGGAATATAGATTAAGGCCATATCTAAGAGAGCGTTGAATGCCAGATTGTGTTAGTCCAAGTCATCTAAGACTCAGACACAAAGGTGGGATTAAGCCCTGGCCAGTTTGGCTCAGCAGTTAGTGCGTCAGCCCTTGGACCAAAGGGTTGCAGGTTCAGTTCCCAGTCAAGGGCACATACCTAGGTTGCAGGTTTGATCCCTGGTCCAGGTCATGTGGGAGGCAATCAATCAGTGTGTCTCTTTCACATCAATGTTTCTCTCTCTTTCTCCTTCCCTCCCTTCCACGCTATCTAAAAAATCAATGGAAAAATATCCTTGAGTGAGGATTAAAAAAAAATTTTTTTTAATGGGATTAAAAGCATGAGATGAAATAGGGAGGGAGCCAGGAAAGGCAAGGGAAGCCTCAGACCATGATGCTAGACTGACCCAAAGCAAAGACACAACAGGGTGGAAGGTCTTGCTTGTCCTTCAGACTAAGGAAGTTCAAAGAGTACTCTAGCCAACGTTGACCATAAAAGAGTCCTAAGCCTCCCAGGAAAGGCCTCCCTTAGCATTCCTGCAACCTTAGTTACTGGCCAGGAGCAGCTGGCCGGAAGTGAGACCTCTTCAAACATGGATTTCAGAGCACAGCAGCTGGGGCCTCTCATTAGTTACACTCCTTGTAGTTGGAGGTTGACAAGGCTCATGATCATGGCCACTAAGTGAGCTGCTTTTTTCTAGCAACTGTGTGTATAATCATGGACCCGTACTTTGCCTAATCCATCCTCTGTCGGTCCTAGAAATAATAGCACACACTTAAGACATGCTTACTGTGTGCTAGGAAACGACCCTGTGAGGTAGGTACTAATATTCTCATTTAAAATATGAGTAAGCTGCCCGGCTGGTGTGGCTTAGTGGTTGAGCATCGACCCATGCACCAAGAGGTCGCTGGTTTGATTCCCTGTCAGGGCACATACCCAGACTGTGGGCCAAATCCCCAGTGGGGGCACGCAGGAGGCGGCCAATCGATGTTCTCTCTCATTGATGTTTCTATCTCTTCCTCTTTCTTCCTCTCTCTAACATCAATAAAGAAAAACATTTTTTTTTTAAATATGAGGAAGCTGAGACATAGAGAGAGATTAAATAAAAGACAAGCAGCTAAGTAAGTGGTCAAGCTGGGATTGGAATCCAGGCCCTCTGGATCCAGGGTCTATGCTGTTAACCACTATATTAACTACTCCTAATAAAATTACTGGGCAATACAGGGGATGGAAGAGAAGAGTTAATCTGGAAAAAGAATTTAGAAACCGAAGGGTGCTTTGAGTTTAAATTGTGCATTTGGGTTCTATTTTTTATTAAAAATAATGGCCAATTGTACTTTTGTTAGGATTAGCCTAGGCACTTGATTTTTTGTCTTCTTTATGATTACCTTCAAGGACTTTTCTCATGAAGTATCTATCCTAATGGATGGAGGAATGAAAAGAGATCAATCTCAAGTCAGCATAGCCCATCCCTGTAGTCTTTGGGCAAAAGTTATGATAGAGAAGATGTTCACTTTTAACTAGAGTGGGAATTATCTGTGGATTTAAGTCATTCATGGTGAATATTTACCCCTATGTTTTCTTCTAATACTTTTATTGTTTTAGCTCCTATATTTAGATGGTTGATTCATCTTGAGTTAATTTTTGTGTATGGAGTGAGGTAGGGGTGTAGCTTCATTCTTTTGCATTTGGTTATCCATTTGTCCCAGCACCATTTGTTAAAGAGAAAATTCTTTCCCCCATTGAATGATCTTGGCATCCTTGTATAAATCAATTGGCCATAGATGTCTGTGTTTAGTTCTGGAATCTCAGTTCTATTCCATTGGCCTATGTATCTGTCTTTATATCAGCATCACACTGTTTTCATTGCTATAGCTTTGTGATCAGTTTTGAAATCAGAAAATGTGAGTACTCCACCTTTTCTTTTTTAAATAATGTTTGACTATTTGGAGTCCCTTGCAGTTCTATATGAATTTGAGAATTGGCATAAATTTGGCAATGGATTATTAGATTTCACATAAGAAGCATGAATAACAAAAGAAAAATAGATACATTTGACTTCATAAAAATGAAAAACATTTGTGCATCAAAGTGCATTATCAAGAATGTGAAAGGGCAACATACAGAATGGGAGAAAGTATTTACAAATCATGTATCTGATAAGGGTTTAATATGCAGAATATATAGAGAACTCTTACAACTCAACAACAAAAAGACAACCCAATATTTATTAATTATTATTATTTTTTTATCCTCATCCGAGGATGTTTTTCTATTTATCTTCAGATAGAGTGGGAAGGAGAGGGAGAGAAGGGGGAGAGAGAGAGAGAGAAACATCGAAGTGAGAGAGACACATCGACTGATTGCCTCCCGCACGACCCCAACCAGGGCCGGGGACGAACCGCAACCGAGGTATGTGCCCTTGGCTGGAATCGAACCCGTGACTCATTGGTCCGCCGGCCGATGCTCTACCGCTGAGCCAAACCGGCCAGGGCTAGAAAACCCAATATTTAAAACGGGCAAAGAACATGAACAGACATTTCTCCAAAGAAGATGTACAAATGGCCAATAAGCACATGAAAAGATGTTCAGTATCATGGGTCATTAAGAAAATGCAAATCAAAACTACAGTGGGATACCACTGCACACCCACTAGGATGGCTTTAATAACAACCAGAAAATGAAAAATGAGTGTTGGCAAGGTTATGGACACATGAGAACCTTCGTACATTGCTGGTGGGAGTGGACAATGGTGCACCACTGTGGAAGACACTTTGGCAGTTCCTCAAAAAGTTCAGCATAAAGTTACTATGTGACCCAGCATTTCCACTCCCACGTATACACTCAAGAGAAATGAACACATAGGCCCACACAGAAACTTGTATGTGAATGTTTATTGCAGCATTATTCACAGAAGCCAAAAGGTGGAAACAACCCAAATGCCCATCAGTGGATGAATGGATAAACAACTTGTGATCTGTAAACCCAGCGGGATATTGTTAAACAATAAACAAGAACAAAGTACTTGGTACCTACTACAACTTAGATGAACCTCAAAACCGTTGTTAAGTAAAAGAAGTTAGACACAATCAGTCACTATTTTATACTATCGTTTTTATATGATTAATTCAGAATAGGCAGGTCCATAGAGGCAGGAAGCAAGATGGGGAAAGAAGGAATGTGGAGTATGATTACTAAATGGGTAGGGGGTATTTTACTGGGATCATACAATGTTTTACACTAGAGAGAGGTGGCTGTTTAACCACATCAGTAATACACTAAATGGCGCTGAGTTGTATACTTTATAATGACTAATTGCAAGTTACGTGAATTTCATTTCCATTTAAACAAAAAGTTAAGAAATTCCAACCAGGAAAAAGGAAGATCAATGGTTTGCCTCTCTCTCCATAATATGAATGAGTGAATTGAATTAAGAATCCTAAATCATAACATACTCTACAATTTCAAACTCCACCTAAGGCTAGTCTACCATGTATCATAGAATTAATAAGGCTTGAACAGGCCTTGTATCGTATCTACTGTGTCTTCTAGAATTAATAAGGCTAGAAAGGAGGTTAAGGTAAGGATACAAATCTTTATTATGATATAATCTTCCCTAAAACAGATGCAAAAGCATAAAAACTAAGGTTAATATGGTTACATAAGAAATCATCTTCTGACGTTTTTAAAATGGGTAGTGTGAGTTACAAATGTGTGTGTGTGCATGTGTGCATACCAATGGGTGTTGGGGGTACCAGAGCTGAAGAAAGTATGAAATGGAGAGAATTAGTAAACTAACCAGGATTCTCATAATCCCTCTGTCATGATCTCAAAATACCAATACAATGGTGAAGCACAGTGGAAGCCAGTGTTTGCTGTGGGCTTTTTCAGAGCTTCTTCTAAGCAATAACCCAGGAAACATCTCTAAGGGCTCTGAGTACCAATTATGACATCTGAAGTGTGTGTAATCAGTAGATTCCTGGAGAGAAACTGTCATCTCTAAGGAAGGTGCTAAGCATTCCTCTGCTGTATAAAAGGTTCTCTTTCTTTAGGAGTAATTTCACATGAAGCTATTTGGATATTTTTGACAAATTTGTGCAAATTGGATTAATTCAACCCATTAGCTACAGAGGGGAATGTGATGACAGAACTTTATTTTTATTATATGTAGCTAATAATAATAGCTAGCATTTATTGAGTGACTATTCTGAGCATTTCAACCATAACCATCTCATTATTCCTTGCAACAATCCTATAAGGAAAGAGACTCATATGGACAAAATAGTTTGCCCAACACCCACAGCCAGGAAGAGCTGGAACCAGATCAATATCCAGGCAGTCCAAGTCCAAAGCCCACGTTCCAGCCACCCTGGTGTGGCCTCTGTGATACACAGGCATTAAAATATACAATCTGATTAACACTGTATTTTTACCTCTACATGTTCATTTCAAAGATAAAGATCAAACAGTAAAATATGCAAGAAAGGAAGTATTAGAAAATTTTAGATTTGTATCCTTTAGGTCCTAAACCAGGTGAGCTGTTAGGGTGGTTTTTTGTTGTTGTTTTAATTCTTTTTCTTTATTGATATTAGAGAGAGAGGAAGGGAGAGGGAGAGAGAGAGAGAAACATCAATGAGAAAGAACATCGATTGGCCACCTCCTGCATGCCCCCCATTGGGGATCAGGCCCACAACCTGGTGCCCTGACCAGGAATCGAACCAGCAACCTCTTAGTGCATGGGTCGATGCTCAACCACTGAGCCACACCGGCCGGGCTGTTAGGGTAGTTTTTAAGTAAAATACTTTTTCTTAATTGTACCCTGTTTTACATGGGTTTATCTTTGGTTTTCACAAGTATATTTAAATTGTATGTCATTTAAATCATGTATTCAATTTCAGTAAATATAGTTTAATATGCTGCCTGCTCACATCAAGGAATCTCTACATAAACAGTTTGCTTTCCTAGTAGGGTGATCAATAGAAACACAGTTCTTGACTTCGCTGATGAATATTCCTTCACAAGACAGCAGCCTGAATTCTTCAGCATCTTCAATAGTGAACCATGACATTCATAATATACTCATTTAAATGGACATATAACATGTATACAAATCCTGTTTAGTAATACAAGTTGTTAGAAATTGGTAAAAGCAAACAAATGTGTAGTAAATATGTTTTCTGATTGAACACAGGCCAACCGGGGTTAATTAATGTTATTTAGTAGCTGCTGATTTGCCCAGTTACCTTTAGGCAATCTACCTACTGAGCACAGAGATGGCAGATTTCACTCCAGTATCCATCAACTGTTATGTGGCTTCACTGTGCTTCAAGCGTAAATACTGTATTTCCTTAAATGCCTTTCAAGATGCCCAATTCTGCTTGGGCAACTCAGAAAAATTTAAGTCAAACTTTAATATATTTTATTTTATATATTGCATGTAACTTTTAGTGTGTCAACTGCCTAGATCCATTCGACAACTATTTCTTGAACGCCTGCTGGGTGCTAGGCATTTTCCTAGGCACTGGAGATATAAGAGTGAATGAAACAAAATACTTTCTATCACAGAGCTTACATTCTTGGGGTGGAATACCAACAAGGATCCAACACTCACACATGCACACACACAAATTTAAATATTACATGGATGTACAAATATATGCGTCCAAAGAACACACACATACAATGGAGAGGAGTGCTGTGCAGTTCTAGGAAGGAAGATAATGCAGGGTAAGGGAGCCAGAGTGAAGGCGCTGTGATGTTATTCACACAGTGTGTCAGGGCGGGCCTGTCTGGTCAGGTGACCGGTGAGCAGAGGCTGAGGAGTCGAGGGAGCAAGCATGAGGACATCTGAAGGAAGGGTGTTCCTGACAGGGAGCCCAGCAATGCAGAGACCTGGAGGTGGGAGCGGATCTGACACGTTCAAAGCAGGTGCATGACGGACCGTGAGGCTTGAGCAGAAGTCCAGCAGGGGGCTGACCAGGTAGAGCCTTACAGACACTTTCAAGCTCCCTGCGTTTCTCTCTGTGAGGTGGGACACGTCACGCGTGATCTCGCTCAGGCTGTGTTCTCACTGGGGTTCACTTGGGATCGCTCTGGCTGTACGGAAGAAAATGGACTCAGCTTGGAGAGTGGTGGGGGAGGAAGGGCAGAGTCAGGGAAGTGAATGAGAGGACTGTTGCAAGAACCCAGGCCAAGAGGTGGCGCTGCTTCAGCCCTGGGGATAGCTGAGGAGGTGGTGGGAAGTAATCCAATCCTGGACATGTTTCCAACCTCGACAGCATTTGCTGAGGTGGGAGTGAGAAAAAGAAAGAGATGAGCCACAGATGACTCCACGGCGTGTGACATGAGCAACTAAAAAAGGAGTCAGATTTGCTCAGGTGAGAAAGGCTGTGGGAGGAGCCCGTGGTGCGGGAAGAGATGAGGAGTGTGCTTTCGGGCAAGTGTGAGCTGCCTTTCAACCTTCCACAGGAGGTGTCGAGTAGGCAGTCGGATGTGAGTCTGGAGTGCAGGGCAGAGGCTGGGCAGAGGCTGGGCAGATGTGAGCTTGAGGGTTGTGTGTGATAGGCAGTGTGTAGGAGCCAGGGGCAGTGGTGTAGACAGAGCAAAGGAGAGCGTGGTTCTCAGATGCCAACACTTAGAGGAGGAATCGATTTAGGAGCCTGAGAAGGAGCAGCTCTAGAAGCCAAGGGAAGGACACTGTTTCCAAAGGACAGAGTGACCAAAGGGGCTACGTGCTGTTGTCAGGTCAAACGAGGTAGGGCAGAGAGATAGTCACATACAAGGTGTTTCAGTAAGTACCTGCTTTCAGTTTCCTGTTACAAAAGTGTTTAACCAATGAGAAAAAACTCATGGTTACAAAAATCAGGAGCTGGGGAGTGATCGGGAAATGGACCTTATAAAGAAAAAAAGCAACTTGGAAAATATGAGCAAGACCATTCCAGCTGGGCAGGTTGGAAGCAGAGAACAGGATGGAGAATGTGCATTTCCGTAGCTCAGAGGTGGATCCAGAATTTCGCTCTAGGAGACACTTAAACTCGATTCTGATCGGAAGGGGGCAGGTGAGCAACTTGTCTTGGAGCTGCAGTTTACATGAGGTTAAGAAAATAT
Organism: Tadarida brasiliensis; assembly: GCA_030848825.1. Classification (NCBI taxonomy): domain Eukaryota; kingdom Metazoa; phylum Chordata; class Mammalia; order Chiroptera; family Molossidae; genus Tadarida; species Tadarida brasiliensis. The sequence continues at coordinate 14,913,568 of CM061259.1, read as the reverse complement.
TATTGTCCTTATCAAAGAACTGGGGAGAGGGAGGATTAAAAACTCCCCAAGCACCCCCTTGGAGCCACCACCGCCCTGACTCGGGGTTGCCATATTTGTCCCTGTGCAGAGCTACCTGCTAGGGGACAGTGAGGCCTGAAAGCCATCCCGTGCTGTGCAGGCCAAGCCACGCCCCAGACCTGACAGGTGTGCCTTTTTCTAATCTGCATACATACTAGTGGTAGTTCTACATCATTGCAATGGGAACTCTTTTTTTTTTTTTTTTTTTTTTTTTTTTGCCCTCCAATGGGCAAAACCGTATTTAGAAATTACATCCTTATATTAAGGAGAAAAACTTTCAGCACTTACTTCTATATTTGAAGATTCTTCCTGATCTGTAAGGTGATTTTCAAAGGTGAGCTATCCTTATTTTTGTGTCCATAATCTTACCAGGCATTTATTACTGTTAACACCTCCGAAGTCAGTTGCCTCTTATTATTAAAACATGTCTACTGTTGAGGAGAAAAATAAAGCCGTGAATGAAATCTGACTTCCACAAATTTTTGCATCTCCTCCTAGGAACCAAGAAATTGATACCTGCTTGTGTGGATAAACTCTGCAGTCCCTGTCTGAAAAGCTTGACTGGTGGCTTGCTAAGGTCAGTCTGTTCCTGTTATTCTGGCTGTGTTGGCGCCCTCTGGTGGCTACGCTGTGTGAACATTAATTTTGAATGCTCTTTCACAAAGTGTTGTGAAGCCTGGTCTTGGCCTATTCAAAGTAACAGAGTCCCCCAGGTTATATGCTACGGTACCAAGGAAGGACTTACAGTCAGGGTAGCAGTGGGGATTTTGTAAACAGACATGAGATTGAATTGCTATTGGTGGACAAAAGGCTTTTTAAAATTTTGTTTTAATGTATAATATTATATAACAAAGTATGCAAATTGTAAGATCATAGATATATGATGTGTAGCCAACGCCCAGATCAAAACCATTCCCAGCAACTTAGGTGAGGCTTTTTAAAAACTGGTTTGCTTATTAGCCTTCAGATCTATTTTGCGGCAGAGAAAACCACCTGTAGTCACAGAATTGCCTCCGTTGCGCACCCAAAGTAACTGTGGGGAACGATTTAAATGGCCATTGAGATGAAATATGTTGTATACAGAGGTTGACTCTAAGGTGACACACAGATATTAACTGTTCTCCGCTCCAAAGTGAAATGACTCGTGTTTGTGCCTTTGCTTGGTTGCAATCTCTTTGCTCTCTCTTGAACAATTTTCTGATTGTATTCCCTCTCTTCACTCCCAACACCTTGATTGAGTGCTGTGTGCTCAGGACTGTGGGTACAGGGGGACGGAAGTGATATGCCCTGCCCGCCAAGAATTCATGGGCCAGTTGAGTTTAAAGCAGAAAGAGGAGACAGGTGATTCCAAACCAGAGTGTTAAGTGTGACAGCAGTCACAGCTGGCATTTATAGAGTATGTCATCCTAGGATTTCCGTCAGGGCATTCCCTGCATCTCCTCGTTTGACCCTCGTCTCTATTACCTTACTTTCTGGCGAGACAATGAAAGCATAGAGAGACTGGTGATCTGCCCCGAGGACAAAATAGCTGGTCAGCTTGGCAGCCAGCATTTGGCTCCTACAGAGGTATCCACTTCCCTGCCGCTGTTTCTCAGGTGTGGCGTTGGTGGCAGGTGCAGGGCACGGAGGGGAGCAGGGAGATCTTGGACCATCTTGTCTGTGGAGCTGTCCAACGAGGAGCCATACTCAGCACTGCAGAAAAATATGCCAGGGGCCTCTCTTTTCTGACACAGCGCTAGTCCAGCCCCCAGCTTGCTCTCTTACAGACTCGAGCCAAAACTGGCCGCACCATTTAAATATAACAAATATTACTCCAGAATTAACAGTTGACTATTCATTGTTATGGCACAAATTTCTCCAAATCCCAGGTAATCAACAGAATCAGGTGTCAAATGATGTTTTAAAAATTTCTATTTAAATTAATGGTATAGGTGCTGCTCACCTATCAGTGATTTTTTTTTTTTTTCCAGTGTTGAAAGCACAGTAGAAAGCATTACTGTAACCTTAGGGAGTTCCAAATAGTTCAAAACAGATCAGTGTAGTGGTGCGAGATTTTGAAATCCCACCTGAGGGTGATGTTTGCACCTTCATCTTGTCAGATTCTCTGTCCCTGCAAAGACCTGGGCAGGGAGAGCAGGGCCTCTCTCAAAATTGTCAGTAGCGTCCCCAGCCCTCAAGCAGAGATGAATTGTCATCTGCATCACTGTGAGGTCCTCACTCTTAGGCTCCTCAGAGGACAAGGACCAAGTTTAACTTAAGTTTTATTGACTGCAGGCTAGGTGCAGATGGGAACGGAGAAATTGTAACAGGCTCTAGTGGGAGTGAGGATGGTGTTAATGCGGGAAGTGACTCCCGACCCCTTCCAGCCATCGTGTGTGACACCAAGGTGTGCTGTAAAATGAGGCTTGTGCAGCTGTTTGAAGAGGAAGTAAGGCAGGAACACCGAGTCGGCCCAACAGCAGTCAGGCCTGCCCAGCTATAAGACCCCGCCGCGTCGGGAGCAGTGATTCGGTGTCATCCATTCACTGTCACTAGACTGAGCTTTGTTGGGTTTGCAGTTTTACTTAAAATTTTTCATGTTGTTATGGTTTCATAGCTGTAAAGAATTATCAGCACAAAAGCATACATTTGCATGTTTATACCTATTCTTGAAAAATGATTAAAGACATCAACATTATGAATTGGCAATCTAGAAGTTTTCCTCCTGAAAAAGGGGACTCTGTCTCCAACTTGTTTGGGCAGCGCTGCAGTGTAACCTTTGGGCCTACAGAGGGAGACAAACACAGGCCTAGCTCTCAGGAGCTTGCGCCAACCGTGTTCATCCCTGCAGTGGGGAGAGTGCAGAAGGTATGTACCCCAACGGGCTGAAAGTGATGACACCACATTTACTGCTGTTTGTTTTCTCTAGTCTTTGATACTCTTTAAGACTTGCTACTTAGCAAATAGTTTTATTCTGCATTTCCTATTGGAATCTCTCTGACATCCTGGTTAATTTTTTTTTAATGTGCATACAGTCAAGTTCATTCTTTGTAGTAGACAGTTTTATAGTGTCTGACAAATGTGTAGAGTCATGTATCCACCGCCCCAGTACTATACAGAACATTCTGTCACCCTACAAATTACCCAGTATGGCCCTTTTATAGAAAACCTCTCCCCGTTCCCCTAACCCATGGCAACCACTAACCCATTTTCTATCCCTATAAGAGGTGCCTTTTCCATAATTTCATAAAGATGTAATTATACAATATGTAGCCTTTTGGGCCTGACTTCCTTCACTTACAGAATGTATTTAAGATTTACCCATGTCATTGTGTGTGAATCAATAGTTCATTCGTTTTCATTGCTGCGTAATAGTCCATTATGGATATAGCAAGTTCATTTATCCGTTACCTGGTGGAAGGACATCTTGGTTGTTTCCAGTTTGGGACGACTATGAATAAAATTTTTATAAACATTTTTTATACAAGTTTTTGTACAAAAATAGGTTTTCAATTTGTTTGGAGTTGAAATACCCAGGAGTGGGATTTCTGGGCCATTGTGTAAGTAGATATTTAACTTTATAAGAAATGACCATTGCTGTCCTTCAAAAGGGCTGTACTATTTTGCATGCCCAACTGCAATGAGAGAGTTCCCCTTGCTCTGAATCCTCACCAGAATTGGTGCTGTCAGGTTTTTTAATTTTAGCAATTCTAATAAATGTGTAGTGCCGGCACACTAGGGATTTCATTTGCACTTTCCTAATAGCGAAGGATATTGAGCAGCTTTTATATGTTTATTTGCCATTGATACCTTCTTTGGTGAAATATCTGTTTAAATCTTTTGCCCATTTTAAAAATGGAATTATTTCTTTTCTGATTGTTGAGCTTTAAGATGTTATCAATTCTGGATACAAGTTTTTGTCAGATACGTGGTTTGTAAATATTTTTTTCCCAGACTGTGCTTTGTCTTTTCATTTTTTAGCTATGTCTTTGGCAGAGAAAAGATTTAGATTTTAATACGTCAAATTCATTAATTTTTTTGCTTTCAGGGATTGTGCTTTTGATTTGGTATCTAAAAACCCCTTGCCAGACCCGCGGTTACACATACTTTCTGTTGTTCTCTTTTAGATGTGTTATAGTTTCACATTTTATCTTAAGGTTTACCATCCATTTTGAGTAACTTTTCTCTTTCAGGCTGCTGATATGGTGAATTATATTGTTTGATTTTTAAATTTGAACCAGCCTTGTATTCCTGGGATCTGGCCAGTTTATTTAAGATTATTTATCTATTTACTTATTTTTACATATATTCATTCATTTATCTGTTTATGGTCACGTACTATCCTTTTTATATATTGCTAGATTCAATTCACTAATATTTAGCTGAGAATTTTTGCCTTTATATTTATGAGGTATCTGTGTATAGTTTTCTTTTCTTTCAGTGTATAGTCTGGTTTGGGCCTTAGGATAATGCTGATTTCATAAAATAAGTTGAGAAAATGTTCCCTTCTCATCTACATTCTGGAAGATATTGTATATAATTGACATTATTTCTTTCTTACATGTTTTACAGAATTTACTAGTGATCCCATCTGGGTTTTCTTTTGGGAAGTTTTTAAATTATAAATGCAATGTCTTTAATAGATAGAGGACTGACTATTCAGGTTAACTATTTCTTCTTGAGTAAGTTTTAGTGGTTTGGATTTTTCACGGAATTGGTCCATTCTGTCAAAGTTGGTGAATTAATGAACGTAGAGGTGTTCGTAGTATTCCCTTATTATGCTTTAATGCCTGAGATCAGTTGCGATATTCCCTCTTTCATTCCAGATATTGGTAAATTGTGTCTTTCTCTTTTTCTTGGTCAGCCTGACCAGCGGCTTATCAATGTTATGACTTAGTCAAAGATCAGCTTTTGTTTTAATTGATTTAATGTATATTTTTCTGTTTTTAATTTCATTGATTTCTGTTCTATATTATTTCCTTTCATCTACTTGCTTTATATTTAATTGAATGCCCTTTAAGTTCTTAAGGTGAAAGAATAGGTCACTGAATTTAGGTCTTTCTATAGCTCTATTAGACTAATATAAGCATCTAGTGCTATAAATTTCCATCTAAAGATGCTTTGGCTTCGTTCTACAAATTTTAGATATGTTGTATTTTTATTTTCATTTAGTTCAAAATATTTTTCCATTTCCCTGAAGGCTTACTCTTTGACCCATGGATTATTTAGATATATATTTCTTAATTCCCAAATAGTTAGGATTTAGGTATCTCTCTATTATTAATTTCTAGTTTAATTCCATGTGATTTGAGAATATACTTTGTGTATTTTCTATTCTCTTAAATTGTTAAGGGGTTTATGTCTGAGAATATGCCCTGTGCACTCGAGAATGTGTGTTCCGCTGCTGTTGGATTCAGTGCTTTATAAATGTCACCTGGACAGGTGGTCGATGGTGTTGTTTGGGTCATCTATATTCTTACTGCTTTTTCTGCCTACTCATTCTATCAATTTTTGAAAGAGGAGTATTGACATCTAAAATTTTAGGTTTGTCTGTTTCTCCTGTGAGGTCTACCAGTTTTTGTCTCGTGTATTTTGAAGATTATTGTTGGGTGCACACACATTTAAGATTGTCGTGTTTCCTTGGAGAAGTGACTTCTTTTTCATAATGTAATATCCTCTTTATATTGGGTAATATTTTCTATTATGAAGTCTGCTTTGTCTAAAATGAATGTAAATACTTTATTAGTGTTTACATGATATATCCTTCTCCATCCTTTTATTTTTAACATAAATATGCCTTTATATTTAAAGTGGCTTTCTCATAGACTGCATATTCTTGGGTCTTCTTTTTTAATCAATTCTGATATTTCTGTTTTTTAACTGATGTGTTTAGACCATTCACATTAAAGATGATTATTGATATGATGGGATTAATCCTACCATCTTACTAGCTGTTTTTTAAATTTGTTTTATTTGCCATTTATTTCTTTTTACCTCCTTTCCTGCCTTCTCTGGGTTTAATTTAACATTTAAAAACCTTTCTAATGGTTGCCCTAGGATTTACAACATACATTTAAAAAAGATATCTGAATCTACTTTCAAATATATTATACATGTAGTTCAAGAACCCTATAACAGTATATTCCCAATTCTTCTCTCCCTTTCATGCGCAGTTGTTCTCATACATTTCATTGTTATATATGCTCTAAGCACACAGTACATTGTTAACATTGTTGCTTTGTACAGTCGGTTAATTTTAGAGCAATTAAAATAGACAAAAATAATTTTATAAGCCCTTCATTTATTTTATTTCTGACACTCTTCGTTTCTTGATGCAAATCCAATTTTCTGACATATATGATATTCTACCTTTAAGAACTTCCTTTAATATTTCTTATAAGGTAGGTGTTCTCTTTGTAGGTAGGTCTGATAAAGTCTTACTGTTTTTAAACATTAGAAGGACATTTATTTGGATGTAGAATTCAGGATTGATGTTTCTTCCTCCCTTTTAGCACACTGAAGATATCATTCTATTTTACAATTTCCCACAAGAAATCTGCTGTAATTTTCATCCTTGTTCCTTTGTAGGTAATGTGTTTTCCCTTCTGGCTTCCTTTAAGATTTTGGCATTGTCTTTGGTATGTCTTGGTGTTTTACTTTTTGTTTTGTTTTGTTGTTTTATTTGGTTTGTTTTTTAAATACCTCTTGGTGTTCTCTGAGCTTCTTAGATCTGTGATTTGGTGTTAGCCACTGATTTAGAACACTCTCAGCCATTATTTCTTGAATATTTCTTCTGTCCATTCTCTCTTTTTTCCTCCTTCTGAGGTTCTAGATTATGATATTGTTCCACCCTTTGCTCTATTTTTTTCTCACTCTTTTTATCTCCTTGTGTTCCAGTTTGGGTACATTTTATTGACCTATATTTAACTTCATTGGTTGTTTCTTTGGCTACATAAAGTTTACTGATGAGCCTGTCAAAGATATTCTTCATATCTGTTACTGAGTTTTTGATTTCTAGCATTTTCACTTGATTCTCTTACTGTATCTTTTCTGTACTGAAATTATCTGATTTTGCATTTTGTCTACTTTTTCCATTAGATCCTTTAACATATTAATGATAGTAATTTTCAATTCCCTGGCTGATAAAGCCAACATGTGTCCAAGTCTGGTTTTGAGGATTGCTTTGTCTTTCCAGACTGTGTTTTTTCTTGTCTTTTTGTATGTCATGTAATTTTTTTTCTGTTGAAAGAACATATTGTATAGAAAAATAGATACTAAATAAATATTTTTTATGCCAAGAGATGTGCATGCCTTTCCTTCTGCTAGGCCTTTAACGAGACAGTTTGTATTAATCTAGTCAGAAACTGGACTGGAAGTGTATTGTTGCTATGGTTACCCTCAGTGCTCCAGAGGCTTCAAATTCCTCTAATGACATTTTGATTTTGTCTCCCCTCTTGGTTTTGGGTCTTCATTTGGACTAACCTTGTGAGAGAGTCTGTATCTTGTATCTCTCAGCAGTATTCTTGTTAGCATGGAGGTAGGAGTGGGTGAGGGCTGGCCTCTTCGGTCATGAAGCCTCCTTCTTAGACACTGGAAACCTGGGTCTCCAGCTGAAGGCTGGACCTAGCAAGTATTCTTGTTCCTCCCCCAGCGGAGAACTTCCCTCCCCCGTTCCTCTCTCCAGCTGCAGTCAGTTTCCACCAGTGCCCTCAGGGTACAGTTCGGGTTTCCTTCCCTCTGTAGACAGGGCTTTGTTGAGTAGGGGAGATAAAGGAGATGTCTCCGGGTGACTCGGGCAGTGGCTACTGTTCTCCTTCCCCAGTTAGCACCTTACGGGACATTTTCTTAGGATTCTTCCTGATCTTCCCTGTGAGCTCCTGGTGTTCTCAGAGGGAAAACCTACAAGGGGGTGTGAACCCTCCTCTGTTTGCCACGCCCCGGGCTCATGCTTTCATGCTAGCCCACAATGGGCCTTTAGCATTTCTTTAAAGATTTTTAGGTTAATCTTCTTACCAGCTTTTATGGGCTTCAGCAGCATCTTCCCAGGTAAGCAAATGTTTGGATACCGTTTCTCCCTGCAGGCCTTTGTCTTTCTCTTGGTTTTAAGGTAGCTGTTTGCCTGCAATACAGGGCGAGGAACAGTAGTTTACAGCTGCAAGTACATGAAACACAGAGTTTATTCTTGTATTAAAATGTTTTATTTATTGTATTATTTTCCGTATGAACAACTGTAAACCTACTTTGGTCCCACACTGTATGAGTTCTCTGACAGGTTCAAGAAAAGTTGTTAATTTGACATTCATCCAGCTTTTTTCTTATCGTAAGGGTGCAAACAATCCTCTTTCGCAGCTCTTGATTCTCTAACCTTTAATCACAACCACTATTTATGTTTTAAAATTTAAATTTTATCAGCATTAACTCAAGTTTTAAAGTTTTGGAGGACTTTTGCCACAGTTCAAAAACATCTTTCTAAGTATATTTGGAAACAAGAACAGGGACTCACCAGTGAAGTAGGTATAAACAAGTGATGACATAATATTTTGGGTCACTAAATTATGCATATACATATAATATTATATATATATATATATATTTTTTTTTTTTTTCCTGTATGTTTCTCTTACTCAAGAATCAGTGGAGCTGATTCTGTGTTTCATTGCCTCAAGGGGGGGCGGTGTGGTAGGATAGAAAGAAGAAGTAACTTCCCAGAATTTCTGGGTTCTGTTTCCAGAAGCCTGCGCCCGTAGCAGAACTTAGCAGGTTTACAGAGAAGGAAGGGCATGGGGTTTATAAGAAGCACAGAGGATAACGGGAGGGAAAAGAGGCTTTCTTAGACTAGAAAAAAGTTTCCTGCACCGGGACTGGCTGTGAAGGAAGGCCCCGGACGAGAGCAAGAAGGATGCCCAGAGCCCACCGAGAAGCACTGCACGCGAGTTCCTCAGCCCCCTGAGCCCCCTGACGAGAGTCCCATCTCAGGCGTGACTTGGAAGCATAAAGTACCACCAGTCCTGAAAAGCCCGTAGGACCAAAGACGGTGGAAGTCTTAGTGGAAACCTGTGACAGATATCAGAGTTCTCCCCCTCCACAGGTACTTTCACACTGCAGAGTCTGCTGGACATCTGCGGTGACCTTGATGGGGGGAAGGGCAGCTCCAAGAATGATGGGGATTCTGACTCCTCATGAGCGTGGAGAGGTTGGGGCACCAAGTCCAATATAACAGCGTTCTGGAAAATAGAGGTTTAATATTGTTTGCACGCCTTAATTTGTGGACTGAGAATCATACCTGCGACTAGAGGATTCCATTCCCAGGGATCTAGTGATGGTTCTCTTTTGTCAACATGTTTTTGGGTTCTAGTGAGTCAAGATTGTTTTCCCACTCCAATGCATCTGAGGGGTTCCCTGTGCTCTCAGTTGTAATGACTCCTCCTGCGGTGTCGTGCGCGGGGTGGCCCAGACTGCAGGGGAAAGGCAGTTTGAATGAATCTTCCAGGTGATTCTGAAAACTATCCCTCCCCCACACTCGCTCCCTTTGCCCACACTCCCCTGAGAAGCCCTGGTCTCCCCTCCGTGCTTGTTTTCCTCAATCTGGATGCTGAAACAAGGGCACAGGCTGACTCTTTCAAGCGGAAGGTATGATCTCACAAAGATGTGTGTAAAAGCAAACACATTTCTGTGCAAACATATAGTGTTACATATGTAAGTGGAAATGAACTGTTATTTGCCTTACAAACAACTAGAGAATAAACTGCTAGGAGAGAGAAAAAACCCCTTGATTTCCTCCTTGCAAAGTGGTCCATGGACTAGCTGACTCGGAAAGCTGTCTTTCTTCTGACCCCGCCTCCCGTGAAAGTTACAAGAAGGATCATGTGCAACACACAGAAGCATCTGAATGAAAATGTCCCCAAAGTGAGCAATGGAGAGAAAGACTGCATTTCTCCGGCTCAGTTCCGTTGACTGAGGGCCGGTGCGGGTGTGTTGAGAGAGGAGATGTGTGGTTTGAGAGAGGAGATGTGTGGTTTGCCAGTGTTTCTGCCCATGAGACAGCAGCAGGATGGGAATCAGTGTTGGGGGAGTAACGCCCTTTGCGCTGAGTTTTCCAGAGCACCTGTCTCATGCCACTGCGGAGAAACACAGTTAGAGACCTGGTGTGGGCTCACATCCTTATTTTTGTAAAAGTCTCACCACCACGTAAAGTCACGGCAACCTGAGACCCTGCAGCTGCTGCACACGTTGTGACTATTTCTCTGATCTAACAAAATCATGTCAGAGCATTTCTTCTCTTCCCTGGGGGAAAAGGCCAGGAGCCAGGAATCTTTTAGAAATTGAAGCAAAAAATGAGAACTAGGTAGAGACCTCTAAAAATCTAGGTTAAAAATGTTCAAAAGGTAATTTATTAGAGCCCAGGAAACACTGTCATCCACCAGCCAGTGTGGGTGTCACCAGTGACTCACCGAGAGGGTCTAGTTGCTGCCCAGAGAGACTGCATGTGGGCTGCTGCGTGGACCTACTGACGGAAGACACGACTGAGGACAGAAAATGTCACATCCAGAGACTGGATGGAATGTGTTTTTAAGAGTTTACTCTTGTTACAGCCCACAAGAGCTCGAGCTCTGGAGTTAAAACTGAGCTTGGATCCCACTTACTAGCTGTGACTTCTGGTTAGTCACTAAGTATAAAAAGGGGGGACAGCACCGATCTCAAAGGCTATGTGAGCATAGATTGGGGGTGCAGCGCGGAGCCTGTGCAGCTCCGCCATCGGCGCTGATACCGTCAGCTACGCTCTTCCCTTTTGAATATTTAAGCCACAGTCTACTACTTTGTACCATGACCCAAAGGTCGCTTCCCCCTAGTAAAGCAATGTCTGTTAACATCCAGGGGAAGAATAGAGATTTGCATTTTTATTATTTCATTCACTGAGAAGAGAGAATCTCACATTATTTTCAAGGGATTTGTTAGGGTCCAACAACTAGGTTCTTTCCATAGGAGTCCCAACATAGTATAGGGACAGCGAATTGCCACCTGGCCTTCAGATTCTTGATAGAAAGTGTGGTCCAGTGTCGGATTCTGCTGGGTTCAAGGGACTCAGACCCATTTGGTGGTAAGAATAGAAGAAAGGTAAAAATGGCAGGGAACCACCCTGGCCGGTTTGGCTCAGCGGTTAGAGCGTCGACCTGTGGTCCAGAGAGACCAGGGTTCGGTTCCCGCTAAGGGCATGTACTTTGGTTGCAGTTTGTCCCCGGCCCTGGTTGGTCGTGCGGGTGGCAGCCACTCGATGTGTCCCTTTCACGTCGATGTTTCTCTCTCTCTCTCTTCCTCTCTCTCCCTCCCACTCTATCTGAACAAAAAATGAAAAAATGTCCTCGGGTGAAGATAAAAAAAAAAAAATGGCAGGGGACCATTTCAGCAGCCACAGAGCCATGCCTCCTGGAGAATTGGAGGGGCATTCGTGGTTATGCAGAATCTCGGGTCCCAGGGGCCCCTCTGGCCGCGGTCATCTGGTTGCCCTCTGAGACCAACTTCTCATTGCTCTTGACACCAGTGTCTCCACAACATCTGGCCAGCTTCTCTGTCAGTGTCTACACCTGCTGTTCTCGCTTCCCTGTCTCCTTGAGATGCATCCTCAAGAGAGAGGATCACTGTGGGGTAGTTTGTTCTCCAAGGTATAGGGCTCCTGCTATGGGTCTGAGTTCTCATTCACAGAAAGCACTGGAATCCCGAAAGGACAGAAAGAACGGGACCCAATTCTCTCACGAAAGGATGACTTACTGCCTTTATCCTTGGCTTTACTTGTAAAATTAAGAGTCTTGAACTTAATGGCCGCCTCCCCAGGATCCTAGGTTAGGTCCTTGGATCTGAGGCTCCTTTCTCTGACGTGCAGACGGAATATAATCGGAGAGATGAATTTTCTGTTCTTGTTACGCTCCACGCTAGCTTATATGCTAAGTCTGAAATCCACATTTCCCATTTGATACCTTTTTGCTTGCAGTATAAACTTCAAGTTAGTGACTGTCAGTTAATGTGTTCAAGCAGAAATGCAACGCTTTATGACAAATACGTCAAATGACATGAGGATCCCCTGGCATGAAAAGATGGAGGACCGACTTAGCGAGAGGTACTCTCGGGAGCCCTGCACCTGGACATTGCGCTGGAGGAGGACAATAGAACCTAAATGACCGTCATTTATTATGTCACCTTACTTAGTTAACATATAAAATGTCATCTCAGTTTTACAGAAAATTATGTGAAGCCCGATGTAACCTTCAAATGAGTCTCTTTCTTGGTAGTTCTTTCTATGGGTTGCAAACTTCCTAGGTGGTATAATGACCAGTACCTTGAATTTAGAAAAAAAAAATCATTACTACATTCCGCTCTTTGTAGTAACAACAGCAAGTTGATGAAATGAGACAACGAAAATCCCTAGATTTCAGAATAATTCACTCCAAACTACCAATGGAATATAGAAATATGGCATCACATATGTAAATCTTGGTTTTCCTTCGCTTGCACTGTCCTTTGTTCAAATTCAAAGGGTATTTTTACTTCCGGTTTTTTCTTTTTACCAAGCTGGATCGGTGAATGAGAAAGTTTCATCAATCGCCTACTTGCTGGAAAGCACGGAGCTTTTGGATAGCATGGCTCATCTCAAAATTCGAAATGCCCCCTCTTCGGGGCCCACGTCAAGACTTTCCAGAGGCAGTTGTCACTAATCTTAGGTGTGACACGTGTCTTTGAGTAAAAGCTGCTAAGAAATGTTCCTTGAGATGATGTGGGTGGGGAAAGCAATAAAAAATGGCATTTCTATTTTTTAACAAGTTCATTCCAATTCATGTTTGCTAGAAAAGCTAAAGAGCTGTTTCTCACTTAAAGTGTTTTTCCTAAAATGTTTGCCAAACAACATTACTTTAAAAGCAGAACACATTTTCTCATTGAAACCTTCTAAAGATACACCCTCATGGGATAGTCTAGGTGACAGAAAAACATTTTATTACTACTAATAATGATCACTAACATGTATTGAGGGCTTACTACCTGCCAGGCACTGTTCTAAGATCTTTACACCATTCTCTCATCCCCACAATGAAAAGCGATACTGTCCCAATTTCCCAGATAAGGAATCGAAGGAAGAGGAGTTTTAAATAACCTGCCCACAATCTTATGGTTGAGGTGAAGAAAGGATGAACCCAATGCACAGACCCTGAGCCACCACCTTAACCAAACCACCGTGCTGCTGCCAACAGATGCCCAGGTTTGCCGGGAGGAGGGGGCATTTCACAGTCTGTCTGACATGGGGATAAAATCCACTGTAAGTTGGATCGTGGAGTCTGAGGTCTCCATCCTCATCTTTGATGTCATCCTAGGAACGTAATCTAGGATAGCCCTACTGTTTCTCTTGGCTTCAGACTCACTCCTGGCGGATGGTTGAGAAATGTTCCTTGCATGATATAGATTCACTCATTATATGGGAATGAGTCAACTAGCTCTCTCCCTCCCTCTGGGTATACATGGAACAGATAGTTGAGTGTTAGTTTAACTGAATTGAATGCAGACGTTATAGTTTCACAAGTGCTACTGGGAAACAGTTGCAGAAATCAGACAAACGAAGATTTTATAAGCATGTTTTATTAATAATGAAACCGGATTGAAGAGTGAGGCTTCACTGTGGCCACAGTGAGACTCCCTTATGCTTTCCCCATGTCTAACCCTTTGTGCACCACACCTAAGGGAAGGCTGGCTCTGCAGACATACATGCGTGTATATACATGTGCATACTGTACATACAGAGCAAAACAGCTGTCTCCGCTGTATCTGCTGTGTCCCTCCATCGGAACAAAGTGAGAGCTAGGCCTTTAGACCTGGCCCTCCTCACAGGTGGGCTCTCACCCCCTTATGATTGCCACCCAAGAAGTAGGAAGTGAGCACAACCCACCCATCCTCAGACAAGGAGATCCAAAAAGAAAGAGGGAGAAAGGGCTAAGTTTCTCATGTTTAGTCCTTCCAACTTCACCAAGTAGATAGGTACAGCTTGGCCTTCAGGGGAGAGTAAACGGTGAGAGAGGGGTGGGCTGCAGCTACTTCTCAGTGCTTTTAAAATGGTGAGAGCGCCTTGCCTAGCCGGTGTGGCTCAGTGGTTGAGCATCGACCCATGCACCAAGAGGTTGCCAGTTCAATTCCCGGTCAGGGCACATGCCCAGGTTATGGGCCAAATCCCCAGTGGGGGGCATGCAGGAGGCGGCCAGTAGATGTTCTCTCTCATCGATGTTTCTATCTTTCTCTCCCTCTCCCTTCCTCTCTCTCTAAAATCAATAAAGAAAATAAAGTGAAAGTTCCTATCAGATGATCCAAGGCCAGAACTCTGTGAGGAAGGGAGAGGGACGATTCTCTCCGATGCTAGGAACTCTGTTGAATGCTCTGAGCCAGCCGGTTCTGCTTTGGCAATGAGTTCTTATTCGTGTTAAACAGGAACACAAATCTATTGCACATGAAGCAAAGATTCCTGAAGGGTTTATTGTTTTTCATGATTTATTTAAGAATTAACCATAACCTTGTGAGATAAGAGCTACAAAGCCAGCTGGCAGCAGTGAGGTAGCTGGGAATGCACTCACCAGGGCATCCTAAGAAGATTTCTGTCAAGCGGAGACGCTGGGTATTTTCCATGTCTGAGAGGCAGGAGTAGCCTATTTGAAATAAGGAAGCATCAGATTTAGGGAGCTTTTAATTAATACTGTAATCCTTCCAGCACTTGAGGACTTCCATCATGGAGCACTCCAACCAAGTACAACTAATTGAAGATCAATTGGACTTGACTTTTCACATGGCCAGGTTGAAAAAATATTAATGCATATGAATTTACAACTGTTTCTCTCCCACATTTTAAAGGTAGTTGTTGTCTCAGTTGCTCAGTTCCTATGCCTTTGGTGTTCTGGTCAGGAAAATGGGTAGAAAGGAGAACTGGGAGAAGTGAAGAGACGTAACTGATTACATAGGAAAAGGCATAGAGCCACCTAAGGAAGCAAAGAAAACACCCATCACCCAAGAAGGATAGCAAGAGGGAGGGAAGGGGGAGTGCCAGGAGGGCCAGCCTGGGCGGGAGACTTTGGAAGAGAGGAAGAGAGAAATCTGAGTAGCTGCCTTGAGCTGCGGGATTTGGGGGAGAGAGGACTGGAGAGGATTTGTAGCAAGTTTGCAATAGGTACTTCTGAGTAACTCTCTCTTACCAACCTCTAAAGAAAGCTGTAAGCAACATCTTCATCACTCCTCAAGATCTTGGAATGGGATTGTTCGCCTCTTGGATAAGTTGTCATGAGGGGACAGGCTTTAAGGGATGGCAAAGAAGCCCAGACTTCTCCGTATCTGTCAATTTGGATCTTTCTAGAGTGAGTCATCCAGTGGGGACTGGCAGGTGGTGACTAAAAAGATGAGCCCGGGAGGTGGCCGGGCTGCACAGCAGGACGTGACAATGCTCAAGCACTGAGTGGTGACAGGGATGTGTTAGAAAGTGGTTCTTGGCAGAAGCCAGAGATCTGAGGTACCTTTCTAGTCACTCTGAGCCAACACACGTCCTGCCTCCTATCAGTGGGCTTCCCTGGCCGAGACTTGGGGACAGTCCTCGGCAAGCTGTCCGTGGGCGGTCCACCCTTGCGGGAGAGGATGGCCGGCTGTGCGGTGAGGTTCCGCTGGTGGGTGCGGTGTTACGAAAGGCACTGTGCCGGGCTTCGGGGTGAGCGCTAGTGCGGGATGACTCTTCACCTCCTAGCCTCCTCCTCGCCTGTGAAACAGCCCTCTTGGGAAGAGGAAATCACTGATCCCTTAGAGTTCTAACATCCCGTGATGCCTTTCCAGGTACTCATGCCATACTGCAGTTACTGGTCCCAACTCGTCCTGTGCCAGAGGCCTGGCCAGCTCCTCTTCCCCACCCAGATGTCCATCTCACTCCTGCCATGCCCCTCCCATCAGACTAACTGGGAGTGAGCAAGGACAGCGGGCCACGGGGAGAGCAGGAGAGCTGCCTGCTCCTTGCTCCTGAGCTCGGAGCTAACGGGGAGGGCGCGGTGTCTCCGCGGTGACCCGGGCACTCTGGGGACCACGGCCTCCACACGTGTGAACACGCAGATTGAGACAGTAGAGATCGTCTCTGGAGCTCAGACAGCTTGCAGAGCAGGAGGAGGCAGCTTTGTTTTTCTGCGGACACTTCTCAGACCACTGAAACAGCAGCTGGATAAATATAGAAGGATGACGCAGGAACGCCGAGTGGAGGCGCGGTGAGCGTGCGTGCACAAACCCGCCTGCGAGCCCGAGACGGCCACGTGGCCCCCAGCCTCCAGGAATCCGCACTGAGGCTCCCACAGCCAGAAAGTCTGAGCAGAATGCCGTGTCATCAAAGAAGCCTGGCAGGAGGGCGAGAGGAGGCGCGAGTGCAGCCCTGCCCTGGGCTCCTCGGAGCTTTCGCAGAGGGTGCCCTCTGGCCGGCCCAGGCTATATATAACCGTGCTTGCTGCAGCGCACATTCGATCTTTCTGAATGAAATTCCGGAGATCCTTCCAGGCTCCGAGCGTCAGCCACAGCGGCTTCGAAAGTCCTAGAAAATGAGTGGAGGAAACCGAGCAGGTGTTTTGCTCATTGTGAAAGGCAAACACTGATTTGGAAGGTTTCAAGGTAGGAAACATGGGCCAAACCCGGTACTGCCAGTTTTTAATTACCAGCACAATTAGCAGCCTGGCTTAACAAGGCGATTTTGTCGGAACCAGCGAACTGCAGCAATAGCACTAAGCAGATGAGTAGGTCAGTGATCATACCCCACTCTCAGAAATCGATGCTCTGCCTGAAAGTCCGGGCTCGGAGCAGCCCCTGCCACCGGGAGCTATCTGACGCTTTCTTCTTGGCTGTGACTAAATTGGCATAAGGTCAGGGATCGGGTCTCCATAAGGCCATCTGCCCTGTGGTCAGTGGGTCCACATTAACTAGACTATATTAAATCAATGTGCTATGCATCAGCAGCAACTTCTTGGGGTTAAAAAACAACAACAGAGTCTTCTTTCCTTTTATTATCATCCCTAGTCATTTGAAATAATTTTGAACTACTTAATGGAAAGGCATACCACCCCTAAAGGTTACTAAGGGGCATCTCCTTGGGGACAGGATCTCCGTGGGAGACCCAGTGTCAGGTGTCCCTCAGGCCCTGGAATGCTTTGGCACAAGTCCCCTTGGTAAAACACATGTATGATTTAATCTGTTACTCAAATCGGGCCTAAGAGACTCAGGTCAAGAATGCTCCCCTGGAGTGTGCAAGGACTCTGAGGAACGAGAGGGGCTTGGGAAAAGCAGCAGAGAACTTGGCTGCGTCCTTCCAGAGGAGCAGAAACCGTAGGCTTGGACCAGTTCCCGCTCCGGTTCCACTGAGCCTGCAGCCCTTTCATTTCTGGCTCAGACAGGTGCTGGCTGACTCTCCTCCAGAACTAACGGTAGGGCAATCATGATGGAAGGAATCTCAGTCTCCTCCGGGGAGATCAGGCAACACCCCACCTACACCCCAATTCCGATTTCAGCGACTCTACCGTGGGACGGCGGTGGACTGAGTGGTGTTCATTGCAGAATCACTAAGAAGATCTTGCCTCCAAATACTGCCTCACTTGATAACTAATTCCACCCTCATAAAACCATTTGTAAAAGACAGCCATTGCAAACACTGTTCGGGGAAATGCCTATCCTTCCCCACCCTTCCCTACTGACACCTACGATGTACAAACTGCATTGCTTAGCTTTCTTTACCAACTGACTTCCAGTTGGGGTCAGCCAAAGGGAGGCCCTGGCAGGAAGTCAGAGGTCTGGGGAAGGGGAGACATTGGGGTATTTCCACTTTTCTCTCGGCTTTGGTGCTGTCTTCGAAGGTTTCCAGCTCCCCCCGGGCAGCTCGGCCATGGCTCCAGTGTCCTCCTGGTGGTCCAGGCGCTTGTCCTTCCCACCTCCAGCTCCAGCTGTTACTAATCTCTGCCTCCTCCTCTCATTGGTGCTTCAGCTCTTCCAACCTTTTTGTAGTGAGTTTTCCTATTAATTCCCTTTCGTGAACTTCCTGACTTGGGCTCTGTTTTCTTGCCTCAACCCTGAGTTGTTCAGAGGGTTAGCATACAAACATATTATAAGAGAAATGAGTGATTTCTTTCTCTGCAAGACCTACAGTAGCAGTGAAGTCCTAGGGAGCTCAGGAAAGGACCCAAAAGGGAGAAAAGATGAAGGAGTTGCCCCAGGTCTTGTCCATCACACAGAAGACCCCTCTGACTCTAGTGTGTGGGAAAGCCACAGACCAGCAGCCCTCTTCCACCATCCTGAGTGTCGCTGTCCGGCCTTGCACCACAGAATCTCTGCCCCAGCTGAAACCTTGCGGGCACCCGGTTGGGGAGCTCCCAGCTGCAAACTCCTGCACAGGCCCCTCCCCAGAACAGCATCTCTGCTCACCTCTGCCCACATGGCTCTTCCCCTCTGCAGCCCGCCGAGAGCCTGGCATCTGAGCACTCTGTACTGTGACGTGTCCTTCACAGGTTACATGCTATCTGAGCTTTAATGCTCTTGCCTCTTGTGCTTGTTTGTTTTTGCCAGAGACCTTGTAGTTTTCGTTACCCGTGCTTTCTTATTTGACCCAGACGTTTAAGGTCTGTATGGCTATGAGACCACTGTCTGCTGTTCCATTTGCTGCCTGGCCCTCCCCTTCCCTCAGCCCCTCCACCCTGCAGCGCCCATCCCCTGCTATTGTAACATTTAGCACCGCCCTAGTATGGTCAACAAATATTGATACGCTGCCTAAACAAACTCCCTCGGCTGGGAAGATGGGCTTATGTCTGTCTATCAGGACGGCATGCTTTTTGGGGGAACAAGGCTGGTCTGAAACACTTCCGATCTGCTCTCTCTTCGACAGACCCTCCCCAGCAGAAAGCAGTCTCCAGGCATGAGGTTAGCTCCGTCCTTATTTTTATTTCTCCCTGGGCCTTGCATGTTGGAACTACATTTGCAATGCAGTTGTTTTTATCCCAGCCCAAACCTCCTGAAGGGGGGATTCTTGCTGATGGCATCTGTGGCAGAGACCAGCTCATGCCTGAAGAAATAAATTATTTAAGGTGAATGGTGCCCTAATGGATTGTGTGATCAATAATGCTTATAATAGTACAGCCCGGACAAATCACAGAAGGGCTAGAACACGTGTCTACATCATTCTCAGAAGGGGGTCCAACAGATAGCAAGGGGAGAAAAGGGGTACTCATGACGTCAACCTCAAAGTGGCTCTGAATGAGGAGGAAAGTGCAGAGTTCTTTTGTTTTAAAGGGACAGGTCAGCTTTCAATCATGGAGATCACTGCACCAAAATGCCCCCAATGTTATCCACTTACCACAGACCAACCTTACTGCTCTGATCTAGCCAAGAGTCTCCCCATGTCTCCGAGTTTCCCAAAAACTCTGCAGAGGACAAGCTGAATGTCTCCCTGTGTGTTGGTACATGGCAGGCCCTCAAGTAATAAAGACATTAGTATCTGCTGCTTAGAGTATTAATTGCTACACTGCAACGCTTAGCCCCAGTTCCTAAGCAACATCCAATATCTCAACAGATCTCTGTGCAGACATACGATCCCAAGTCTAAACTTTCTCAAGACTCTGCTCTTTTTTGCCTGCTGGAAAGCTCCACTGGGGTCTCCGATTTGAATTTCAAATTCCACATGTCCAGAACCAGAGGCATTATCTCTGTATCTTCCCCCCGCTGCCTGCTACCTTATTGCCCATTGCATCCCCCACCCCCAACCCCCGCTTTTCCTCTTCATCGACTGTTATCATACCAGTGGCACCAACAGCTTGTGGCTCACCATGCCAGGGTGCCACACTCTTCCCTTTCAAGGCCCAGCTCAAGTGTCACGCCCCCCTGTGGTCTCCTCTCAAATCTGAACCCCCACGGTACCCGGGTTTTCTCATAGCACTCATCACAGCCTGGCCACTGTTATTCATTTTGTACATGTCATTTCTCAAACTATACAACAAGCCCCTTAGGGTATGGGCCATGTCTTAATCATCTCTGAATGTCCCAAAGAGACAAGCACACCTGTGGCAGACTGGCGATTAGAGTGTGGAAGAAATGACTGAATGAACAGGTCTCCGAGCAGGCAGCCGGGGCGGCACAGGCAGGGATGTTTTCTCTGTTGCCTGTACCCCCGAGGTGTAGACGAGTGGGGAGGGGTGGAGCCAAGAGGAATTCTAGCTGAAAGGTCTCCACCCTCTGTCACTAGACTGAGCCCCGCCTCCCCTTTCCTGGATTCTCGTAGGTATTTCTGGAGACAGTCAGAGTTCCTGGTATTGTTCCCATAGCTCCAGCTGAACTCAGGAAACGATCCTGTAGGAGGGAGAGAGGAATCTGGGCTCTTCTGGGCTGATTTGGGTGTGGAGAAGCTATACATACCTTCCCAAGGCTCCAGAAAGCTCCCGCAGAAAGAAACAGGTCAGCATCCAGCCACAAGCACCGGAAGGTCCTGAGAGTGAGCACAGTCCGTCAGTAGCTTCTCTAACCTCTCACATGCTCTCATCACCAAGCAGGGTCGGTGGCGGACCCCAGGGCTGCTTTCACTCCACACACCCACACAGGCTTTGTGTCACCTTTCTGAGTGGATGGGGTCGTCTTGATCTACGAGGCATAGGGGACAAAGAAAGACAAAATTATTTTTCATAAAATGTGTGCAAGTGCCTAGCCCATGGTAGGACACTCAGTAAACGGTCATGTCTTTCTGTCACCCGCTTCAGTGGGTGCCGTCCAAGGTGCGCCTGGGTTTCAATCTCACGATAAAGGCGCTGCATAGTCTCTGCAGAAGCTTTCCCTCAAGCCCCGGGAAAGCGGCAGGAATGGGTTTGCAGGCAGTTTCCCAGTCGAGGTTTCAGAACCGCATCCGAGGGAGCTCCGACTCGCATCCCAGGAGCACCCCCCGCGTGGCGAAAGCGTTAATGGTTACCAGGCGCCATGAGGCTCCATTGTTGCGGTGAGAACTTTAATTTTGTATTTTCTCACTTGGGTGCAATTAAGTTTTCAAACAGAAAACTGAGCTGAGGTCATCTTTGAGAATTTCATTTACATGTTCTTATAAAGGAAGCAGCCCTTGAATATATTTGGCTGTATGATTGCACAGTCAGATAAGGACACGCTGAAATATTCAACGGGGTAACTACGTCTGCAGTCTGCTTTCATTACTGGCTTCCAGCACCCTGCGTGGATAGGAACACCGACCTTCATCATGTCTCTGGATATTCGCTGCGGTCTCCTGTGAATGACATAAGCCTTGCTTAGCTTATTTATTTCTCCTTCTAATCTTAGCAAATCACCTGATTATCATTGAGGATGATATCCATTCTGGAGATGCTGTCCAGGATGACTTCAGGACTAGAAATAGTATCTGGCATATTTTTAGTGCATTTTACCTAAGAATCTTACATATGAGTGAAAACCTTTGGATAGGCAACTAACTCGACACAGTCGTACATTGGTTCGGTACCCATGCCAAAAATCAAATCGGACACTCCTGATTATTCCATTTCCTCAATTCTTTAAACACTAGAATCCAAAAGCACCGTATTTCCTCAATACCTTTTGGCAACAAAATTCTCCTTTCCTGTGTAGTTTGTCCCTGGTCCGTAGTCGTCTTCAACAGTAAGTCATTGATGAGGGCATGCAAGAGTGAAGAAAATGAAGTGACAGAATGCCCTTGATGACCTTGTCTCACAGTTTTGTAACCTGAAAAAAACAGCTGATCTAAACTGTGGCTTGAGCTATGAAAAGCATGTTCCTTGTGCTTTGGGGAATTAGGCTTCTTTTTGGCCACAGAAATCCTCAGAAGAAGAGTGATTACACAAGTCCACAGCGGGTTGACAGTGTATGGGAAAATATATCAAAGTTCAGCAGTAACTGACTTCACCGTTGAGACCCAGGCTCCCATTTGGTTATCTAAGCTGGGCAGGATTGCACAGAGATCTTACCAGAGGAAGTTCTCAGGACTCCGACCTCCCTTCAGCAGGAAATGGTGTTGGTGACAGAGTTCTGGGGGGCACCCAGAGAGAGTCTTAAGCCAACATCTGGCACAGCTGCCTTCTCTGAAGGAAGCTATGATTAAGACCTTGACCTTCTCTGGTAAATAAAGGGTTATGAGATTGTATGTAGCAGTGAAGCGTTGGTTGGAATGAATATTTGTGGAGCCTATGAGTATAGACGTGTCAGAGGGAAGACTCCTTCAAATTTTATCTATTCCACCCTCCCCTGAATCCTCAGAGATAAATTGAAGATGGATTATTTTTAGCTGAAAGGCCCCAGGAAGGAAAATTCAATGCCTTACTGTTTTAGAACTTATTAGAAGTAAAAAGGAAGGAACCAGAGTTCTTTCTACTGTCCATCCCCCATCAGACACTCTCAACATCCTCACTTACTTCACCTGCACCCGCATCGGACAAGCCCAGGTGAGTTCTCCGTCATTCTCCACTCCCAGTTCCACTCTTGGGTGACAACTGCCTTTCTCCTGGACCATAACCTAAATGCCCTTGCTGCTGTTTTGCAAGCTTGGCTTATTGCAGAACTGTCCCTTCCGCAGGCCCCAGTGTCTTGAGGCACGTGTAATGGAAGAAGATGTTTGCCTAAGCCAACCAGCTCCTCCAGCTGGATCCATTGCTAAAGCTGTCTCCACCGTTCAGGAGTGCCAGCCCTCTGTCCTGAGGTGGTGGCTCGTTCCAGAAGAAGGCTGCCTCGCCTACACACACAGTGTGTTTGAGGACAGGAAGTGAAGACTATTTCACTCGAAAACACCAAGTTAATCCGTTTCCTTAAAGCCATTTATTTAGAGGCTAAAGAGCACAGGCAGAATTCCCACTAGCGCTGTTGACATTTTCTGCCTCAGAACGATTGCCTTTCAATCAACAAAGTGAGTGCTTTACAGGGCCTGGGCTTGGTCTGAACAGCACAAGAGAGACCAAAATACCTTCCATTAGAACCCTCCGGGCACAGACGGTCCCCACGCACACGCTCAGCAGGTCTTCGCTCCTTGCCCACCCCACGGAGCCAGCACAGCTACCGGGCTCTCTCAGTGCTGCTCTGAGCTTCCAGTGAGGCTGCCTCTGTCCCTGCGCTGACTGTCCCTGTGCTACGGAGCCCCCGGAGGAGGAACCGGCTCCGGCTGCTGTTGCCTCTGCTTTCTAAAGAAACCTGGACGATGCCAGGGAGCGTGCAGAGACAGCCTCTCGCCTTGCCTGTCCATGCTCCCCCTGACAGCAAGAGGGAGCAGGAGAAAGCAGGGCGATCAGGCAGAGCATCATGCCTCTCCGACTCTCCTGATATCTGAAACCATTCTGGCTCTTGGCTAACAAAGCTTTAGTCACTGGGAGCCTTCTGCAGTCAGACAATTTTGCTCACAAATATGGCAGAGAAGCTGTGATGTGCTCACCACACCTGCTGCCGTTTTCTCCTGGACCCAATGCTAGATGACAGTTCCCCGCCTCTTCAGTTAGATGGAGCCCTGCGACTGAGTTCCGGACAGTGAAAGATAAGAGGACGTGACGTGTGTCACCTCGAAGGCATGCTCTCTCATCCAAGTTAGCAGGCTCGATGTCACCCGGGGTGAACTTGGGAGCCATGCATGAGAGGCAGAGGCTAGGTCCCCAGATGACTGTGGGGAGCAACGAACCATGAAGTGAGTGAAAAAGAATCTTCATTGTGTTAAGCCACAGGGACTCGGGTTGTTGTTGCAGCAGCTGGCCTTACTAGCCCTGACTAATACAACCATCTCCTACTGCACCAGTCCCAAAATGGTGTGGCTGCTGTTCTCCTTATTTTCTTTTTTTTAATATTAGAAATAAAGTCTCCAATCTTCTTAATAGATCTTAAAGAAGCCAAATGGCATTACAGTTGTAAGGGGGTGTTGAAATCCTTTAGTGTTAGAATTCATTTGTCTCCAGGACTGCTCAAAGTAAGTAAATTTCATGGTAGAGCTTTGATATTTCTAGTTCAATCACAGATTTGAGCTATAGTAATACATACTGATATAGAGTCTATAGAAACCAGTGTTCTATTTAGCTTCTAACTTTAAGAAATTCCCACTGGCAGCTGAAGGGTCCTAATTCCTTGAGAGGGGAAAAAAATGAAAAAAAAGTTTGGGGACCATTATAGACTGACTTCTTTTTTCCTTATAAAGTCATATGATTCCTGAGTTGGTATTTAGCATTTACATATGTGAGTTTCTTACAGACAAGGGCTGAACTTTACAGTACTTTATATCTCTCACAATGGCTGGCGCAGTATTTGACAGTTTGATGAATATTTTGAAATAAAATCAATCTCTGTCCATCTTTTTCTTGCATCCCTTGGATCATCCCTCTGTTCAGTCATTTTACATTTCTGGCGTCAGGAAAGGGTAACAGCAGGTATTAGAGAAAAGAGGAGCAACTGATGAGCCACGGGGAGGAAGGGAAGCAGAAGAAAGCCCCCGGAGCTCAGAGGCGGCAGGTCCCTGAGGAACATTCCTGTGCCTCCTTCAGGGCTTCAGCCAATGTGGGATTGGGAGGACAGACGGATGCCCTCCTTACCACCGTGGCTGGTTCGGCCTCGAAAAGGAAGCGGCCTACAGCCAGGTTCCCAGCTAGAGCCCAGGTAGCAACCCGATCCCACAAAACAATGCTGCTCTCATGCCCCGACACAGTGTGGAATTCACGTGAGTGGCAAAGGAATGGGGGAAGATTTTGGACAGCCTCTTGGAGATTTCTGAGGCCCAGAATTATGAGGAAGAAACAGTTAATATCTATATGCCGAAGAGGTCCTGGAAGTAGCTGAGAGAGAGAGAGAGAGCTTGTATGTATGTCATGGTCAGGAATTAGGGTGAGTCAGCAGCCGCCTGGGGAACCAATAACCGAAGAGCAGATGGCAAGGTGGACACCTCGGGGGAGGCCAGCATGGATGGCGAATGATCCCGAGGACCAGATGTCCTCTCCCAATACCTGGCACTGTGTCAGCCTCCAACATGTAGATGGAGCCCAAGGAAAGGCGGGAGGGGAGAAGCCAAATTAATTGAAGTTAAATTTCTGCAACCCCAGTGGAATGGAGGCTTAAAGAAGAAAAGAGGCAAACGAAGAGTTATATTTCCGACACACCTGAACATGCGGAAGGGAATGGATACCTCTTCCATGTGATCCGAGAAACGGGTTTTTATTAACTTTGAACAAGGCAAAAGGATGTATCGTGATTTCAGGAACATCTCTGTGCTGGTGTGTGAATTTACACCATTACAACATTTCCCCCCCCCTTAAATTTAAGATTTGCCTCTTAAAATACACATGTTATTGAGGGATGTTCCCTTACTAGTCACTAATTCCTTAGTTGAATCAGTTTATTCTGTTTTTCTGACAGCAAGGTGCAAGCGAGGATTATTTTCTAGGTAAGACAAGGAGGGAGAACGAGGTGAGGGATGGAGAGAAAGGACGGTATGGAGGACAGGAGTGAATCAAGGGACAAAATAACGTGCAAAAAAAAAAAGGAGAGTGGTACCCACGGATGCAAACTCTGCCTACCTTAGAGTGTGGGGTAGGAGCAGCCGTAAGGACAGAGCTGGCTCTGTGTCATTAAAAACGGCCCTGCTACTCTTCCAGGTGGCTGCCCTTCCTGGGGAGGTGCCACATGTCGTGTGTGTCATCTCTAAGTGCTGCGGTGCCCAGCATTGTCACCACCCCGCATGCCCTCTGCGAATCTCACAGAACCTGGCAAGGTAAGGAATGCATGGAGCCCGACAGTGCGCCTGCAAGGCGGGTGTCCAGTCAATCAATTAGGCACTGATAAACATTATTTCAGTGTAGAGATGGTGCTCCCAACAGGCCCTGAATGCGATTCAGGAAAGTCCCAGGGCTCGTGAAACCATGGCTCTCTCTCGAGGAGTTAAATCAGCCTTTTGTGCGGTGAGGCTGCAGCAGGGACGGAGCATATAAAGCAGGTGTTTGCTGTGACATGAATCCGAAAAGTTAAGCCAGGGGAGAAGCAGGTAAATGAAAGCGAATGTAAGACCTAAATCCCACAGCAAGGCCAGTGACAGGAAGAGCCACTCGGCAGCCACAGAAAGACATTATTAAGAAGGAAGGAAAACAATGCCCGGTCCTTTGTGTGCCAGGGTAGTGAATTATTACATGTTTTTCTCTCATCGTGACCTTGTGATATTGAGTAGCCTCCCTTTAGACAATCAGTGTTGACATCAGCTACATGCTCAGATCAATAGACATTTCATGGCATGTCGAGAAACTGTTCTCAGAGGCAAAGCAGGCGCACCTCGTCCACCCGCCACGTCACCTGCCTCGCCGGAGATTAGGATGTGGAAATGGGTCAGCGTCCTTCGGCGGCGGCGGCAACAGAGGCTTTCCACTGCACTTGAGGATGAGACCATCTCGGGGTTATTTTCCACTAGCCCAGGCACATGGCCACTTATTAAATCTGGAAATAGATCCTGCACAAGGCCCAGGGGGAATTCATTTGTTTTGCATGGCTCTAATTCAGTACATGCAGCTGGAACAGACTGCCAGTCCACCCTCACCGTTCTGAGAACATAAATCATTGCTTATTTTCAGCCTTTCTGCCTGAAGAGATCGCCCATTGCTAGTCTGGGATTTTCAAACAGCACTTCTCAAAAAGAACATGCTCCTTAAACCCATTTTGGATTTGATCCTGGTGAATATTGATGCCAGCAGGGGTTGTGGAGAAGACCCCCCCCCCCTTGATGAGCCTGCCGCAGTCAGACTCTGATTTGCACCTAGGCAGGTGGGACTCCCCTGCCGGAATCTGCACCATGTGCCCAGACCAGTGAGTCTGAGATTTTCATGGTATAAGAATCACCCAGGGAACGTGTTAAAATCCGTATTCCCGGGCCTGGATCCCAAAGACGCCAATTACACAGGCCTGTGGCCAGGAGCCAGGAGTCTCCCTAAGCCCCTCAGGTGGTTGTCCTGCAGGTGGTCGTGCGAGCAGCTGTGAGCGCAGCCCAGCCAGCAGGCGGGGCACCTGGAGGACAGAGCAGCTTCTCCTGGGTCTCCTCCTCTCCCTGCTGTCCATGCTGACTCTCAGCCCTTGCCCTCAGGATCCTTCCTGCCTGGATTTGTCCTGTTACTCCATTGCCAGATCCCACTTGGCTGCCCACTGACCGCTGGGGAGCGTGCGTCTGTGTGGCTTCAACCCCGGTACGCAGCATGGGCCGGTGTCATATTCGCCTGGGGTGGTGGTGTGCTGCGATACTTAGGCCTGCAGTCATTTTTTTGTTATGGTCCAGGCCACCAGTTACTTTTTTCTAGTGCTTTATCCTTTACTTGCCAACGAAAGGTACCAGACACAAGCTCCTACAAACTCCCAGCCGGGGCACACCTAAGGGGAGGGACCTTCATCATTACAGTGTAAGCATTTTCGTCACGAAGGAAGGAAATACAGTTCTAAAATCTCCCAATTATCTGCACTAATGAAGAAAGCCAAGCCAATTATTATTATTTTTTTTTTTTATCCTCACTAGAGGACATTTTTCCTTTTTTTTTGTTTTTTTTTTTTTTGTTCAGATAGAGTAGGAGGGAGAGAGAGGAAGAGAGAGAGAGAAACATCGATGTGAAAGGGACGCATCGAGTGGCTGCCTCCCACACCACCCCAACCAGGGCCGGGGACGAACCACAACTGAGGTACGTGCCCTTGACCAGAATCGAACCCGGGACTCTCTGGTCCGCAGGCCGATGCTCTAACCACTGAGCCAAACCAGCCAGGGCCCAGGCCAATTATTTTCACTTTGAAATTAATTGCATGATTTTTTGACAAAAGATATGCTTCCTGACTGTGCCTGGTTTGTACTGGTGTGTGGCTGATATTGTCTCAGCCAGGTGCCAGCCGATTGCGTGGTAACATGGGAATGTGTGGGATGGCCGGGGAAAGTTGGGGTGGGATCTGATTTCAAAGTTATTGTGATGACTACATTTAGGCACAGTGTGTAAGCGCTCAAGTCACAGGGCCCAGACATTTGGACACAGAAAAGGACAACTAATAATTGTAAGAGCCAGAACATGGGCCAGTGACTATTTCTAGCTGTGAGATGAGTGAAAGGAAAGCAAATGTGTATCACGCTGATATGCATGGCACCACCAGGTCTGTCCATCTACACGACAGTGTCATCAACATGTCGGGTCACGGGGGGCTGGGTGGGATGGCTTATGAAAGTCTGTGATTCAAATCCAGTGGTCAGAGGTAGGTCTGGAGATGAGGGTGACCCTTAGTAGAGTCTCCACCAGCCCAAGAAAAAGCACACAGCCACTAACATTTGCTGCTGTCAGAATTTGGACTCACTTCCTCCAAGGTTTTGAACAGAACTCGGTCAGTTTGGTCAGCCAATGAGCATGTACCCAGGTGAACTCTCCCAGGCTCAAGGCCCTTCCTGGCGATGGGCTGGGTCATCAAGTCATCGGATAGAGAATTGCGTTCATGCATGCAGGTCACTTTTATGCTTGATCATACACTAGGGCAGGAATGTCTCCACCCGGGAATCACGTAGTGTCCATGTGGCATCAGGCACTGCCACGGGGGTGAGCTGAGAACTGTGGGGCAGTACTGCCCCTCCTCAGGACCTTTCCCTCACCCTGACACTGCCTTAGTCTCCTGTTCCAGATGGAGAGAGTCACTGGGAAGTCGGAGGGAGACGGGTATGCTGAGTGGGGTGACCTGGCCTGACATCTGGAATGCATGACGTGGTGCTTTGGCATAATGGTGGTCCCACACCTGCCGGTGTGGATTTTAGGCCCTGGTAACAGATGTTTCTGGTTTTAAGTACTTTGGACCCTAAAGAGTTGTCTTTAATTTATTCCCAACTTAACCAAAGGGGTAGACAAGTTGTGACTGAACGGGGGGAAGCTAAGTTAGGGGTTGGTTTCTGGGGACTCCTTACTCTAACCTTTCTGCTGCCTGGGTAACTTCTCCTTCTTTCCTTAAGAGCACCAAGAGGCTGGCTCTGCTTTGCTGTCCTCTTGGCGTCTGTCTGCACTAATCCTGTAGGTGGGGTCATTCTCCCATCACGGTGGCCATGGAGGTGCATCAGTCGGACCTCCTTTCAGAAGAACCTGTTTTGGGGAGCATAGCTGATTGACAGCCTCTGGCTCCTGCACCTTTGGCTCAGCTACGATCCTGCTCGCAGTCCATGACAGAGAGCAGCAGGCTTGCTAAACCAGCCCATCCTGCCTAACTGGAAATTCTCTACTGAGCAACCTGGGGTCATCAATCTGGTGAAGACTTACCTAGAACCACATGCGGCCGCATAGCTCTTCCTACTCACGCCTCCTCCCTCTCTGCTTTCGCCGCTGTCGGACCCACACTGCTGTCTAGAGGCTCTCCCTGCCTACTCCTGCTCCCCTTTCGTTCTTTATGGGTGTTTACTACAATAAACTCCTTGTACATCTAACCCTGTGTGGGCATCTACTGCTCAAAATACACAGGAGACAGCTGGCCGTAAGACGGGGTTGTGCAACGGGTCGCTCACCACCTGGCTGACGAGAAGGACCTCATCCCGAGTAGCCTGTGAGTTACAGATATTCCCTGGCACACGGTGGCAGCCCGGTTGTTGGCAGTTTCATGTGTGGTTACCTAGAGAAACATTCTGTTGGGGGAGAATGCCTTTGCCTGTGTAATAATTAAGAAATGTGTAGGACCAGGGTGAAGGGGTAACATGGCCTACAGGGACAGTGTCGTTTGCTGGTTGCTGCTGAATTGTTCCGGTAGCCTGTAGGGGAATAATGAGAACTTGAGAGCAGTTACATACAGATAAAAGCTAAGTGTGGGAGCCAGAGGGCCTTGCTGGTAGTTTCTAAAACAGCTTTCATCTCCTGCAGTGGGAGAGCAGACACTGTTGAAGACCAACTCAGAATCTGACAGTTAGAACGGCAAAGCCCGGCGATGTTTCAATCTCGGCCAAGGCACATCTGTTATGGACTCAGGGCCCTGGTGGGGAAGGCTTAAGACCCTAACCACTGGGGACATCTGAGTGGATATTCCCAAGTATTTGGTTCTTCAGACCTTCCTGAACCCTCAGAGCTGTCAGAGGTGCCCCCACCAGAGTAAGTGCGAGCATTTTTCCAATTCAGAAATATACTGTAGAGACTTCTTTTGAGCAAGGTAACAGGTAGCAGGTGCCCCTGTCAGGAGCCGTCTCATCTTTTATTCTGGCTGCCAAGATTAAGTTTCAGCATAATCCAGGTGGGGATATACTGGGCTTGATAAGGAAAGAAAGAGATTATATCCCAAAGGAGCTGCAAGAATTAGCTAGCACGAACTATCAGGACCAGGGGAGTACCCCTGGGGTTAGATTTTGAGCATGCTTGATTAGGATGGCTGAACATAACACCGAGGACAAAACAGATGGTCAGCCAATGAGGAACCAAAAGACGACAGGAATGGAGGAACAGGAGCAGAGGGTGGTCAAGCCAATCAAAGTCATCACCATTTGCTCTGTTTTCTGGACCTGAGAAGAGTTTCAGATCTGGATCCCACTGACCAAAGAGGTGGCCAGACCCCAAGGCAGAATGCACTGTCACACCCACCGTGCCAAGTCTGCACCATGACGATCCCCCCCGTCTTTCTCCAGAGAAACTACATACACTGAGGAAGGGAAAATGCCCAGATATTCGAGGACTGTCAGACGCAGGTCTGAGCTGGCATTGATACCTGGAGGCCTGAAGTGTTATCACAGACCCCCTGTTGGACTTGGGGCTCCCGGGGCCAGGAAGTAGTCTTGTCTGAATCCTGATTGACAATGTGTCCTCTGAGCAGTCTGTTAATCCACCCAACAGTCCCATCTCCAGCTCCACAGAGTAATTGGAATTGCTACCCTTGGCAGTGGTGTATCCCCCAATTGGATCCTTGACCTGTTAAGTAAGAGCTATCACCATAGAAAAGGTGAGATGAAAGCCCCTGGAATCGCCCCTTATGTACCCCCACCTTGTCCCCAGCTAAAACAGTAAATCAAAAGCAGTATCATATTCCAGGGGTGACATTTTGTGTCCATGACAGACTTAAAGGATACAGGGGTGGTGGTTCCCAACATATCTCTGTTTGGTTTGCCAGTCCCGCCCCTGCAGAAACCAGGGGGATCCTCTGCAGTGACCTTTGTCCACGGCAGACGTAGCCAAGCAGTAGTCCTGGTCACAGCCACTGTGCCAGGCCTGGTTTCATCGAGAGGACTGATTAGTAAGCCTTGAGTACATGGTACATTTACCACTATGTGACTAAGAAACAATATCATCATGATTCAATTTTGTTCTAGAGCTTTTATAACTCTCTCACCCTCTGCCAAAATATAGTCCCAGGAGATCTGGACCATCTGGACAGTCTGCGGAACGTCACATTGATCCAGCACAGCGATGACGTCGTGTTGATCGAGAAGGATGAGAAAGAGGATGCTATACACTGGAGGCCTGGAGAAAACACGTACCCCCAGAGAGTGAGCTATATGAAGAATCGGGGTGCTGCCACTCAGTGAAGTCTCTAAGGGTCCGGGATATCCCCTCTGAAGTAAGGGCCAATGTCTTGCATCCTCTATCACACAACAGGGAGCAAAGCACCTGACAGGCCCCTTTGGCTTCTTCCGGAGACAGCACATGCCACGCCCAGGAACACTGTCCCAGCCTGCTTGCCAGCTGGCTGCGAAGATCGGCCGCTCCCCCGGGGAATGGGCTCTGCAGCAGCTCCTGGCTGTGGGGCAAGCTGCCCGCCACAGGGACCACGGGCCCAGTAGGCCCTCGGGTGTTGGAAGTGTGAGTAGGGTAAAAAGATATCGTGTGGAGTTTATGGCAATTCCCAGTGAGAAAACAATTCAGGCCTCTGGGATTCTGGAGGAAGGCCATCCATCTACAGCAAAATTATGTATCTTTTGCGAAAGCTCCTGGCATGTTTCTGGGCATGTTTCTGATCGAATGCTGGACTCTGGGCATCACATGACCACGCATCCAGGCTGTCCATTGTGATCTGTCAAGTCATAAAGTCAGACAGGCTCAGAAGGTGTCTCTTGTCAAATGGAAATGAGTGGAACCAGAAGCAGGAGGAAGTTGCACGAGCAGGGAGCCCAGACCCCCTTGTCACCCATCACGGCTGTGCCCATCCCCAGCTCTCACCTGTTGCCAGAGGGGTGTGTGCACATTCAGAGATATGGCCGTTCGCTTTCCCTCAGCCTCAGTTTCCTCATCTGTGGTTGTGAGGAAACTAACGTGTGCAAAGCTGTCACCACTGATGTCTGGTGCACGGTGAAATTTCACCACGTTCACCATTATCATTAGGGTCTTTCGTTAGGCTGAATAGGAGACTGTGTTAAATTTGCATGATTGTACTTTCACAGTAAGCCATTAACGATGCATCCATTTAGATTTCTACACACTCCAAAAGAACATAGATTTGATTAATGATAACAAGAATTTCAAATATCTCCATTATTCAGAAATAACCTACAGAGAGGCTAAGCTTGTCTCTTTCTTCCTCCATTCTTTCCCAGTCTTTTTTTTTTTTAAAGAGAGATAAATAGCCATTATGTAGTCAGGCTCACTGGCTCTTCCTCTCCCTGATAACAGGCTCAGGCTTCACGTTGATCCAGCAAGATCACATCTGATCCAAGTTCCCCCCATCGTCCACCCCGTCGCTGCTCCCGGGCTCAGCCCTGCACAAGACTCTCCACCCCCACTTGGCATCAGAACATTGCCAAGGCTAAGCATCCAAAGATTTTTCTTTTAAATTTGTGTCTACCTTCTTGAAGCTGAACCGTATTATCTGTTCTGCAGGACAGTCCTGCCCCTCAGAGAGCGCTTGAGCATGTTACATTGTGTTGCGATGCTTCAGAAGCTGGGTCCTGAATCCAGACCATGCTGGAGTATTTCTCAGCCGACCGGCACTGGCATTCTTTCATGGCCCTGAAATGCTTTCCACTTGCCCTTCCTACAAATGCAAGTAAAGTAAAATCTCTTGACAAAGCAAACTAGGAGTAATAGATGGGTTGGGGGCGCTTCCTGTGACTCCGAGCAAACCTATTTCTAGATTGTAAAGTATGGAAAGAGAGAGAGATCGGGTTGACATTGAGGAAAATTGAACATTGATAAATGAACTGCTTTTACTCAGTCTCTCAGGTTCTTTCTCGCTCTCTCTCTCTCTCACACACAGGCACACACCTTTAAAAGGTACCTATTTCCTGTAGCTCATATTTATGTTAATATCAAGTCAAACACAGATGCATGTAGGGTGTTAGCGGTCAGTCATTCTCATTCACAAACCTTTAAACTCCACTAAATTATTAAAACTGGACAATGGACTTCCAGTTTTGTGCCCAGACTGCCTCACTAATAAAATGACCTCCTTGTTATGGGTGAGGATGTATTTGATACTAAATTTGCCACAAATTTTAACAGCATTCAATCCTGAGACTGTGAGTTACTGCATCCTATGTATGTTGGTACCTTACTTTGATTAAAAGTGGGATAAATCAATGAGAGAGTCCTTTCACCTAAGGCCGTGTTCTTTCACATGAAGGTCAAATAGGCACTAATTGGATGTAATAAAATCATGAGTTTTTTTCCACATTCGGTTTTAGATCCAGACCTGTTTAGTGTCAAGAAATCACAGGGAGCCCGTCCTGTGTCATCAAGGTTGGCTCCGTTCAAAGATGACTTGCTTGAATCATTGAATGGTATTAAATGCAATGTAGAATACGGAATGGAAAGTTCATAGAGACATTTTTTTAGAAGCTCCCAGTGATATAGAAAATGTCCTGTGAACCTTGACTCCATTTGCTTTCCCATGTCGTAGAAATGTGGAGGACAGGAGAACATCATGACTCCCACTGGGACACCTGTCACGCGTTCCCTAGGAGAGTTGATACAGAAGAGCTTCAGTCATTTTGATCAATTGAGCAGCTGGTTGCTTTAGGATTCATTGGTCTGGTCTCTAATTTCTATATAGTTTAGAAATTTTGACCTTCAGTAACATGAGTAGATCCCATTGATATTTTTCCTATCAAATATCTATTTCGAAGATGTTGGAGAAAGTTGTGTTAGGATAGTTTTCATTCCAAGGTGCCCATTCTCTAAACTTAAAAATGAACTAGACACACTCAGCGAGAAAGGAAATACACACACCTGCTTTGGAACATGGGTACAGTCTAGTTGAGTATGAGCAAAAGTCAGTTTATCTCATCCTCAGTCTCCCATCTCCCCAAACACAGGCGTCCCTCCATAGGGTTATCAGATCAAATATAAAATGCCCAGTTCAATGCAAATTTAAGATAGACAACAAATAATTTTTAATGCAAGTTTGTGCCAAATATTGCATATACGTTTTCCTTTGCCAAAGCTTCCTACCCCAAAAGCTTTTAAGCATATGCTTCAGAGCTGCCCGGGAAGTCAGAACTAAAGAGACAGATCACCCCGCAGTATCAAGAGGAGGGAGATACCTACACATCATTAAATTCACCTTTGATTTTACAGATGATCAAATAGAGGTCCAAGAGATAAGAACCAGTTTCCAAGAACACACAGCTACCTGCCCCTGTCTCCCAGGGCAGTGCCACTCCCTCCAAGGACCATGCCCCCTTGAGGAGTTGGATTCTGATTTTAGAATTAGCCCATGGGCAAGTGTGCTGCATTTCTCTGTGTCTGTCTATTGAAGCAATGGGAACACAGCCCAAGGAACTCCGTCGCCTCTCAGAGACAGAAAACAGAACTGGCTACCTTGTTGGGGGGAACATGGGGGGAGGCAAATTACAGAGAACAAAGCACAGATTAGCATCTCAATAAATTATCCTGCCACAGAGGCTTCCCACATCAGGTTTTCTTAAAGTAGGGCCACGCTCCAGTTAGTAATTTGTGATTACAGCGGTTGGTTACAGAATGTTCCCCCTGGAGACCTTTCAGAATCAGATAGAAAACCATTTGTCTTTGTTAGCCAAGTTGCAGCCCTACCTAGAGACCTGCAGGAGGATGAATTTAAATGACGCCCCAGAACTCTTCTGAACCTTGGAATCTATGAAAATTTAAACAACTAATATTATAATGTTCGAACCTAAGACTAGAATAAATGCAAAAGTAGCTCAGTGTTATTACAGAGCCTCGATATTACCCAAGGCTTTACAGAATCAAGGAAAATCCCTCCAAAGGCCCTGGGAATGCCCTGGTTGCTTTCCTGAAACTTCATAAGGAGGGCGCAGAGCACTGGTTGGTGATGATTAAGGATGTTATTTATATGCATGCAACACACTCGATTTCCTCACCATTTGCAAGGGGGTACATTTTAGAGAGTAGGCAAACGGGAAAATGCATTGTTCGACTGAAAACAGGGATAATTGAGGCGGAGCCCCCACCGCCCAGTAGCCGAAGGGACTCCAACTTGCCCCTTTCCCACTTCTTCTGTTTTTCCAAAGTAAGCTGATTCGGGGAACTTACCTAATAAAGAAACAAGGGACTCATTACCAGAAGGATTTGTCAGTCTTTATTGATAGGGGAGAACCCTTTCTCCCCACGCCTGTGGAAGGAGAATCATTAGCATAACACTCCTGGTCTTCCCCACCCCCTCTCCCACCCCTTTGGGAGGAAGAAGCAACTGGGTGTGTGCCACCTGGCCTCCCCCCTCAGCCCCCCCCCACCCCCCCGGGTGTCCACTGGAAGCAGGTGGGATAACCCTCCCTTGTGGGGAGGTAACAAGATGGTCCACTCAGGTACAGGGTGGTTGAGTAAGTTCATTTAAATCTAATGTTCAGTATTTGGAGAATCATTAGTCTTCCAAAACATGTAAGCCACGTTCTTGAATATCAGTTTTTGTAGTAATATAGGTGGAAATTCAACCTCCATTGCCTTAGTCTTTTGTCTTATTTCTCAGTTGGTTCTGAATTCCAGCAGATTGATTTGGGCCCCTCAAATGCCCACATCTACATCGGGGGTTCCTTCATGGCCCATGTAGTTGGTGATAGAGGTGACTTAATCACAAAAATGGGTGTATAATTACATGCTCACACAAGTTCACTGACGGAAAAGAACATGGGCCCAGGAGGACACATGACAAAGCAACCTGACCTGGATAAAGATGGCTGGATGCTTTCACGGGCACTTTGAAGGAATAAAAGGATTTAACCAAGCAGAGGATGGGAGAGACAGACTGTTCCTGGTGGAAGCAACAGCATGTGCAAAGGCCCTGTGTCAGGTGTGAGGAACCAGGTGAAGGCCTGGCGGAGAGACAGGGAGAGAGTGGTGTGTGGATTCGCTGAGTCAGCAGGGGAGAAGGGCACTCAGGCAGCAGAGTGTGAGTAAAATCAGAGAGAGGAACAGCAGGCATGAGGTGTAAGAGGGGATGTGAAGAGGCCAGCCTGGCTGGAGAGGAGGGGAAGGGAGGTCACAGAGAAGGAAAGGTATAGATGTGGCCAAAATACACAGGGTCTTGAGGACCATATTAAGAATCTCAGTCTTCACCCTCAAAGTACGTCATACCCAAGTCCGGATTTGAGAGCATAGGGGAGAGTAGGAAGAACACTGATTCAGTCCACACTGTGAGGAACAGGTGCGGCGGGGGATCGAGTGACTGCAGAACAATTGTTGCATTGGCCTCGTGTCCACATAAGAAATGCCCAAACCTATAGAGAAGTGTTATGAGTTTATGTGAGCCACACCGACGACAATTGCCAGGAAGCAAAGTCTCAATGGATTGAGAAAATGCTCTCGGGAGAATGGCCATTTGACTATATACACGACAATCAAAGGAGGAGATGTAAAGGGCGTTACGTGGAATTCATTGGTTGTAGATCAGGGAGGCGGATAAAGCAAAGTGGGGAAATCTCTGGGTTTGGATAAAGAGTAAAACGGAGAGACACATACTTCTTTTACCTTGGTGGACACAGGAGAGCTAACGGTTAATATTTATAGCACATAGAGATGGTCTGTCGGGAACAAGGTAGCAATGAGGGGTTCTGAGGTCTCCTGCCCTGGTGCAGTGGGTGTACCCTGAGGTCCAGAAAAAGGGGATTACTCTGACATTCCAAGGGTATGTTATCTTAGATGCAAAAAGACAATAGACTGGCTCACCTAAGGTACCAATGGATTGACATTTGTCAAGGAAGCTACAGGCCTAGGAGGCGACTACCTGCCATGACTCGCTTTTAGTTAGGCATTTTTATGTCCAAACCATCCTATGGGGTTACTCTCGGTCTCTGCGTTTGTAGGGCCAGCCCAGAAGGCCTCCCCTGAGCTGGTCGGGTTGAGTATGTGGTATGTGGCCCCTTTTCCATCTACACTAGGTCAGCAGTGATGGCCTTTGGGATCAGAGTTATGTCAGGGAGAGGAGATAGTTGGGCAGCTGGTCGTCAATTTCCTGGCATGAAAGAGAATCTCGCCCTTAGCCAGCTAGACTTGGTTCACACAGATGTCTCAGAAGGAGCGAAAGGAAACCACAGAACTATGTAAATGGTATGAATTGCAGGTATTGCGAAGTTCCAAAATTCACTATGGCAACAATTTGCTTTCACTGGAAGTTTTGATAAAATAAAGAGGTTTTGTTTGTTGGTTGGTTGGTTTTTTTGTTTTTAATTAATTTGTTTTACCTTCTCTTCCTCCTTTGAGAGCCAACAAATCTGTAATCATATAAGTTATATCCAGGATAATTCTTATTTGAGCCTCTCGCTGGACACAGCCTGCATCCTCCGTGGGTGATATTTGTTAAGTGACTAACACATGAATCGATGGCCATCACAGTCAGAATGTGTCTCGACTGTTCTGTTGTGTTTTAGGCTTTGTTTGTTTTTATGCTGCCTTTCTGCTAAAATGGGAAAATAATAATCTCTTTGTCCGTCTAAAAATATCTCTTTGTAAATATCCTTCAAAAGCTCATAAGCTACTTGAGTGAAACTATTTCCCTCCCTTTTCCACCAAAAGCACAAAGAGAAGTTATTCCTTGATGAAATTATTGACTATACATCCCACATGGCCTCCTTCAAGAACAAGTAAATATCCCCTCACTAACAATGGGTGTGGAATGGAATACAAATGGAACAGTGTGGAGAATGTGGAAATTCTCTGAGATTTAAGAAAAGATTTCTGAAAGGATCCAAGGAGGCTGGCTGGTCTCACCGAAAAGGGACTTGGTGACTCACAACCACTCCTCCTACCTCCCAGGGGTGGGGTCTGCAGCCCAGTGGGGTGTGGCCTTTCCTTGAAGATGACAGTCACGAGATTCCTGCTTGGCCAAAAAGTCACAGACCTGAGTCTGTGTTGAGCTCTAGCTCTTGAAGCTTCCAAAAGAGAAACTTCACTCTGAGAAATGGAATCTCTTCGTTACCTTTCAAAATCATACTAAGTTAGAGTAGGGGGAATAACAATACGTTTTTAAAATTTTAATTTTGAAGAGCCTGCATTTTAGACTCATCTTCAAGAAACGTTGTTTTTAAGTCACTTCCAAATAGACAGAAATTCAAGTTCAGTTTGCAAGCGTGGGTCTTAGCATTTATGTTGTTGACACGTGATTGAGACCTGTAACTGGGGTGACCGACCGGCCGGGTTTACCAGGACCTAGGGTAATTCCTGGACACGGAACTTTTTCTTTTAAATCTGGGACAGTTAGGGGAAAAACTGAGATAAGTTGGCCACCCTTCCTAATATATAGGGTTTATTAATTTTCTCAAAAAGTTGAGGCATCAATCAATGAATAAGTGTTTGAGTTTTTGCCGCTGCTCAGTGCTCTACTGGGCACCGGGAGAGACACAGAAGGGACAGAAGTCGTGAGGTCCAGTCCTTCCCCGAAACTCTGCAGCTCATTCGTTGCTTCCCAGAGGGTTCTAATCTAATTTCCACAAACTGCTCAATGACTGCTTACTACACCTTATTTGTCAGGCACTGTGCTTGGTACTTAGGATGCACAGATGAATGAGAAACTGAGTCTGGCCTCAAGGAAATCCCTCTTCTGTGGGAAGACAGACTCAGATAAACACAACACAACTTGGTAAGGGCTACTATAGAGCCATGGAGAAGTGCCAGGCGCCACGACATAGCAGGACACAGCTAACTGCAGCTGCAGATATAGGCACAACGACCGGCCAGGCTGCCGATGATGTTTCAGGCAAGTGGTGGTCTGGACTCTAGCTAATAAATACCGTCATTGTTCAGAGCAGGGAAAGCCTTCTTAGCAAAGTGATCATCTCTACGTGTCTAGACTAGAGGAAGACCTTAATGAAAAGATAGGATTTAAGTAGATGGGCAATTTTTTAATATATATGAATAAATATAAGAGATGTCTTTGTACAGGCCAATCATTCTAGTATGTTATGAATCAAAGATGATGATTTATCCAGTTCTGGGCAACTGAGGTTGCCAACCAACAACAAGCAAAGGTTAATAGGCAGAGATGCTATACAGAAGTGTGGTAGT
The DNA here is from genome assembly GCA_030848825.1 of Tadarida brasiliensis. Taxonomy (NCBI): domain Eukaryota; kingdom Metazoa; phylum Chordata; class Mammalia; order Chiroptera; family Molossidae; genus Tadarida; species Tadarida brasiliensis. The sequence continues at coordinate 14,874,107 of CM061259.1, read as the reverse complement.
GCCCCACTGCTGTGGCTCAGTGGATTGAGCGTCGTCCCATGGACTGAGAGGTCCCGGTTCAATTCCCAGTCAGGGCACATGCCCAGGTTGCAGGTTCAGTCACCAGTAGGGGGCGTGCAGGAAGTAGTCGATCGGTGTTTCTCTCTCACATTGATATTTCTATCCCTCTCTCCTTTCCTCCCTCTCTATAAGATCAGTTAAAAAAAATTTAAAAAGAAGTGTGGTGGCATCAACAAAAATGTAGATGAGAGGCAAGACAGTCTGACACGCCTTGGCGTTAGATGGATCTAACAAAAGAGGGGAGCTTTACGTAGAAGATGCGTGTGAGAAAAATAGGTTAAGGTCAGATGACGAAGGATCATGGATTGCTGAGACGTTTGGAACTTCTTCTGTAGATACTGGGGAGCCATGGAAGGCTTTTGAGAAGGGAAGTGCCATGGTGAAGTTATATTTAATTTATTATAATCTGGCAAAAGTCATTACCTAGGTTTTGCATGAATTGGAAAAGACTCTGAGTCAGTGAATTAAAACCAAGGGAGTTTTGACACGTGTGGAAGGGAATAGTAAAGAAAGCTCTCCCTTTTTCCTACAGAATACAGCTGCTGGCTTGGGGTGGGGGAGGCTGTGGCACCTCCCTAACAAGGTTGGGAAGTGGGTGCACCTGCAGAGAGAAGCACTGGGACCTCCTCACCTGAGAGAATCATGGCAGACATGGGTGAATCTTTTTTTCCACTAGGAGTTACCTCATAAATGGAGATGGTCGTTTACAAAGAGAGACCAAGGGGACAAGATCTTCCAGCTCCAATTTCAAACTAAAAAACAACCAGGAAAATGGTTATGCCTACGTATGCCTAGGCTGAATCAAACAAAAGCGAAGAGAAAAAGCATCTGCATCACTCCTTATCACAGATTCTTTCCAATTCCTTTCTCATAGTCTATTTCCATTTCTAATTCCACCTGTACAAAATAGAATCATGCCTGCTTGTAATTACTTATGCATGCATGAATATCAGTAAGTTAAAGTTGTTCATCTATTTACAAAGACAGTGTGATGCATAGTAGCTTAGGAATTGCTTCTTTTCGCTATGATTTTTAAATGTGCAACGAGTTTCTTTCTAAAACACATATTTGCAGATGTCACTTTAAACACTATTTTCTGAGATTATATTTTCCATAGAAAACAGATGTCTGCAATTATCCCTTTTTTGACCTCTGAGACTTATCAAAGTCAAATAGGTAATCATCCAATCAGACGGGCTATCATTATCAGAAGAAAAGTAATTATAATCTGAATATGTTTGAACATGATTATTATAAGCTTTAAACTGTTACACTTTTGATTGGAGCAGAATTGGAAGACGTTAACACTTCATAATTCAAATGATGTAACTTCACTTGTTTTTGTCATTTAGAATCTGGAGAGCTAAATTTATTTAACAATATAATTCTTTAAACATGAACAAATTATGCAATAATCTCTTTAAAGCCATGAGAATGCTTCTCAAAATCTTGACAGTGAAATTAGGGGAATTTTTTTTTTTTTTTTTGTAACTGGAGCAAATCAGAGCTCGGCACTGAGCCCATCAGAATGAGAAGCTTGAGGCAGACGTGTTCAGTTGACAGATACTGTGTCATCCGCTTGCTTCTGTTAAAGAGACCAGCCACCTTCCTGCCTGCCTCTGGAGGCCCGCCCATTGCTGGCTCAAAGCACAACCAACTAGGCCAAATTCAGAAACACTGAGTGAGCAGGTGGGGGGAAAGGGAGAAAAAGCATATAAGAAAAAAATTTTTTCCCAAGAAGATGTGTGAATAAAAGAATGAATTAGATTCAAAACCAAAACAGAGAATTCTTTAAAGGACGTAAAGACTTGGGGAGCATTGAAAACCTGATGTCTATAGATATGGAGTAAAACAGCGTTTCCCACTGAAAATAATTTTAGACAAACCTGATAACACGATCTGTTTGTCTAGATGTTTGATTTGTGGTACTGTGGTGAGATGTCCTGATCTTCCTCCTCCAGCTTTCCCAAGAGCTGTTCCTCTCACGCTCTGCACCCAGGCTGGCATGCTCACCTCCTCGGGAGGGAGGTGTGAGGTGCTGGGCATCACTGCGGGCCTGGGGCTGGGCCAGAGTCGCGCCGAACTGGTGACCGTGCATAGAATGAGCACCTGGAGCCCCGTGGAGGATTCTTGCAGCTGAGAAATGTTTGGCGTTGGTGCTCTCTGAGCATGGCACGGGCTGGGGTTGGAAATACAGGACAGAGGAACTTTATAGGATTTGAACGGTACTGAAGGGCTGTGTTTCCATATGCACAGTGTTTCTTAGGACAGTGGTTTAAGAGGTACTATTCAACTTGTAATTCCGGCTCGGCCGAGTGAAGACCTGACGCTTCTCTCAATACAGCAGAACTTTGGTAAAAGCACTTGATACCCTTCCACCTCCCTTATTAATTTTACCCCTTCTTGTTATTTCTTCTTGACTTGACTTCTTCCCTGCCTCCACCATGCCTGTGTACCCAATTCCTTCATTCAACAAAGACCGAGTAAGTGTCTACTATCCGCCAAACGAAGATCTCTGCCCGTCTGGAGCTTACATTCTAGTTCAAGTCTTGCTGATTCCAGCTGCTGAAATGTTAGCTGAGAACAAAGGTATTGACGGACTTATCAAGGATTTAAGGTAGAACTTGCTTTGTTGCCCAGGGACTCAGCATCTCTGGGGGTAGGGCTCAGGGACAGTGTGCTCTGTTAAACTCCCTGGTCATCGGGACCCTCCAGAAGTGTGAGAGGGATCTCTCGAGGTGCCACTCCCCCCAAAGACAGTGGGACACTTGTAAGAGGGTCGATCTTGTGCTGCCGGCAACGTTCCAGGTGCCTCTTAGACATTCACCTCATGGACAGGTGCCCACCCAGTGCACCTTTGGGAGGCGGGGCTCCACCTGGACTTCCTTTGCTCTGCCCAGTGCTGCAGAGACTAGAACTCACTGCTCGGTTAGTCCCTCAAAGGCAGAGATCCTGTTTTGTTGACGTGAATAATGACTAACAACTCCCTAGCTCAGGCCTGACAGCATGAGCACTCAGAAACCTCTAAATGAATGAATGGCCGTCACCTTCACTTGCCCAAACCTTTGACACTGTTCAGTCCAAGTGGAAAGAACTTCCTTTGTCTGTGTGCCCCCTGTTGGTCACAGATTCCCAGTGCAACTTGTTACCTTGCAAGGTGTCCCAGTGTCAATTTCCAGCTTGATTCTTACTCTGAATGTTGTCCAGCCCAGGCGGTTGAATTATGACCCTGCTCCTAGATGGGGATACATTGTTGATGTTTAGTCCACCGCGCTGTTTCGCACGTCCCTGCACTGCGTCTGATGGGTTTGGTTTATTAAAGTCGGTGGCATCCGGCTCTATCTCCCCTTTCTTCTTTTTCCTTCTAATCTACTTTCAAGTCACTGAGGCAGCCTATTAACACTCGGTGTTTTCATCAGACCTCGCACCTTACTCACTGCCTTGGAGCCTGTGATCACATCATTACACCATCTTTTCAGAATATGCTTCCTCCTCAGTTTCGCCAGCCTCATTCTTTCCGCCCAGCAGGCAGGATGGCCCTGACATCTCTGAGTGGGGAGACAGCAATGTGAATGAGGTTTTCCCCCACAACGCCTTTTTGGCCACTACGAGGAAACTCTTCTCCCTCTCATGGCTTAGTGTAATTATTTTATGTAGAAACTGTTCAACGGCTCCCTTTGCTCTGTCTGTCCGTTACCTTTGTATAGAGTTATAGGTGCCCACGTGTGCTCACTTGGCTAGATGACCAGCAGGATAGCACATGGGGAGGGGGTCCAGCAGACCCAGGTTTCCATCCACGTCCTCCCTTTGGTGGCGATATGACCTCTCTGGACCTCAACTTTACTGTCTGTAAAATGGGGTGATTGAATCTGCCTATATGAAGCATGTCTTTTTATTCTGATGCTTTGATATCTAGAGCCAGGCCGACTCTGGAGAGACTGCCCTTTCCAGGACCAACCAGTTCCTAGAACTGGCAAGGACTAGCTTGCAAGCAGGCCTTTCATAGGCAAACCAGCCAATCCAGAGCCCACTCCAACGACCTCCTGTACAATCTCCCACGTTCCGACCACTAGTCCATTGCCCTAATCAGCCCAGGGCAACTAGGGACAGACCCTGGGCCCCACACCCCTAAAATGATCTAAACCAATCAATCCCAAGCTTGCTTGCCCAGCCTCACTGTCCCCTTCCCCCAGAAGCCACAACAAAGGCTCTTGCCCCCCATTTCCCCTGCTCCCTCTGCCTGACAGCTGACCCCGGTGCTTCCCCCATGTGGCCCCCAGTGGTGTGCCATGTGTCCTGTTTCTAGGGGACTGTGGCTAAAAAGTCATCCTTCGTGATTGTCATTTCCATGTCTACATATCGCACCGTACCTGATTAACACTCATCCTGACTGCGTTTTCAAACCACACACCAGTAGCGGTTCTCCACTGGAGGTGATTTCTGACTCCCAGGGGATGATGTCTGGTGACATTTTTAGTTAACACCACGGGGAAAGAGGAGCTACTGGTACCTAGTGGGTAGAGGCCAGGGACGGTGCTGCACATCCTACCATGCACAGGACAGTCGGGCACAACAGGAATGGTCTAAAGTGTGGTAAGGTTGAGAACCCCCGGGTTGCGGTGAGGCTACAGTGAGGGAAAGTGATACGAAAGTGATTCTCAGACTGTAGTGTGCATCAGAATCCCTGAAGGGCTTATTAAAATAGGTATTGCTGGGCCCCCTCCCAGAGTTTCTAATTCAGTTACGTCTGGGGTAGGACCTAAAGGTTTGTTCTTCTAACAAATTCCAAGGTGATGCTGATGGTGCTGATTCAATGCCAACGTGGAGACGCTTAACCTAATGCATAGCGGTCATTCCATGAATTTCTCATAGTTATGATTATTTTACTAGATCTGTTAGTCGGACACTGAACCTTATACTTCACTTCCCGCACATCTCTGGAGGTGGCGAGAGGCACTTAACGTTGCTGACCACTCACGAGTTAACCCGTGTTTGCACTTGCATTAGCTATTTTAATTTTTGAAACTCAGGGTGATACAGGATTATCGTATTTGTGACTCTTTGCCCTGAGGGTCGAAGTTCGAATCCCAGCACACCGGTCTGTGTTCTCACACGGGCTCCTTTCCTCCCCACTCCTCGGGGCTGAGACCCCACGAGCGAAGGTGCGGGAAACAAACATCCCCGTGTGGAGCCGGCTGGACTTGGACCAGCCTCTAACCGCTCGCAGTGTGAACATACGTATCAAGGATGTTGTAAAATCTTTCTTCATGTTCAATGCTGTTCAGGTTATTATAAAAGTGACTTTTCTTGATATTTAGGTTTCTGTCACTATTATAGTATTAGAAAAGTTTCAACCATGACGGATCGTGAAGGTGAAGACCTTTTCAATGAATTATATGCAGACACTTTATCTGACTGTGTTATAACCTGACGGCGAGATAACCAGAGACGCATGGCCGAATTGGAAAGGAGCACTTTATTTCGCCGGCGGGCTGCGGAGGGCATAGTTTCCCCTCAGATCAACAGCCACGATTCTCCTTACTCATCCCATTTTAAAGACAGAAACTCCCTCATCCTTTTGCCCCCTCCCCTCAGGGAACCAGTACAATAGTGGGAGTGACAGAGACCACAGAAGTCAAAATTAGCATTATTTACCGAAGGCCTAAGCACTTACAAGTACCTGCAAATACCTGTGCTCAGGAAACTGCAAATGCCTCCCAACTCCTGGGGCAACTATAATCTTAGGCAAAATTCCTTTCTGTCTAGGGGTAATTAACCTATTATTGGAAGAATATCGAGGAATGTCTATTGGTGACAAAATGGAGTCTTTTAGTCGCCTTAACCAAGGGGCCTACATAAAATGGAATCTAGTTGCCTTAGCCTTGGGGCCCACAACAACTGTCCGAGTGATTTTGAAATATGTTGTAGTGATGTAGAAATTGATAGTTTATCAGAAGACAGCAATAAGTTGGATATTAGACCACCAAAACGACAAAAAAGAAATGCAATAAGATCTGATAGTGAAAGTGATTTTGAAGAAGAGTGGATTGAAAACGATATTACACCAACTTTGGAGGATTATTCAAATATTTCGGTGTAACTGCCGACCTCAGTGATCCACGGAGCATCAGGGGAGTGACGGAATTACTTTTTAGTGATGATGTTTTTGATTTAGTTGTTTCTCAAACCAATTTATACCACCACCAAGTGGAACAATTTTACAAAAAAATCTACTAAAACTCTACCATGGACGACAGTTACCAATACCGATTTAAAGAAGTTCCTCGGTTTGTTGATATTGATGGGACAAACGGAAAAATCACCTTGGAGGGATTACTGGTCAACGGACCCTTTGGTTGAAGCTCCAAGATTTCCTAAAGCTATGAACAGAATGAGGTTCGAGCAAATTCTTACATTTTTCCATCTTAGTGATAATTCACAAAATACCTCTAATGAAGACAGACTGTATAAAATTAGGCCTCTTTTGGATTACTTTCTTCCAAAATTTCAGGCTTTGTATGTACCTAAGCAGGAGTTATCCCTGTATGAAGCAATGATACCACATAGAGGACATATCAGCTTCGGAACATATAATCTGGCAAAAATAATAAAATATGGGATTTTAGTGAGAATGCTTTGTGAAAGCGAGAGTGGATACATTTGCAACTTCGAGATTTATTCGGGTGAAGGCAAAAGGCTGCAAGAAACTATGTTATCTGTCTTAGAGCCATACTTGATTCTTGGCATCATGTATACCAAGATAATTACTGCAACAGCGTTTCTACAGCTGAAATATTATTAGAAAAGAAAACGTTAATCTGTGGTACCATAAGAGAAAACCGTGGCTTGCCAAAGGTACTAAGAGAAAAGTCAAAGAATTTTCGGAGAGGGGAAATGATGTTTTTACGGAAAGGACCCATTGTCCTTATACCATGGAAAGATAAAAGACTAGTGAATGTGATATCAACTGTCCACGATGCCTCTATGAAAACAACTGGAAAGCGAAAAAGAAATTCTATGGAAGATAAAGTTAAACCTGCGTGCATATTAGACCACAACAAATACATGAAAGGAGTCGATCGAACAGAACAATATTTGGCGAACAGTGGTATCTTTCGAAAAAGTATAAAGTGGTCTAAAAAAGTATCATTCTTTCTGATCAGTTGAGCTTTATTCAATGAATTCAAAATTTACTGTAATTACAATAGACCAAATAAAATAAGATACAAAAAATTTCTACTTGAAGTAGCTAGGGAATGGATGGATATCTGCTGGTTCAAATGAGTGCAGCTCAGAACCTAACACTTCTTCTGGTCCTTCTAAAAGAGCTCCTTACATTGATTCACCTTTAAGGCTTTCAGAGCAACTAAAAGACCACGTTTTAGAAAAAATAATCACTGGTATAAAAAAATCCAGCCCAGCCGGTGTGGCTCAGTGGTTGAGCGTCGACCCATACACCAAGAGGTCGCCAGTTTGATACCCGGTCAGCACACATGCCCAGGTTGTGGGCCCAATCCCCAGTGGGGGGCATGCAGGAGGCGGCCAATCGATGTTTCCATCTCTCCCTACCTCTCCCTTCCTCTCTCTCTAAAATTAATAAAGAACAAGTTTTTTAAAAAAAAATCCAACTAGAACGTGTAAAGTGTGTGTTTCAAAAAGAAAGTGCAGCGAAACTGGATATATTTGCAAAACATGTTGAGTAACCATTACACGTAGGTGATTGCTATACAGTATACCACACCAAAAAAAATTACTAAAATATATAATATGTATAAAACATAAGATGTAACAGATATGTTTCATTTAAATTCATTATGTATAAAGTATACTGAAGTTTATTTAGATTGTTTCACTTTCATACTCAATTACGAAAAAATAGCCAGTGACATGAGATAACTTCTGCGTAAAATTGCCGGTCAACAGTGTGTTAATAAAAGAGGCTGATCTCTATTTGACATTGAAGCATTACTAAGTGGCAAACTCCACTTACTAAGATACATTTGGGACTCAATTAGAAACTTGTCTAGTTAGGAACATGTTCTAGCTAGCTATTGCTGCATAACAAATTGCCCTCAAATTCAGTGGTTTAAAATAACAAACGTTTCATTATATCTCATGATTTCGTGGGTCAGGAATCTGGGCAGGGCCCAGCTAGCTGATCTTCTGTTTCATGGGGCATGGATGGAAGCTTCTCAAAGATATTTACCTGGCCATGGGCTCATTCATTCACAAGTATGCTACTTAGCTGGAACTGCTTGAAGACTGGGCCCCACTGGGACTGTCAACCAGAGCGCCTCCATGTGGCCTTTCCATGTGTTGTCCTCAGGGTAGTCAGACTCATTACAGGGCAGCTCTAAGAGTGTTCCAGCTAACAGGTTGAAAACTACATGGCTTTTTATGATGTTGCCCTAGAAGTCCCATCTTGTGACTTCCGCTGTACTCTACTGGTCAAAGCATGTACAACCCCGCCCACCTTCCCTGCAAAGGGTAGGAGATATGGAGCTGCCATTTTCATGGGAGGAGTGTCAGAATTTGTTGGCTGTATTTTAAACCACCACAGAATGTTTGCTTGCAGCCCTGTGTCTAATGAATAGAGTAGGACAAATAAGTAAATGGCCCGAGGACTTGATCATTTTACTCCGCTATTCTCTGTTCTGAACTTTTCATGTTAAATCTTCTCCCCAAATATGTCTTTGCAAGCCAGGCAGCTCCCCCACTACTGTCTTCATCGTATGACTCTGACTTGGAATAAGTATCCATATACCTGTCAGAATTGCCTAGTGCAGTAAAACCCACAATGAAATGCCCGTCGCCATTGCAGGTTCATTACACAGCATGAAAAATTGCATTCCCCAAGGACACAGTCCCAGACGGCATTTCCCGCCTCTGTTGTAGGCGACAGTGCCTGTGATACAGGTATGCTCCTATCCCCGTCCCCAGCATGACAATGGGCTCTGTGCAATCGGATTCACACGTGATGCTCCGGTTCTCTGAATGACGCCTTCTCACGCATCTCCGGGGCTGTGTTCCCTGTGAGATGCTGGGCTCTCTGACCTGCTCAGCATGTCAGCAGGAGCTGAATGATGACCTCACCGGCAGCCGAGGATTATTCAGGTTGCATTACTCTCTGTGATTATCCAAAAGGGAAAACAAAATGTCATTTAAAAAGGCAGCCTGTGCTCTTCCAGTACAACAAAGGATCTTCTGGAAATCTTTTATTTTTTAAATGGCATTATAATGTATGCTTTGTTTTGTTTTGTCACTTTTATCATTTCTCAGCAGAGGCCCAAGTGACTTGGCTGGGGTTAGGGGGAAAAATTATAATGATTCATTTGTATACATTTTTCCTAGTGGGAACTTGATGTGGTGGAGATATTATTGGAATATTAAATTAGAGGCACTCAACATTATTCTCTGTTCTATTTGAAACCAGACACAAGGTACAAACATCATATAGGCCCAAGAGTGCCGCTGTAATTCAGTGATTCATAAGCCCCCGAGGGCACCTTGGCTGTTTCTAAACTGAGTTGACATAAGCTTTCTCCTTGTCCTTCCTAGATGTCCCTATGTTAGTGAATTTTTTTAGCTACCCCCTCCCTCCCCCATATCTACTCCTCCATTAAAGTCCCTCCCTTTAGACAACAGCTCACGTGGTTCTGGAGAGGATGTGACTGGGCAAGCACATGCCAGCTGTCCCGAAGAGCCCTTGCTTTCCAACAAGCCTCTCCCAGCAAGGTGTTCCTAGGCTAGTCCTTAGCAGCAGTCCCTTGAATCAGAGCTGACCAGCCCCTGGGACCAGTGTAGGTCAGGATCTAACTGGGAAGCAGAAACCACTGAAGAATTTGAAACAGAAGGGCTTTGATGTAGGGATCGATTACACCAGGGATGGAAGAGCCCAGAGGCCAGCCAGGGGGCAGTGAGGAGTCCAGAGACTGCAAAGACAGGAAGCTGATACTGCTGCAGAGTGGACAGGAGGGGGTGGGGGTGCAGAGCTCAGGGCTATTGTCACCAGGTGCAGGCTGGAACCACAGGGACCTGCCCAGCAACAGCTGGAGGCAGAGAAGTTGTGCAGCTGCAGAAAGGGAGGAGAAGTGCCTCCCATCCTCTGGCCTTGGAAAAGCAACCTACAGGGACCACACCCCTTTGATTCAGAGCAGGGTAGGGTAAGGGCAAGAAAAAGACCCGAGGCTAACAGCCAGGATATGCACTGCAGTGACCCTGAGAAGCTATTCTCACTCGGCTGCCTGTGGTCTCTCCAGGACCCAGCGTACACCCATCCTCCGGCCCAAGGTCAAAGTCAGCTGCTCCAACGTCTCAGCCACTGGCATCTATTCTGACAGCACTGATGTAACCTTGTCCAATCACAGCCTTTTTTATCCACCCTGGTCGAATTTCCAGCGTCGGTCATCCTGCTCCTCCAGCCTGCCAGCAGGGCGCCTTCTCCTTGCTGACTTCTTTGCTGCCTTCCAGCGCACGTGGGTCCCACGGACTCTCCCGTATCTCCACCAATTGCTGTCAGAGCCAAGGGGCACAGATCCATTTTTGTGTGCTGAGCCTCAGCTCCAGCGGGTATGGTCTGGGTTTGGCATCAATAATCTTCTTTCTCTTTGGGTTCCGAATCCTTTGTCTCAGGGGCCAATTTCCAAAAACTCAACAACTATGACTGCGCTGAGTGTGGCTCTAAAAACCTATGGTTTTCAAACCTGGTAGAGCTGAACCCTCTTTATTATAACAACAGTTGTGTAATGCCTCTTTAATATCCTGAATTAAAGGAATACACATAACTCACCTCCGCACATTTCTAAAAGAAACCAACGCAGTGTCTTAACTAACATAAAGAAAGGCACAACGTAACTTATAATGAAATAGTGGGCATTTCAATATGTGAATGCTCAGGCCCAGTGCATTGTGACACTAGACGTCAATCAAGCTGTTGGGCTTCATCCACGTGGAGAGACCCCAGGGACGTACTACGGTTGACCTTTTGTGTAACTTCTGACTCCCCCAAAACCTAACTACTAATAGTCTACTGTTGAACAGAAGCCTTATCAATAACATAAGCAGTCAATCAGCACATACTGTGTACTTACAATAAAGTAAGCTAGAGAAGAGAATATGTTATTCAGAAAATCATAAGGAAGAGAAAGTGCATTTACAGGACCATATGCATTTATGGGGGGAAGTCCACATATCCGCGGACCCGAGCAGTTCAGACTCGTGTGGTTGGAGGCTCGGCTGTAGCTGCAAATGCAGCCCTGGTGGTGGTGGTTTTCACCCTCCGTGTTGCGGTTTTCTGAAACAGTGAACAACTCCTGACCGTGCCATGAGCAGAACGGTGTAATCAGCTTCCTGATTTTTCTATGGTTGTGTAAATTCAGTGTATATTAAAACAATGCAAACAGACCTCCTATAAACGTTTAAAACTAGTTAGGCTCTCTCTGTTATGATCATCTTAGTCGGGTTTCACGTATGGGACTATCCTGTAAACTCAAAAGTCAGGTGGGATGCAAGATACGTTTGGTTGATGGCCTCCAGCCACTACATGGGAGGAGTACCTCATATCCTTGCTACAACCAAAATACGCCCACCCCCCCAAATTTCCAAAATACCCACGAGGCCATTGAAAATCATGCTTCCACGCAGTGATTTCCAACCCTTCTATGTGGCACACATAAACTAATCACAAAAATTCTGCGGCACACCAAGAAATATATTTTTTTGCCAATCTGACAGAAAAAGAGATATCATTTTGATTCATTCACTCCGGACGGCTATTGTGCTAGTTGTTGTCATATTTTTATTTGACAATCTAAGGACAAGAGGTCAGTGCCCCTGACTAAATAGTCAGGTATTGCATGTTTTAAAAATTCTTGCAGCACACTGGTTGAAAATCGCTGCTCTAAAGTGTTTATCAGAAAACACTTTTTGAGTGTTTTCTAAGTGCTAGGACCGGTTCTAAGAGCCTCAGATGGATGATGTTATTGGCACAATTATTCTTTTCTTATCACACATGAGGAAACTGAGGCACAAGGAGGCTAAGTTACTTCCCAAGGTCACGGGTCACAGAACAAGGATGTCTGGGTGGAAGTCGAACAGAGGCAGTCCGGAACCCATGTCAACCATTCCTGCTCCTTCCTTGATTTGCTTCTCCATTTATGAGACTTTTCAGAACACTGTTTACTTATTCTGTCCCCTTTCACTGTCTAAGTGTGACACCCGCAGCCGACTTCCGATGGCCCTCGGACCTGCTGGCAGTACCCACCCCTCGACCCTTCCGATCTCGCTTTGCTCTTCATCTGTGAGCCCCTGACCTATTTCACCCCTTCTTCCGACATGCTAACTGAAGCAAGTACAGAGGCAAGAGGCTTCACTTACCGCTGTCCCTCTGCTTTTCCCATGGCCCCACGTGTAATTTTCTCTCCGCGGTGTGCCATGGGAGACCACTGGTGTGGAGATGGGACCCTCTTTGACTCCCGGGTCATCGCGAACAGAGACCACTTCGCGGAGTGGGCGGTTCAGAAACAGCGCGCGCGGCCCTCGGCCACGGCCACGGCCACGGGAACGGCCACGGGAACGGCGCGCCCGGCCCTCGGCCACGGGAACGGCCACGGGAACGGCGCGCGGCCCTCGGCCACGGGCTCGGGGTTGGGTTCTGATCGGCCTCTTCAGCTCTGGACCAGCACGTCCTCGCTGGCTTCCTGGCAGCTTGCTTGGAGGCCCTGCAACACTGCTGGTCCTCGATTAAGTTGTGGGCGACAAGGGCTCATTTTCTTCCAGGGACCTTGCTGTCAAGTAAAACATAAGACACGAGGTGTTTGCAAACCTACCTGTTCCTCCGCGAGGATCGGCTGGGACCTCCTGGAGGACAGCATCGCCACGTGAGACCTGAAGAGACTCCGATGCACGGAGCAGGGCTGGCACGTGGTTTGCATTTGCAGGTGCCCGCACAGTCACCCTAGGGAGTTCTCAAATCAGCACTTCAGCCTACAGTCGTCCCTCCTTTATCGGGCTAATCCGTTCCAGACTCGAGCGGGTGCACCTGGCGTTGAAGGATTCCTGGGGTGCTCGAATACATAGGCCTACTGTACATACGTGCAGTCATTTTAATTGTAACTGTAATACAGGGGTGTATAATTGACTCAGACAACCCAGTGCGAGCTGTATCAGTTTCACTGTCTCGATCAACTTTTAATGAATGCATTTGAAAAAACCGCCATAGAGTGAAGCCGCGAAAGTCCAAGCGCGAAGTGGCGAGGGACGACTGTTTCTTCTGGCTGTTTCTCCCCACCCCTTCTGTTTTCTCTGCTCTTCCGCAAGCAGCCAGCATCACTGAACCCGACTCCCTGTATCAGAAACAAAAGCGAGGACGATAAAAAAAAAAAAAGACAAGAAAATACAGGAAGCAAAGCGCATGAGGATTGTGGGGAACAGTTTTGGAGACTATCATTTTAATCCAACAGGTCAAAGATAGGGTGTCTTCAATATCAGCCTTCTAAAAAGCGCAGACTCCCAAGTCAGTCACAGCCGGAACATACGATGTTTTCTCAGTCATCAGCAAATACAGGGTGGGCAAAAGTAGGTTTACAGTTGTGAGTACGCCAAGCACAGTTTATTCTTGCATTATTATATATTAATTCTTGTATTATTTTCCATATGGACAACTGTAAACCTACTCTTGTCCCACCCTATGTAGGTGCCATGAAAAAGAGACCCTGTTCTCATTCTTTTCTTTCCTTTCTCCCATTCATCTAGCCTTCCTTAACTTTCTCCTGAATAAAACAAAGAGGCATTAGTCTGAGACTAGAAAGTATTTCTCTCGCAGGTCCAGCAGAGACATTGGTCAAGCTATGTGGAAATATTTTAAGCTCTTCTCCCAAGAAAAGCAAGAAGAAGAAAAAAGGTAAAATGTGTTTTATGAGTTATCAGTAAATAAAATAAATCATCTTTCAGACTTTACAAGATCAACCTCTCAGTGGTCACAGTGCTGTCTAATAAGAAAATGCAGTATTTCTGGTGTTTCTGTTCCCCTTTTTCTGCCTGCGACTCTTTCAGATAATAAAACCTCATCTTATATGCCACTGGGGTCTCTTGCCTTTACATCTTTCTGAGCGCTGGGCACACGTTTTCTAACTACACCCTGGCTATCTTCACCATGACGTTCCTGACACCTCTAACTGGACACATGCAAACCTGAACTTGCCTGGCCTCAGGGCAACCCCCTCACCGCCCATCCTGTCCACACTCCCAGCCCCCAACCCAAATCCTGCCTGGAAGTAACCCCACAGTACATGTTGCTTATATCCTACTTTGTGACAGGGTATTTACATCCTTGACGTATCTCTACTTAGACTGTAAGTTCCTTAAGAGTAGGACCTGGGCCTCATTCATCTTTATATTTAACACATCATTTAGCAGGTGCCTAGCACACTGGAGTACTCACTAAATATTCAGTTCACGAAGGGAGAGGGCATCAGCCTTTAGTGTTGATGGCAGTGAAATCAAAGGGACCCAGACACTGGGGAAGAACTGTGACAATATTATGGCAAAGTCTAGGGCAGGGGGCGGGGACGATGCTGTCCTCTCCAAATGCCTTATTGCATGCTAGTCATCCCAAATGTTCGAAAAGGAGTGGGTGACTGATGGGCTGAGGCTCATCTCTTTTGGAAAGCAGTTGGTGTGTCAGGGTGATGGCATTTTCTTTTCATGAACCCTAGAAGTCCAAAGTCAGGAGCCAGAGCCAGGGGACATAGAATACCCACACTCTGCCTAGTGTCGTAGGCAATGAACCTAAGTCCCTGCTTCTCCCAGACTGCCACAAACACGGGTCATGTCTACAAACGTCAGGTGAAAGATGGTAGGTCAGCACCGTCCTTATCATACTTTTTCAGTTTCCCACTATCTTTGAGCTTCCTGAGGACGAGGACCTATCTACTTTATTACTTAATTCATTCTGCTTTATAACTATAACACCTAGCACACTGGTGCTCAATAAATATGTAGGGAATATCCAGTGTTTTAGAGCTTAATAGAATCGCAGTTTAAACTCCTCATGTAAGGACACAATTATTAACAAAAGCTATTCACCAGCTGTTTTTAATGTTCACAGAAAATGGCCCTAGAATCAATATGCCTGAACTAAAAATATTTTTCTTAAATATTAAATCAGAGCAGTTTATATTTCCCCTGCACAGAGTGTATTCTCCAGACCACCCATATCAGAATTGCCCGGGATGGAGAGTACATACATATGCTGAAATATACATATATTTCAAATGTATGGGCCTCGACCCCGGAATGTGATTCTTTGGAGTGAACCTGGGAACTTACATTTAAACACGCACTGTAAGAGTTGCTCTGGTAAACGAAAATTTCAAGACATTGGCCCAGGGTGACATGTGAGAAAACTGTCACAGAGAGAGTTGACACAACCCTGCAACTTGATTGTCCAAAAGATCCACGGGATTCTGTCCGTGGGCTCCTTAAGCCCATGATGGAACTCTTTTCGTCTTCGCTGGCTTAGAGCCGGGACACTGGACAAGACGACCTCGCACAACTCCTTCTGGACATGAAACGCTGTGAAAACCACAGTCTCGATCACCCCTCGCGTTCACATGCTCAGGGACAAAGCTCTGGACCCGTTGTCCCTCTGCCAGGGGCGAAAATGGTTCGACTGGCTTCTTGTCCTTTTCAGCCGCTTTTTCTTCTGTTAATTAAATCCAGTGTTCCTGAATGCCTACTTGGTGCGAGGCCTAAGATACTGTAAAAGAAACTTGGAATATGAATCGACCATCTGTGAGGAAGTCACCACCCAGGGCATGAGGAACGGGGGGCAGGAGATCAGCTTACAAAAGCTGGGGTGCAACTCAAAACATTAGAAGAAAAGACAGTAGCCAGTGTGGGTTGAGTGTGTGAAATTAATCACACAAATGATAACACCTCAGCGTGTTCTGAGGACAGCAATCACTTCAAGCTGGGAGCATCTGAGCCCAATCTCTAAGGGCGGGAGGGACTTGAAAGGCAGGAAGGACGAGGAAAGCCAGGAGTTGGAGTGGCATCAACACATTTGGATGAGGAAGGGTAGAACCATTTGAGAGGGGTGGAGATTTAGTCAAGAAAGGTGGGAAATAGATGAGTGAGTTGGAAACCTGCTTTGTGGGGGGTTCTAATATCATACCAAGAGAATTTTGGACATTTTCCTGTAGGGAAATTGGAGGATTGGGGGTTAATACAATTTGGAGAAGGCAGTGTTTTAACAAGATTAATCCGATGGCAATTTTAAGATGATGTCTCAAGAGAAAAGAGGTAAAGTAGACAGACCAGTTAGAAGGCTATTGCAATGGACCAGACAGGAGGCAAGAAGACTTTAGCCAGGGTTACAGTGCAGTATGAATGGAAAGAAGGAAATGATTGAGAGAGATTACGAAGTAAAGAAAGGACGACAGAACTCGGGAGCCAGTGGAGATGGGGCTGCAGGAGAGAGAGAGGAATTGTAACGGGTGCGCCCTTTTTCGTCTTACAAGTATTGATCGCTGGTCAGCTGTATCCAAGCTTTTGTAGACAGAGGTGTTTGCTCTGTCCCTGAGCCCTGCCCCTGCATTTCCCATGGACTTATATCAGCTTCGCAGTAACCACGCCATGAGCGTTGCCCGGCGTTTCTCTGCTGCGTGCCAATGTGAGCTGTTACCAAAGAAGTGTCTGTGTGAGGAAGTAGCCAACAAAAAAACCGTAGACAGACAATAGATAGGTAGGTAGGTAGATAGATAGATAGATAGATAGATAGATAGATAGATAGATAGATAGATAGGAGAATCATGATTAGGAGGAAATAGTCAGCACATATTTCAAAAAACTGAACCTGAATTCTAGTTTCCATACGGAGTTTGGTTCCTCAGAGAGGAAAATGCAAGCTGTTCCTGGGGTTTACTGATTAACTCAGAAGGAGAAGAGAAAGCAGACCCTGGAGCTCCAGACCAGTGGTTCTCAGCCTTCCTAATGCCGCGACCCTTTAATACAGTTCCTCATGTTGTGGTGACCCCCAACCATAAAATTATTTTGTTGCTACTTCATAACTGTAAGTTTGCTACTGTGATGTCTTAGGCGACCCCTGTGAAAGGGTCGTTAGACCCCCAAAGGGGTCGCGACCCACAGGTTGAGAACCGCTGCCCTAGAGGGAGAGCTTAGCTCCCACTGAGACCCCACCTGAAGGGGTTCTTCTGCTTCTACAATGAACGAACGTCTGAGCAAGTTTGAAAATACGGAACTTGAAGTAACGAGAGAGAGGTTGGCATCGCATTGGCCTTATATTCCAGAGGGAAAGGCCAACTTCTCAGGTAAGGACAGCCTGATTGTGGATTGCGTCGGATGTGGAGAGAGGCAGAGAATGTGTCACCCCAACTCGTCAAAAACGAGATGTTCGATGGAGACGTATCCCCTGGACGTGTGGGAACACGCTGGCCTCGCAGAGAGCCACAGAGCTCCACAGAAAGCGCTCGGGGCAGAGGTACTTCTGTAAGAAAGGACAGGGCGAGACCTCAGTTCAGAGAGGAGCGAGAGCTGGACAGAACTAGGCGATCAACTTCTTATCGCAGCCAGCACGTGCAGGTAAATTGCACACGTGGGTCTGGGCCGTTTGGAATTGTGTGGGCAGAGGAAGGAAACTGAGGAGCGGAAGCGCTTGGCAGAGGGCAGATCAGCCCATCGCACAGCTGGCCTCCCGGGAAGACCCCCACGCGGGTGGGTGGGCAGGCTGGAGCCAGAGCAGCGTGGCCACTGCGTGAGGAGAAGCAGCGGTCAGCAGGAGAAAGGAGAGGCCGACTGTCCGAGGACCCCACTCCTGCCTGGAATTCAAGTTTCCACCAATGTTGCCTGGGAATGTCCCCTGCCCGAGGGGCAGAGGCTGATACAGGGTTTCATGTCACCAGAGCCAGAAGCACAGAACCACTATAGTACACGGATTCTTCTGGAAGCAGTAGGGACCTGACAGGGCAGAGGGCTGCCACATGGGAACAGGAGGTCGATGCTGCTGATGGGAGGCACTTACTGCGTGCTTATATCGTGCAGTGACTGGACTGAGCTCCTGACACATTCTATTGCCTTAAAACCTCACAGTGACCTTAGGAGGCACTATTATTCTCCCCAGATGAGGAGACTGAGGCTCAGAGGTTCAAAACCATCTACGTTTGTAGCCTGGGTTTCTCACCGCCGCCCGATGACCCCCCTGCTTTTTTTTCTGGGTTAGGGGAGCACAGAGGCACAGACTGATGCTCGCCGGGGCGAAGGCCTCTCCCGTGTCTGCACTCACAAACAGAGGTCGTGAACAAAGGCTGTGCACAGCTACGTGAAAATCGTTGCTTATCTTCCAGACGACACCCTGATGCAGGCGAAGAGAGGAAATAAATGTGCTCGGCTTCGGAGGCAGCCCGTCCCCGTCATGGGCAAGAGCGTCTCTGTAATGATGAAAAGCACTGTCATTTTAACCTCGTTATTGGACTAAGCACAATTTACACTAGTGATGAAAAAAAGGGGGAAAAGATTTGAGATGTAAGATAAAAAGATAAACTCTCGGTCCTTAGTGGCTATTAGAAACATTGCCAAAACACCACGAATGTGTGAAAGATGACATGATTAGGTTTGCATTTCCACTGGGCATTTCCTACATTGCAAGAGTTTATAGGGGCAGAAGTCCTCAGAGCAGATGGAGAGCTGAGGGGGTCTGGAGGGACAGCCAGCAGCAACAGGCCCAGACCCCCCTCCGAGGCCCCGCTGACTGAGCCCCAGTCTGGGATGGATGTGGGGTAAGTGGCTTTAGGCATAGAGAGCATGCCCAGTCGCCTAAGGTGCAACACCTGCCAGCATCTTCTTTATTTCCTGCCTCCAGCCACCTGCTCTTAGGGCCGCATCGGTGGCAATACCCTGTCGCGTGTTTCAGGATTTGATGTCACATTCACATCCCCTACAAAATCTGGAACAGGAGAGGGCAGCCAGGGCAGTCAGAAGGCACGAGAACCAGCGGCGTCCATCCAGCTGCCCCACACAGCCCTACACACAGAAGCTGCCACGAAGTTGGGGCCACCAGCCTGGCCCCAAGGAGCCACGGGGGTTCTAGAAAAGAGAAAGGAAAGAGACACCAGAATGTGGTTTAAGAAATCATCCTTGCAGCGGGGCGGTCTGCACTGGTTCTCCTGGAGGAGACACCATTACCATTTCAAGGCTCAGTCACAGGGGGTCAGTCAGGGCTCCTGCTGCCGAGTCAGGCCCGGGATGCAAACTGTGTAAAGGCCTGGGGTTCAATCAGCTTATGAGTCCGGAACTCCCCTGACCTGGCAGCCAACGTCATGAGCAGGAGGTAAATCTGAGCTTTGACCTCTGGAGAAACTTGCTAGCCGGGCTTGCTTGTAGTAGGACAGGACAGCTACTGGGGAAATTGGGTTCCGTGATTTGCTCATCCTCCGGTAACATCGTTTCTTTCTGTGGAGCTCAGTACAGGCTTAGGCCTCTCCTGAGCCTGTCCCAGGAAGCCAGCACACTGGGCTAGCTCTCACTTTCCACAATGTCTCTCCGATACAGATGTTAAGAGCATAGTCACAGAACATCTGCAGATCACTTAAGGTGTCCTAAAGAGAGAGGCTGAGTAAATGGGCTATACAAAAATGGCGTGTACTTGTGAAGTTAGCCATGTGGAGTCCTTGCGGGACAGACACGGGCCATATGCTAGCAGCACTGGATTGAATTATGGGGACTTCTGTGTCTACCAAGAGAGTGCTTGAGTCTCTGTGTTCCATATTTAAATTTAGGATGCAAATGGAAAAAGATTCTACAACTCCAAATACACTTTCTACTACAGAGAATAGTAACTGAAGCAGAGGCAAAAAATAGCTGCTCGCACCACGGTTTGAGAAAATCGAAATCTGAAAACAATCATTTTTATTTGCATGCTACCAAATAAGGACATTGGGAAAGCAGTGAGTCATCAGTATTCTAGCATTTACCAGATTTCAACACGATGTGAGGGTATTCTCTGAGATGATATTCTAAAATTTACATGAAACTTTCTCCCTGACACGCAACCTTTCAGTTCCTGTCTGAAGAATGGGCCGGAACACAGCGGCACAGAACAGTGATGGGGCTGCTCCAACGAATGAATTCAACACTTTCAAACCCTCAGGAGGATGGGAATCCTCCCTCACATCTGACGAGTGCTTTAGGCTTTTCACCTACATCGTCTCATTTGATCACATTTGATTCTCACAAAATCCTCGAGGCAAGGTGTTTGTAAGTGTGTGGTTGTCGTATTAAAATGTCATTGAACTGTGGGTCTTTTTGTAGAGACAGGATGAATCACTCTAGGGGGAAGAAAAGGAACAAACAGATGAAAACGAGGAGATTTAGAGATCTAAGCTCCCTGTTAACGTATCACATGGCCCCTGTGTAAACTGAAGCTCCTCGAGTGCCAAACCCAGCAGGAAGGTTTAGGAACTGCTTGCAACCCAAGTGTGTTTTCTTCTCCTCTAAGCTTTTAGAAGACAGTTTAAAGAGAGTTGTGGAATGTTCTGGCCTTTTGTTTTGAAGCTTCCTCTGCTTGTTGTCTGCTTGTCTGCTGACTGAGATCAGGTTATTTGCTTTAAACAGACTGAACAACCTCTGAGCAGACGTCTGTGACGTGTTGACTTACTTTGAATGTGCAAAAATGTTTACTGAGCTCATCTGCGATGTGAAGATGCTTCTGTCGCGGTGTGACCCAGTTCAGGGTTGAAAGGAGAGCGCCGTCTGTTGCAGCGTTTTTGGAAGGCGGCAGAAGAAAATGTCTGCTCTATAGCATGATCTGCGTCTCCCCAAGGATTTTTCATGAACCTCAGAAGGAAATCCGTATTCTTCAGTTTCCAAGGGCAAACCACCTTTGCCAAGATACCACTGAGCACAGTCTCCAAAGATGGCAGACATTTCTCCTTGTGTTCCCAGGTTAGCACTGGGCCAGAGCGGAGCTCAATCCCAGGAGAAGCATTTTCTGGAGAGTTTGGGTAATTGCAGTAGGTGTTACAGATTAATTTATAGCAAAAGAACAAAACAGATAAATGAAGGTGACATCACATTGCCCCTGCTTCATTGTGCAGAGGGGAAGGGATGAGGAGGGGAGGATAAAGGACTTCCACCAAGCAAAGAGGCTTACACTCTGCCTCCCTCCCCCACCCTGAGTCATCACCCATCTTTGTGCAACACAGCTCACAGTGTTTCTCCTGCCGGAAGGGTGACCACAAGGGTTAGCAAGTGTGTGTGCGTCTGGGGGGAGGGGAGGTGTCCATCAGGACATCAAACAACAGGTCATAATAGAAACCAGGGCTCAGGAAACAGGTTTCTGGTCCTGCCTCCATCTCTAATTATCTGTGTGACTTTGGACAAGGTAGTCTACCTCTTTAATCTATAAAACAAGGGGGCTGGGCTAAGTGTTCTCCAAGGTTTCTAACAGCTCCTAAAAATTAGGATCCTTTTGGTAAGCACCATGTAGGGAGGTTGTGAAGCGAAGCACAATTATCATTATCCCTGTTAGCTGTAAAAGAACAGCCCTTGGAGATGATGTGAAAATAATCCGCAAGGAATCCTTGTGATGGTTGGGAAACTATATAGAAACGTCGAACGGGGTGTGAGATCCACCAGCCTGTATAAAATGGGGCTCATGTAAGAAAGCCCACATCTTCACACAGAAAAGCCAGGCTTTTGGCCCTTAGCTGTGCCCTATCCCCTTCTCCAGTCTCTCCCCACGATAATGTGGCACCTTGTGCACACAAGTAAATGTCAGCCACAGAAAACACTTCCCTTGGCTTTGTTGTTCCAGAACGGGATTCTTTTGTCTTCAATATAATGGATATGCAGAAACAATGATAGAACAGAGATTTTTTTCTAAAGCGATGACAAACACACTGCTGCTTCCTCCCTCCCTCCCTCCTTCCTCCTTCTCTCCACCCCCCAAAATAAATCATTGTTCCAAAAAAAAAAAAAAAAATCCCATTGTCTATTGTCCACGGAGATGAAGATCTGCCTAGGAACAGCTCTGGCGGGCTCGCAGCGGCCCTGAGCGGCCGGTAGGTGGCGCACGAAGGCAGCGCAGGCGGGAGCGCGGGCTGATTCCGGGAGGGGGGTCCCCGCCGCCTCCGCCCCGCCCGCCACTGTCTTCCACCCCCGCCTCGCGTGCTAATTGCTGGATACTCTACTGGGACTTAGGTTAGGGGAAAAGAACGCATGAGTGGGAGTCGGGAAGGGAGGTGGGGAATCCGGTACCGAATACACAAAGGCCCAGGAGCCTGGCGCCCCCTTCCCTTCCCCTTCTCACCCCGGCACCCCCACCCGCAAGGCCAAGGCTCCGACCAGAGCCGCAGACAGACTCCTGGGAGGAAAATGGTGATCTCGGTGTGAGCCCCACGCGCCTTGGTGCTGAGCGCCCACCGAAGCCTGGGCACCTCCCTCCCCAGCTCACGCATCCCTGGCATCACAGCCCAGGCCCGCCCCAAACGCTGTCCAGCCCGCGTGGAGCTGCCTTCCCACTCGGGAATGCCGAGGACAGCGACAGGAGGGCCCCGTGTGGGTGCCTGGGCCCCGGGTGGCGCCATCAGCAAGCCTCGATCCAGGAGGAGCTGCAGATCCCTTGCCTCTCGCGTGGGCACTGGCGCTGTCAGTTCACGCGTGCCAGGATGAACGGGCCACGCGGCCATGCACACGCCCCACCTCTGTCTGGTAGAACATGGTGTTGAGATTCCCGAGGGCCTTAAAGTCAGAGCCCTGGGTTGAAACCATGAGCATTAACACCCGGGGCTTTGTGACCTTGGGGATGTTCCTAAACTTCCCAGCCCTCCATCTCCCCGGCTGTAAAATGAGGCAGTAATACTTACCTCATAGGAATGTTGTGAGGAGTTTTAAAAAGCGGTGCTTAACTTAGCAGGAGGCCATGGCTGAAGTAACTATAATTATTAACAACCTGCCTCTCCTTGGAGGGGGAGGGAGATGCAGTTTGCTGCCTTAAGACATATCTCCCATTTCTGTTGCCTAGACTCAGGAGAAAGGGTCCACAAGGAACATCCTCAGACTGGTCACTCCTAAGAGAAGATCCCGACTGCCCCTGGGCTGCCTCAGCCCCATCCCTCCTCCTGCCCCTGAGGCTGGGCTGTGGCTGTGTTGGACCTTCCTCTCCATCCTCTCCCTGAATGTACTTTCTCACTGGCTTTATGCCCCCTACTCATTTGGAGCATTGCGAGAGAGGGTATAGCGTGGGCTTTGAAGTTAAACAGACCCAGGCTGGAATCCTGGCTCCCCCCTTTGCCAGCTGGGAAACTGGACAAGTAAGTCATTTAGCCTCCTCTGTGAGAGTCGTGGTCACGAGACTTAGCTACGGGGTTCCTGTGAAGATCAATGAAGACAATGTATATAAATTGCCTGGCTCGTACTTTCTCTTCAGTGAATTTTAAATTTTGAATTTTGCAGTTGAAATTAGGTTAGCTTGTCTTGCAGGAGAGAATAGAAGCTCACTGGAATTTCCACAAACATCCACCAAGGGTGAACCCAGCAGCTGCTAACAACTAGGTTCTCGACTCCCATTTGAGTCAGCAGGGTTCATTTCCCCTCCAGGAAAAGAGCAGAAATCTAGGGAGGGCACATTCTCCCCAGAGCCTCACAGGTATACCTCAGCCACTGAAATAGGCTTATTAACTCTCTGGGGACACCAGATGCCCATTTCAGAGCAGTACTCCAGCTGGAAGCTTCTCTAGAGTGAGTCTAGTTCTAAGTTGCATCCTAAGCTGTGATGTGTGCAGAGGTGTGGTGGCTGGGGTGTGGTATTGAGCCACCACCTGCCTGAAGTAGGCAGGAGATCAGGATGTCCATGAGCATCCGTTTTGTATAACTCTTGGGAGAAGCTTAGTCATCAGGCAGACCAATTCCCGTGGACAGTGGAAGGACCAATAAGTAGTGGTAGCCCACCTCTAAGATGGGCCCCAACAACCCTTGCCTCCTATGTTCATGTCCTAGGTAGTCCCCTTCCATGTCAAGGAGAGCTGACTTGTGTGACCAAGTGAACATGGTGCAATGTCAGTGTGTGACCTCTAAGACTAGCACATAAAAGACACGGTGACTTCCATTTCGCTCTTTCTTGTATCACTCCCTGTGGGGAAAGCTGGCCACCATGTCATGAGAATACTCAAGCAGCTCTATGAAGTGGTCCACTTAGCAAGGAACTCAGACCTTCTCCCACCAACCAGCCCCAATTTTCCAGCCAGGTGAGTGAGCCATCTGGGTGAAATGGAACCTCTAACCCCAGCCAAGCTTTCAGATGACTGCGGCCCTGGCCGACATCCTGCTTCATGAGAGAGCCTAAACCCAAACCACAGTCAAGCCATCCCTGAATTCCTGACTCGCAGAAAAACTGTGTGCGATAAAAAACAGAAACGAAAACATTTAGGTCTGTGTGATGTGTCTAGATGTTATACAGATGACTAATTCAGCAACACTCGAGAGAGCCAGGGCTCCCAATGTCCAAAGCAGAGCTGGTAGGAAGGCTTCCCACCCCTCACTTGGTGAGCTCTGCTGGTTCCATAAAATGTCTAGGCTCTAAAAACCTCTGTTGAGCTCATTTAAAGGCCCCACCTCCAAGAGATCTGGGGGACAACGTCAAGCGAGAGTCTCCCAGCAGCACCAAGTTCACAGAGGTCCTAACCTTTGGTTATTGAGAAGGGTTGAAAGTAAGTCATTCCCTCCCCTCCCTGCACCTCCTCCCCGGGCAGATCTGGCACTTGGCCCAGGCATAAAATTGCCAGCACTGTCGCTGCTTTTTGGTCTTATTATGAGTGTTTCTGTTCAGTTGTGCTGGTTGCAGCATGTCACAGGGAAGAGCGAGCACAGGAGAGGAGGCTGTGTCAGATCTTTCTGTCTTCACTTAGAAGCTCAATGCTGAACAGCCGGTAGGTCAAGTGGGAGGAAACAGGTTACTATGTCCTGAGGGATGTAGGGCTGGGCTACAGGATGGATCAGGTGTGAAAGCTACAGTGGTCAGGTCACTTTGCTGCTTCCTGGAGTTTCCCTGGGCATTGTCACCAGTTATCTGATGTTGGAAACGTGTGGCTGAGCCCAGGCCCCTGAGAGTGGCAGACGCACTCTCATGCTCCACCTCTCTCTGGTAGGAGCCGCACACGTTCACTGTCAGCCACCGTGAAGAATCATGTGCTTAATTCAAGCAGAGGAAATTAAAATGATTTACTAGATGATAGTCTTGAGCTGACCAAATGCTACTTGAAATCCTGTTCTTTCATGAAATATCTGGCAGTCAGTATAGTGAGCTCATGGTTTTGTTAAGGCTGAACAAATCTAAAATATCGGACTGGGCATCCGTACCATCCAGCTAGAGGTCTGTAGCTAAATGTTTTGTGTAAACCCTTATGCCCCCTAGATCTAGGGTCATAACACAGTTGGCTTGTTAGCAAACCTCAACCTCTTGAAAACCATCCTGATCCCCTAAAAATCCATTTCTTATTTTTGATGTGATTCTAAGTTTCAGGGTTTTTGTTTTTTTTTTATTTTTTTCAGAAAGTTTTATTTCTGCTGTATTTTTAGATTCCAAAGTATTTATTTAAGGTGAACAAATGATACAGCATACACAACTGCTCAAACTGCTTTTTAATTGAGAACAAAAAGGGAGTGTACCTGGGACAAAAGATGCAATTACCACACTTATTGTTTTCAGGGGATTTTTGTCAGGTTTGTTTATCTTACTGTTAATGTGATGATGCAGCAATCCCTGGAAAAAGAATAACATTTGCGTTAAAGAACACATCTAGATAAAAATGGAAAGCAGAGTTAACACAACCCACAAAACCTTCTTTGGGAAGAACTCTTGAAGAAAAACCAGCTCACGCGCCACGGAAGAATATGGCGCTGTCGTGTTTCCCTTTATAGTGCCAGGGTGTTCCTGAACAGAGGCCTCCAGGCATTATCAACTCATCGTCTATTTTTTGATGTGATTTCTATTTTCAGGACCCTGTTCCTCCCTCTTTGTTCCTGAAGCATCTGGTCATTGGTGCCTTCTACTTTGGTCCTATCATATTCCATGCGACCAGCCCCCACCTGGAGAGTTCACCATGGTGACCACGAGTCAGACCCACAGGTGGTTGTTCAGCCAGGGGACCAGAGGAAGACCTCAAGGCTCCACGCACTCCAGTTAGATAAACTGGAGATATGTGGAGTCTGAAGGATGATGAGGTTATTCCAAAGGATCTAGAAAGGCACCGATAGACTATCCATACATATCCAAACCCTGGATATTTTTTTAAAAACAAGCATAACAAAACAAAAAACTTTTTTTTTTCTTTTGCTAAGATTTCTGGTGTGTAACCTAATTAAAGATAGCTATACAGTGCTTATAAATGCATGTAGCTCAACCACCAATCTGTAGAGTAAAGAAAAGCAGAAACTGAGGGTATTTATATTTCACTGATAAATGATGGAATTGAGTATCTCTACACATGTGTTTCTGCTCAAACACTCTTCAGCATAGGTTCTAGAAATGACTTTACTCTGATGTTAATATGTGCTAAGCACAGATATACATCAATGAATAAAATAGACATGGATCCCTCCTTACACTCCACAGAAAACCAACCCACAAGCACGTATAGATATACCCACAATTGCATACATTCTGGAAAACAATTAAATGGATTCAGAGGTAGAGAATAACACAGTGTGCCTACAGAGATATAGGGATTGGCAATGGCCGCTCTAGGAAGAAAGCATTTAAATCAACATCTGTACAATAAAAAAAAAAGTCAACTCCAGCCTGGAATGTGCTGACATTCCAGGGGGGATAAAACAAACAAAACAGTGTGGGCAAAGACCCTGAGGAAAAAAGTGTGATGTGTTAAAGAGTAGAACATTGCGGATGCAGAACTGTGTAGACTAGAGAACGTGCTAAATCATAGCCTCTTGGGGTGTGATTGGGTAATTTAGTCTGGCCACCTGGCCAGTTCTCACTGCCCTTCACAGCAGTCCCTCTAAACAGCCATCTACCTCGTGCTTGAGTTGCTTCACTAGAGGGAATGTACTACCTCTTGAAGTATCCATGCCAAGTTAGGTTAAAAATATGAATTTGTTCCAACCAGGAAGCTGGAGCTGGAATCATGAATTGCAGTCATGGGTCTGCACCTGAGGAAATTTTCAAGTGGAAGTGGAAGAAGCTACTTAGGTAGCTGTGTTTCCCCTTCTTTGGTAGGTGGAGTGCCGAAGACATACAGCCGGATTTGAAGTTCATCGTCCTTTTTGAGAAGAACAAAATACGGGAATGATAAGACAGCTCTCCCCAGCTTCCCACACTTTTCTTCTGTAGGACAATTCATGCCGGTATCCTCCTGGAGAACCAGTGACTGCACAGCAGGGTCGGTTGTCCTCTTGAGAGACAGCCGTGTTCTTGGGCTGCAGTGGTGAAGTGGGAGTGACTTGCCTGTGGTATCTGTGGTACATCATGGAGAGGAAGTGCACCAGATCCACCGATTTTACAAAAGTCTTTGATAATGTGAGTTGACTTACACACGACCTATAATATTGACCTGACTACAGAGGCTCAGTGGGATTCCACAAAGATTCGGCTGGTTATTTGGAGGTATTCCCCATAGCCAGTCCACACCACTAACAGTTTGAGACTGGTTTGATTATTAATTGGTTCCGGAGTACATCAAGAAACCTGAGTTTCAAGGTCTTTGGGAGGTACGTCCAACTGCACAACCCACAGGCCATTCTTCTTAAAGCCTCTTCTGACTGCTAAGCTACCCTACTTGAAACAGCCTCTAAAAGATTTTGGACCATCTTGCATAGTTATAGTACTGCTAAGGGTGTGAAAGTCAAAAAGTTGACCAAGATTAAATGCTAATTTATGCAATGAAAATTCTATTGGCAGCCGATAGAAGTTTACCACTGAGATACAAGAGAAAAAACCTCCATTGAATTTTGCTTCTCGGGTAGTATTAATGCTCTAAAAGTATCAAAGCAATAGGAAAATAAAGCAAAAAATAAAATAAAATAAAAATCAGGGTATCTTGATGAGACTGGCAGTTGGAGTATGGTGCTCATGTGGCACCTGGTTCTAGCCCAGACTAAATAAAAATCTACAGGTCAGTGCCATAAATGTCACACCCAACTTCTTGAGCCAGCTCATGAGAATTGCCTACTAGACCTCTTCTCATTAAAGGATAAGGACAGGTTCGTCAGCATGCCTGGAACACAGCCAGCCCACCAGGACTGAAGGGATGACCACTGAGCTTACCAAATGTCAAGAAGGAATGTCAACAGGATGCTCTTAAGCTGTCCTGTGGTGGGCTGAAGCGGGACGGCTCCAAGGAATAGGCCAAAGGACTCCTTTCAAGACTTGCTCAAGCACGACTTTCGTGATGACTTCTAGCCGTGGCTGCTTGGCCGAGGAAGCAACAGACCTTGCTGGCCAGCATCAAGGAGAAATGAGCAGAGGCATCCGACAGCCAGCTCCGTGAGAGAGCCCATCTGGAAAGAGCATCCAGCCCTGTGAACAGGGATTGGAAATGTGAGCCACAGGGCAGTCCTTGCCTTTTATACAACATAGAGGCAGCAGCCAGTTGTGTGTCGGTATGGTGTAATCGTTCGGCACTCAGATTCTAGAGTCAGATTGCCCGAGTTCAAGTCCTGACTCCATCACTTACTAGCTGGGTGACCTTAGGACTGTTTCTTAACCTCTCTAAGTTCATTTCTTCACCTATCAAATGGGAATAATGATCATACCTACCAATGATTTATGTATGTTGCCTGTTAGAACAGTGCCTGGCATATAGTAAGTGCTCAATAAATGCTGGCTCTAGTATTATTGGTCTGTATGGTTCCCCACAGGAAACTAGAGATCATATTATAGTTTGCCTTTAATAGGTCTGTGCTCATATTTCTGCCATTTACTACTAAATACGAAGGACAAGTTATTAAGAAATTTTAATATCACTTTCTTCCTCAGTCAAATGCAAATAATAATATACATCATGGGTTTTAAGAGGGTTAATGAAATAACAGGCATGAAACACCAACAACTGGGCCCAGTGTGTTGTGGGAGCTCGATCAGTGCTAGTTGTTCCTATTTGCTCTGACCGCCTCGGGCCGGGTAGGGCTGCCCGATAGCAGTTTCCGTGATGAGACAGGAGCTCCACGTCCGTGCTGCCCAGTATGGCGGCCACCACGGCTACTGAGCACTTGAAAGGCAGCCAGTGCAGCCGAAGGCCTAGACTCCCCATTTCACTTTACTTTAGTTCATTCAAATTGAAATATCCACATAGGACTTGTGGCTAATGTATTGAACAGCGCAGGCTGGGTTGTCCAGGCCTCATCCTGTCCCCTCCATATCCTGTCTATGTTCATGTCACGTCCAACTGTTGGTTGTTAGTATCTCTACCGGGGATTGGACAAGAGCAAAGAGAGGATGTAAAGCCCGACTTGGGCAGGTTGGTACTGTGGCATCCTAGAAAGAAGGAAAGTCAGTACCGAGTCTATGGCGGCGGTTCTCAACCTGTGGGTCGCGACCCCTTTGGGGGTCGAATGGCCCTTTCACAGGGGTCGCCTAAGACATAACAGTAGCAAAATTACAGTTATGAAGTAGCAACGAAAATAATTGTATGGTTGGAGGTCACCACAACATGAGGAACTGTATTAAACGGTCGCGGCATTAGGAAGGTTGAGAACCGCTGGTCTATGGGAACCATTCCATTCCCATTTCTGCGACTGTCCTGGGGCAAGTCACTCAACCTCGTCTTCAGAAGGAGAGTTTTGATACTGGTATGACTTCAAAGGTCCCACCCATCACATAAACACTAAGGGGAGAACATAAGAAATATTACACAAACTAGATTATTTTTTTAGGTACTTTGGGTTGCATTTAGCTGTGTTTAGTGTCTCCCGATTTAAATGTGGTGTACATAGGTGTTGGTGTACAAACTAACATAAGTGAAGAGACAGAGATAAAGAAAAGAAATTGAGGCCAAAGAGAAATTAACCTTGGGGCAAAGAGAAAGGACTTTGATGAAAAAGAACATGTGTCCTTGGGAGCGGAGTGTTCCTGCCGTATCCCTGTGCAGATATGTGGCCTTCCAACAGTGTGGGTGAGAGGGGAGAGTGCTGGGGAATGTGTGACCGGTAAAGGCTTTGGCTACACGAACCCATAATATGATTTATTGTCTCCTACTGAGTACGAAGTGGAAAGGGTATTCTGCAAATCAGATCTCCTAGAATCCACCCTGGGTAGAAAGAGCACAGGACAAGGAGCCTGGAGGTCCATGTTCCTTCTCTGGATCTGTGGCTAACCAGCTGGGTGAGCCACATTTAATCTGGCTAACTTCTCTGGGCCACAGTTTAATCATCTATGCAATACATTGGTTGGATTCTACTCATACCAGCTTGGAAAATCTGTGATTATGCTTGGAGCCCTAGAAAGTTCAAAGATACACTTTTTTTCTTTTTTGCCGGGAGCAAAGTGTGAGAAATTACAACAGCAAAACCAGGTAAAAATCCTCCCCCTGCCCCAACACACACACACACACACACACACACACACACACACACATTGTAATCTGCTGAAGAGTGTGGTCATGCCATTCTGGATATGACCCCTCAGTCCCTATGTGAAACAACTTATGAAGTGATGGGATCCCATTTGCTAATAAGTATAATTCTGATTGATGCGCCTTGACAGTACCCAAAGAGTTTTCTGGATTTTTTAAAAGACACAGAGCAGAGCAATTCCTCAAAGTATCAAAGAGGTGGTGGTGTGTGTGTTTGTGAAGGCAAAGTGAGAAACCTCACCCCCTGCTTCTGTAAATGGTGAAATACAATACATACTTGTCGTCATTTGGGACGAGCTGGCTATTAGCAGGAAAAACCAACAGTGACTTTCAGAATAGAAAAACCAGAGACTGAAGAAACTCATCCAGGATAATTGAGTTTATTAATCTATTTGACTTTAAATCTTCTTTTCTCCACCAGTTTTATAGTCTCTAAGTCCACAAATTGTTTTGAAACTCAGCCCCTCCTCCTCTGCTTCTCCCAAGGCTGCTACGTGATAAATAGCTCAACACACCCTCCCTGCTCTCTCCCCCATTTCTTCTCACATTCCTCTCTCGCCTTGTCGCTTCTTCCCTGAGAGGAGAGTGGGAATCTCTACCCAGCAGTCCACTCGCCTGGACCCTGTATCTAACAACAGAAAGCGGAAGCATTGTAGGAAAAAAAAACACTTGGGGAGTGATTCTTATAGACATACACATACCTTTTTCAGACCAGAGGTCCCCTGGAGGCAGGACTAGCTGGACCTTGAACCCTAATAACTTCTGGATGAGACTGAAGAGCCCAAAGCAGGCCAGCTCGACTCTCCACGCTAAGTCTGCTGTTCCTGGGCTTCGCTGGGTCCTCTGGCACCTGCTTGTTACAATGGACACAAGAACCAGCTTCCCTGTGGTTTCTACTTCCTGATGAGTCTGTCCCACTGACCTCCCTGGTCAGGAGAGGATCCTTCTTCTTTGTTGGGGCCCTTACAACTAAATTTATGGCTCTTTTATTAGGTTGGCAGGTGCTTTGTGTGAGGGAGGAAAGAAGTGGCATGATTTGCATGGAGGTTCAGTTCAGGAAACAAGGTAGTGGAAGAATTTATCCACAGTCATTTTTTGCATAAAGGCTGCAAAATTCTTCAGGGGCCATTGAGAAGAAGCCTTGTCTCTTCTTCAAGCCTAGATTTCTGCTACATTAAGGCTAGAAGGGATTTCTAGACCATGAAAACTACTGGCAGGAAAAGGGGCCTAGAGAAAGAGGTTAAATAACATGCCCAAACGATCAGACATTGCAGAGCTAGTCAGCAGAACCCCAGGACTGAAGTCTGGATCAACTGATTTCTCAGGATCTCACAACACATGCACACACTCTTCTCTTTCTCCCCTTGATCATCTTCAAAAAGGACCTTCTTGGTGGGCCTAAGAAAAAACAGTAATCTCTGAAAGAGACAAAGAACATTGGCAACCTGTGTGCCAGCTTCCCTTTCTTTCTTTCAAGGTATTTAGTATTCTGATTTTGCCCAGAAGGAAAAAGAGAATCAGCTATGTTGAAAAACAAAACAAAGCAAATAAAGAAAACTGCTTTTTAAAGAAAAGCGTGTGTGTGTGTGTGTGTGTGTGTGTGTGTGTGTGTGTAAAAGCAGGGCTATATGTCTTTTCTGATTAAGCTAAATAAAAATGTAAATGGCCTTCCCATTGAGTGGAACACATAGAAAGAGGCCTTCTTTGCTTATTCCAGTCCTTAAAAAAACCTAAAAATCCACATGGGGATGAATGATTCACTCCACCGCAGACACTGGGTCTCTGCTCATCCCAGTACTCTGCGAGATCATCCCATTTCCTTTGGGCTTCCCCCGGCTCTCTCCCAGCCCTTGCCAAGTCTCTCTTTCATTATTAGTCATTCTAATAAACACTCCTAATAAACACAAGGCCCATAAACCAATCCAGGAGGCTACATTTGGCTCCTACGCTGCCTTCAGGAAAGACTGATCCCTGCATTAACTTTTGTCATCCATCCTGGAGAAATCCAGCTGAGAGCTCTAACATATTCTGTCGCAAGCTGCAATATAATGGACATATTTAGTGTATATTCTCTTGTTAAAAGGAATTCGCATTCCTAACTGAACTAAAAATGCTTAATTATTAATAAGTCCCCCAGGGATTAGTGACATTTGGGATGATTTTATCATGCTGTAGATATCTAACAACATCATGTGTGCGGTGGTATCTAATTCAACCTCTTTCATTTCAAAGAACATTCCCTCCCAGTTTGTTTGGACTCATGTGCCATGGAGATTGTCCCCTGCACAGCCAGCCGCAGGTGGAGGTAGAGGGAGGCCCCGAGGAATGGGGCGGGGTGCAGCTGGGGCTACAGTGCAGGACCGGGTGGGAAGAGGCACCTCGGTGCTGCCCCCTGGGAGTTGGCATTGGGTTAGGGTGAACTGCAAGCCAGGTGCTTCCCTTTAGATGGTGGCAATGAACAGAAGTCCTGGAAAGATCACAGGACTAGGGTCACAGGACTAGGAACCAAGCTTCCAGTTCTGCACCAATTCACTGTGTGACTCTGAGCAAATTACTTAACCTCTCAGAGACAGTTTTCTCACATATTTGGAGGGAATAATCACACATTCCTTAGCTGCCTTATTGAATTGTGTGCCATATACATGAAAGTAGTTCCAACAATTAGAGCGCTTTATAAGGAATGTAGCCAAAGATGGGAAGGAAGGAGATAGCATTTACTAAGCAGCCTCTGTGTGCTGGGTGTTGTGTTCAATACTTTCACAAACATGAAGTCAATTAGTCTTAGCAAAACAATCTGAGATGGGCCTAATTGCCTCGTAGACAGAGGAGGAAATTGAGGCTGGGAGCTTTTGTCCAAGGTCCCAAAGCTAGTGAGTGGCAGGGCCAGGCTGAAACTTCTAAAGGAATGAGGTATGTATTTGGGTGCACATATGTAAAAGGGAAAATGGGTCGCAACCTTAATTTTTAAATGGAAATGTTCAGTCAACCTAAGCATTTGGTTGACTTATGCATGATGATATGCATTATCACAACATATGCACATTAACATGAAATTTAAATCATCTTTGTCATCAGCCTATTTCTCTGCACGGTTCTGATCTTGAGGAAGGAAAACCTCTGAATAGAAGCAGAGTGTCAAAAATTGGTCTTTAAATAAGGTAAATGTTTAGGAAGTCCTGCCAGTAGGTTTCTAGGATCTTGACCTGTTAGTGGTGGCTTGGTCAATGATAATGAACTTGCCACTCATGACTTCCGGTTTCCGGCTCATCACTGTGAGACTGGCCTTGGATGGCGTTTCCGCCCTCCACGGTCCCCCCCGTTCTTTCTCCTCCGTTTCTGTCCAGGTCCCTGTGTTCTGCCCCTGGGATGGTGGACAGCCCCTTTTCACACAAATGCTTTGCACACTGGGTCTTCATTGCAGTGTTTGGCCTGGAGATGAAGTTACTGATGGCTGGTTGTGAGAGAGACAAAGTGGAGCCGGGTTTGGAGCAAGAGATCGGAAACCAGTCCATCACCTGCTTCTTCGGGGACCTCACGTCACCTCAGTTTCTCCATCTGTTGGTGGAAAGAGGGACACACGACACCTGTGCTCTCAGAGCATCCTGAACATCTTTGTAAAGCACCAGGAGATGCCAGAAGGGGCCTGAAAGACTTCATGCTTCCATTTATGTAGAAAATAAAACCCCATCCAATGGTCTAAAGATTACAGAACATATATTTTTTCAAAAAGAAGGTGTTCTTATACCTGAAAAAGTGCTCATGGTTTTCTTTTATTCATCAGTGGCTGGTGTTCCATGAAACCCACTTCAGTGGCTGGACCTAAGTAATAAACCAATAGCATCAGCGTGCACAGGAGCTGCGGCTGTTATTACTACTACTCGTTTACTTTTCAACTACAAAATGCATTTTCATACTACTTTTAACATTTTCAGTGTGCTTGTTCTACACACACACACACACACACACACACACACACACAGAGTCAATTTCAGAGAGCTGGTATCGGCACCCCTATTTTATAGGTGAGAAAACTTAAACCAGGAGAAGTAAATGTATTGCCACATCCCCACGGATAATTAGGGGGCAGAGTTAGAAAACAGTCTTAAGTCTCTCGTCTCAAACGACTCTCTTGTCTCAAACTCTGGTGCAAATCCCTGTAGCTTCATTTTTTCTAATCCTGGAGACTGAACTTTTCCCTCTTTCTGTCTTCTATGTCGTTTTCCCCTCCACTTACTGCTCTAACAGGGCTGCGGGACCCTCTCCACATCCCTCCCCTGGGGAACGGAGCCCTCGAAGGCAACGCTCTCATCCCTGATCTTCCCAAGGAAGGTTTGCGGTCAAGTGAGAGCTCAGACATGACTTGTTAAGCTTGTTCCTCATTGCAGGCTCGAAGAAAAACCTGCCAAAAAATCGCATTAGTCAGTCACGGGGACATCCAAACTGCTGTAAGTGGAGGAACCCGCGAAGCTGCTCGGGTGACATCCAGGCGAAATCGCCGCGTCGTGATGCTACCCAGACACGCGTTCACCTTGAGCGTGCGTCTGAAGTGAACCCAGGCTTAGGACTCGGAGGGGAAAGCCTGGGTTGCACCGAAAGCGCCCTTTAAACGGGCATTTTTTTCTGTGGGGAATTAAAATGCAGAGATTATCAGAGGCTGATGGCACTAGCCCCTTTGTGTATACCCGTTCAGCGAGGACCTGGGTTCTCTGCACGCCCTCGGCCAACCCAGGTTGCTGTTACAATGCCTTCCAAGAGAGCACCCCTGCCCGGTACCACTCAGCAAAAAAAAAAAAAAAAAAAAAATGTTCAATGGAGATTTTTAAATAGTGAAACAAAGAAAGTTTTGAAGGGGAACCCCAACACGACAGACGGCTGCTGGCCATGGTCCGGCTGCCGAGCTCTGGCAGTACGAACAGACCCCCTCGAAGATGCTCCTGTCTGCCCCACTTCAGCGGTGACTGTCAGGCCAGCATCCCTGGGCAACTGCCCTGTAAAATGAGCAGCTCCCTTTCAGCAGCTCAGCCCCAGCTGCTCCCCCTCCGAGGCTACTGGGGGGCATGACAGAGCGGCCAGCCCGGCCTGGCTCAGCTTTCTCGCTGCTGAGGGCCTATGAGGAGCCTGAGCTGGGAGGCACAGGTGGGCAGGAGCGGTGTGGCAGCTCTAGGTGGCACACCTGCCCCCCTACCTGCATGGCCTCCTCCAGCTTTGGGTTGATGGGGTGGGCGATTTGAGGGTTGGGTTCCTTCGCAAGCCATGGGTCTCCCCTCCTCTTCCTGAATGGAACACAGTGGCCAGTCCTTCCCCCAGGAGCCAGAAGGGCCGGATCTGGCCCAGAGCCAGGCTCTGAAGAATCGGCAGAGGGCAGAGAGAGGCGGTGGGTGGGGCAGCGAGCCTTGTGTTACACATTCAAAGTCTAATTTCAGATCAGAGTCATACTTGTAGCCAAGCCTGAAAGATCACTGAGGCCCCCAGATGAACCCACAGCTCTGGGGAGGGGCTGGGCGAGTCCTCATCTCTCTTGCCCACATGCTGCTCTCCTGGGGGAGGTTAAGTTAGGTTTGTTTGCATTTTCACTGGTGTTTTTTAAAAGCCACACCAATGGCCTTTTTGCCTCCTGCTAGCTGAGGGCAGTGCACGATTCCTCCCAGATCTCTGCAGGTTTGCAAACGGCCCCAGCTGAGATGCCGCCCGGAAGCCTGGGTTCCTCCTGCTGCTGCCTCCCTGAGTTAGGCCAGGGACATGCCAGTCTGCTAGAGGTGGCACCAGCACAGACAATAGGCCAGCAGGGCGAGGGCAGCTGCAGGTGGCAGCTTCCTGTGAACAATAAAAACGACTCTCATAGGGAAGAGCGAGGAGACCAGGCAGGCGCTGGCCTCTGGGAGCCACAAGAGAGAGAAGGGCTGCTCCCTTTTCTTCAAGGGTGTGGGCAATTCCTGCAGAGAATTTGCTGCTGCCAAGAGCAGGCTGTTGCCTCCTTGGAACTCAGGGTATCAGGAAGCTTGTTTGCAGAGCTGGCCAGCCAGCAGCCAGAGCAGCTGGTTGTAATTATGCCTTGCAGCTTCAGAGGAAGTTGCTGGCTGCGGAGCGTGTGCTGGGCCTGGCTGCACACTGGCTGCTGGGCTTAAGGGAACAATGGAGATAGAAACCAGTGGCAGAGGAGAAGGGGAGGAGCAGGACGAGGGTGAAGACAGGCAGAAAGAAAGGGCGCGAGCTGCTCCCAGAGCTGAACACGGAGGAACCCGCGTCTGCCCGCCCAGGATCCCTGCTCTTGCTCCCAGACTGAAAAAAAAGTCTGTGACCCCCTGTGAGCAGCCCCCTGACTTTGTTTTAAAAGCGGTACCTGCTGAACACTGTATTTAGAGGAGTGTGCCTGGCTGACAGACTGAATAGCACTTCTCAGCCTGTGTAATCTACATTGATGCATCATTGCAGCAGCTGGCTACAGGGAGGTCGTGATGCAAAAGGCAGATCTCTCTGGCCTGGAGGGCACTGCAGCCACGCAGGGGCACGCGTTTCAGGACCTGGCTGAAGGCTGTGCCCAGATGCACACATCTGGAGGGAAAGATAAACAGACAACTTCCTGGAGTGAAGTGTGGGTTCGTTAACAAGTTGTTGTTGTTTTCCTGGATGAAGAGCAACTTATTAGTGTCTGGTTCTTTATACTTTCCTAGATATCTTCAGTGTTTCCTAATTAGAACACAGCAGGAAAATGAAATAGGAGGGGGTGGGATATGGGGTAGGGGGCTGTCTTCCCCGCTGATGTGTTTGGGACCCCAGCCCTCATGCCATCAGGGGTCTTCTCTTCACATCTATGGATAGTCCCATCCACGTCGTCACTCTGTCAGCAGGTCACCTGCAGCGTCCACAAGGCTTGGTGTCCCCAACAAAGTATTCTGAATCCCATGTTTTTGCCGCTCAGGAAACACTTTCAAGGCCCCAAATCACACAAGTGGACAGGCCTGAGATTCCTGTGGCCTCTCCATGACCCCTCTCCACTGAACAACCCCTGATTTATGTCGCTTTCAAAGGGCGGGTGTCCTACCTGGTATTGGGCACCCCTGATGTATAAAACTGACAGCCACGCACAGTGACACATTATTGGCTTGGCTGGGAAATGAGGAGGCAATTCCATTCCCTTTCCCCCTCGTCCATGGCCTAGCACAGGACGACTTTAACTGCTATCCGTCAGTAGGCGTGAATGCAGAGAGGTGCCAGCCTGTGCGTGGGCGTGGCAGCCTCGCTTCCTAACGATTAATGAAAATAAATGATGACACTGTTCTCTTTAGGACTGATTGCTAGAATCTCTGTGCTGCCTGGGTGGAGAGGTGATGGTAACAGGCCGAAAGGATTTTTCCAGAAGGATCCAAGTAGGCAATATTTTTTCTTCGTTTTCCTTCTTTTTCCTCCAACTGAGGTCTTACATTTTTCTAAACACACACACACACACACACACACACACACACACACGTACGTTAATTCCTATGGCTATGCTGTTCAATACAGTAGCCACGAGCCATTCAAGGCAATTGAAATGAATTAAAATGAGATAAAATGGACACTTCCGTACTTCAGTCACTGTGCGCACGGTTCGAGCGCTCGCGGCCACGCGCGGCCAGGGGCTGCCACCCTGGGCCCAGCATCACAGAGAGCTGCCGTCGTTGCAGAAGGCTGCAGCACGCCCGTCCCAGAGCGTTTGCTGCTGCAGCTCAGCCTCCTGTTCCTCTGAGAGAGAATCCTCTACCAGTAAGTCTTATAAAGCTGATCCCTTTTTTTCCCTTGACCACAACTTCAAACTAGCTTCCTCTAGGCTCCGAAGGGAATGGTCCCCAGCTTCTGCGCTGCAGAACCCTTGGAATAAAAGGGTGTAGTATCCTAGGACCGACAGGACAGAGGCAGCAGGTCCTTCCAGGCCGTCTGACCCTAACTCTTCCTTCAGGTTCTTTTCCTGGACAGTTCATCATGGCCAGAAGGAGCTGCCATGAGGCTAAGCGGCGGGTGAAGGACGACACGAGGGCGTGTCTGTAAAAATCTGCACAGGAGACATGCTGCCTTAGAACTGCGAGGCACCACTCTGCGCATTCCTGCCCCGGGGCTGCGAGGTGGGCGGAGAGGCCGAGCAGTGAGGGTGCCACGCGGCTGGGTGCACCTTCAAAGCGTCCGGGGGGAGGTCACACCGACTGCCTGTGACCAGTTGTTCAGGTCCTTTGGGGATGTCTTGGTGGGGGCAGGATTGGCCACACAAAACTTAAACAAGCCAGAAGCTACACCGGAAGCACTGTCCCACACTGACTGCAACCAGAGGGAACAAAGGATAGGACGTGTAACACTTCTACTGGGAAAAAAAATTGCACCCAAACCTTTATTGAATTTTTTTCATTTTCTACTTTAAAATACAACCTTGTTGGCGTGTGGTATATACTACTTTCAGTATTTAAAAATTTGTCATTTCAAGCTCCTTTTGGCAAAATTTCCAAATCTGGTTTATTCTCATCTCTCAGAAGAATGATAAACTATGTATCTTATTAGCGACTTAGAGAACCTGAATACAAACTGTAACCGTAGCCTCCCACCATTTAGTTTAAGATGGAAGTGTCCACCGTGCAGGCTGTGTGACCACAGCATGCTTCACAGATGCTCATGAGGGTGTACTCAGCTGCATGGCGGGGAGGGTATTGGTGGGTAACAGCGCATTCCTGGGAGCAGATAAACGGGACATCACCCAAGTCGCCTTCTTGGTCCCAGCCACTGCATCACAAAGCAGCCGTTGTGTGTTACAGCCACCAACCTGAGCTGTTGACTGGCCTGATTTTCCATTTTTTCAAGGAATCAATGTGGGCCTGGCCTTGTTTGAAAGTGAAAGCGGAAACAGGGAGGGAGAGAAGGAAAGAGGCAAGACTGGTCAAGTCCAGCTTGGAAGGTTTCAAGGGTGAGAATGAGAAACGTGCTAGAGTAAGAGATGCAGCCCTTTTCTTTCTGACCCCCGGTGGGGAGCGTGGGGTGGGACTGGGGGACGGGAGGGTTGTCGAGTGTTCTCAGTGAAACCTGGTCCCTTTCCAACATTTCTCCCGGGCCTTGGGCTGCAGACCTATCTTCAAGGGCACTCGACCGGTGGTTTGGCCCAGCTCAGAGTCACTCAGCTTCCTCTGGCAGCTCAAGGCCACAGGTCCTCTGGCTACAGCGATCCGTCTGCCTCTCGAACTAGGGG
Organism: Tadarida brasiliensis; assembly: GCA_030848825.1. Lineage (NCBI taxonomy): Eukaryota > Metazoa > Chordata > Mammalia > Chiroptera > Molossidae > Tadarida > Tadarida brasiliensis. The sequence goes on along the minus strand of CM061259.1, from coordinate 14,834,246 downwards.
TGTCCTCGTTGAAGCAGGGAATAGGGCACGTGGGGAGCAGGGATGCAGGGGGTGTCATTCAGCCCATGACTGGCTGAGGCGGGCTCACTGTTTCACCCAGAGCGCAAGAAAGGGCCAAGTGGTACCCTGATCCTTGATGAACAAATCCTCTGAAAACGAAGCTCCTTCCCTAATGGAGCTGGCTGTTTGCTTTTCCTTTAAGTCTTCATAAATCACAGGCAGCAGCGCTGGCATGAGTCATGTGGCAGCAGGGCTCCCGCTAAGCCACACAGCTGCACGGGACAAAAATACCTCCGTGAATAGAGCGTGTTGGTCCTGCATGGTTTACGATATAAATAAGAAATCCGCAAAAATGGAGGGGTTCCCCAGCCTCTTGTTGCTGAGTCTCATAACCCTTAGCTGCCTCCTCTATCCCTTCAGCTGCCCCGTGTCAACTCACCTTCCTGCTTCCTTGTCTTTGTCAAGAAAGAAAAGCATCTGATCAGGGTCATTGTCATGTACTGAGTGTCTGATTCATCAATGAGTGACGCCCAAGTGTTAGTCAGTGTGGAACCTCAACCAGGTAAATACATTTGGTCTTTTTATTCTAACAGAATAATGAAAGACACCCCTTTATGAAAGGACTCACTTATGGATGGGGTGATATGAAACATGTCCGTGGAACCCAACAGTGAACTTGCCCTTGGTGGGTTGGGGGCCTTTGGGGGCTCAGAGGTGCCATCTCTCCTCTCTTGTCCTTACAGAGACATGTCTGGGCCAGGCTCAGCCCCAGCTCCTCAAGGCCTGTTCTGGGGCTCCTGGAGGGACCCAATCAGGCCAAGTCCATTCTGCTCTGGCCAGGCCTCCCGCAGACTTCTCCTCAAACTTTCCCCCACTTCTCAGGGGAATCACAGTTTAGCCCAGAGAGTCCCATTCCCTCCTAGTACCCTCCCTCTTAGAACTTCCAGAATCTTGTTTTCTGGTAGCCTACTTTTATTATTTTGTTAATATTTAATAATTTCACACTGTACCCACTTTTTCTCTGTCCTCTGTGGATGGGTTCTTATGGTTTGGTATTGCTTCATTGGCTGATGAGTTCCTGGAATGCGTTTGCCTCACTAATGGAGGCATCACCGTATATGTGGGTCACGCAATATCTATCTATTAGGTGGCATATCTCATTTACCTTCAGATTAGGGCGGCATTTAATATGTATTTAGGGCTTTGGTTTTAAGAGATGTATTTTTTTAATTAAATACATATTTTGAGTCCTGACATGTGACATGTTTTGCTTATATATAAAGTGTTTATATAATTTGCCTAAGTTCAGTGAAGTATAAAATACACTAATGAATGATAGTAAATCACTCTACACATATAAACCTCTACTTATTTGTGGCGGACTAGAAACAGCTTAAGACTTTTCTAACATTCCAAGTACAATTGCTTTTGGATCTTCTTCCCCCAATACACAGGAGAAATTCCTGCCGGCACGGATGTTTTAGGACAGGATTCCAGCCATACTCCTGCTTTGGGGCTGTAAGTGTAGGGAAACAAGGAGAAAACTACGAGACAAGTCATTTTCAGCGATCATCTTTTCTCTTTGAGCGATCTATTGACTTCCTCAGGGAAGTCGTCACCTGATGATAGGAATGGACTTCAGTGTCAAAGGGAAACGGATGTGAATGTATTAGCTCGTGACCTTGACCAGTTGCTCAACCTTTCTGAGCCTCACTTTTCTCATCTTTAAAAACTGGATGATGATACATATCTCTTGAGTTGGTTGTGAAATGAAAAGTGCTCGGCCCAATCTCTGCCTCTAACGGTATTCAGTAGATGCCCATTTTCTTCCTATTCCTACACTAACGCAGACGTCGGTATCAGATGAAACCATATGTAGAAGACAATCCGAGGCAGTATGTAACTGTGTAAGGTGATTAAGTAAACTGTCAGCTGGATTGTGCATCTAGAAAGTTACCTGGGTCTCCCATTGTGGATGTCAAAGCACCAAGACACTGCCCCAAGGCTCCTGTGTACTCCTCAGCAAGTGGTCACGTGGAATTAGTCCGTGGGGCCGTGGGCAACGAGCGTCCCCGCCAGGCTCCAGGTCGGAGGAGAACCGTGGGAGGTGTGTAGCGACCTGCCACTACCAGCTCCATTCTGGAGGACGCTTTGAAGGCCGTGGAGTGTAGCCTGCCACCCACCCACACATCCACCGAATTTCTGTTTGAGTACCACAGATAAAGCGTCATTCCTTTTGTTTAAGAGCTTGTCAGTGACACACAACTCAAGCTAACTGTTTTTAAGGAATGGGAATCTATTGGCTTGTATAATCGGGGAGTTTAAGAAGGTGACACCGACCTCAAGTGCATCTGGAGTGCACGTACACCCACTCAACCAATCCCTCTGGCTGGGACGTGCAACCATTTCATTGGTTAGACTTGGCTCGCAAGCCTACCCCTGGGGCAAGGGTGGGCGTGGAGCTGAGAAACAATAACTTTATAACAGGGAGGTCATCAGACTTTAGCATGCATTGATTGCTCCCTTGAAGATGGGCAGAAGGTAAGTGTACTACAGACTTGGAAGTTTGGATGGAGGTCTGATCGTGATTCTTTCCTACCTTCAAAGTTCCTTATTCCTGGGGCAGAGCAGACCTGATATCAAAGAGGCTATACTAGGAATGACCACAAAAACAAAAGGGATGGCATCCCCAGGAAAGCATTTCGTTACCTGGAGTTACTCTCCCAGGCATCCATGCTGCAGGGCGGTCCCTTTCCCATCCAAGCTGTCGGTAGTCAATGGCTTGGTAATTACTGAGCTGTGTTGATCAAAGTTCAGCTGAAACTTTCCCGATGACTAAGCATAAACAACCTTGCCAGAGGAAGGAGCCAGTGTGTTTACACAGAATGTTTGACCTTTTCCTAAGGAAAGGTTCTTTTCTTGGTCAAAATTTCTCAATAACTCTGTCACTTGAGATTAGCTCTTGAAGCCCTGAAGTTTTAGACAAACTGAATTTCTCTAGTTATCCTAATCATACGAGTATGAGCACTTTGGTCAAAGCAAGTTCTGTGTGTATGTGCATGTGAGTGTGTACGTGCTTAAGAAAGCCAGGTGGAAAACACATATTCTATGCAAGCAATAAATGTCAGAACATCAAGTACGATTTGGTGAACTTTAGTAGAACACTTATTAAGCAATCCAGCCCTTCTTTTTGCTGCACAAATTGTTAAGGCTCAACTTTTCAAAAAAGGAGAAAAGCCGAACATGAAAAGCACTACTGAACCATGAATCCATTTGTGTTTTATTGTTAGCAAAAGGCTGTCATCGAAAGTAACTTGATGTCTATTAATAACCGAGTAATAAATAACAATTGTTCCAAATAGGAATAAAGTTTCAAGGGAAAAAATTATGGACATACAAATCTGTCATCAGACGTGACTTTGAGCATGATAAAAATTATAAAAATATTCCAATTTATTTCAACTAAGTGCTTTAAAGTTTTCAAATCTGTCTTCCTACTCAGTCCTCCCAGGAACTGTGTGAGGTAGGTAAGATTTATCATTCAACTTTACAGATTCAAACAAAACAACTGAGGCTCAGAGAGGCTTAAGCAGTTTGCTTAAAGTTGTAAATGGTAGAGCAGACACCAGGTTTTCTCAATCCTACAATCTTTTCATTGCTGCCTCTTCAACTCTATAGTCAGGTTTCAAAAAATGATAAAAGTAAAGGACCACAGCCTGCTAGTTCCTGCATATATAAAGTGGTAAGATCTATCCTTTTATATAGTACATCTAACGTGTAACTTACCAATAATTGGGAAGCAAGATCTGAGAATAATAATAGCTCATGTGTATTGATTGCTACTACTGCTCTATGCCTTATTCAACCCCTAAAACGACTCATGAGGTATATATTTCTTTTAACCTCATTTTCCAGATAAATAAACAGAGGCTCAGGTAACTTTCCAAAGTCTTGCAACCAGTAAGTTGTAGAGGAAGAATCAAGTCAATGTTCGTCTGATTCAAAACCCACGCTCCTCCCTGCTCCTCCACGTAGCCTCGGCCCTGGCGGGGCTGCGTGCTAAGTGCTGATTCATCCCATTCTCCCAGACCTGCCTGAACGCAGAGCATCTAAATAAAGACGGCGAAGCCACAGCCTGACACACTGCAAATAGCTCCTCACCTGGGAAAGACATGAACTTCAGCTTTTATTTGCCAGGCAGTCTTGGTGAACCTCCTTCACATTCCTCCTCCGTGACCAGACAGTATCAGGGTCGTCTTAATGACCGCCGACCTCTCACTCACCTCCATTAGGGCTCGCCACCGAAAGGAGGAACGCTTGCCCAGAAATGCGGGCCTTCTCTCTTTTGTTTAATGCCTTAGAGTGAGAGATGTCAGGTAAATTGCAGTGACTGCCTAATTGACGGGAGTGATATGCTCAGATTGCAGGCAAAACCAGAGAGCAGACCAGCGCTGGCGTACGTGGCAGCGTGTTGGGTTTTTAAAAAATGCATTCACGCGCCACACAGCACATTTCCCAGCACAGAGGTCGGTCGTTCTTACGAGCTTCGTGTCGTCCTCAAAACACGCCGGAGGCATCCATCCATATTATGGACTTGAAACTTGCTTTTTTCTGCTTAAAGTCTAACTTATTTTCAAATTATAAAACTCAAAAGTGCCTGAAACCACAAAACTTTTTTTTTTTTTTTTGGCACTCACAGCTGAAAAAGGGCTGAAGTTTTCCCCCCAAGATTTTTATAAGGAATTTGCTCTTAGGCTGATGCTTGTTAACTGGAGTTCCTTTTTCTGACCAACTTTTAATTTCCTGAAAATTGGGGCTTAGGACACGGAGAAGGCACTAACAAATCCTAATCTGGGCTAATGAGCTGGTAGGTAAACGAGTGCGTGGCCACTACCAGAAGACAATAACGTCCAAGGATTTTCTTTCCCCCCCAATTAAGCAGAGATGTGATTATCTGAATGTACAGCGGTGTCCCTCTAGTCACTGCGCTAGACTAACGGTCTAAATTTATTTTCTGTAATATTCTTTTTAATAACAATGTCTATTAAAGACATCTGTTGAAAGTCTGTAATGCTTATTTCATGAATAGACAGCATAAGAGTGTGCTTTAAGAATTCTGTTTTTAGTTTAATGTTATGGGCTGTTAAGGAGAAGGTTTATGGGTGTAACATTATTAGTTGGAATTTGACTCAAATTGAAATCAGGCCCAAGAATTTACTTCTCCATAATATTATGAAGGGCTTTTGGAAAACATTAAAAAGTTTAACTAAACAAGAATATTAGTATAATTTAATGTTTTACCTGCGGTTCTCAAGGCCATTCAAAACACTTCGTAATCACCAGATTTCAAATTCGTATGTTGGCCTGTCTCTCATACTACAAAGCTTTGGAAAAGTCAGAGATTGATTACATCAGGTCAATATTTTAACTATGAGAGAAAAAGAGAGATTTGCTGAATTATTTGACTATAGATGAAAAAAAAAAAAAATCCCATATGTCACGCACCCTGTGAGGATGCGAGGTGCCAGCTGAGCCATGGGGATGGCGGCGGAACGAGGTTCGGGCCCCAGCCAGGCTCGGCCTGGACAGAAGCCACCACACTGCCACCACTGCCAGGTAGAAATGAATCACCCTAGCCATTGGCTGGGCTTAGCATCCCTGTAGTTTCATTTGAAAACCTCAATGATCGAGATGAAAAGAAAGCAATAAAACGTACCGGATTTTTCCTCGTGCAGCTTGAAGAGCCCCTCGCTCTCCACGTCTGTGGCCTCGACACTTCTTTTGGCACCGCTGTTAGTAACATGAGGAGCAATTCACCACTGTCAGGGAATTTGGCTGCCTCGTCCCCTACGTAAGAGACCTGCATAACTCCATGGTGACTGCTGTCTACATGAATTATGTGGCTCCTTCACGCACTTTTTGATTGAACAGTGATAAGTCAGATAATGCATTATCCTGTGCCCCTCTCCGAGAGGAATATGCTACTGCTTCTTGCAGAGTGGCGAAAGACCTCATGGAGGCATTTAAAGTCACACCACCGTGCCAATCCAAACCACAGCCGTCAGTAAGAAGCAATCGCTAGACCAGGTGTATTTGCAAAGACATAGGCACCCCTATGTTCATTGCAGCATTATTCACAGTGGCCGAGACATGGAGACAACCAAAATGTCCTTTGATAGAGGACTGGATAAAGAAGATGTGGTACATATATACCATGGAATACTACTCAGCCATAAGAAAACATGAAATACTGCCATTTGTGACAATATTGATGGATCTTGAGAATATTATCAGTCAAAAAAAAGCTAAGAACCATATGATTTCACTCCTTAGTGGGGTATAAACAGCAGTGTGGTGGTTGGGGGGCGGGGAGGAAAGGAGGTCTATTACATGGTGACGGAGCATGATTCGACTTTGGGTGGTGGGCACACAGTGCAATATACAGATCTTGTATCACAGAAATGTACACTTGAAACCTACATGATCCTATCAACCAATGTCACCCCCATAAATTTAATGCATAAATACAACAGAAAAAGCCAAATCTCACTGACAGTTCTTTCAGCTGTTTAGAACTGGTGCTTATTGGTCATCAAGCTCTTAGAAAAGAGTAGATGAAGCCGTGTCCAAAATGTAGCTGATACATTTTATTGTATAATCTCATATTCATACCTGCCGGTGGGAATCCCCTGGCTTTGCCAGCCAGCCAGCGTACTGTTGCATGCCCACGAGATGTCTGGGCGAAGCGCTAGAGATTTCGCAGGATGCCAGACAGATGCAGTACTGCTTTCTTAGGGTTTCTAGTCCGATGGGAAGACAGAAATTAAGGATTTACAAGTGTGATGAATATTAGGAAGGAGACAGGCAGCGTACTCTGGAAGGTTGTCACAGGAGGACATAACCTAGGCAGAGGAGTCCACAGACTTCCTAAAAGAAATGATGCTTAAACTGATACCTAAAGGAGGAGACTGGGGAGGGAGTGCCTTCGAGTGTGCAAGTCCCTTGGGCAGGTGGGAAATACGGAGCGGCCAGGAGAAACTGAGGAGTCCGCGATGGGGGTACCAGCAGAGGGGAAACAGGTGCAAGGTCGGGCTCACTGATGGTCCAGGCGGAGCCATGAAGAACAAACCAAGAGCAAAGAAGAATTATACCAATCAGATTTTATTATAGTGTGATTCTAGAGGCGTGGAGAGTCTTTAGAAAAGTTTTAATGAAGCATATCATATACAGAGTATATGTATATGTACATGTACTGTATAGAGTATATGTGTATATATACATATCTACTAATATATATATATATATAGTTTAAATAACTATATTCTTATTAAACTGTCATTATTTAAACTATAGCTTAAATGAAAATAATGAAATGATCATACTTGTACCAACCACCCAGCTTAAGGAATACATTTTTGTAACTTCTAAGACACCCTTTCTATCCTCCCCAACATATTTCCTCTCCTCATTCTTATTTGTCATTTTACCACGTAAGTTCATGTCACTAAGCAGTTCGTTGGCTGTACGTGTCTCCCTGAATTTTACATAAATGGAATTCTATTCTATGTATCGTTTTGAAGCTTTTATTTTTTAAGGAAGTATAAAACGTTGGGATTCACCCATGTTGAAGTGTAAACATTCTCTTTTCGTACAGTAAAATAGGACTTCATTTCACAGCTCAACTTCCATTAACGGCGAGGAAGGCAAAATAGGACGAATCTGGAAAATCTATAGGCGACTCTCATATTTCTTTTCATTCGTTAGTGTCTCTGACCTTCTTCACCCATCTTGACAGTAACAATGGAGCTGATAATGAACAATAAATTTGCCAGACGAAAGCTGATGTTTGCCAAAGGTTTTGTACTTCATCACACAGCTATCAGTGCATTTTACCCTCTCCACACAGGGGGCAGCCATGCCCCAAATTTCCAGTTTGACAAGTGAGGGACTTGAGGTCCAGAGAGATTAGGTTTTGCGAGGGCCCCTTTATGTGGCGGAGAAGTAAAAGTCCAGTGGATTTCTCTCCCTGCATCGCCAAGTATTAGGCAATGGGAAGTGAGACAAGGAGGGACTAAGGCTTGAATGACTTGAACACTTGGTAAACAGTTTCTCCTGATATTTCATCATGTCCTTCTAAGCCCTGGGTGTGAGTACAAAGACAAACACATTCTGATTTAATCCCCACGTCTTACACTCACCCTTGCTTCTGGCGTCCTGAGGCTCCCGAGAACGGCCACACCACGAACTGCTGTGGTCGGAACCGCCTTCCTCCAGCTTTGCAGTGTGCGGGATGTTTAGTAATGAGACGAGTTTGCCACAAATTCCTGCACTCTGAAGTTCCCAAAGAGCTTCTCACTCTTTATTTTAATTTATTTCTCCCGAACCGTCAGCCTTCACAGGTGGTATTGACTCCATGGTGAACCTTGCAGGAATTAAATCAACTCAGGGAGGCCAGGTTTTCAGCATCAAAGTCCTTATCAGAACCAAGATCTCCTTCCTCCCCACTCTTCTTCTCCACTATAGCATGCCCCGCCTGCACCCGAGATCACTTCTAGTTACATCACTGCCTGAGATCACGTTCGGATGATCTCTGGGGTCCTGAATCAAAGCGGACCACGGAACTTGTCCTGGGGCAGAAAGGGTTTGCATCAGGATCCTTGGGGCAGAAGGCAAAGTCCCAGGCGGGGTCATAACTGGAGGGGCTTTAGGGGCCTTAGAGATGACATCAACAAGTCATATTCAACTTGGACCCAACCTCGAAATTTGTATCTGTACTTTTTTTTTTAACATCATCCTTCTCCTCCATTTCCTGTTTTGAAATATTTTTATCTACACAACAAACCACTTGAAAAATATGTTGGCTTATGGTCTTATCTTGCATAAATGAACACCCTTTGACAGTGCACGAGCTCATGGACCTCCATGACACCTCCAGGACTGGCCCGTGTGTGCAGCACAGGCCTGAGAGCGTAGCAGCCCCTCGGTGTTTGAAGAGTTTGGATTCACTGCTGGAATTACTCTGGAGAGGCCCCAGGGACCCTTGACCTATGTGATTTGTAGTTTAGCTAAGACAAATTTGATTCAATTGAGCTGCAAGGTAGGAGACACCAGATACTTTAGCTACCGAGTGAACCCAGTCACCTGCGCCTGATCTGAGTCCTGGAGCAGTTTCTCGGCTCCCTCTTCATTCTCAAGCAAAACAGTGCAAGACGTGGTGCGATAAAGTGGCATTTGTCCGGTTGGGTATTTACAAAGGTCTTAGGTATCCTCTCAAAGGCCAGGCGTCTCCTCCAGTCATCCACAACATTCTTTGAAAAAAACAAACACACACAACACAGGATACAATCTATGTATACATATACATATACCTGGAAAAGATGGCAATGGACTACTTAAATGCGAAAGAAATTGTATTTACTTGGTAAGATTAGAACAGTGTTCGTCAGCTAGAGATGTCTTCACATTCCCATGGCAGTCATTCCGATGGCCACACGTGGAGGCGAAGGGGATGGTAGTCCCTGGTGTGCGCTGCATCTCTGCTTCGAGGGGATTCAGAGGTCAGCCCGCCATCTGTGCCACAAGGGCCTGCTCCTCACGTTAAAGCCGCTCCTTCCTTCTTGCCTTGTCTCACGATCGAGCCTTGCATACACTGTGGTGCTTCCCCATCCCAGCCCTCACTCACACTCACCGCCTCGACAGATGAGATGGGGAGAGAACTGTGCGCCCAGCAGAGTGTTTATGAAGTCGGTCCTTCACCAACACGGAGGAATGACGAGCTGTGCTCTGTCCACACAGGTCCATTCCTATTGAGCCTCCTTCATCGCTCCTTAATGATGCTCACCAATTAAATATGAATGCACATACTGCAAATGTCAATGCATCCTCTAATGTGATGTCCCAAGAAGCCTTCAGTGGAAAAAACAGGGCTTAACTCCTCCAAGGTCTGAATGCCTTTCTGTCTGACGGGACAGCCCGGGTTGAACCAGGCCACATGAAGTGGCTGCACTGTGCACGGTCCCTGCCCCCGAGGGGATCCAGCCAGCTCCTGTTGGGGCGGAATCTCTGGTCTCTGTCCTTTGTGCCGGCCTGGCCACTGGAGAGCAGGGTTTCGCTGTTTCTGAAAGTCTTCTCTGCTTCTTGAACACCCTCTTGTTAAAGCCCCTCTGTTTTCTATGAACGAAGGCTCATTGGCTGTTGGCCGCCCTGTGTTCCAATACCTCCAGAGTATGTTATGTAAGAGCCACAAATCCAACTCCAGCTGCTTTAGGCAAAAAGGGGACATTTGTGGGACAGATACTGTGGACCCTCTTGATAGTCAAGGAAGAGGTCCTGGGATAGGCGCCTTCTGCAGGGTTTCCGTGTCCCCTGCAGCTCTCTGGGCATAGCTGTGGCATCTCACCCTGCTGCAGACGGGCTCCTCTGCTTTTTCTGCATCTATTGAGATGTTCAATGGTTTTTCTTTCCTTCTTTTTTTTAGCCTGTCAACATGGTGGATTGCATTGATTTTTTTTTTTTTTTTTTTGTATTTTAAAGCAACTTTGCATTCCTGGGATAAACTCCAATTGATCGTGATGTATTATCCTTTCTGTGGATTATTGGATTCAATTTGCTAAAATTTTATTAAGAATCTTTGTCTATTTTCATGAGGGGTATTTATTTGTCTATAGTTTTCCTTTCTTGTAATGAATTTGTCTGGTTTTGATATCACGGTAATACTGCAGTCATAAAATGGGTTGAGAAATCTTCCATTTTCTGGAAAAAAAAAAGTTTAGTGTTGGTTTTAATTCTACTTTAAATATTTGGGGGATTCACCAGTGAACTACCTGGCACTGGAGTTTTCTTGGTGAGAAGGACGTAAATTCAGTGCCGTTTCTTTAGTCTAGGGGTAATTTGGCCCCACTATTGAAGCGATAGCCTCTGAGTACGCTGTCCGATTCCCCGTGCCCTGTGAGGTTTCCCCGCTCCAGCTGGTGACTATTCCCAGCTCTGTGGCATCTCCACAAACTGTTCCCTCTGCTCTGGGTGGTTCCTGCCCTGGTCTCAAGTTATTTTCTCACCTGTGTGCACCAATCAGGATTTAGCTGATGACTCAAGGGGTACACTCTGCTAAGTAAGCCCTCTGACACGCTTCCCAGTGAACTTGAGCTACCGTGACCTCCCTGAACTCCGAACTCCATCTCCTCCATTTAGGGAGATTGCCAGGCCCTGCCTGGATTCCCCCATCCTGTTCTGCAGCCTAAAACTTTATCCAGGAAGTACACTGGGCAACCGTTAATACCATTTGTTTATTTCCCCTCTCTAAGTGATCACTTTCCTGTGGCACTTGTGGTCCAATGTCTCAAAAACATGTTTTGACAGTTTTATCCAGTGTTTGTAATTGTTTAAGTGGGAAAGAAAATCTGGTTCTTGTTCATTCATTTTGGCCAGAAGCAGAAATCCATTATATACGTATTCCCTTTCGTAGAGACTAAGTTGCTTTGACCCCTTTTAAAAGCCAGCTTTTACTGAACTTTCAGTCCATCACAGCCTATGGGATTTTGTTGTTGTTGTTGTTGTTTTTCATTTTTTTACACTCAAATTCTTGAAAAGTAAGGTCTCTCTGATTTGTACTTGTGTGATTAATTGAGCAACTTAAAGTCAGCTCTCATATTTATTCTGTTAATTTTCTTTATAATCAATTTTGGTTCTTAGGTAGTTTGAATCTTGCTTCCACCATCCATTCTATTATCTCATTTATCAAATGAATATTTGTCAGTGCCAGTCACGTACCTGGCATTGTTCTGGATGACGCAGGGCATATAAACATGGTTCTTGTTCTCATGGAGCTGACATTTTGGGAGTGGGAGGAATACACAACACACAGGCAGAAACAGATACACCAGTGAATTATCTCAAAGCGTGCCGAATGCGGTGAGGAAAACAAAACCGTGACGCAGAGCAACCCAGGCAAGGGAGTGGCCGCGTTAGCCTCGATTTGCAGGGAAGTTCTTCGCGTGGATTCTTGGTTGCAAACAATAGAAAACAACTCACTTAACTTAAGCAGAAAAGACAGTTGGGGAAGAATTTCAGGCAGCTAATAGCATCGACACATGGGCTGCAGAAGCCAGCTTCCTCAGGACCCAAGGGAGGCAAAGCTCAGCCAGGGTAAACTCACACAGCTGTCTGCACACCACGTCCACACCCACCAGCCCGCCGCTGCTGGCAGTGCCACCACTGGGCAAGCGTCACCGCGATGGGCTCCTCTGTCCTCAGACACTGCTAATGCTCCTCTGGGCGCTCCCTGGCACCCGAGCTGCCATGAACACGGCCCTGCCCCCGCCCCTACGCATCACTCTCTGGAGATTTGAAACTCAGGGTCAGGAATTGATCGGCTGCATTCAAGTCATATGCACGTGACTAAGTTTCCGTAGGTGCGGAAAGGGAACACCTGGACACCTGGCCCTCACGGTTCCGATGGTGGGAGCCACAGATGTTCAGTCACTGGGCAGGTAACAGACAGTGTCTCTACAGCCTCTCTAAAAAGGTGACGTGTGACGTGCATCTCAGTCACGAGAGAAGCCAACCATGCTAGGTCTGAAGGGAACATTCTAGCTCGGGGAACAGCAGGAGCAGGAGAAGCTGGGTGTTTCCATGGGACACGAAGCCCCCGTGGGCTGGAGCCCAGTGGATGAGGAACAGAGTCAAAGAGATGAGATCCAAGAGGTGGCAGAGGCCTGACAGGTACAGCCTTGGAGACCACGGCGGGGACTGGCATGGTGTTTGTATTGCACAGGGAAACTCCTGGGGCATTAGAGGGCTATGGGGGGTGATGTGACCCCTCCTGGTAGGGTTCACTTAAAATTAGAAGCGATTTTTTCTGCTTTATATTAAATTATAAAAATGTTATAGATGTTTAAAGATTAAAGAATTAAAAATAATAATTTAAATGTCATTCTATCAATAATTTCTTTTAAAAACACACACATTTTTTTAATCCTCACCTGAGTATATGTTTATTGATTTTGAGAGAGAGAGAAACAATGTGAGAGAGAAACAGCAATCGGTTGCCTCCCATACACGCCCCGACTGGGGATCAAACCTGCAACCTAGGTATGTGCCCTGATTGGGAATCGAACCCGTAACCTTTTGGTATAGGGGATGATACTCCAACCAACTGAGCCACCCGGCGGGCATTCTATGAATATTTTCACTTCTGTCTATTCTCTTCACACTTTGCCTATGTGCATACCTATTTTTATATGTCTTCCCATTGTACACATACTTTTATATTTTATTCTTTTTTCTGAGTATTATGTATTATACACGTTCAACACTAGGGATAATGCTGTATTGCAAATCTGTCTTTATATACTTTCTTTAGGATGAACATTTAGGAATGGGCTGGGAGGGTCACGTGATACAAGCGTTATTTGGAATGGAATACCTCTTGCTCTGCAGCTTTCCGAAAGGGTTGCATTGATTTATAAGGTTACCAAAGGCCACGAGTGCATTAGTTTCACCAGTTACATAACTGCTGGTGTTGCAGAGGTAATACAATTAGGTTGCTCTCATTGTCCTTTCTTTGATGACTACTGCCACCCTTGCCCATTGAGGCCGCAAGGAAGCTGTGGGCGGAGCTGTAGGAGGAAGTGAGAGGGGAGCCTCCACCTCCAGAACTGTGACACCACAGCCTGCCAGGCCACCTGCTCCTTCCTCGGGCCTGCTGAAGTGTCTCACCAGTGGTGTCTGCTGAGCTGTGGCTGCTCCAGGCTGCTCCCTGCCTCGGGACCTGGCGCCTCCTCACCGTGGTGCCCCCACGTGCTCTGCCTTATTTGACAGGGAGCGCTCCTCCCGTCTGTGCCTCCAGAGGCAGGCTATTGAAATGGGAAAAAACCCGCCATCTCCGCAGCCACTGGCCTTGCTGCACAGATCTTGTGATCTTGGTTTTCTTACAGGGATTCGAAGTCATTCATTCCTCCAACAACGTGTTCAGCAGCGGCCCAGTCAAAACCCCAGCAGGAAACAGAAGGCACCCTGAAGTGCGGAACTGAGAAGAGTTTAACGAAGGGATGCTTCCCAACGTGGCCAGGAGGTGCAGAAGCCAGGATGATGCAGTGCCCAGGGGCTGGCAGCAAACTGGAGCTTTGTCACCTAGTGGGGCAAGAGGACAGACTGCTTACTGCTGCCGGCACAGACGGGAGCAAAGGCCATGAGGGGTTGGTCTGGGTGGTCTCAAGGCAAATAATGCTGCTGAGGCTGCCGGTGTCCAGAGGGGACGGAGGGAAGGGTGAGGGTCTTAGCAGGAGTGTGCAAAGTTCTGATGCCACCTCTCAACTCTTCCCGAGGAGGGGGAGATGTCTGGGGAGGGGCAGGTTCTGAGTACAGCAGGTCCAAGGGCTAGGCTTAGACTCGCGGAATGAGGTGTGGAGACTGGGTCACTCTCTATCTTGCTGTGTTCAAATCATTCCACGGCCTCCCGTGACCCCCTGCCCTTCGATGCTGAATGTGCACGCCACTTACTGCATAACGAGCAAGTATTGCCCCCTCGCAGGGTACTGGGAATACAGAGAGACATGCTATGGTTCTTTCACTCAAGAGCCTTCCAATCTAGTGGGGAGAGATCGCACATAGCATTTAATTAGAGCACAGAGTAATAAGCACAGTGAGAGAAAAAGACCAAGGACACTATGGGAGCACCGAGGACATGCGGGAACCCACCTGGGCAGCGGTGACATCACCATCTCTCCTGTTGCTGGGGATTCTCTGCTGAAAGCCCTCCGTCCATTATAAAGACAGACGTTCAGTGGAATGGAGATACCCAGAGACTCCCTGAGACCCCCCCACTGCCGTGCAAAGGGTGAGCTTTCTTCCTGGGAACGTCTTTTATTATGTATTTCCTGTTTTATGAATTATTGTTTCATTTCATCATGTATTTTCTTATCAATCTGAATCCAGTTTTTTGCATATTATAGATATTATTCTGTCATATTTGATGCAAATCTTTCCCACAGCCTAATTTTTTTCCTTTTAATGTTGGTGATGTGCGTTTGCATTGTGTGGGTATTTTAAGAATCTGCTTACTCAAACCTGTCATTTGTCAGTCTTTTCTGTTTTGATTGTTTGTTTCTTTATAGCTGAGAACATTATCATTCCTCTACAGATCTACATTTTATTCTCTTTTCTACCAAACTTTCATATAATTTTGAATTATGTAGTACTTTTATCTATTTAAGACTGATTTTGCTGGTTCTTTAACAAACAGGCATACAGTAACCCTCCCATCCCCTGCAAATATTATAAAGTCTTCTATATTTTCATCCAATTTACTGATAAACTTTGGGAAAGTCCAAGTCTGCCACCCAAACCACCAGATGCTTCCTTTTGAGTTCACACTAATCCATTCATCAACATTCTTGGTGATTCCCCTATCAATCACCCAGGGATCGTCTATACAGCTCCACCACTTAACAGAGTACCTCACACGTTATTTATTTGGCGCCATAAACATTCGTTGAATGACTGAGTAAAAAGAAAGAAGGAATTAAATAGCTGAGAACCCACCCACTGTTTTAATATCCATCTTCCTGTAAGTCCACAAGGAAAAAGTGAAACACTCCCAAATGCTTCTGAAACACCTGACTTCCATTCTTGATGCTCTAGTCTGGTGATGTTATCAAAAGAGAAAATGATGCTAGGCTCAATGCATCCCTGCTGGGTACACAGTGACTCCAGTAATCACCGCCCTCTTGTCTAAGGGCTCACAAAATATCTGCTTATTAATCTTTTCTAGAACCTCAGCTGAAATCATCAGTTAGCCTCCTGATTTCCAGAATCCATTCCCACCTTGCCCTCGCCTCTTTTTCAAAACGAGGATGGAGGCCATGTCCTACTTGGTTTTGGTATCCTCTTTGCTGAGTACTGTTCTGGAAAATAACAGGCATCTGCTTAATAAATGTTGAGTGAATGAATGAATGAACGAAAAATAGCTGATTCTTATCCAGCACAATCTTCTGGACAGCTTAAATGAAATGATCGAAATAAACACGTAACGTTGGGTAATGCGTGCCAACAAGTCGGCTCTGCTACCTGGGCCTTTGGGGGGTGATGTGGAGCAAGTGCTGAAAGTGCCCACTGCTTGAGAGGGAGTCACAGAAAGGCAGAAACGTGAGCTAGTCCTGACATCAGATAAAGGCACTGCATGGCCAGTGGGACAAATCTCAAGTTTTTAGGTCCTTTGAGCAAGACGCAACCCAGGCTGAGAAATATTTGCAGAGATGCTACTTCAATCCATTTTTCTATTGTTTGAAAGGCCTTTTATTTTATTCCTTTGTCACTAAAACAAGAAGGAAAGAAAGCTTTTTGTGTGTCACAACTTCTTCCCAGGTCTGACCATTTGTGCAAGGGTCTAAGTTGAATCACTAGTCTTTGGGTGTGCAGGAAGAATATTTATTATTATTATTATTATTATTATTATTATTATTATTTTTAAGCCTACTGGAAGACATAGTTGATAGTGATTTTTTTTTTTTTTTAAGCAGGAAAGAGAGAGAGAGAGAAACATCGACATGAGAGAGACACATTGAGTGGCTGCCACCCACACGACCCCAACCAGGGCCGGGGACAAACTGCAACCGAGGTCCGCGCCCTGAGCAGGAACTGAACCCAGGACTCTCTGGTCCAGGGGCCGATGCTCTAACTGCTGAGCCAAATCGGCCAGGGCCAGGAAGAATATTTTAACATTAAAACAAAGTACATTAGACAGCCTTTGAATATGCAACTGAATTCTTTGAAGTTATTGCACATGGATGGTGTTTAGTACTCTTTGTCATAAAGCAGAATCAAGTTCATCTTACCGAAGGTCAGGCTGAAGGTCCTCCAGTTTAATGAAGCAGCGATATTAAATTGGGATTAGTACATCTGTATTGGAGAATCTGACAAGCAATGCCCAATCGAAGAAGAGGAATGAACGCAGGGTTAACAAATGCTACCTTCTGTAAGGATGCGTTCTAAGATTATCTGTTGACCTGGACAAATCTTGGCCCAGCAAAGAAAAAGAATGTGTACTCAGAATAAGCTCCCCACTCGGCAGGTGACCAGCAGTAGGGGTCAGGCGAGAGTCCCACTTGCTCTCTTTCTGGATTCCATTCCCCTCTGTAGGACTACTATGAAAACAGGGGGCCCGCGGGCTATAGCTTGCTGACACCGGCCCTAGGTTGTCAGCCTCTTCCAACAACGTTTTTTAAATGCCTTCTGGCTGACCTGTCCCCCCAGACATGTCTTCTCTGTAGCTCTCTCGGGTGGTCTGT
The DNA here is from genome assembly GCA_030848825.1 of Tadarida brasiliensis. NCBI lineage: Eukaryota > Metazoa > Chordata > Mammalia > Chiroptera > Molossidae > Tadarida > Tadarida brasiliensis. The sequence goes on along the minus strand of CM061259.1, from coordinate 14,816,961 downwards.
TATTTACTCTCTGAACTAGGGCACCCGAGGTGGAAGAGGTGCCCACGTCCCACGTGGCTGTTCTGGAACTGCGCTCCTTCTCTTCTTCCAAAAAGACTCACCAGATGCTGCCACCCCCTAGTTTCCGCTATCTACTGACCCCAAGGCCACTACCCCTTGCTCCTTGTCTTCAAAATCAATCCCATTATTATTCATGTGATTTCCAATAGCCTGGCCTTTCAGTTCCTTAATTTCTTTTCTCCAGTAGCTTCAATCTCTGCTACTCACTTCTACGGTTATACCTTTGACCTTTTCATTATTAATAATTTCAACACCGCAAAGATTGTCATTTCAGACACCCTACTCATACCGCCACCTGTTATCTTTAGAGCTCATTTGCTCTGCAGCCCAACAAACAACCCTTCTATCCACCAGGACTTTCATCCAACGCTCCTACCTTCCCTGTCCCCCTCCTTGACATCCTCTACCCCATCCCCACGCAGTTTAAATTCCACAGTCTATCTTTATAATCCTCCCCTTGCCATACAGACTGGACTCCTTGCCCCTCTCTCCCTTGTACTGGCTTGACTAAACCAAAATCCCAGTTAAGTTTCAACTCTACCTACTAGGTACTTATCGCCTAACAGGATGGCCCAACACCCAAACATGGCCAGAAGAAAACAGCCAAATATGTTGACTGATTTCACTTCAAGTTCATGGCCACTGACCTCAAGTGGTCCTTGATATTGCCTGGAACTCTTCCTGGTTCCATCACTTTGTCATGTTCCGAGGTGGCCAGTTCAGTCCTGGTCTTCCTTCTCTTCAAGCCTCCAACATCTCCCCTCCCCCCATCTTTGCTCTCAGCTAATGGTGTCACTTCCTGTTTCATTGAGAAAACAGAAGTAAGTCTCCCAACACCACATCCAACCACCTGTGCCCGTATACTCCACCTTTGGGTCCCATCCTCGCTGACTATTCAAGGACATTGCCCCAGCAAGTGTCCTCTTTCTCCTCCAGTATCATCAACTGTTCCCTCTCTACTGGACAGTTCTCATTCGTGTACAAGCCTGTTGTCATTTTCCCATTTGAAAAATCCCTTTGACTCCACCGTACCCCCATTTATCTCTTCCCCTTTGCAGCAAAACTTGAGAAAACAACTATCTATTCACACTGTTTGCGGTTTCTCTTCTCCTATCCTCCCTTAAGCTCACTCCGCTCAGGCTGTCCCCACACCACTCCACCCAAACTGGCCTTGTGGCGTCACCAATGACTCCACACTGCTCAGCTGTGATGGCCGTGCCTCACCTGTCCCATCCGTGTTGGCCCGGAGAGGCCACAGCACATGCTTCTGAGAATGGAGTGGGTGTCTGGCTTTATGAACTTGAATTGGTGGGATATGAACAAACCATTCTATAGAAATATGTCTTATAGCTATCCACCCATCTGCCTTCTCTGAGTTAACAATGATTTATGACAGAGCAGTAGTGAGGAATGTTAATTGGCTTCATTTTACTACACTTAGATTTCTTGCCAGGGACTGGATTGATGGGGGAACATTTTAAGGAAAACTGAAATTTTTGTTTTCCAACTGAAAAAGCTCTTCCACTCATCTATTTCTCAATATTCAGAAACACAGAGCAGTGCTAGACTTGGAATATATCTTACAGAACAACTAGCCAAACCTAGAGATGGTCCTGAAAGGCCAAATGACCTTCCCAAAATCTCACGGCTAATTAGCGACTCGTGTGAAATAGAGCCCGAGCTTCTCACTCCAGGTCCCGTGTCTTTCTCTCACACTTGCTGTTGATCTGCGTCCTCACAGGTCTCTCAGTGTCCACACTCTGTGGTGATGCTTTTCACCCACTATTCGAGGACTCCTTTTATTCTCCTCGACCGCACGGGGTCTGTAAGTCCAACGTCTTTCCAGCACGCTTGCAGCTGATAGCTTTTCGGACAGGTCCTTCCCCGTGCACCTTCCGCACCGATGCAGCTCAGTCACCTTTCAAGGAGTCCTGGGTCCTCCGGGATGGCTGGGATCTTTGGTTCCATCAGGAGCATACCTCAGGCATCAGGGCTAAATCTGACAGTGGCTTTGATTTGTTGCTTTGCCCCCAAGTTGTAAAAGAGACATATTTGGCAGAATCCCAGAGTGCATTCCAGGGCCAAATACTTAAAGATGTTCTCACTTGGGCAATATTTGAAAATGCAGTCCCAACGTAAAGCTGCGGACTGGCTGCTGGTTCAAACGCAGCTGTAGTGTGCCCGCTGTGAACCTCGGGGAGCCTCTGAGCCCTGCCCCGGTGTTCTGCAGCTGAGTTGTTTCTGCATTTATACGTATACTCAGGAAAACGGGAGGAGAAATGAGGCCTTCCCCCTCTCCAACGCACAAATGGCAGAACTTTCAGGACAATGATAAGTAAAGACAGCTTCATGGGATGAACTTGTTCTAAGAACAGAGTAAAACTTGCTGAAAACTACTGCCATACCTAAAAAAGACTGTGTCGACTTAAAAAGGGATTCTTCATAGCACCTCTAATGATAACTAACACTTAACCCTGTGCCAGATACTGCGAACTCAGGTATCACATTGTGTCTATTACATGTCACCCTCACAACTAGACAGTATAGGGACTATGGTGGATGAGAAACCCAAGGCACAGAGAGATTAAATAGCTGCCAAGGTCCCGCAGCTAACACAGTGGTGGGACAAGATTTGAACCAAGGCTATCCTGACTCTGGAGTCTTCACTCTTAACCATTGCATTCCCTGCCTTTCTGGAAGCCACACCTTAAAGAGCTAGCATCCACCCTGCAGAGCCAGATGGAAACTTGGGGACAAACTGCCTCCCCCTAAACAACCACACCAGCAAGGCCATCCCTTCAGTGGGGAGGAGTCCCTCGAGCTATCTCAATGAAGGAGCGATTCTTACTAGCACCCATTTTTCTGAATCTCTTCTTATAAATCCGCATTAAGATCGTAGTTCGGTCTCTCATGGAGCACAGCCTACTAAGAATGCAGATCGACATGTGGACGTTCTAGTTTTTCGCCCAGACTTTGTGGGTGTGGGTTTGGGTGAGCGTGAGTCTGGGTGCTGCTCTGAGCTCACTCTCTGGATGCTGACAGGTCAGACGCAGAGCTCAGCGCCCAGAGGCCCAGTGCAGTGAGTGTCACCCTGGGGAGATCCCGGCGCTGATTGCTCCCCCAAACGGCAGACATCTTGGCATCACAACCTTTTCCTTTGAAGTTGCAGCTGTCTCATCTTCCTTATTAGATTGGTGGCCTCTTGATGGGAGCTCCTGTGGTTTAGATGTCTTGGTGTTCCTGACGGTGTCTGTCATTGCCCTGCCCACATCCCTCGGAAATTTCAGTGTGCTTCCGTGGACTTCCACCTGCCAGAACTGCATCTCTGTGCTGAGAGCTTTCCCCCCAGAACTGCAGAAGGCTTACGCAGGCTGAGATCGCCTGACAATGAATGTGCTCCCCTCCCAGTCATCTTTGACCAGTGAGTCTGGGGAAGAGGTGTATCTACACCTCAGCACTCTCCTCCCGCAGGTGGGGGTAATCGGAGGCTCTGTGTTGCACTGTTTCCCTGGGGGACTCGGTTCCAGTCACCCACACTGGTCTAGCTTAATATCCTGCCCTTCCCGACTGCTCCCCAATCCCTGCTTCACTTCTCCGCCGGAGCGTCTATGCCCTGGAATCCTTGTCTCAGGGCCGGCTGTGGCAGGAACACAAAAGAAGACCAAGTGGGGAGGATGGGTGACGGTTACAGAATGTCTGCTGTGCCCAGCGTCGTGCTGGGATTGTTACAGGCATGATTTGTGTAGTCCTGCCGCAGCGGCAGGGCGACAGGGAGCTGCTTCCTGATGAAGTCCAAGCGCGGAAGGATGTCTCCCTTGCTCACGGTCATGTAGCTGCTCAGCACTCTGGCTGGACGCTGAACACTCCCTGTTCTGCTTGGCTGATGGCCATCCTGCGTCCATCCTACCCTGTGGCCCCGGCCAGGGCGTCACATTCTGGAGTAAAGATTCAAAGGTGTATGGAACCAATGCGTTGATGTTTCTGGAATAAGCTCTGATGATTTATTACCTATTCTGCGGATAAAACATGTATCAACATAAGCAAGTGTTTGCAAAACGCCTTTTTCTCCTCTGTTCTGTCTCTCTTCATGGGGATTGAGACTGTGCCCAGGTTAAGGCAGGGAGCGGGCATGACTCATGAATAGCCTGTTCAGCAGGCTGGTCTGTAAAACTCTCCACTTACCAGCTGACAGCAGACACAGAGGCGAGCGGAGGAGAGAACCAGCCAAGGTGCAGAGACCCACGTGCCCAGCTGACCTCCCGCGAAATGTCTCTGAGCCATTGTGTGGACAGGGCTTACTGACCCCACGGAGAAGACAGCCGGGGAAGGTTTGCTGTCCTCTCATACTTGACAAATAAGTGACCAGATTTTTTCTTTTCTCAGCCTCAGAGGAAAGCTATAGTTTGTTGGTTATTGTTGTTTTTACCAAAGCTCTCTCTGGGCTCAGTCCGTCAGTCTTTACTGAGCACACACGGAATATAAACTTAGCAATGCATTTTTGTACTCAAAACTTTAGGGTCTAACAGCAGAATTGACCAACCTAATCCTTCAGTGGAATGACAAGTCCTCACTCTGTCCATTGTCATGCGGCAGCTGAACCTCAGAGCTAAGAGTGACTTCCTCAGGCACCCAAGGGCAGAGCCTGCCGGTCCTGCTGTCCTCACGGTGATAATTCAGTCATCATCGAGCTTCCGCAAGTCAGACAAGCAGTGTTGGAGAGGGGTCTCCAGACAGATCAGCGAGGAAGACCCTCCCTCTCCATATGACCAGATAGATCGTCTGTGAGGGAGTAATTGTCCGAGAGCCGCTATTGATTAAACGCTGAGAAACATGCTTAGGTTGCATTTGCTCTCAGCCGAAGTAGTGATGGCTCTGTGTCTTCCTATAACTTCTTTTCCAGCTGGGCTTTTTTGTGGCTTGGTATTAAAATAGATGCTTCCTAATTAGACAGATCTCTGTTGGATCAATCTGAGAACTTCAATGTATTTCATATCAGATATCTCTCCCCAAATCAGCCCTGTGCTCTCCAGCTTTTCTAAATCATAACTCGCTGAATAGCTCCTTAAGCAGGCAACAGCCACATAACTAGTAATTAGTGCCCTGTCAGCTGATATCGGCAGCATTAGTTTTCCGCTGCTGACATCAGCAAGTCCGTCATATATTTAAAGCTATAGCTACTCATAATTGTGATGAATATATTTGAACTATCCAATTAATAAGATCTTTTTTAAAAAAAATGAAGAAAACCATGTCTGGGTGAAAGTATATAAAACAAATGAAAATAGGAATTACAAGGCAGATTTCAGCACAAAAATGAGTCTGTAAGAGCCCACAGTCCTCGACAGTCTCCCAAGCTCTGGCACAGACATCTATCATAAATCCACAAACAAGTCTGCTCCTTTCTGATTAGAGGATGGAGTTGTTTGGTCAAGGTTATAGAGAACATCTGTTTTAATGACAGAAGGCAGAGAAGAGCAGCCCCTTCAGCTCCATTCTTTATTCACTGATTGCTCATGAAAGAGTTGGTGATTTTTTTTTTCAAATATGCTCTGATTAAAAATAAAGCAAAATAAATACTTGACTCATTCTGAAAGAAAAAGAAAATACCATGTAAAGAGGGTGTTTACTTGAAAATTCAAAACTTGGAATTTCAGAACAAGTTAACCTTATCTGAACACGAGCTGTATAGCTTTTCAGAGGAGTTACACATTAATAGGACCAAAGTGCAGACTAGGAAAAGCAGAATCATTTTAAGGAAATTAAATATGAAGCAAAATACCTATTTCTCTGTAAAAGCTATCTCAGCCTTAGGAAATAACCAGAGAAATAATAATTTTCTTTGCGAAATGTACTTCATCTGTTATTTAACTTCTTCTATCTCCCCCAAAATGCTATCAAAGTGACACCTATTTTTAGACTTTGTTCTGAGGTTTTACACCAAACTGATGATTGCTACACCTGCAAAGCCTTACCTATCAAACTGAGTTAGCGTGAACCTGACGCAACGGCACGAAACTCATCAACCCCGGGGAAACTCAGCCTGCCACCACCAAAACACAAGCGCTAAGATTTAATAAAGGAATCCTGAACAGGTAACATTTTGCTTTCTCCACCATTTGAGACAGTGTTTGTTCATCATATAGAAATGGGAAATATACATGTTAGACATTCAGGAAACAAATATGTCAGGAAACATTTTCTGCATCATTAAAAATTATATTTAAACAGTCGTAAATTAAAGAAAGGAGAAATTATGTGCCTAAGCTTTCATAAATGCCATAGACCCAATTCATAGAAATTAAAAAAACACAAATCAAGTACAATTTATCTTTTTTTTTTTTCATTAAATGAAACAGCAATTCACCAAGTCCAAATGAGAGTTACAGACACTCACACAGTATTAAGGGGCACAGCGACACTGTATTACCAGAAATGTTAGTAACACATTAGATATGTTGCCTCAAATGAACAGGAATAAATTAGAAACCACATGTATATTTTATGACATATTGATAGTTTTTCTTCCCTGTTTAATCCGCCCCTCTTTTTTCATAGTTTAACCCTTCCCTGGGGGGCAACAGACGCTCTCCGTTCACGTCACAGACAGTTCAGGGACGCAATGGCTAAAGCTGGGCGGTGAACAATAAGAGATACGTATATATTTAGGCACGATGGGGGAATAAAATGCTGATCCTTCACTAGCTTTTCTTGTATGTTGACCTGCACAGCCATCTCACCCTGCCTACATTTTTGAAGAGTCTGGACAAGGGGGCAATTTATAGCGGTGGCGTGTAATTACCTGCCATGGATGGTAACCCAGGATCTCTCTGTGCTCCGTGGTCTAGTGCCGACTGGACTGCAGCGGGAAATGAAGTGCTGAGATGAGACAGGGCAGAGATGAAGGTTCGTTTTTTAAAATTTTTATTATTTTTTAAAATTTTATCTTATTTTATTTTTTTTTTCAGAGAGAGAGAGGGAGGGAGAGAGAGAGAGAGAAAGAAACATTGATGTGAGAAACATCCACATGGATTAGCTGCCTGCCACACGCACCCCGACTGGGGATCGAACCCCCCACCCCTTGGTGTACCAGATGATGCTCCAACCACCGAGCCAAACCGGCCAGGGCAAGGTGAAGATTCTTTATTAAAACGTTGCCTTTTCAGATCATAGAATTTATGTTTGTTCTACAACTTAGAAAAGAAAGAAAGAGATTCAAAAGTAAAAATCTCAGAGATAATATTAAATTTTGTTGTGTTTCTCCTGGCCTTTTAATGTATATATAAATATAGGACAGAATTTGAAGTTTATCTTCTATCCTGCTTTTCTCTGTGGGCATGTTTCACCTTATTGGGAATTCTTCAAACACATGCTACAGTCTTGTACTGCACGGACTGTCATCTCCTGACATCTCGGGGTGCAGCATGGCCGTGAGCAACGTGCCTTTCTTCATTCGGCAAAGGCTAGAGACGTCCCTGCAGCTGTCCGTGAGACTCCAGGTGAGGCAAGGAGCCCCTCTGAAGGGGTGTGGCTGAGCGGCACTGCGCCTGTGCAGACCTGGCGGGAAGGCAGCCTGTGCAGGGAAGGGGAGGCCTGTGGCGGACCTGAGCCTCCTCTGTCCAACAGGCAGCTGAAGAGCGGCCACCCGCAGGAGGGAGCGGGAGACGGTCAGGCCGCGTAGGGGGCCGCAAAAGTTTGGAATTTACTCTGAGTGCCAATGGAAGATGTTGGGGAGTCCCAAGAAGGGCCATGATTGGAGCTGAATGATGTGTGAAGAAGTTCTCTCTGGCTGCTGGTGGCAGGATGGTGGGAACAGGAACAGAGGCCGGAAGACCGGTGGGAAGCCGCTGCAGAGGACGCTGGGTGGCTTGGACTGCGCTGGGGGCTGTGAAGGCTAAGAACTGGTGGGATGAACGATGTATCTGAAGACATGTGGAACCTAAAGAACGATATAAATAAACGCACCAAACAGACTCACAGAGACCGAGAACAGACTGGCGGTTGCCAGAGGGGAGGAGGGTTGGGGGGCTGGGTGGAAAGGTGAAGGACTGAGAAGTACAGATCGGTAGTTACAGGATAGTCACAGGGATGTAAGTACAGCACAGGGCAGGAATATAGTGAATAATATTGTAACAACTCTGTATGGTACCAGGCTGGTACTGAAAATAGGGGGAGGGGGGGCTCTTTGTAAAGTATTTGATCATCTAACCACTGTGCTGTACACCTGAAACTAATATAAAATATTGGATGTAAACTGTAATTGAAAACAAATTTTTTAATTAAAAAAAAAGATAAAACCATCCAGATTGAATGGTCAGTGGGATGTAAGGCTGAGGGACAGAGCAGTCAAGGGTGACCTTGCAGATCTTACCTGAGGGAATGGAGTTGCCCTTACAGAGTCAGGAAGGCCTGGAGAGGAAAGGGTTGTGTGCGATAGGGGAGGAAGGGAACCAAAGGTTCTGCTTTGGGCAAGTGAGGTTTTAGAGACTATTTCACATTCAGTGAAGACGTCGGCGAGGGGGCGGAGCCGGATATGCCTTTGGATGTCATCAGGGTGCGTGCGGTATTTATCACCACAGGAAAGAATGAGGTCATCAGGATGGCCAGCAAAAGAGAGAAATAAAGAGGATGGAGGGCTGAGCTCCAGGGAACTTTGACATTAGATCAGAAAAATGTGAAAGGAGAATGAGAATGGATGACCGCCGATAGGAGAAAAAACCAGGGGAGTCTAGAGTCTTAGTAGCCAAGAGAAGAAAGTATTGCGAGAAGGAGGGAGAGATCCTTGTGTCAAAAGCTGCCAAGAGACTAAAATAACAATTTTCCATTAAATTTGGCAGTGAAATGGTGAAGATTATAGCCTGATTTAGTTGGTTGAGGGAAAAATATTAGGTGATGGAGTGGAAACAGTGAGTCTAGAAATAAGATTAAAAGAATTTCCTTCTATTCATAATTCACTGTTGGTTTTTTTAATCTTAAGTATTTAATTTTATTCCAACATTTTTTTTTTTGCATCGGTTGAGATTGATTTTTGTCTTTTATTCTGACAAACAATGCTGATTATATTCATATATTTTATGATGTTGAAATATCCTTATGTAATGGGAAACTTAATTATGATGTATCCCTTATATAGACCTACACATATGTGTATGTTGAATTTCATTTGTTCTTCTTTTACTTAGGATTTTTCTCTCTAAGTTCATAAACGAGATGTGATTGTTTTATGATTATCGTTTCTTATGCTATCCCTTTCTACTTTAAGTTTCAAAGTTACATTATCTGCATAAAACGAATTAGGCAGCTTTTCTACTTTTTCGGTTATCTAAAATAGTTTATATAATACTAACATTATCTGCTTAGTTCCTATAAAGCTGTCTGGGTCCCGGGTCTTTGGAGATCGGGTGGTTAAGGAGGGGACAGAGAATATTTCACTTGCAGACTCCATTGCTGTAATGCTTAGAGTCTTATTGTTGTAAGTTTCCCCCCCTTCTTCTTGAGTCAGTTTAAAGATGCCATGTCTTTCCTATCTGTTCTCAGATCATTTCTCTACCTTCCCACTGCGAACTACATTTCTGAGAGTCCCTATCCAATTAGCAAGCTTTAGTTAATGGTAAGCACTAGCAGAAGACTCACTAGTGGGTAGGAAGAAGGGAGACGCCAAGCCATGTCTCCGGTCCCCTCTCTGCCTCCAGCAGTGGCTATATCTTCTGAAGATCCAGCTTCCACAAAACAGCTTTTCCCCAGGGTCCAGCCCCCTCTCAGCCCCTGCCACAAATCCAGCTCCTACCCTCGGGACCCTGGACTTACACTCCAGTACATAATGCCAACTCCTGCCTTGGTCCCTCAGGTCCTGGCGGTGGTAATAGTTTCCTGATGGTATTAATCGCAGGGTTGCCTCACACCTGCTGTTTCACTTTGAAGTTCTCCTTTGTGGTGAATCTCCTGTATTAAATTCCTTTTATTGTGCTACCCAGAGAGCTCTGTTGCTGTTTTCATGACTGGGCCATGGCTGATGCAGATAGTTTCTGTTTTTCTGAAAATCATCTCCTTCATTTGGGGTTTCTAGTTTATTGGCACACATATGAAAAAGTATTGGCATAATATTTAATTAGGATGTTTAGACTCTCTACCATATTATAGTTATGTCCTCTTTTTCATTCCCAATATATGTCTTCTCTCTCCCTCCCCCCTCCCTTCTCTCTCTCTCTCTCCCTCTCTCTCTCCCTCTCTCTCTCTCTCTCTCTTCAAGCTTCTTAAAGATCTGAAAAATATATCCAGTTTACCATTTGAACTAAAAGATGGACCTGGGGGCACTATACTATGTATACTGGTTTAATGAACAAAAGTTATCACTTGAAGGATGAGAAAGAATATAATATTGGTTGTCTGTGAAAGAGATTGGATAGACAGGCAAAAGAAATGGAAAGAAATCTTTTAATTACTTACCAGTTCATTCATTTTGAATTTTGAACCATGTAAACAACTCCCCAATTCAAAGGATAAGATTTAAAATAGTGTACAAGACAGATTTTAGATTCGCTTGCCTTTCTCTTATATTTCTTTTAAATTTTATTAACTTCTGCTTTTAAAATTATTATTACTTCTTACCTTTCACTCTATCTAGGTTTACTTTGTTCTTCTACATCATTATTTTCAGTTTTATCTTTTTAATAAATGAATTTAAGACTATGATTTATCTTTAAATACCATTTATCATTCTCAGTTTTTTTTACAGGTGGTCATTTTATAGTGTTTCTTTCTAAATAGTTTATTTATATTTTTACCATGATTATTTCTTAATCATTGGATTATTTAAGTGTATCTTTAATATTTAAAATATATGCGTTTTTTATATTTTCTTTGTATTATTGATTTCTAATTTAAATGTACCGTGACAAGAGATTGTGGTCTATACGGCAACTTTACTTGTAACCTCATTTGGATGGTGCATTTTATACAAATTCCACTAGTTCTTGAAATCAAAGTGTATTTCCTATTAGTTGGATGTGTGTGTGTGTATGTGTGTGTGCATGTGTGTGTGCACCAATTAACTCAAACTCAATAACTTTACTTTTCAAAATTTCCTTTGTAATTTTTTCTGATTGATTAGTTTTAAATGTGTATTCAACTATCCCATCATATTTTGCAAAATTGTCCTTATAATTGTCAGTTTTTTCTTTACTAATATTAAGACCATGTTGTTATTTGCATAGAAGTTTGATTGTATTCTTGGTGGAGTGATACTTATATTATGTACTGTTTATTTTTATTTTTATTAATGTACATACTCTATGTTTTCTGATATTAGTAAGTCTCTACCATCTGTTGTATTTGTGTATTAACCTGGTATATCTTGTTCAATTCTTTGTTTTCAAATTTTCAGAATCTTTTTAAGTTATATATCTTGAAAGAAGTATGAAACTTAACATGTTAAAAATACAATATGATGAATGAAAGAAATTAAACCATCTCTATTTTCAGGTAACATGATTGTATACCTAGAAAATCTAAAGGAGTCTACCAAAAACAACAACAACAAAACTCTGAACTCATAAGTGAGTTCAGCAAGGTAGCAGGACCTAAGATCAACATGCCAAAATCAGTTGCAAGTGTAAATCTAACAAAAAATGTATAGCATCTGTATGATGAATATGCTGATGAAAGAAATCAAAGATGATCTGACCAAATGAAGAGACATACTGTGTTCATGGATTGGAAGACTCAACATAATAAAGATGTTGATTTCCTCAAATTGATATATAAGTTTAATATGATTCCTATGAAAATACCAGCAAGATGTTTTAGTAGACATAATTAAGATTATTCTAAAATTTATGTGAAATGGCAAAGGAACTAGAAGAGCTAAAACAGTTTTGATAAAGAATATTAAAGTGGGAAGAATCAGTCTACCTGACTTCTTACGTAGCTATAGTAATCAAGACTGGGCAGCATTGGTGGAGGGATAGACACAGAGATCAGTGGAACAGAATAGAGAACCCAGAAAGGAACCCACACAAATATGCTCAACTTATTTTTGACAAAGGTGAGAAAACAAATGGACTGAACCAACTGGACATCCATTAAACAAAAACAAAAACAAAAACCATCTGAACTTCATACTGTATATAAAAATTAACTAAATTAATTCAAAATAAATCACAGGCTTAAATGTAAAGTGTAAAACTATAAAAGTTTAGGAAAAATCGTAAGAGAAAATCTTGGGGACCTAGAACTAGGTAGAGTCCTTAAACTTGTAACCAAAGGCACAAATCCATAAAAGGAAAAACTGATAATTTGGGCTTCATAAAAATTTAAACTGTTGGCTCCCAGAAAGATTCTCTTAAGAAGATGAAAAGACAGATTACAACTTGGGAGAAAACATTTGCAAAACACATATCTCACAAATGATTTATATCTAGAAAATATAGAGAATTCTCAAAGGCACAACAGTAAATAAACAATCAAATTAGAAAATGGACCAAAGACATGAACAGACTCTTTACCAAAGAGAACACACCGATGGCAAAGTAAGCACATACAATGATGTTCAACCTCATTAGCCCTTGAGGAAGTATAAATGAAAACAACAATGAGATATCACTACACACCTACAAGAATGGCTAAAATTAATGACTACACCTACTGCTGGCAAGAATGTGGAGAAACTGGATCACTCACACACGGCCAGTAGGAATGTTTGATGGTACAGCCACTCTGGAAAGTAGTCTGGCAGTTTCTTTTAAAATTAAACATGTACTTACCATATGATTCAGCGACTGCATTTCTGGGAATTTACCACAGAGAAATGAGAATGTATGTTCATGCAGAAACTTGTACACGATTGTTCATAGCAGCTTTCTTCATAACAGCCAAAAAGTGGAAACGATCCAGTTGTCCTTCACTGGGTGAGTGGATCAACCTACTGTGGTATATCCACGCCAAGGAAGAGTACTCAGCAACAAAATGAACAAAATATTGGTAAGTGCAACAACTTGGCTGAAACTCAAGGGAATGATGATGGATTTTTTTCTTTATAGAATTTTTTTTTCTTTATTGATTTTAGAGAGGAAGGGAGAGGGAGAGAGAGAGAAACATCGAAGAGAGAGAACGTCAACTGGCCGCCTCCTGCATGCCCCCCAGTGGGGATTTGGCCCACAACCTGGACATGTGCCCTGACCGGGAATCGAACTGGTGACCTCTTGGTTCATGAGTGGATGCTCAACCACTGAGCCAAAATGGCCGGGCAATGATGGATTTTTTTTTTTACAGACTGAATGATTTCATTGCTATAACCCTCTTGAAATAACAAAATTATAGACATAGAGAAAAGATGCATAGTTGCCAGGAATTAGGGGCGGATAAGAGAGGAAGCGAGTGTGGCTTCACAGGGGTAGCAGGAGGAAGCCTTATGGTGATGGAGGCTTTGTCTTGACTGTGCCGGTAGTGACAGGAAGCTCTCGATGTGCAGGCAATTTGTTCAGGAGTCTTCTGCACTTTGCCATCAACAAGAGCAAGACAACCTAAAAACTCTTTGAGAATGTTGTTACAACGGAAAAGTAGTTTCAACGACGGAAGATGTACACATTTGTGTTCTTGGAATTGATCATGACATGGAAACTACATTATTGATCAATGAGAATTACATTTTAATTTCATATTCATATAGTACATGGACAGCATAAATTATTCCTTCAGGTTCAGTATGTTAAATACTGGATGACATCTGTGTTAATACATTAAAAAAATCATTCAACTAATAAGTATGTAGACATTTGACCATTTATCAACTAGAAGATTTCCTGTACTATTGGTTAGAAAATCATTCTGAAAAGCAGTCCATTTAAAATTTTAGAAGGGAAAAGTTTTAAGATTGGTAGATATTTTCCCTTTGACACACTTTGGAGTACAATTAGGAACCAACTCTATTCTAAAATAATGGTTCTCCAATCAAAGAAGAGGTTGGGAAGGACTTCTCACTTCAAGTCCTTTCCTGAAATATCCGTTCTCATAAACATCCATCTGTTTGGGTTTTAATTTCCCTTATCATCAAGGTTATGCAAACAAAGTCTCAATGTCTAAATACGGGGTTTTTTAACTCAGAAATGCAAGATACATCTCTTCAATGTTCTTACTGTATCATTGATTAAAATAATACCAGTCTGTAAGAGGCAGATATAAAACGGATTATAAAAATTGGGGGCTAATTAAAAAATTACAATAGATTAGTAAGTTCCTTTAATAAGTAAATTTTATTTCACAATTATTTATTGTGATTAGAGATATTTGAATGTCTTTGCTGTCTTTATTTTGTTTTCTTTTTATCAACCTTTCCTTTTTATAATTTTCCTTTTCCTGCTCGCTGCTGAATTGATAAATGTCTTTATTCCATTTTTTATTTCTTCAGCTGAATTTGAAACTATAACTTATATTTCTATCCTTGTTAATCTTATATTTTTAACCTATGCATCTATAACAATTTATAAACTTTTTAAGTTATTCTTTATCATTATTCCCTTAAACACATCGTTCAGCCACGTGTGAAACAACTTCTGATATTATTACTATTATTATTATTATTTTATAGAGTTTTTGCTTTTCTCTTTTTTTTAGCACAAAAAGTTAATAATTTCAGTCAGTCGTTACTTAAAATATATCCACTTATTTTGTCAGTTTCCTTACTTGTTGTTATTTCTTCCATCCAATGTCTTCCCAAATGCCTGGTTCAAATCCTAATTCTTACTAGCTATGAGATCTTACTCTTTCTGCACCTCAGTTTCCTCACTGTAAGATAAGGTTAAACATGTATCTCCCTCAGTGTTAATGTGAGGATTAAAAGTAGTTGATGCATGTAAACTAACTCTTATTATAATTATTATTAGGCTCTTTTCTTTATAATCAAGTTAATTCTTTAATAGGCCTCTGAGGGGGTAAACCTTCCATGGGTGAAATGTCTTTATTTTGTCGCTGTTTTGAATGATAGTGTAGTTTCAGTACAAGAATCTAGCTAGATCAAAAATTATTTTCCTTTGGCTGTTTGAATAATTATTTCATCTATCAGTGCTGATGAGAAGACTGCTGCTAGCCCAATGCCAATTTTATAGGTAACTTGTCTTTTGGAATTGTTGTATTTGCCCTACAATGTGAATTTATTTTTAATTATGGTGCTTGGGATTTATTGTGAACTTTAGTTTGAGGATATGTCTTCCATTCTGGAAATGTCTCAGCCACATCAAATGCTGTTTCTGTGTCTTTCTCCTTCAGCTGGTTTTCCCTGGACCACCTACAGGGTATTTTGGAGCGTCTCCATCCATTATTCGTGACTCATAACTCTGTTTCATAGTTTCCCTCTCTTTGTGTTGAGTCCTGTGTGACGTTTTCAGCACTGTTTCCAAGTCTCTCTTTGGCTGACTTCAGTCTAGACTTTCTCCCATCTTATTGAGATTTTTAATTTCAAAGGATGCATGTTTCCAAAATTTCTCATCAGTTTTTTCATATCTACTTGTTCTTGAGGATGTCGATTTTTAGTTGGTTCCTATAAATAGCTACTCAATTGTGTAAGTATCCACAATTATGCATTGAGGTGAGGCATTTCAGGACTTTGACCTGCTAAATTCTCAGGAGGTTAAATGCTTTAAATTCACTCCTATTTAGTTCCAATTTTTATAAATCAAGTCTATTTTATGTAAAAAATCACTCCACTGCAGTGACAAGGATTCTTACAACGTCTTATCTTTTGTTTAGCTCCTATTTCATCAAGCTCAGGGACTCAACCCTCCCCGTGCATCAAGTATTCTCACACTGCACGCAGATTCCCAGGAAAATCAAACTGAAAGGTAATGGGCAAAAATACAGCCACTTACTTTACTTATCGCTCATTTCTCCTCAGGCAGTGCAACGGGCCCAGGCTAATTTGCGGTCGTTAGCAGCTCCGTGGACTCGGAACACTAGTGATTCTGACAACCTGGCTCCAAGCTTCCTTGAGAAAGCACCTCAGACTCATTCTTCTGGGTGAAGGAGCCAGAGAGAGTCCGAAGGCGCGTGAGGACAGTTTCCCCACCACGAGCGTGGGCACCAGCGCATTTCCTCAATGGCCCCTTCTTTCCCGTCTGCACCATGCACCTGTTGTCCTGCCTCAGCGCGCTGTGGCCCAAGCTAAATGGTTTTACGCTAAGACATTTTGTCAATTCTGTTTCATCAGGAGCTCAGACTGAAAGTGTTCCTTTTATCTCAAAGGATCCCAAAGCCCTCGACGAGTTATGTGCTAGATGACAGAGAGTCATCCTCGTTTGAAGACCAGCCCCCTCTGCGGTGCTGGAGCGAACTGAGTGTTCAATCCAATATTGATTCTAACTGAACGTGCCTGGGGTTGGTTAGAGTCTTGGAAAAGCAAGAGAGGCCTCAGTTTACAACTGTTTGTACATGGTATTATTAGACATATTGGCACTTGCATTTTTAATGGGTTTTTAATGCCTGAGAGTATTCAAATAATTTTCAGGAAAATGAATGTAGCTATTATATATCTTTAAAAAAGGTGTGTGTATGTTATTACTTTAACCCTTATTACTGGCTTCTTGTATGGGCTGAAACACAGTGTTTATAACTTGAACTGGGGGTACCCCTGTGCTCACCTGTTCCTTAGCAGGTTCCTGTATCCTCACATTCAGTCTTGTGGACTAGTTTTATTTGTGGGCAATTACAGAATTTTAGAGTTGGAAGATGATATAGATTAACCTTCTGATATAGATAGATAAGCACCAAATCACCAGTCAAGTCAAGATCAAACATGTAATTAGTATCAGGCCTAGGATTAGAATTTATGGTTTGTAACTTCTGGTCTAATGTCCATGAAGGCAGAAGGGCCTATAAATAAATATGAATATTTGGTCCATTCAGAAACCACCTGAGATATTCCATGTACTTGGTAATGAGTCTATTAGAGTATAAAAATTGTTACTTCTGACATGTTATAAACAAAATCAACAATCTCATGAACCCATTATGAGATACTTAAGAACTTTGTTTCGAAAAGGTACAGGAAGATGGCCAAAGGAGCAATCTGCAAGTGGGCAGCTTTCCCAGATAGCCCCAGAAGGAAAAAAAAGAATGAATGAATTTATGAATCAGAGTTCTTTTAATAGTTCTAGCATGGTGTCTAATTGTGAGTGTAAGACCCTTTGACTTCATCGCAAAGTTTAGCACTTAGAAAATGTTAATAAACTTGCATTCTTTCAAGATACTAAAATCGGAACAAGCTCTTGTCACTTAAATAAAGAGAAACCTACAAAACTACAATTTCATCATCTATACCAAACCTTATTAAAAATCACAAAGATTTTACAGCCCATCCTCTCCATCACAAGTAGCATCTTTCCGAAAGCTTAGTGTGTATCAGGCAATCTCATTTAATTTCCCTAATAAACCAGTGTGGTAGATCTTATAATCGACATTGCCTCCATTTGATAAACAAAGTAACTGAGATTTAGACAAGTTATGTAACTTGCCCCAGGTCATGTAGCCAGTAACAGCAGGGCTGGGATTTGTACCCAGGTCTCTCTGATGCAGAGTTTAGCTCCAAATCACTATGCTATATAAGCTCCACTCTGTTACAGAGAGGCATGCGAGTTCATGAAAGAAGATATTTCTATACCCCCAGTGCCTGGAACTGTGCCTGGCACCTAAGGGTGCTAAGTGAATGTTTGTTGGATACACAAATGAGTAAATCAGCAAGAGGAAAAGAATTGCCTGCATTTTCAAAAGGGCTTGAAAAGCTCCTACCACAAATAGGCATGCAGGACCCAAGACAGCTTTTCAAACAAGTCTTTGCTATTACTTTATAGTATCCACCAAATTGCCTCTAAGGTGTCACAGTATGAACTTCATAGGAATCCCCCGAGTCAACTGTTTGCTCTTCGCTGTTCTGTTTAGTTGTAAACTGATGGAGATACTACATAGTGGGAATTGTTTGTGTCCCAGGAAAATAAACTTATGGAATAAGTCTTTGTCAATCTTTGCTGTTCTTAAAGAATTAGCAAGAAGTACATTCTGAATGGGAGAACTGGAGGTTGAGCCTGGTGTCTGGAGTTGGCCTTGTCAGCTGTGTGACAATCCTACAGTTACCTCTGCCTTGGTTTCCTCGTTCATATAATGTTGTGTGTCCCCCTCGGGTTGTTGTGAGGACCGAATGAGTTAATTTATGTAAGAAGCGTGGCTTAGTGCTCAATATACAGTATGTGGTCAATAAACGGTAACTATCATTATATCAAAAGTATCTTTTTTCCTGCCATGCATGGGAAGAAACTGAGTTCTTTCCATACTGAGTGACCCCATGTGCCAGCCTCTGCTCCCTGTGCGGGGGATAGAGAAATAAGATTGTCTGCTTTCGTGGCCTCACGTTCTAGAAGGAGACTTGAAAGATAAATGAAATAAGATGCACTATGCGCTTGGTGGTGAAACGTGGCTCAAAGAAGGGTAAGAGGGCTGTAGGAGATGGGGGGGTTATGTCATACATGATGGCAGGGAAGATCTCTGGGGCACAGCTGTCAGGAAGGAGTCTGGTCCTGCAGACACCTGGGAATAGAGCACTTCAACAGAGGGAGTTCCTGGCCTGTTAAAAAAAAAAAAAAAAAAAAAAGGCCAGGAGGCCGGGAAGCAGAGTGAGTTGAATGAGGAGTGGTTGGAGATGAAGCTAGTGAGGCAGAGGGGAGCGGGCCCTCCAGGGGCTGCAGGCCATGGTGAGGACTTGGATTCTGCCCCGGGTGAAATGGGAGTTGGTAGAGGGTTGTGAGCAGAGGATGGGCATGACCTGACACGTCTGAGGAGGAGCACAGTGCTGCGGTGTGGAGAGCTCCTGCACAGGGGCAAGGGCGAAGCAGAGAGACCAGGGAGGACAGTACTGTGGTCAGGATGAGGGATGGTGGAGGGTCAGACCGTGATGGGAGCAGGAGGCAAGGTAAGTGGTGGTCAGACTCTGGGTAGACTTTAAAGGCAGAGCTGACATAATTTGCTGTGGGTTGGATTTTAAGTGTGAGAGAAAGAGAAGAGTCAAGGATCACCCCAAGGTTTCTGTACCAAGGCATTAAGTAGACTCATTTTGTCATTTTGTATGTTATGGGGACACCGGCAATAAAGAATATTTTAATCAGGGTTCTCCAAAGACACAGAACCAATACAATGGATGGATAGATAGATAGATAGATAGATAGATAGATAGATAGATAGATAGACAGACAGACAGACAGACAGACAGGCAGACAGACAGACAGACAGAGGCACGGCTCACATGATTATGGAGGCTGAGGAGTCCCCGGATCTGCAGGGTGAGCTGGCAAGGTGCAGACCCAGGGAGCTGACGGTGTAGTGCCAATCCCAAGGCCGGCAGGCTCAAGGGCCAAGAAGAGCCAATGTGTTTAAGTCCCAGGGTAAAGGCAGGAAAAATCTGATGTCCCTGTTTGAAGGCAGTCAGACAGGAAGAATTCTCTCTTACTTGCAGGAAGGTCAGCTGTTTTATTCTATTCAGGCCTTCAACTGATTAGATGAGGCCTACCCACCTTTGGGAGGACAATCTGCTTTACTGTCTATTGATTTAAATGTTCATCTCATCCACAGACACCCTCAGAAAAACACCCAGAATAATGTGTCACTAAATATCTGGGCACCCCATGGCCCAGTCAAGTTGACACATAAAACTAACCACCACAGAGAGGGAGCAGATATAGAGAGGAAGTAAAAAGTTTTGCTTCGGACATATTAAGTTGAAGATATTTATTAAAATCAAAGGAGAGATGTGGCTAAGCAATGGGTGTAGAGACCAGTGTCCTTGAGATACCTTTCCCATGTACATACTATATGCAATCCTGATATGAAATTCTTTGTGTTAACATTGGCTTTAATCGATGCTGCTCTAGTTATTTAGATCAAGTTGCTATACGGACACTTATTTAGCTCTATCAGAAAACGTAGTCCTTAAGACATCATGGCTTCTCACTTTTCTGAACCTTCTCCCTTGCTGTTTTATCTTTCTGGATGCCTTCTCCTCTTCTGCCAACCTGGAAAATACCTTTTTAAGATTCATGAGATGCTATCACCTCCTCCTTGAATCTTTTCTTGCATCATTTAGCAAACTGGAGACTATAGACACTCCTAGTCTTCCTTCTCTTCAGATTATCTCTCCTTTCCTTTCTTTTCTTTCCTGTTTTTCTTTCTTTCTAAAAAATAGAAAGTTTTCACTTATTTCTCTTTGTTATAAGTACATATACAATTAAAGCAATAAGGAAAAGAATAAATGATAGTAAAAAGCACCTGAAATCCCAGCATAATGATGTTTAACTAGCTTTCTAGAGTTTGCTAGATTTATATATACAAAATTACATGATTTGATAAGAGTGTTCTTAAAAATATGTTATATAGCCTGCTTTTAAAAATCAACAATATGTCATGAAGCTCTTCTAATGTCAATCAATATAGCTGAATGTGACTCGTTTGAACAGTTGCTTGTTTGAGTGTATGGATATAACAGACTTTATTTATCCCATCCCCTGGTAGTGGCTTCCTGGCTTTGGGCCCAACTGGATCCAGGACAGAATGGTGTCATGAAGACTCTCTCCATGTCTCAGCTCTGTGTTTCTCTGGATTGGCTTTATTTTCTTTCTTTTCTTTTCTTTTCTTTTTTTGTTAATCCTCACCCCGAGGATATATTTTTTTCCGCTGATTTTTTTTAAAGAGAGTTGAAGGGAGGGGGCAGAGAGAGAGAGAGAGAGAGAGAAAGAGAAACATCATTGTGAGAGAAACACATCGACTGATTGCCAACCAGGGCTGGGCAGCAAACCCACAACTCAGGTATGTGTCCTTGACTAGGAATCGAACCCGAGATCCTTCGGTCCTCAGCCCAACGCTCTAACCACTGAGCCACACTAGCCAAGGCTAGACTGGCTTTATTTTCAAACAGGCTTTGTCCATGTTATATCAAAGCTGGCCCCAGGCAGCTGCATGCTTACAGGTCTTAACATCATGATTTCTGGATGAGCAAATGTTCCTTTTATGATAGTTCCAACAAAATTCCCAGAGAGAGCTTTCACTGGACCAACTTGAGTCACACACCCATCTTTCCATCAATCACTGTGGTCAGGTGGAGAGTGATCTGGGTGACCAATGGGCCCCTGGAGCCAGGCAAGGTTCAGTCCCCTCCCCTCGGCAAACTTCGTGGGCTGAGGAGGAGGCAGGTAGGAGGATTTGAGAAGATATAAAGGTGTCCTGTTACCAGAGGACACAGGCATGGTCAAAAAAACACCAGTGCTTTTGTGGGGAGAGGGGAGGTATTTAATGACTGCAAATCAGTGTAACATTGACCTATAAGATGTCTATGGTTTGAACTTCATTTTAACCAACAGAGGCCACACTGTTTCTACTTCAGGGCTGGATGACTCCTGTCCTTCACCAAACAGCCTTGTCTTTTGGTCCTTTTGAAACATGTCACTTGCGGAATTGGATCAGTGAAGGTCCACTGTCCTGGGTAGCCACTGCCAGCCATCACCTCGTTCCTGTGCCAGGTCTGTGCCCTGTGGCACCTGAGGTATCACAGACTTGTTGCCTCTGCCACGCTGAAAATGTCCTTTAACAGGACCGGCAGGAGGGGACACAGAAGAAATGAAGGGCGGGACAGCCAAAGCTGAGACCTTTGTTTGGAATCTCACGGGCACTGATACACTGTTCCTAAAATTGTTGCATTTTAAATTAGATTGTTTTCTGGCCTCACCAAAAGCTACTGTATACCCAGAGGCATGCCTGGACCAAGGCATGTGGATGACCTGGCTAGGTTCATCATTTGGTGGCCCTTGAAGTCACTTTGCTTGGCATTTACTCACAGGAGAAACTGAGGGCAGTGGAAAAGCCAAGGTCTATCTGAGCTGTCTCCCCTCTGCACCCCAACTGTCCTACCCCACTCGGTAAGACAAAAGCCCTGTGGTACCAGGACACACCCTTCTTAGCAGGCAGATTATCAACCGTCAACCTTTGCGTGACTCTAGGGTCTCGAAACCCCACCCACTAGACAGTTCCTTCTGAACATGCACACTGGTCCCCACCGAAGTTCTGGAAAATACCATTTTCTCAGCACACACTTGCTTGGACCACCCTTAACCTGCCCCCTCGGATGAATGAGACAGTTTTGAGGAAGCTGATGTTTAGCAAGTGGATCATTAAACTTTGGAGCCAAAGTTAACCATTTCGGAGCCAACGTGGACCAGGGTTTGGTGCCATCAAGAAGAGAAGACTTAAGTGATAATATGTGTGTGCTGGAGGGTGGCAAATGGGTAGAGGAGGGAGAGCTGGCCCGCAAAAACAAGAGGAAACATAGAACTGTTTTCAAACTTTTTTTTAGCTGTGGAACCCTATATTCAAAGGAAATCTTACTCCACATTCAAAGAGAAGGTGGTTGAGCTGAAGAGGGGCGAAGACCCAACCAATCCCTCTCCCACCTACGATAGCCCCTGAGGCCCCTCCGAGGGAACTCCTGGGGCTCACTGTGGCTTAAAAACCGCTGACCTAGACTGTCTACTAGAGTAACAGTGAAGGATGCAGTTTGCTCAGAGACAAAGTGATGTTGCCTCGGCTTCGTTCCAACGTTATAAAGGGAGCGTGCAGCTGAGGAACAGACAGCATCAAACCATTAAACAGATACCTTTGGGTGATTTTACATCAGACAATGAAATATGATGCTCTGTGTTTTTAAAGTGTTGTATCTTATTATTTTTTAACTTTTGAATGACACGTATAGGATGGTAAAACTTTCTTTATTATTGGTGTATAATTCTAACTAAGCTTAGGTTAATTGCTTTTTCCAATCCCTTTCTTACCAGTTTTGTTTTAACTACGAACACACCTTTTCCTATCCCTCCCTCAAACTCTGGTCAATCAAGAGCTGACTATACTTCTCTTATTGAGCCTGCGGTAACACTTCCATTTCCTTCTTCCCTCTAGATTATTAAGCTCCCTTGGGAGGAAAATGTTTCTGTTCAAGTATACATCCCTTGCACCTAACACAGGACTTGTCAGTGGTCCATAAATATTTGCTGAATGAATGACAATAGCAACAGAATGGCTACAAGGCCCCTACGATAGTGACAAAACAACCCAAAGGGGAATCCAGACAGGTGCATTCTGGAGGCTCTGGAGCTGACTTGAATGCAAGTTATCCAAACCCTTTATGCCTTCATTCTATCATCTACAAAATGGGAGTGATAATACGGTGGCATTACATCGTAGAGGCATGTAATTGTAATTACCTTAAAACCCTTACACCACCACATTCCTCTACTGACTCTCAGCAGCTCCAAAATAGATCTTCCAAGCCCAGATGAGCAGATGAAGTAAATGGAAGAACATATAGTTGAATTGATGTTAAAGGCACATTTGGGCCAACTCTGGTTTATGTACCTCCTTGGGTCGTTGGGTTAACATGTGGAGAAAGCCTTGCCTGATGCCTGACACGTGGCCATGGGTGTGTGATAAGTGTGGGCCCCTCCCACGCTGACAGGTCGCAGAGTGCAGTGAGACTGTGTGAGGCTGGCCCGGCTAGCTGCACCTCTCCAAGACAGTGTATAGACAACCGCAAGCACCTAAGAAACAGCACTTTGAACTAAATCACATCTTCCTATGGTTTTCTTCTATTGAATTCAAACAGTTTCTGCAGAATGGCCCACGTCACTTCTCTCCTCTGGGACGACTGTCCGGGACTGGTCACAACTCCCTTTCCAACTCTGTAACTTTGATAAATTGTCCACTGTTCACGCGTTCATGTCACTCATTCTCCAAACACAGTTGCAGAGCTCTGTCATGCCAGGCCTTGTGTGAGGTCCAAACACCAATAAACACAAGTGAGGAGACAGTTCCAGTACAGAGTGACAATGTAAGTGCCAAGAGGGAGAGATGCTCACAGCTCTCGGGGCCCGGAGAAGGAGGGCTGAGGGAAGCATGGCCGAGGACAGCTTTCTGGAAGGATGACTCCTGAGCTGAATCCCTTCTTAAAACTACAGCAACTGGCTTCTATTAGAGTGAGATCCAGCTAAAACGTGGTAATTTCCGTTTCACAGAAATGTAGAATCATAAAATGAGAAGGAACCTCAGGAGCCTACTTTCACGTTAATGTTCCTTCAATAATGTGCTCTCTGGGGTCAGACCTGGGCTCACATTCGGACTCTGCCACTTTGAATGCGTGCCTTGGGCAAAGCTCCTTCTGTTTCTTCACCGGTGAAGTGGGGCTAACAACAGAACCTGGGAAAGAGCAAGTTTTCAATGAATGCTGGCCATTACGACGATATCCTGTGCTACTGCTAAGCATCAGAAAAGGTTGATAAGAAAAGGGTACAATTACTCAGTTCTTCGGTTATTTGTTAAATAGTTGTTTCTAAAGTTCATAGTTTGCTGATGTGCCTCCAATAAATAAAAGATTTCATAAATATTTTCCCCAAATTTCGGATGTCTTCAACATCTTACTTGGCAGCCAGACCTTGTTAAAGGCAGATGCATTATTATATCAAATTATTGAGCACTGAGAAACAGAATGAAAGGCTTTTAAAAAAGTTGTCTGCCATGGACTTTAGATAACCTTTCTCCTAATAACTGTAACACACACGCACGCACACATATATGAATGTATTAAAATGCATGAAATAAGAAAATAAACTCCATTAATTCATATTCCTCTCAAAATTTATGACATGGTCTAGAGCTTAGTAAACCCTTTCTTAATAAAAAGTAAAAAGTAATAATGTAAACAGAGTCTTGCTAGGAATATTTAAAACACTTAAGGAAACAAAGTTTGGAAACACCCCGAGTCCACAGGGGATGTCACCTACACGCAGGTACTTTACTAGGAAGAAAAAGCTCATTAAAACAGCTCCAAGAGGCCAGTAATTGTTAGACTAGACAGACTACATGCTTCAAAAATAATGAAACTCTATATATTTAAAGATATTACATAATTAAGATTTCCAGTTAAATAAATCTGACCTTTCCCCCTAATAAAGAGGTTTTACTATAGAGATAGACATTAATACAACATACTCTAAGTACTGATGTTGAAAAGGTTACTCAAATTCAGCCTTCGGGATTTCTGCCTTTGCGTTGCTCCTTTCCCGCCACGTACAGGTCACAACTCAACACGTCCAGTTAAGGTTGGGAAGGGCCTCGAGCCCGGGGTGCCCGGCTCGGGGTGAGGGGGAGCGGTCTTTGTCAGACTACCTGCCAGGGCACTGCCGTGAACTTCAGTGCATTTACAACTGCCTTCGATTCTCACTGTCCTACACCGAGCTCTCTACAGTGTGTTTCCTTCTGTGGGACATAGGATCTGGGCAATGCCAGGTTAAACGAAGTTAAGCATGCTTTGCTGCAAGACCTCTTGTGGCCTTTAGCGTGGTAACGAACCTTCGAGAAAGAGATGCGGTATGGATCATCTCCTCAACTTACTTGGCTCAGAAGCCTTTCTGGTGAAACAATTTATAGGACCAGTTTCTTCAGAAGGCACTCTAGAAAACACCAGAATAATACACCCGCTGCATTGCCGAAGTAAAAGTGTGAATGAGCTTGAATCCTTTCAATGGCAGCATTGTCCCAAGGAGGTGGTCAGAACTTCTGGATGGCCTTCAGCATCTGGCTCCTGCTTATCTCCCAGCCCTGGCCTCATTTCTCCTCACTGTCTCATGCTCACACTCCTGCGCGAGGAACCTATCGGTTGATCTGCTGAAACAACAGGCCTCAGGGCCTTGCTCTGGCTGTTTCCTAGCTCCCCACCATGTACCTGCCACCAACCTTTGCTTGGCTTGCGTCTACCCAGTTTTCAGAGTGAGCTCTGGAAAAGCCTTCTTAGACCTCCAGGCATGCACCCCCAAGCCTCTTTTGTGTGTCCCCAAACCCACTTCACCTTAGTACCATCACTACATCTCCTGCCCTGAGTCTGGTTGGCCATCACTGAGGTTGGAACTATGTTCTACACGCTGTAATGCTCTATTCCCAGTGCCTACCACGGGGGCCTGGTACTTGGAAGGCCACAACTATATTTGTGGAATTATTGAAATGACAGCACTTGCTAGACAGCTGAGGGCACACCCCTGGTGGCTAGTAATTCAGAACTGCCTGGGCCAACTCGGTGGGCATATACAAAGGTTTGCTTACCCACAGGTGGGTATCAGAGGGTTCCTACTCTGCCTTAGTCACCAAGTATGTTTTTAGGGTCCAGTTCTGAAGCCAGTTCTACTGATCCACATTAATAGGGAAGTAGAAGCGGCACATACACTGCAGTTTCTACACAGACTTCTCACCACTAGGACGCTGGGTCCCATCAGATGGACATGGGAGGATGACGCAGAGTTGGTCTGAAGAAAAGGGAATCTCGTTCAACTCCTTAGAACTGTCACCTGGCTCAGAGCCAGAGCCTCAGGACAGCCTGGTACAGGTACTTATTCATCAAGCCCTTCTTCTCTCTGGCACCCAGAGAGATATCATCAGAGTCTGGGGATGGAGCCGTGTCTCTGCTTTCTCGTCACTGCTCTGGCATCTCAGCTCGCTTCGCCATTCTAGAGCACCAGCACTGATGTGTGTCCACAGCGCTGATCTGGAAGTTTGCTCTGTAGCAGACACAAGTAAGAGATAAAGGTGGTCATGCTATCGGAGTACTTAGTAGGGAGAAGAGACTAAAATTGCTTCCCCAGAACTTGGACTTCTCTGTGACTCTCAAGGAGTTCTTTGGGACGGTGACCAACAGAAGTGGCAACCTTACAGGAATATATCCTGAGAGCCTAGGAGCCACTGTAAAGGCCTCTGCTTCCTCTAAGGTCACTGGAGTAGATTAAAATCTCAAATTCAGGGTGACTTGCCTATGTTACTCAAGACCCAAGTTTTGTTCACTTCCTGCTTCTTTCTTCTCATTGTCCTGCACAATTACGATGGGGTTTCTGACTTCAAGTATGTCACAGTAGAGTACTGCACAGATCGGTTTCCTCAAAGACTCTTCCCCCATTGGCCACCACACAGTTTTACAGTCCTTTCTTTCCCCATGGTTTGGTCTTGTAGCTTGTGGCTGCCACTCCTACACTCTTGATGACATAAAAGATGGGTGCCTGTGTGTGTGTGCACAAATACCCATGAACAGTCGACCTTTCTTTTCTATATAATCCACTCATGCACTGTACTCGGGCAGCAAACTATACTGTGGTTGTGCAAGAACAGCTCCCTTTGTCATTGGGGATCGCTGAGGTAAAGCCATCAGTGTGCTCCTCCACCTGCTGGTCCCCAAAGAGAAGGTGGCAAATTCTTGTGTATTTTTGGTTTCCCATCATGATAGGAGAGGTAAGCAGCTTGATGGGAATGCATGTTGCTGCTATTGTTGTTGTTTTCAGTATAGCAAACTCTCAATGAAAAATTAAATTTGGAGTCATAGGGAAAAGCTAGAATTAGAACCCAAGTCTCAAAACTGAATGAAGACCCTCAAACTTGTTGCCTTTGTAAATCAAACTGTATAGTCTTGCATGGCTGATGTAGGCGCATGGAGTAGGAGGCGGGGGAAGAATGAAACTACAGCGAAGAGAGATCAGAATGAATGCAGAGTCATGGCTTCCTCTCTACAGTGAAGCGTGTGTTTCCTGAATTAATAGAGATATTATTTAGTGAATGTGTGAAAAAGACAAAGGCCACTTTGTGAAGTCTTTTCCTTATAACTTTTAATAATTTTCTCTATGTTTTTATGATCTGATCTGACTTCTTGCTACAGAACTAATTCAACTTAACTTTCTGACAGATTTGGAGGGGCAGTTATGATACAGAAGGTTGTATGCTAACTAACTAGCCCTCTGAGAAAATAGGGCAACTTGCAATGACATACCCTCCCGCATTGGTGTCACTACTAGGAGGTAATCTCACACCACGTTAATCAATATTTTGTTGCCCATTTTACCATGTAAGCCAGTGATGTTAAAGATATAGTTCACCATATAAACCTGATTAATTGAAGAAAAATATAGCTTCTTATTGCTGACTTTATGAGGTTAGAAATAGCACCCAATGCTAATCTGCAATGCCAAGAAATGAAGATGGCTTAAATCAGATCTCATGACTAATGCATGAGATCCAAAGTTCTTTTATCCCTGGCTATTTTAGAAAACTGGGGTGCATTTTTACCCTAAAAACTAATTCTATAAGATTTATTAATATAAAACAAAATGCCTAATTATTAATAGCACACAATCAAGAGTTTGTTCTGATGATCACAGAAACATTGTTTCTCCCTTTTAATTTTTAAAAAATTATGCAATGGGTTAAGTCCAGAGTCAAGAATATTATTTTTGATCCTTACTCTTTGTATTTTTAGATAGTCAATCTCTGGAAAGATGTTAGAAAGTTTAGATTGCTTTCCGTGGTCTCTATTCCATTTTAATTGTACTTGTGAATTCATTTAAACAAAGAAATATATCTAGTAATAAAGTAAGCCAGTTATTTTTGCTTGTTTTTGTTTTTGGTCATGACAAACTGTGAAATGCTGTGTTTTTCCTATAGTTCTAGTCCATGAAATCTGCAATCTTTCCACTTGATTTACAAAGGACCCTTAATTACTGCTGTCATTAGCACCTAGTGTTCAAAACAGTCTGTTAAAATGTACTGTTAGTCTCACCTCCAAGTCCCTGCTTGCTTTATTTTAATTTTTTTTCCAAGGGTAAGTAAAACAATAATTGCCTTAATAACAACAATCATATACAGTGAATTAAATAATATTCCAAGGTTTTGGGTGCCTATTTCTTTTTGTTCAGAATTCGGCATTTGTGTGTTAAGACTGGCCTAGAGTTTGAACAAGTATCCATTAGGAGGGTTATTACTAAGGAAGACTTATTACCTGGGTTTTAAAAACAGGTCACTCATTTGCCTTTTTCTTTCCACTTGGATAGGGATGACAGACAACTGCTGTGAAGCTTCAGTGTTTCTGCCTGGTCATGCACAGTTCTGCAATATAATGCATAAATGTATAACAACAACTTGGGCTAGCTTGATACCTCACTTGGAATAAGGAAATCCAGCCAGGCTTGTCCATGTGACCCCGCCACTCCACCCCCGCCCCCCTCCGCGTGTGTATACACGTACACACACACACACACACACACACACACACACACACACGTCAAAAGTTGATTCATTCCCAAGATCCCCCAGAATCTTTCTTTTTCTCTTTTCTGGCAGCTCTGGTTCCCAGCCTGGGGTGCAGTGAGCTTGGGGGCGTGGGAGGGGCGGGGAGCGCGAGGCGAGGGAGGCGGGATCCCGGTGCCGGTGTGTGCCGCGCCCGCTCCTGCCGGGTGAGAGTCCGGGCCGGGTTTTGCGCCGTGTCCCGGGGCTTGTCTCACGGCCTCCAGCCGCCGCCGCTGCCGTGTTTACTGAGCTCGCGCGTCCTGATATCACTCCGCTGGCATGGAGGAGGAGGAGGAGGTGGAGGAGCGAGAGGAGGAGGAGGAGGCGGCGGCGGCGGCGGCGGCGAGCAGTTGATCATTGTGATGGTGGCAGGAGCAGCGGCGGCAGCGGCAGCCCAGCCGAGCGTTAGGGGCTGCTCTCCGCGCGGCGTTTTGCAAAGGACTTCACCGATCTACTTTTGCAGTCGCCTCGGACTGTCCATGTGTTTACTTCCCCCAGCCCGAGGATTCGCTATCTAGGATCCTGTGAAATGCAACTGAGCAGCCAAAGTACTTTGCGAACACGGGGCGGCATAAACACCAAAACTTTTTTGTGGAAGGAAAATGCAATAAGCAAGCTTGCCGTTTTCCGATGCGGTGTGGAGTGAGTGTGTGTCGCGCGTGTCCGCACTGGAGGCATATGCTTGTGTGTGTATATGGGGTGTGTTTTTCGGTACGTAGGGAGAAAATGCTTGCCAACCACCGGAAATCTCCTGGAATTTATTAGAAAATAATGGATTATAAAAAGAAGGCAGGCGAGGAGCGGATCTCCCCTTGAGTTGCAACCCGATTTGCTGCTGGCTCAGTTTGTTGTGATTCTTTTTGTTGATAGGTGTCTGATGGCATTCTGATCCCCCCCTTTTTTTTCCTCCTTGAGCTTTACAGTTTTTACAAAAAGGGAAACAAACAAAAAAACCACCCCAAAATCTCTCCCCCTTTTTTTCGCCCCGTCGGGATCGCTGTTTCCATCCATGTGCTTGCGTCTCCCCCGCGTTCCACTTAAACTATTTTAATCCTTGGACCCAAGGAGGAGGCTGATAGGGGGGTGGATAAAAAAAGTTCTTCCAAAATAGTGTGCCCGGGGAGCAGGATGGGGGATTTCGCAGCCCCCGCTGCTGCCGCGAATGGCAGTAGTATTTGCATCAACAGTAGCCTGAACAGCAGCCTCGCCGGGGCCGGGATCGGTGTGAATAATACTCCCAATAGTACTCCAGCTGCTCCGAGTAGCAATCACCCCGCTGCCGGCTGCGGCGGCGGCGGCTCCGGGGGCCCCGGCGGCGGCTCGGCGGCCGTTCCCAAGCACAGCACCGTGGTGGAGCGGCTCCGCCAGCGCATCGAAGGCTGCCGGCGGCACCACGTCAACTGCGAGAACAGGTACCAGCAGGCTCAGGTGGAGCAGCTGGAGCTGGAGCGCCGGGACACCGTGAGCCTCTACCAGCGTACCCTGGAGCAGAGGGCCAAGAAATCGGGCGCCAGCAGCAGCAAGCAGCAGCACCCGAGCAAACCCCAGCAAGATGCGGAGGCTGCCTCGGCGGAGCAGAGGAATCACACGCTGATCATGGTGAGGGCGCGCTGGCAGCGGGCATGGGGCGCGCGCGCGCGCGCGCATGGGGGGGGGTTGCTGGAGCTTTACATGGGGGACGGGGGTCTGATTTGCACGGTGGGCGAGGTGGGCCCGAAGCCGAAGGGTTAACGTCAACTTTTCTGAGGGGGAAAAGCTGCGGTCGCCGCTACCTGTTAATCTGTCAGGGTTGTCAGATTTGGGGAAGAGGGGGCGAGAGGGGAGAAGCCAGTCACGACTGCGAGGGGCGGAGGGAGCGTGGAGGAGCGGCGCAGGGAGGCACTGGAAAAGTTTTTTTCCCCCTCTCCTTTTCTTAGACACCGATTTGAAAGAGAGTGAACCCAGAGTTGAAACCTCGCCCCTCCTCTTCTCTGCTCCCACCCCACCCCTCGCAATGTCGCCTCGCCTCCCAAGACCCGTCCCCCTTCGCCCACCCCTCTCCGCACATCCGCCGGGTGCGGGGAGAAATTGATGCTGTCGCAGATTCTGGGCGGGCAACAGGCCCTCGATCCCCAAGGGGGAGGAGAGGGAAGCGAGAGGCTCTCGCCTTCTCTCCCCAGCTCACCCCCTTTGGGCTGAGAAAGTCTGAGAGTTTTGTGAATGAACTTTGAAGTGGGTGAGAAGCGAGCGAGGATGGTTGCGCGCGCCTTCGCGGGAGCGCGCGCGAATGCGGGGCGCCGGTGCGCTCCTCTGCCGCCGGAGACCCGGGGCTGGCTCGGCAGGTGGAGCGGCGAATAGGGTCGATGGGGGGAGCGGCCCGGCGGGGGCGGGAGGGGAGAACTGCGTCCTCAGCCTGCGCCGGGAGTCCGCGCCACGCAACTTCACTGGGGATTGTGTCCCCTCCTCCTCTTAAACTTGAGTGCACTGAGCTGCTCCGCTGCGACCCCCGCCAACTTTCCGGGCCCGTCTAATAAGCCCGGAGGAGTGGATGGTAGCAGGGAGGTGATAGAGGCTTAAATGGCTGGGTGGGTGGGTTCGAAGTAGATTGAGCAGCCAATGGCTTAACTTCTCCGGGAGGAAGGGGCAGTTCCCACTCCCTAACCCTGAGGGTAGAATCCTTTCTCTTATCTCCTCTCTCAGGTTCTTTTGCTTCCCTTTCGGGGTGGGGGGAGGCCGGAAGCTCGGGAAGGTGTCTGCTGCCCCTTCCCCCACCGTGCCACCCGGGTTAATGAGGCGCGTGTGCGCGGAGCGGGCTGGGCGGTGGGAGTCTGGGAACGCGGAGCGCTTTTGCCCGTTCCCCCGGCACGCCGCACGTCGATCGGCGGCCCTGGCAGTGTGCGGTTGATAAATCACACATGTCCTGGGTCTGGGAGTCATCGGCGCCGGGGGTGGTGCCGGTGCCGCCGCAGGCTAGCGCCGGGCGCTCCGGCCGGCGCTCGGTGACAAAGAGCCGGCTTGGGGGAGGGGAAGAGGCGAGGCCGCCCTGCGCGCTCCCCCACCCGCTCCACCGCCCCCGCCCCGCACGTGAAGAGGAACAATTTGTTTATCTTGGCCTTCAAGAATCCTGCCCTCCTCCCCGTTCTCCGAGGCCGCCAGCCCCTCCTCCCTTCCCTCCCTCCGAGGCGCGATCCTGCCCAGTCCCGCCGGCAGCACCTTCCTCCTCCCCTTCCTCCTCCAGCCCTCTTCCCCCTCCCTTCTGGGACGCGGCCGTGGGGGAGGGAGCGGGAAACGCTTTGTCCGCCTCGCGGCCCAGCTCCGTCCGGGAGGCCGCCGGCTGGGAGGGGCGCGGCGCCCCGCGGCCGCCCCCGCCTGCTCCTGCCTCCGCCCTCCTCCCGCCGCCCAGCCAGCCCCGCGCGCGAAATAGAGGCGGACTCGGTTTTGAGGAAGAACGAGTGTCACAGAGTCAGGGAGGGCGGTTCTCGCTTTACAAACAGGAAGCCGAAAACCACTGGCACACTGTAGCTTGTCTGATTGTACCCGGAGGCGGGGCGGCCCTGCACCTCGACTGACTCCCGCGCCCTCCCGGTACCTAGCCCCCCACCGCGCCCCCACGCACGCCGCGGCTCTTCTCCCCGCCCCCTCGCGCCCTGCCGCGGATCTGGAGACTCACTTTGTGAACCTTAGACTGAAGCAGGATTTTCAAGGCACTAGGATATCATCCTTGCCTACTCCACGCCCCCTTTTCTGTGTTTGTCCTCGCGGTTGGCGCAGACATGGGCCGCCTTCGTAAAGGTCCCAATCCCAGCCCCACGGAATCTCCCCTGGCCCTTCGGGATGGAGAGCTGCTGTGGACTGACCTCAGCTGGGCACCGCTGGAACAAAAGCCCGTGCCTGGCCCTGTGCTCGGTCGCTTTTCATCGCCGGGCGATAGCAGTAGAGTTTGCGGCCAGAAAGTTTTGTGTTCGGGTTGTGTTCTCTCGAGGGTACCACATGGGCCCTCCGAGAGGTCGAGGGGAGGACTCGGGGTGTGCGCGCCTGGGTTCTCATACGCCCGCAGGTGGAAGCATCCCCAGAATCCTGACGTTACCTGGAAGGAGGTAGCAAGCCCAAGCCAGAGCTTACTTTTGAAAATGAAAAGATACTGCTTACTTGAATGGATGAGACCTAATTTCATGGTGAATCTCAGTTTAGCAAGTTAACAACAGATAGACTTGAAAAATGATTGCCTGAAAATAACGTTTTTTAAAATCAATTTTGTGATAATTTAGCCTTTTCATTAAACTGATGTAAATGCCAAGACTATGTGCAGAATAGGAGTATATTCTAGCTTCAACTGCATTTCACATATGCACCTCCCACTGATATCAGTGGCAAGTAGGTGTGATGAGTGTAATGAAAATAAACAGCCTTAAATCTTAAGCAAAGAGTTGCATGTAAATTCTATGTACCACAAAAAGTAAAGAAAAAAAACACCATCCTCTACAAGTTCTTTTTCTTTTAAAGATAATTAGTTTAAGAATTCACATTGGCCCCTGAAATGAAAGGGTATTTTAACTTAGCCTATGTATGAGATAAAATCTTGAAAACAGAGGTTGCAAAGAAAATTTTGATCTTGATTTTCTTGAACTGGCTGCTGGCTTATAGCTGTACTCTGGTGGGGCACAGAGCAATTATATTTAGTTTGCAGATTGGGTCCTCTCTTTGGAAAGCCCTAAAAAAAAGCAATAATCAGCCAGAGCCAAGTAATAATAATGGTGATGATAAAAATAAAGACGAATAGGATTCTTTTCTGTTTTATTGCTATTGTTTACCTTCGGTAGAGCCAGTATGTCCAAAGTACTAAATATCGATTAGTTCTCTTTCTGCCTGGCTTGGGTTAAGAAGGCTGTCTAATCAGGGCTTTACCCCTTGATTTGTTTTCTTCTCTTACACATATACAAGCATATGCATGAAAAACAAACAAGCTTGAAGCAGGGTGGGTGAGGTGAAGTACACACCCTCCTTGTCTCCAGACTGCTGGGAGGGCTGGGTTGTGTGTGGGTCCCTAATTTAGAAAGCGGGGTGCACAGGCCTGGGTTTGAAGCTTCATTACCTCAGGTACTTCTGGACATGTAGTCAAATGACCCCCCCCCCAACACACACTTTATTTATACAGAAGTGTTCCCCTCCAAGATTTATTGGTGAGACCTATTGATTTCACCTATTAGAGAGTCTCAGTTGAAAACGTGCCTTTTCCTAAAATAGTTTTAATTATTTGTGGTAACAGAGGGAGACATTGTTCATTCTTTGTACTTGGAACTGCACTCCTGCTTAAAATTTTAACGTATATTCCAACTGACAAATGTATTTTCAAGCCAAAGATAGATTGACTTGACAGAGGTGTAATTATTTGGGCACACCAGAAAGCATGACAATGCAGTCTTCAGAATTTCAAAATGGTGAGAGTCGGCCTTGACCTGTTTTCATGACCTTTGCACTGTATTAGTAGCATCGTAATTTTCAGAGTGTGCTTAATTTATATACAGCTTACAGACTGCATGAATCTAGGTGATTCCTGCTCTGATGAGTGTATCACATAAAATTCATTTGGTAATAAACATATTAATTATTGAATGTTAGAGAACACTGTAGCCTATCCAGAATGTTCTCATCCATTCCTGGAATAGATCCAGGGAATGTCAACATATCAGGCCATCGCTGAACCTCCTTATAAATGAATCTGGTTTCCTGTTTCTTATCCTGTTGAAGGTAAATTGCTGGCTCTAGATCCAGTTCTTTTGGCAAGCTTGTAATGTCAAACCATTTGTAAATCTTTCCTATTTACCCTTCATTGGCTTCTCCTGTTCTTCTGTCCAGGGTTATAAGATTGACAGGTGTCTTGAAAAGCCCAGTAGCCCACACAGGGTGTGCCTTAAGTTAGTGAAAAACTTTTTGAAATTTCCTTTCTCTGTGCTTCACTAAGTGGTTGTCTTTTCTTTTAAATCTCAAGAATCATTCCCCCCCCCCAAAAAGCTCTAATAAATATTAATTATGATTTATGTTCTTTGGTCGTGGTGCATTTTATTTAGTACTGGGCAGCCAGGGATCAAAAAAGTAGAAGCTGAGTTAGTTAAACATTAATCATAATCTATAAAATTCTCTCAGGCTGAGTTGGTTCCCAGGGAAAGCTGAGTTTTCAGGCAGTAATACATGTGACACTTTCCATTCTGTCTTAGAATTATAAGGGCAGGCTTTAGAACCACAGTAGGTTTTCAGCCCAGGTACATGGTTTACTGATATTCCCGTAAGAAGAAGATGAGGATTTTAAACCTTAAAATAGTTATATAGAGTTATTTTCTAAATACTTCTCTGAGACCAAGAGCCAACTGTTGTTCAAGAGGTTTTCTGGCAGGATTCTTCCATTTGGTTGAGATAATAATAGGGGATCTCTTTCTCTCTCACTCTCTCTCTCCCCCTCTCTCTCCCCTCCTTCTCCCCCTCCTTCTCTCTCCCCTTAGTGTGCTACATATGTAGAAGGAATCTAGTATAATAAATCATGTTGCACATTGCATAGTAATTCTTGTATGCATTTGAAGAATTTATATTTCATTTAATGTCATTTATGGAATTTTATTTGTGATTAGTGCTCTATGTTTGTTAACGAACAGTCCTGTATTCTTGAACTTAGGATAGCCAAATTCTGTCATCCTTTTCACATTACCCATCATAGAGAGCAGTGAAATCAAGCAATCAGACATCAAAATCTTATAAAGAGGAACATATTTAAAACCCGTGACTTGTATCTGCCTTTTAACCCTCCCAAATAGCTTTGCATTTTTCGAAACTCTGTTATTTCAGGGCTGATTTTCAGTTTTCAGATCCTGTGGGTGCTTGCTTTGTTTTTCCTGCCCCCTCCTGCTGCCAGCCTTTTGGTCTTCTCACTGATCTTCAGCACCTTTACCCAAGAGTGGGAAGAAGCAATAAGAAGAGAAATTTCATTTTGGTGCTTCCTACTCATAACTAATAAAATCATTGGGTGAGATACCAATTATTTTGAATCAATTATGGATTTGGTTTTACATGCCATGCACTCTTCATTAGCACAAGAAATAGAGAATAGATTGAATTTTTAAATTTCATTCATTCCTTCAACAATATTGGTATCTATATACCAATACAGATACCAAGTGCTTCATACAAGTTAAAATGCTAAATCATACTCTTGCATCCTAGACTTTGGGGATGTATATTCTTTGTAGATTTTCAGTGTTATTCTAGCTAGGCCTAAGGGGATAACAGAGTTTTTGTTTTTGTTTTTTTTTCTTCAGCATTAGGCTTGATGCTAGTGACTTCTCAACAGCGTCAGGCTGAGTTATATCCCCTTCTCGTGATGTTTTAAGTAAAATACTATGCTTTACTTTCCTGTTCTTTCAAACTAATTTGTCATTGGTTTCTGCCCCCAAAAGTTGATTTACAGATGACTATTCCAAAGTTATAGGATTCCCCCAAATTATATTTTCATTAAAAATACAGTATGCTTTTCAGACAGGCACATTCCAAAAATCCATTATTCATGTTCGTGAGTTGGAAATGTCACTTCTGAAAATCAGCTATCCAAGAACTGATTAATTATCCGTACTTAACATTGTTTTGTGTGTTCAAATCTAAGACAGTTTAAAGAGTTAAATAAATAAGTTTGGATAAAATTACTTAGAAGATGGAGTTGAGAGCCTGCTATATTATAAAGTCTTCAAGATCCCAGGCTTCCATTCAGAAGGAGCACATTAAAAAAAAAAAAAAAAAAAAAAAAGTCTACCTGGCTATTGTATCTGTTAAACAGTTTGAGCTGTGGGTAAGCAACTGCATTTAGGAAAGAAGCACAGCATTCCCTGAGGGCCAAATACAGGCAGGCATGGAAAAAAGGGATTACTACTGTGGCTCAGGTTTTTAAGGCAAGCTGTGCATACTATCCTTGGGTGGATTTAATAAAACTCTCAAAAGGCTCGCAGTGCTTCCTCTGACACAAGGAAAGTGATTCCTGAAGAATTATTCAGACATTTTTTAAAATTATATCGGACCTCCCATTGGTTGGAATGACCTTTTATGCTGAAGTAGAATCTTTTAAAACACGAATAACTAATATTCATTCTCTGTAGTAATGGCTTAACAACTATAGAAAACTTAAGCGAAATATTTAATTTTTAACTGACAACCTCCAGAAGTTCATTTCTGACTCCTTCAGCCTCCATCCTGTTGGGTAGACTCTGGTTGTGCCACGTTTCCTGGTATGAACTCTCTCCAGCGCTCACTGGCGCACGTGAAGGCGTCCTTAGGATACATCCTGTAATCTGCTCCATCTCAGAATATCTTTCTCCACTTTGCTGCGAGTCTATTTGTGCAGATTCAACCTGGGTTGTAACTGTGACTCAGAAGGCTTGAGCGGCTCTAAAAGACAAGCTCTGTAGTGCCCTTTATCCTCACGGTGGCGGTTATTTTCTTTCTTTGATTATTTGGTAGATGCTGAAAGTAGCTCAGTGATTGACAGTGCATCTACGGGGACTGGTACCCAGTACGGGCTTTAAGGGAGTGTGGTGATTCAGGGAGGAGAGGCCAGAGGGGCCGAGGAGTTCGCCTCACCTGGGATGGATGGCCAGGGACAGAGACATACAGAGATGCTGGGTTTTGCTCATTTGTGGTCAACAGACTGTACCCCGGTGCCTTGGGAATTTACAGAGATAAAGTGTGCTTTTGGTAGACTATTCTGAACCTGAAGACCTTACTGAAATGCAGATGTGTATTTTTCGGAGCTAATGGCAATATTGTTTGTAAATGGAAAGAAACCATGTTGCTAAAATATTTCAATGCTTCTTAAAATTACTACCACTGCTGCCCTGGCCGGTTTGGCTCAGCGGTTGGAGCGTCCACCCGCGGACCAATGAGTTGCAGGTTCGATTCCGGTCAAGGGCACGTACCTTGGTTACGATTCGTTCCCCAGCCCTGGTTGGGGCCGTGCGGGAGGCAGCCACTCGATGTGTCCCTTTCACGTCAATGTTTCTCTCTCTCTCTTCCTCTCTCTCCCTCCTACTCTATCTGAACAAAAAAAAAGGAAAAATGTCCTAGGGTGAGGATAAAAAAAAATATTACTACTGCCATTCGAATGGATTTACTGTAGGTTTCCTTTAAATCAATGATTTTTCGTTCCATGGAGATTGTGCCCCCCCCCACCCCGACATTTGGCAACACTGGGAGACATTCTGGTTGTCCCAACTGGAGGGTTGCTGCTGCTTTCTAGTGGGGTGAAGCCAGGTTCTGCTAGACACCTTACAGTGCACCCCCAACGAAGAATCGCGTGGTCCACATATCAGTGTCGCTGCTGTGGAGAAACCCTGCTTTTAGCAAGGGGCTCCCCTAAGAGGGTGGAC
Organism: Tadarida brasiliensis; assembly: GCA_030848825.1. NCBI lineage: Eukaryota > Metazoa > Chordata > Mammalia > Chiroptera > Molossidae > Tadarida > Tadarida brasiliensis. The sequence continues at coordinate 14,778,361 of CM061259.1, read as the reverse complement.
TTATAACTTTTCAAACTCTCATGACTTACAGAGTGGAGGGGGAGGAGCTGCTGCCACGTGGGGAGAGTGGCCTGGAGGATGAGGTACCGCTGCCTTGCGTCTCGGCTCCCGCCACGTGACAGCCGGCTTTTCACTTGTCTGCCTCTGTCTCCCTGCCTGTCAGGAAGGTGAACAGTACTCATTCTTTTTACCTCATGGAGTGGTTCTGAGGCTCAAATGAATTAAGGAATACAAATGCTAGGCCTATTTTTATGAATTGCATTCATTTCACTTCATTGTTTGTCTCCTGCCCAAGTGCAGACGTCCAGTTGCTGATGTGAGTCGTGCTTCACCTGTGCACGGGCCAAGGTCTGATGCCCAGGCCTGGAGCAGCCGCTTCGTATGGGACACCATCTCCAGGCCCGGGGACGGCGTGGCATCCTTGCTCTCTGGACTCACACAGCAGGGCGTCGTTTCATGTTTCAGATGAGCTGTATGAAATGGTCTTTGTGGTTTTATGAGGGCATGCTAATGGAAGTCATTAATAAACTAGCATTCAGGAAAACCCTAAAGGTGCTAAAACGCGTTGCATCTTCTTGCAGGCTATAGCTTTCTTGCATTGTTTTCCATAACAACATTTATTTCATTCTTTCTCAAATAAAATCACTTTTTTCCGGAGGAGAGGATTAGTTGGCGTGGCAGAGAATAAGATGAAAGTATGGTTGTTAAAAATGAGGTGCATGATTTTCTTTTCTTCCAGTTTTTTGACCAGGTGACTGTAAGCACCAGGGCTTGACATCAAGATTTTAGAGGAAATTCGACCAAGAGGGGAGCATTTATTTATTTATTTATTTATTTCAGACAGAGTGGTAGGGAGGGGGAAGAGAGAGAGAGAGAGAAACATCCATGTGAGACACATCAATTGGTTGCCTCCCGCATGACCCTGACCAGGGCCAGGGACTGAACTGCAACCAAGGTACATGCCCTTGATCAGAATCGAACCCGCGACTCTTTGGTCCGCGGTTTGACGCTTCAACCACTGAGCCAAACTGGCGAGAGCCATAGGGGAGCATTTAGAAGAAGCAAGCAGGACTGTGAAAGGACTTGAAGCCATGTCACAGGAAGGACCGGTGGAAGACCTGGAGGTGTTTTGTCTGACTTAGGGGATGACATGATAACTTTCTTAAAATATCTGAAGGGCTGTCATCTAAGAAAAGGACCAGGTGAGCTCTTTGGGGCCCCAAGGGGGTAAAGTTAGGACCAGTGGTTGGCGGTTCTTAGGACCCAGGTTTGGTTTGATATTTAAAAAACACAATTATAGTAAAATTAAAGCTGTTCAAAGATGAAAAAGGCTGTCTTAGTGAGTGAAAATGTTCCCGCAAAACTTGTTCAGTTGGCTGAAATGTTGCAGAAGGGATTTCAACATCTTTTTAAAATTGCAATGCTTTTAAACAACATAAAAAAGAAATAGCAGTTAGATGAAGACAAGGACTTTGTCTCTTTCTTCAGCTTTATATCCTCAGGACTAGAGCAGGGCCTACCCGTACATGGGAGGAACGCTAAATATGTGTGGAATAAATTGTTAACTGCAAGTAGGTAGATTAAGAAGTGACTGAATTCCTCTACCTCAGTGTTATCCCCGTCTTGGAACTCACCAGGGTTTAGAATATCTCTCCCCAGACCTTCTTCTGTTTGCTTACATGTATACTAAATGCTGTATATCATTGCATGTTATTTTTTTCCTACATAAATGAAACTATATTACACATAAAGTTCTGAGATCCACTTTTTCCACATACTGCATTTTTAGAGACCTGTCCAAGTCAATACGTATAGATTAGATCCTCAACTCATTCTTTTAGACTATTAGGTAGCATTTCATAATATGAATGTTCTGTAATTTGTTGAATGATCCTCTGTGGATAGACACACTGGTATTTTCTCTCTCTCTCTTTTTTTTTTTTTAAATCAATTCAACATTACTACATTGATCATCCTTTTCCATAGTTCCCTTGTCTGTATGTGAGCATTTCTATAGCGCAGATTAGGACTTCTTTACATGAAATGTGTATAAACAGGAAAAATTGGCCAAAAAAAGTTTCTTGATCCAATATGATTTCATAGAGCACCTGAATTATATTACAACCCATTTTAAGGCAAATCATAGTTGTGTCTCTTTTAAAACATAGCTTAAAAAAGTATCAACTCTAGTAACTGGTGTTGGCCTTTGCTGTCTAGGGGGAACATTATTAGTTTTCTGTGTATCTGGCATCACAGCTTACAGGAATGACGTCCCTTCTTTTCGCCTGGTCCCAAAGAGGAAGTCAGGAGGAGTCCACTGGCCCGCTCCTGTCCACTCTGTGAGAGTGGGAAATTCACTTCCTTGGACAAGTGTGTAGTTCCTTCACCTTGCCCCGGCGTTGTGTTCCACAGGCCTGCGTGGCTTTCTTTGTGGAATGTATTTCAGTTGGTGACACAGGACGTGGGGTGGCAGTGGGTGCAGGTTTGCGTGGTCATAAAAGTCTCAGGTCTGTGAGTTCAGTTACCCCGACTAATCCAGTCATCTGTGTAACACGGTAATCACAACCTGCTGACCTGGCCGACTGGAGAAAATGCATCGAAATGGACTCGCCTTGACAGCCACCTGACAGCATCTGTTTAGACAGTGAGGAGCCCTATCAGTTTTCATTACACCCACGTGCTGAAGTGGTCTGAGGCTGCCCTGCACCGGAGGCCTTGGTCGCTTTCATTTACCTTTGGCGTGGCAGCTTCCCGACCCCGAGATACTAATAACTGAAATCTCTATTTTTATGTGGCTGGAGCACTTTGGCTCCTGAATCCATGCTCTCGGCTGCAACATTATTCTGACTTCACCTGGCTGAAGTGTTCTTTCTGGGAAAGGTCGTGTGAGCAGCTGCATTTTCTGAATAACCATGCTCCCTCCTGGGATTCCCTCACCTATTTGACTTGCCTTCAGGTTTTAAGATATGTTTGACCCAGAGCCAACATTAAGGCACGTGATAGTGCTGGGCCCTGCCTGTCCCCGCTGTTCCATCCCAGGAGCCCCACCCTGTCACCTCCCAGCCTCACACACTTCGGACCTTGTGTGGCCCTCTCTCCCCTGTCCTTTACCACGACCTCGTTCCGTGTTTGTCACAGTGACAGGAGCATCTGCAAACTTGTACAAGATGTAGGTGGCAGTGATTTGAACCACAGACATACACGAAGGCTGGACTCGAGTGCTGGGTGGCCTGAACTTTACGGGTCATTCTCTACCAAGTGATTCCAGTAAGCTAGTGATTCCATGTACAGCAATGACTTCCAACGGGTGTGCCGCAAGAATTTTTAAAACATGCCGTACCTGGCTATTTATTCAAGGGCACTGACGTCTTTCCTCTTAGTCAAATAAAAAATATGACAACGGTCAACACAACACCATCCGTCCAGTGTGAATAAATCACAATTATACTTATTTTTTGGTCAGACTGGCGAAAAATATATTTTGTGATGTGCTGCAGGATTTTAGTAATTAGTTTGTGTGTGCCATGAGATGAAAAAGGTTGAAAATCGCCGATTTATGACCTAAGTGCTGATTAGTGGCGGCCATGTATCTGTGCCACATGGCATCTTCGTGAGAAAAAACCCTTGGCCAGCTCAGCTATTGGCTACGTGCTCAGTGCGGACTGGAGGGCAGGGGGATTCAGACTCAAGATGGTACTCCCTTCTGTTTCAGCAGCTCAACAGCAAGAGTTGGCGGTGTGCATAAAAGCCTCGCTCCTGACCTTGAACCCAGGCCATCTGATGTGATAAACTAAGAGATCCTTCAAGTTGCTGCTCGGGGCAGGCAATAAAATTCCACCCTTTGACTTCTCCTGCTGACAGTCAAGTTTAAAGAGTCAAGTTTCGTTTTGCTACCCTCCTGTCTCTCTGAGGAGTGTCCTTTCACTTCTTCGATGTGTGTTTGTGTCTGGCTTTTCCTGGATCTGCTCCTTTCATTTCTAGCATGTTTTAGGATGACTTTCACCTCTGTGCAAGGTGGGCAGCTGCTTTGCATTTTGTAGGAAGTATAACATTTACCTTTCTATTGATTATAAACAGGTAAATGGTTATCTGTTTGGAATATTAGTTATTTCATAGCTGTCTGATTATAATTATTAAATAACTATTTTCTAAAAGCTATTGAGATTACCGCTATATTGAAGTAAACTTCTAATTTCTAATTCCTTTGGAAAGCATTTCCTTATCTCTCTGAAAAAAGTGCAGAAATGATTTGTAGCAGCTAATAAATGACTAGAATCAAGTCCAGCCTTATTATGGAGTTTCTTTTTTAAAAAAACATGTTACAAAAAGTAAGTGTTTCAGACCTATTGGTTGTTGTTGTTGTTTTGTTTGTTTTTAAGGGAATTTAATAAATAACTCTGGATATAAACTCTGGGCTTTAACGTTAACATTTATGCAAAGAAATTTGACATGTCAGGACTCAAGAAAATTTTCTGGATACTAAGTAAAAGGAATGAGATAACATTGTTTTGATTGTTTATTCTTGAGTTTTGGCTTCAGAAGGTCTAAGTGGTAATGTCAGCTCCTAGCAGGGGTAAAACACACATTCCCTTTGCTTGCTCCCATCTTCTGTCCTGGGCTCCTTTTGTCCCCATTTCTAGTCTCCTGTGGTATTTCAGCCCATCCTTCCTCCTGTCCCAGTGAGTCGGGTGTGTGGCACATGCAGGTGGTGTTTATCTTTAATCATCCCCGGTATTTTCTCACAGTGGCGTGCACAGATCCACACCTCGGGATGGTAACATTCTGTTACTATTCCCATCCTGCGCTGCCCTTGACCAGCTGCTCGGTAAACGGAGGAGGTGGCTTATGTAAAGAAACAACTTGGTCAGTTTAGAAGTTGTTATGGCTCGGTGGTGGAAAACGGATTTTGCAGTTTAACTAGGAATTCCTAAATGCTTTGCAGCTGCTATTGGGTTTTTAAAAACATTTATTTTCTTCAACGAGGCATGGAAACAATGATTTTAGATTTGGATTTCACGTTGCTTAATTCCCAGAACCTACTGAAGGAATAATTGAAAAAAAAAAAAGTTGTTTGTCATAAGAGTAAATAACCTTACACGAAATATTTTTGGCAGGTTGTACTTGTTAGAGTGGAATAGTCTGGAGGCCACCGTGGACTGGGCACACGCAGTGGTAACTGAGGGTGACCGAGTGTGATAAACTGGTACTTTGCGGGTCAGGGATATCAGGCACCCGGGCTATTGAAATTCAAATGGGCTGTTGCTTTTTGTTTAGTGTTTGATCCTTTTCTTAGATTGAAAAGACTGATATGAATTGTTCAGGGCCTTTTATTATCTTTGAGTCTGTGGTCCAAGATTGGAATGAGAACACTGAGAAATAGGTAACAGCAGTCAGGGAGCTTAATGATAGTGGGAGCTGGTGGGAGTGCCGCCTTTGTTCCCGCCGCCAGGCACAAGTTGTCTGTGTTACTGGTTTGGTAGGCTTGGTGTTTATCTGTGGTCTGGAATGTCAAAGGGTTGCAAAACTGAGGATTTTGCTTCCCTCTTTACCCTAAAGTCATGGCGTAGTAGTTTCTGGCATTGGCTCATGGGGGTGGGGACAACCATAAATGGAAGGCGACAGGGGGATTGGCTGGCTTTGGTATTCTCATTCACTCTTTCTGATGCCATTTTCATTACTTTATTAACAAAGAGTGGATACTTTGGATAATTATTTACGTCTGTCTTTTCCTTCACAGTGTAATGCACACTTCACTTGTTTGCTTCAACTTTTCATAATATATGTGTTTATGATACACTGAAGAGCAATACATCTGTGAAGAGAGATAATCAGCTTCGACAGACTTACAGAAAATGAGACCGTAGGAGGAGGAAGGAAGAGGGGTGCTTAAGAAAAGGATTCCATGGCTGGGTTTGAGGGAATTATCCAGATGAGAAATTCTTCCGTGTGAAAATTCACAGCCCGATGTGGGTGGCACAGGATGTAGGGAGAAGTGGGTCATTTTGTGATTTTTAAAAACTATTTTTCATAGCTAAAAAAAAAAAAAAATCTCTTATTTTTAATTCTCAAAGTAGAATTTTTAAATGGAGAAATTCAAGAGACCGAGTCTAAAGATGGGAGGAAGAAGCAGCGGCCGGTGTTGGCGTCCCTCCGTGTTTGCCGCTTGACTGTCGGTCTCTCAGCACCAGGGTGGCCCGTTCCGAGGAACCTGGGTTCAGCACATCTTACCTTGAAGAACAGTTTTCCTCTCACTTTGGTGGCTCCCGCATTCCGGGAACTGGCTTCCAGAACCGCCAGGCTCATTCAGCATTGGCGTGACCCAGTGGTCCATCCCACCGCATCGTGGGGATCCTTCTCCAAGGTGACAACTGCGTGTCTCAGTGTCCGTAAAGAGGGAGATTAACCATGGGTTGGGTTGTTATTCTTCCTACTATTGTATATTATTTTCTACTTTATGGACTAAAAAGAAAACGTGTGGAACAGAGTGTGAGAGATTGATTATGGCGGAGAAGGTGGGGGGCAGGGGGTGAAATTCATGTCATCTTAGGTAAGCGAGGCTCCAGTATCCCCATTATTTCTATGCCTCATCCACAGCAGAGGCCATGATACAGGGGAAAGGGTCTATCTAGAACATTCTTAGATATACTGGCTTAATGCTCATCAGAGAGGAAAGAAGAGGCATTTCGGGGGAATTCCACCGAGAAAGACAAAGTTTAGGCAGTTCGATGTCAAGTCCAGGATGAGTTACACTTGGTTACTGGCCGCTCTCGGGGTCTCAAGGCATTGACTGCGGATTTGCATGCAGGGGCCCCAATGTGAAGGGCTGAAGGTCTGGGTTTCCCGATGAACTGAGCCCAGTGTCACTCCTGTAAGATGCCCAGCTTTTCTCTCTCCACGCCCAGGAGCTGCTTCTGCTCCCCCCACCCCTCTGTTCCTGTGTCTTTTGTTCCATGAATAAATATTATGTGGTTTGGTGCTCATTACTCTTTGATATGAAAAAAGGCAATTCATTAGGTTGGAGGAGGAGGGGGAGGGAGACACCATTTTTCACCCGGTGCATCCAGCGCGGTTACACTGATTGGAATTCCCAGAAAAGTAATAAAACGGCGAAAATAATGATAAAACAGCTCCCGGGCTGACAGCTGCGCGGCCCTCGGAGCGCGGCCGGCCCGGTGCAGCAGGGGACAGCATTGTGGAGCATATGGTCCCCTTGCAGGCCAGTTGTTGAACTCGGTGGCCGGCTTTTGTTTGGGGGCCTCTCCCGGCTTCGGGTCTGTGGTAGCTCTTCAGAAACTTCTAGTCTGGTTGGCAGGAGGGCTCTTGGCGCCATGCCAGCCTTGCTGTGCGGTGGCCGGCTGGGCCCCCAGGAAAAGCTCCCGCTCGGAGATCATCCACACCTCCTTACTCTGGGCACTAATCAGATCGTTTGTCCAGCGAGTATAAAGGGGGATCTCTTTCCTTCGCAGCTCAGTGGCCACACCACAAAAGGAAGTTTTCGGCAGGAATGCCCATCAGTGATTAGGTGCAGTAATTCACCAGTGCTCACTTCTCCTTGTGAGAGTGATCATGGTTTTGCCTTAGTGCTTTTCAGAAGCACTTTGCTCGTTACCTCTTCGTTCTTCAGGCTCGACTAGCCAAAACCAGGAAGTCTGTTTGGGCCAGTGTTGTTGCTGGAAAGGAAAGAGAAGACCCGTCTGTCTGGTTTTTATAGGACAGTGCTAAAATAGGCTCTTGACTTCGCGTGTGCCTGTCTTTTACATGTGTGAAGCTGGCATGTGTGTGTGCATAAAAAGACTCATTAACACTTCTTCCCTCTGGATCGGTCTCCCTGGCTGGCTCTGTGAACATGCTCCGTGAACATGTTCCGTGTTGGCCAGGGTGGCGCCATCATCCTGAATCCTTCATGATCAGCCTCTGTGTCGCCGTGGTCACCCACTCTGGTGCCTTTGCTCTTGACTCTGAAGAGCTAGGGAAGTCGCAGCAGGGCTGTGCGGTCCTGGAGAATGGTTCCCGCAGACACAGCAGAAGGAGAGTCTCAGAGAATCAGACGCCACGAGGAAGGGCAGTAGCCGGAGTTGCTGTGCTCCGTGCGTGAGAATATTTTATTTTGGGAGCTAAAAGAAAACCAATAGTGTTGATGCTCTGATTGGAGATCCCCGTATGTTACCTACCATATTCTGGGTCTCTGTGGGACCTTTTGCAGACGCCCTTAAAGGTTGTGTTCTGGTGCTGGGATGAGTGGATTTCTGTTTCTCACAAACAGAGGTCATTACAAGGCCAGATCCACTGGGGAAAAATATACATATGTATGTATATGTATATTCATTTATTTCTGTGATGTTCTGCTAATCACTAATCAGAGATTATATTTTAACACTGGAGCACTGCTGGGGGAACTGATTTTTCTTTTCAGGCCGTAGTTTTACATTTTTGATCACTGGCCTTGCAAACAATGTTTTCCAGGGAGGAAACGAGATCTCGCGAACCTGCTGTAAGTGGATATGTATGTGCCGGGAGAGTTTATGCCTGTGCCCTGGATGGGGCTCGGAGCATCCGGAGGGATGATTAGGTCCTGTCTTCTGTTTACTTGCAAGGCTGGTTATAGGAGTTCCTCGCCTGTGTGAACATCATTCCAGCTTTTCCCTGATGGTGTGTTTACACAAATCAGAGTCAGGGGAGAAGTATTTCTGATTTTACTTTCCCGAGTTGCCTGAGTTAGAGGAGCAATCTTTACCTTCTCTCCCTTTAAGAAACGCAAGCAAGAAGATAATGACTGGGAAAGGTTTACACTGGACTCTTCCTTATCCTTGCCCGAGGCACTGTGGAGCTAACCACAGCTTCTCCTGGAGGTTTCAGTGCAGGATCACAACCCCCTGGGGGAGAGCGAGTGGAGAGGCAGAGGAAGGACTGGGAACGAAAAAGAGCTGGGAGGGAAAGCTGGAGAAAAGGGGAAAGGGGGCGGGTAAGAAATGAGAAGACATTTCTGGGTGTTAAGAACAGGTGAAAATTGCACTGGATGAAGTGTCCCTGTTTCCATTACATTGAATTTGTAAGCATCTATGTGGCCATTTTCATTTGCACAGTAACATTAGGCCTCTTACCCAGCGTGTTGTAGGTGGAGCTACGGCGAGACTCGGCTCCCTTACTAGGTCACCAGGTAAGTAGATGACAGAGCAAGAGGGCAGAATATCAGATGTCTCCCGTTGGTACAGCTTTTCCATTTGGATGGAGAACTGTGAATACAGCCCTGGCCAGTGTGATTCAGTTGGTTGCGCATTGTCCTCTGGACCAAAAGGTTGCCGGTTCGATTCTGGGTCAGAGCACATGTTGGGGTTGCGGGACGTGCAGGAGGCCGGTCGATGTGTTGCTCTCACGTTGATGTCTCTCTCTCTCTCTCCCTCTCCCTTCCTCTCTCTCTAAAAATCAATAAAAATATTTTTTTAAAAGAACTATGAGTCTGAAAATCCAGTGGTGTTGTTTTACGAACTATTAGGAAATATAATCTTTAGGGGTTATGAGGACAGTTCAATTAAAAAAAAAAACCTCCCCCAATGTGATTTGTATTATAATTATTTAATACCTACAGGACTCTTATAATTGAATTTTAGGGTGCTTCATTTACATTCCAGCTGGGGAGAGTTAGAAATACTATCACGCTGTGGTCCTCTAATCGCTGTCCCAAACATTCACAGAATGCCCTGTGATACAATTGTAAGTATCTTCTGGGGACCTTGTAATTACATACTGTCTGGTTATCATTATAAAGCACCAGGGGGCGGTGAGTCAGTCAGGTGCTTTAGTGGCTGGTTGGTCATAACCCTGTAATTGATAGCACAAGGTGCTCTGGGTGATAGTACACCTTTTATAAGGGGGACCAGTCTAGATTTAGGAGCAGGAAAGGGTTACACACTAATTTTTAAGTTGCACAAACAGGACTTTTGAAGTCAATACTTATTGATACGATACTGTGAAACAGTTGACTGACAAATTTGTGTAGAACAAATGAAAGATGTAGACCAGAAACCCTGTAGCTTATGATGAAAGACGGGGAGGGTACTGTCGGGTATGCAAAACTATGTATTTTAAAACTAAAATTAAACAAAGAACAATAAGAGATCATATACCACATATAGGAAATAATTACTAGGTATGGGTACGTGGTAATCTTTGAATTAAAGAACAGAGAGTGAATACTTTCAAGAATGCTTGTGCAAAATAAGAAGTCTTTCGCCTTCTCCTCCCAGGGCCCGCCGAGGCCTTTATGTGCAGACTCTGCCTCCTTCCAGAGCTCTTTAAAGTGGTTGCCACCTCTCAACAGCAATTGCTTCTGAGTAGTGTTCAAACAACCCTGACATGAGTCCCTTGGTGTATCATTATCTAGTCTCATATTTAACCTTTTTCTAATAGCCTCCCCAAAGTCCAGAGTTTTCAGTTAGTGCCAGAGGAAGTTATAAAAGGTGTTTTCCCCCCTCTTGACTGCACAGCTGTGAGAAGTAGAGTTATCTGGAAAGTCGTCTTTGTTTTTCCTTTTTTTTTTTTTGTCCTATGGGGGACCAGGTAGATGTGAAAGTGACTTACTGTGGAGCTAGGCCAAGCTTTGTGACAAGTGTCAATGCATTAACAAGAACTTCTCTTTTTCCAGTTTTTACTGAGCCTCTTGATTGATGAACTCTATTGGTAGAGGAGAGAAGGGCCAGGGAGGAAGTGTACGCCTCCCCTCCTCTTTCCTAAGCTTGTTAATGAAACACGCAAGCCAGTAGTCAGATGCAAGCTGCAGAGTGTGGACAGGCCTGGAAACAGCCACGTTGCTTGTTTGGTATAGCACCCCCCCACCTTTAACACTTCCGACACCTCCTTACAGTAAATATAACCTATTGACCCATTTGCCCCACAACCTCATGACCATTGTGGCTTTAGAAGGATGTCACTTTCTTATTAAAAGACGCATATGGAAATGATGACTTCCCTGATGCCTTTACATGGAAATTGGAGAGCGCGTTCCCAAGTCTGGGACGGTGGGGAACACCCAGACTGTCTCAGGTCAGAGGTGGATGATCCAGAGAACCTTCCCCTTCACTGAGGCAGAGTCTGGCCTGGTGTTGGGGACAGTAGACTGACTGGGATTTTCAGATCTCACTGTCACCACCCATGGAAATGCAGGAGGTGGGCCATGGAGAGGAGAGCTGGATGGAAGAAGAGGGGACAAAATAGAATCAGTAAGGGCAAGGACTGCTCGGAGACACCTGGATGTGGACTCTTCATGACCTAGAATTGATTTTTGAAGTAGAGGGAAAGTTTCTCCACTTTTCTTGGAGGTAACTTGTGGAAATTCCATTCTGACTTTCCTTCCTGGCTTGTTACCTGCTCAGGCATCTTGGTGGCGCTGCCTGCATTTTGGGGAGCCTTCTGCCTCTGCACTGGGTCCTCCGTAAGCAGAAGCAGCTCGTGGTTAAGTGGGGAAGAGAAGCACCCCAAGGGGCTCTCCTCCCTCCAGACCCTTCCTTAGGGCATCCCACCCTTCCCCAGCTGTGTGGGTGCTGTGTGCCCCTGACTACGCCAGCCTCTGGTCTTGGCAGTGGTCTGCTGCTTTAGAAGGCGACTTCTGTGCTGGTGGGCATGGTTGAAGGGAAATCTCGAAGGTCCGCACCCAGATGCTACTGTTTTACCATTTATTCCCAGAAGGCTGCCTCCACTCTGCACTGACCTTAAGGACCGGTGACACTTCTGGGTTGCTGGGGGTCTGCTCTCGGTTTCCTGGCTCCTACATGTGGCCTGATAGATATGGTTGTTCTCAAACTGGACTGTCTACTTCTGTCTGTCTGTTCCTTTCACACACTGCCAGAGTCAAACTCTTATTTGGGTTTGAGCACAGATCTAAAGGACTAGCCCAGCTGCCTTTGTGTGTGTGTGCAGAGGGCTCTCCGGTCCTTGGGTTAGGAGGCAGCCTCTGCTCCACAGACCCAGGGCCTGACATGAACGGATGCTCCCCACCAGGAACCAGCTAGTGGTCGGAGTTCGAAGCTCCACAAAAGCAGAGTCTTGTCTCTTGTGTTCCCTGCTGTCTTCCGGCCGAGGAACAGTCCCTTAGACATAGTAGGTGTTCAGTGCATATCTGTGGACTTAATTACTCTTATGGTCAAGTCTGGTTGTCCCTTGGCACAAGGTTTCTGCTCCAAGTTCCATACGTCCCTCTCCAGCTTTCCCTTTTTATGACCCAGCAGAGTTCTCTCATCTGTGAATGTATCTAAATCCTTCTTGAGCCTGTGAACAGCTTTGGCTTCAGCACCTCCTGAAGGGATGAGTTTAATGTTTTCATAGATGAGATCCCAAGATCTCACATGTTCTAAAGTACCCTTCACAACCAAGGGCTGGGGGAGACGTTTGGAGGAAACCAGAGAGGATTATGGGCAGATGAGAGGCAAAAGAGAGTCGGGGCACAGGAGAAGGGGTCTCACGGGGTGAAGAGGAGCTGTCTGTGATGTCACTTCGACCTTGTTGGTGATGCGCTCTGTGCTGTAATTTAGTGAAGTGACTATTTGGTAGGAGCTGTGACTCAAAGGTTTAAGGACAACAGGTTCTTTTGCTCTTTGATTCATGGTCGGTTCTTGACACCCACATATAATTTTGGGAACGAAGTGAAATATACATGGAGACTTGGTTTGCATTCTGGCAAATAGTTTCCTTTCTGTGCCTTTAGTTAAGTTACTTAATAAGTGCGCCTCAGTTTCCCCACCTGCAAAGCAGGGGTAACAGTAGTTCTGTCCTCACAGTGCTGATATGAGAACCGAGAGAGAGAATTCATATTGAATTTTCAGTCAAGTTCTGCATACACAGTAAGCATTCTATAAATATCAGCTGTTATTATTAGCACGTCACCCAGATGCCCACTGTTGTGCCTCGTGATGGCAGGCTCAGTGGGTAGCCAACACGTTTTCTCCACACTCAAAAAAAAATTGAGCATGACTCTGTGTGGGGGTGTTGTGGGGAAGAGCTGAGCTTCTGTGGCGGGCTCCCGTGTACTTCTTGTGTGCAAAGTATTTAGCCTGTGTAGACCCCATTGCAATGACCTTCACCATGAGTCCATGTCATCCATTTGGACTTGCCATACATATACTGCCTTCCATTACCCATCACTGACCAGTCACATGGCACCTTGAGCCAGAAGCGGGGCAAAGCATTGAGGAGACACAACTGCAACTGGGCTACACCGCCCCTGCCCTGGGGGAGCTTGAAGACGATTTGGGTGGATGAAGGATGGAGGTGTGAAACACGGGGCATTAGCAGGGAATCACAAGTGGTTTAGTGTTGTTGTAACAAGTTTCAGGGCAGACAGTGGCGGCAGAAGAGGCCGGTGAGATAGGCAGGTATTAGGATTCAGCGGGCCTTATATATCATGTTCAACAGCTTAGATCCTATGATATATGCGAAGAGAAACCATCAAGGGAGTGGCATGGTCAATAGACTTTAGGTAAAGTACTCTGTCGACCATATGAGGGATGGGTTTGAGATAAGGACTGGAGGCAGGGGGGCTAGTCAGGAGATTATTGAATAGTCCAGCAAGAGATGGGAAAGAGCTTAAAATAGGTGAGTGGTAGATAGAAATGGAGATGTGAGACCATTTTCAAAATAAATATTAAGGAAGCAATTTTTGAGTAGACAGAAATGATTGAAAGGAATTGGAGATGACTTCAGTGTTTCTGGCTTGGGTGATGGCATCATTACCCACTACAGGAAATGCCTTAGGCTTGGGAGGGAAGATGACCAGTTCATCTTTGGGTATGCAAAGTTTAATGGGCTTATCCCGAAGGATGTCCAGTAGCCATTTGGATATGCAGGCCTAGGATCTAGCCCAGAGGTCTGAGTTGCAGGTGTAGACACTGAAGATGGCTAAAACTTCAGAGTCGATGGAATCGGCAGAGGATGTGCAGCATGAAAAGAGAACTAGGCAGGAAACTTGGAAAACAACAAACAGTATTCAGTGGTTTTTTTTGGAGGAGGAGATCCTAAAAGTAGATGAACACGGAGTAGTCCCACTCATTGGTGAGGAGAACCAGGAGAACATTGGTGTAGTGAAAACTAAGGAGGGTGTAGCCAGTAATATCACATGCAGCAAAACGAGGACCAAATGTTGCCTTGGCTCTTTCTCAGGGTAGTGGCAGTGGGATGGTGTGCACAGAGGCAGTGGGTGAGGAGTGTGGAAGGGGGAGGCTGGCTTGGCAGGGAAAAGCAACGTGCCTAGGAGGTAGGGAGGGGGCTAGGAGATCTCACGCTCAAGAGATGGGACCCCTTTCCAGTGGTTGGTAAGCCTCTTGGAGATAGAGATATCTTGAATATTTATGGTTTTGTAGTTGTTGTTCATACAATGTCCATTACAGTCTATTATTATTATTTTAAAAGAAAGTCCATTAAATTGAATTATGGTGTTGCCTCTTTATTTATTTATTCTCTGTTAATCCTCACCGGAGGATATTTTTCCATGGATTTTTAGATAGAGTGGAAGGGAGGAAGGGAGGGAGAGAGAGAGGCACATTGATTGGTTGCTTCCTACACAACCCTGACCAGGGCTGGGGATCAAATGTGCAACCCAAGCATGTGTCCTTGACCGGGAATCAAACCCACAACCCTTGGGTTTGTAACCACTGAGCCAAACCAGCCAGGGCTGCTGTTCTCTCTTTAAAACGTGTACCTCCTCCTCCACATAGGAGTGAGATGGTCAGTTGGTCTGCCTTGTGTATGAGTAAGTATATGTGTGTAATATAATTTGGATTCTTGCAAAGGACAAGTAATAATGCCATGTGCTGACTGATAAATTTTTTTGTAGTGAGTTCTTTATTGTTTCTAAATATACACATTGTAATAGCTTTTGTTTTGGAAAAAAAAAACCAACAACCAACCCGTTCTTTACATTGAGTATTTATTAATTTATATATTAATATTAATTTATGTTCCAATATAAGTTGGAGTGTCTTTTAATAGAATCTATACAAATTGAATGTCAAAACTTCAGGATACTGAAAAATAAGCTCAAGTTGGGCTTAATTAAAAAACCAAAGTCGTTGCCCAGTTTCTTTAATTAAAGAACATTAAAGAACAATTAATTTCTATGAATCATTTCTTTTGGAAGAATTCTCCTGTTTGCACTGTAGAGTCTGGGTAGGACTGGATGGGGTGGGACACGGGGTATTTGTAGCCTGGGTATCAACCTGGTGAGACTGGCTTTCCTGGTAGGTCTGATGGGGACAAGTTCCTCTGTCCATGAACTAATTCTGGAGTTCAGGCTGTCCCAGCCTCTGCCGCCTGCACTGCGGGCTCTCCTGCAGTAAGGAAAAGGTAGAATCCATATTTTCTAGCAGTTCACTAGCTAGAGGGCTGAGACGAAGGGTCAGTTCAAGGCTAATTAGAGTTGGAAATAGGCCCGGTAGCCTTGAAAATCCAAACACTAAATCCACCGTCCCTGGTGGTTCTGTGTTTTGAAGAAATACCCACGCTTCTGTTCTGTGATGGCTTTGGTTTCTGTTCTTCATCTTGATTTTACTGTGCATCTCAGGGACGACCTGTGCAGTGTCCCAAGCTCTTGAGAGAGCACGTGCTGGTGGTTGTTACTTTTTTCCCAATTAAGGGAGACTTGGAAACGTTTGAGTGTCTTTCCCTCCGGGACACATTCCCACCAGACCTAGTCAGTGCCCCTGAAGGAGGTCACAGAGCACAGGGCACCTGCTAGGAGCTGTCCAGATAAGTCAACACAGGCTCGGTCTTGAGTGCGAATCAAGAGGGTAGTCTCTTGGGCATCATTTCGGAGTAGCCATCATTTTTTAGCTCCCCATTCCCAGGGGTGCTGACATAGACAAGGCAGGGTGCACAGTGCAGTGGCGGGGGAAGACCGGATGTACAGCGAGTCGCAAGGAAACGCTGGAGAGAAGAGGCAGAACGTGTGATTGTTGCAAACCTCAGAGACGAGTGAAGCTAGAACTGTTGGAAGGAAACGCGTTTTGACTGCTCGAGTTGGGAGTTTGAGCAGAGAGAAAACTAGGAAGTGGTTTTGAGTGAACGTTTGGAAATTTTGGAGGGGAATCTGACTGGGTTTTTCTAAAAACTGTAGTAAAGCTTAGGGATTTATATTTCAAACTTTAATTGGGGGGTTTGTAGTGAAAAGTGACACAGAAAGAGTCTTATTAGTCTTGAGGCAGAATAAAAGACCGTACCTTGCTCTACCCCAGAAACATTACAGAGATTTCTTTTTATGAGTGAGTTCTCTGTCACCTCCCCCTCTTCTTACACAGAGGGTCTGTGCAGTTGACTGAGCGAAAAGAAATCAACCATCTTTTAAAGATGTTGCCCCATAAAATTTAATTAAAATTTTTTTTGCTCTTTAAATGCATCATCTCATTCAGGTCTAAACAGTAGGAAGTAATGAGGGACTTCAAACATGGTTTTTCTGGTGGGGTAGACTGTGCTGTACTTTCTTCTGGGGCTGAGAAGGGGATTTCTCTGAACCCATCAGACTAAGGATTCAGAAAACAAGAAAGTCACATTTGAGAGAGAGCGAGAAAACGGAGAGAAAGAAGGAGGAGGAGGAGGAAAAGGAGAAGGAGAAGAAAATGAATGTGTCAATTTCTTACCTACTTTTTAAAACCCTTAAAGAGTATGTCTTTGTGAAAAAAAATTAGTCATAACTGCACTATTCGTAGGTGCCATGCTGTGAAATTAGGGAATAATGTTTCAGACATTATTTTAATGTTTAAAAAATTATGTGGGTGTAGTCATATGTACCTTTTTCCAAAATTGCTAATCCCTTATAATAAATGTTATTGTTTATTTTGTGTGTATTTTTGTAAGCGACCTAAAACCTTTCTGGAATAAGGGGGGACTAAGTAAATATGGAGTCACAGTGTCGTCTCAGAATGAGTGGGATCCAGTTGGGCCAGTTCTTTCCTGATTGTAGCTATCTCTGTACAAAGCGACAGAGCTTTGCCTGGAAGAAGTTTGAGATGCTCAGAATGTCTATTTTTGTCTTTTTATAATATCATGAACATACTGGCTTGGTAGGGAATTGAGGAGACTGGAAAAGTATTTCAGGAAAGCTCAAACCTTATCGGTAGGATCAAAGGTACTTACAGATATTTACTTAAAATTTAGTTAAATATTGGTGTGCTTTATTTTAAGAAATGATGATACGTTCAGATTTACAAAATGGATTCCAGGTTGACCATGCTTGTCATTGAAGTGCCTTTCTTTAGATAAATCGTTTGCCTCACTACCCTTTAAGTACACATACCTGTAGTGTATTTTCTAAATTTTGATTTGGTTTTTAAAACTTGACCTAGATGCCACTTTGAGGGAACAGAGTCAATTAAATAAAGTCTATCTGGCCTTGGCCAGTTTGCTCAGTGGTTATGTGGACTGAGGGGTCTGAGGTTCAGTTCTGGTGAAGGGCATGTGCCTGGGTTGCAGGTTTGATCCCTGGTCAAGGTCGCGTGGGAGGCAACTGATGGATGCGTCTTTCTCGCATGGATGTGTCTTTCTCACATCAATGTTTCTCTCTCTCCCTCCCTCCCTTCCACTTTATCTAAAACTCAGTGGAGGAATATCCTTGATGAGGATTAATATAAATAAATAAACAAATAAATAAAAGTCTATCTGTAGAACTCTACTTTTTGCCTTGCTGTATTGAGTCTCTTATCAACACAAGAAAATCAGTGGCTAATATATGAGAATAGAGGCTTCCCCTCCCATCTGGAGTCTACCTAGCCTGACACCTCCCCCCGCCCCCTTCAGAGTGGTGGTGTAGCCAAAGAACATTTCTGATTGCTTTCTGAAGAACATTGGAATTTATTTACTGTTAGAATCCAGGAAAGGACATGTTATGTTGTAAAGAGGCTAAGACAGTTTTCTAAGGCTTCAAAGACTGGATTATTTATGTGAAAATAAGGTGTCTTTAACACTTGAAATTTCACCTGGATCACAGTAAGTCCCAATGAAACTTTAGCATTTGAACCCCTTTGGCACAACTAGAGACAGACAGATCTCTTTGTTTCAGAGACCACTGTAAAACAAAGCAAAAGCTCTGAGAAGCCAAGAAATTGAGTCTGAGTTCATCATAGTTTATGTACCCCAAAGAAAATGACTCTGCCTTTCGATGTTTCTCTCTACAGCATATCCGGTGGCAGAAATTTCGGTAAAATAGCTCTTCTATAAACTTAGAAAAATGTAGACTATATTCAAAGCTTAATGATAAGCCTGTCCCTCAGTCTAGATTCAGAGTTTTTACCTCAAAACATTTGCTTTGATACTAGAAGTACATTTTCCCTACAACCACTGTTTTTGTTTTTTAAATAATAGTTAATGATCACCACCAGGTAACCCATCCTTAAGGATGCTGTTGAGTTGCAGACTGAATGGGACTGTGATGCTTTAGCTCTCAGAACAAGTGCCAAAGGACACCTTTTCCCTGTCTGTTGGTGAAACGAAAAGTAAGAGTAAAAAGAATAGTTAATAACATAATCCATATGTTTCTTCATGAGGAAAAAAAAAAGATTAAGGCGAAACTATTAGATCTTAGCTGTGACCAGTCTTTCTATGGGAAAAGATTAATTCTAATAGACTAACTATATTCAAAATTAGAACTATGGGAAAGGATTATATGCAACAAAATGCAAAAGATTAATGTGGAAGCATGATGCCTGAGGATTGGATACCCTTAAAATATTAATCTACATCAGACACATTTGCACAGTTCCATGCTATCAATAAGGAATTAGAGAAACAAGGATGATATCAGTTTAACCAAAGGTTTCATTAATTTGGCTTTGGTTAATAACTACTTTTGTAAGACGACATTGAGCTTGGATGTGCAGCTTTTTGTATAAGGTATCGGTTGTAACCTGTAATTTAATACTGCTCGTTACTCATTAGGAGAGCCACTTAGATTCACATGGTAGGCGTCACACTTTGGTTAGCTTTTAACCTCAAGAGACAAACTTGATTGTGATTGGAAGTCTCTTTTCAAGCCCACAATAATTATTAATTTGCTTCTTTGGAATAGCTAATAGTGGTTGACTAAGTGGAGAGATTTAGAGATGTTTGACCACAGAAGAGTGCCTGTCTTCAACTGCATCAGTAGTGTGTATCCCAAGGTGTCTCCTTAGAGGGTTCTATTGAAGAAGTCTGTAATGACCGCATTTAGGTACACTAAATGCACCACCAGTTCATATCTATAAATGGATTATGGGGTGGGAGAAAAAAATGTATCCAGGGAGATATCAGATTATTTGAATTAAATTGAGTCCTATCTAAGGCTTTAATGACTTCCATGTCATCTGAAATGAGTAGACAAGTGGTTACAACTTCATCTCAAACATATCTGTTAAAAGTTGTTGATTACATACAGTACCAGCCTTTAAAATGGTCTCTAGAAAGGCTTATGTAGTAAAAAAACTGAATGGGTTTTTCTATCCGGTGAGCTTGGCACTGAGAATGAGATCTTGAGGTTGACCTCATCAGGGTGAACTTTGAAACCACCCTAGTGCCATACCTAACTTTTGCCTTGAATTCTGTGGAAATGCTGCCCTACACTTTGACTTCTAGAATGTGTGTTGAAGCTACCTTCAACTGAAGCTGCTGTTAACATTACCATTACTTTAGCTAGCAAGCCTACATTGATTTCCAAATCCCTTGTCAATGAATGTGCTTGGTTTGGATGACTACAGTTAGAGTGTAGGGCCCGTGTCCTTCCTCTGCGTGCCATCAGAGGCCTCAGCAGGAGGGAGAGAATCTAGTCAACTCGGATCACTTGATCAGAAGGGGCTTTTGTAGATTTTTTTTTTTGCATTTGGAAAGCATGATGCTTTCTTCTCCTGCTACAGCTTGTTCAAGTCCAGTGGGCAGTAATATAAACATTGGCCAGATGAATGAATCAGGGCTGTCCAAAATATTTTCAATGGTATATACTTCTGCCTGGTTGGGAACTCTTTTTTTCCACACTAGACTATAGATACCCCACAAAGATAGTCAAAGTTGTGGTTCTACTACCAGACCCTCCTAAGTAATATGTATTTTCTTCTTCTTCTTCTCCTTCTTGTACTTGATCTTCTTGTTCTCCTTCTTCCTCCCCCTCCTCCTTCCTCCCCCTCCTACCCTCTCCCTCCTTCTTTTCCTCCTCCTCTTCCTCCTTTATTCCTCTTCTTCCTCTTCCTCCTCCTCCTTCTTATTACCTAATACTTATATGGTACTTCCTATGTACCAGACACTGTACTAAGCCTCTTACTCTTATTAAGTCATTTAATCTCCAAAACAGCCAATGAAATAGGAGTGTTTACAGATGAAGAAACATTGGCACAGAGAGGCTGTGACCTGGCCCAGGTCATACAACTAGTATGTGGTAGAGCTGTGGTTTGAACTTAGGCAGTCTGTTTCCAGAGTCTGTGCTTATGACTATCATTTTTTAAAAGACTGAACTCTGTTTCTAATTTTTTCCACAGGAAAATCCCTTAAATATTTTGACTTATGGGTTATAGCTGGTATCAGAGAGAAAATCTTTTGTGGTCAATGTCTGGCTGTAGACCCTGAAGAAATGCCTGGTGTGGCTGTCATGGTTCTCATTTTTGAAACTTAAAAAAACAACAACAAAAAATGAACTTAGTGTGCTTTTTTAGGGTTTGATTTCTCTTGTACATTTGCATATATGACTAGGTATGGTTATCTGTGAGAAGCCCTAAAAATATTTACATACAAACTGCCCTGAGAATTGCTAGGTAAAATTCTTTTTAATCTGAACTGCTGGCCTCTGATACTGCCTGTTGTGCTTAGAGAACCTGTTCTGCTCCTTGATAACCTCGGGCTTTTAAAATTTTAAGGCTATACCTGTAATTTAGAAACTTTTAAATGTGTATTTTCATGAAACCTGCAAAGGTGGCATTATTTTACACCAGCTTCTCTGTTTTCTACTGACGGTTTTGATGTGTTTAGAGAATTGAAAAACAAACTTTACATTTTACAAAGGATTTCTGATTTGGAATACCTGTCTTTGTCACTGTTGGATCACTTAAATGTTTTTTTAAGGAAATTACTATTCTGTAAACTGTACTTTTTAAGTTTTGTACTTGGGATATGCTTAAAAATAAAACATTGCATTCAAATTTAACTTTTTTTGGAGATTAGATTTTTATGTGGTCAGCAGGTCTAAGTAAAAGTGTAAATTTAAGAATTCTTCCTATTAGAAACCTTTTAAAAGTCTTACTTACGAGAAAATACTGAGTGTTTAAGAAAACATAAGGGAAGTAGTTGGATCAGTATAATTAGGAACCTCAAACATTTGCTTGTGGATTACAGTACCTAAGATACATGATAATGTCCTTCCTCATAATTGGGATTTTGCTTGCATTAAGACCCTAAAACGCACCACAGAACACAATAAGGATAAAAGAAGAAACAACGAAACCTGCATTTTGAGAACAAAACCCAGAACTTTAAAAAAAAATTATTTATTTTTCAATTACGGTTGACATTCGGTGTTAGTTTCCCTTAGTTTCAGATGAACAGCACAGTGGTTAGACAGTTGCATACTTTACAAGGTGATTCACCCCATACGTCAAGTACCCTCCTAGCACCATGCACAGTAAAAACAGAACCTCTTTTTTTTTTCTAATCCTCACCAGAGGACATTTTTGCATTTATCTTCAGACAGAGCAGGAGGGAGAGAGGGGGAAGAGAGAGATAAGTATCCATATGAGAGAGACACGTCCACTGGTCGACACCCACATGACCCCAGCTGGGGCCTGGGACAAACTGCAACTGAGGTATGTGCCCTTAGTGGGAACCGAACCCGGGAATCTCTGGAACTGTACTTTTTTATTGCACCGAGGAAGAGGAAAGAGGTCCAGGTCTGTAACTGGGCTGCTCTAGAGTCCCTAGGGTGAGCTGAGGCACAGTTCCCAGCAAGAGTGCTCTGAGGGTGCACGTTGGGGAAGGTGACCCACGGAGCTGCCCTGTGCGTGGGTAACGTGCCCTGTGCCTTGTAAACGCCTCACCTGTGAGGGGAGATGTAGATCCAAAGTGTCAATCCTTGGTCATTGATGACAGTCCCATGACACTTTTTACAAGCTCAGTGTTACGATCCAGTTTGGATGGCTGTGCGTAGCTCCCTTAAAACCTGCCACGGTTCCGTTGAGTAAAGCGTGATTCACTCCCTCTCCTGTGGGGACCACACCAGCCTCGGTGGTGCGGTCTGGAAGTGGACCAAGCCACTCTGGATGGAGGGCAGTGGGGCTGGCACCCCGGCTTAGAGTGGCAGTTTCTAGCTCGATCGGAAGGAGTTGAATCCTTCCAGGCATCCCAAAGGCACTTGGGTCCACGTGACTTGGGTTTTACTTTGCGCTTGTTAGGCTCCCTGTCCTAGTGCTGAAGTAATAGACATCCTGTTGATTTCTGACGACTGACACTGGCCCCGAACATGCCCTGTGTGTAGTGTCCTCCCCAGGGGACCACACCAGCGGCACTTCGGAACTGGTTATGAGGAGGGAGCTTCCTGAATCTTAAGTATAAAAGGGCCGGTTCTCTGGGACTCTGGATATAGGATGGAGTTGTTTGGGACACATGAAAAACTGTAATACAGCATGACTTGATTAATCTGAGCCCAGATGTTCAGAATTTGTGGTCATTGTAATATGGCTTTTTACCTTATATCAAAGAATATCGGCAAACAAATTAATGGGGTAAATAAAACAGGAATGGGGGAACATTTCACCCATTAAATAAAATAAATTGCTTTTATTTAGAATCACCTATTTTTTAAACAATAAAAGAACTGCGAACAAAATCACCAAAATGAGCATCTTAAAGGACATGTATTTAGCAAATATTTGTAGTTTGTACAGTGATGTCTATTTCTAAGTAATTCCTACTTTTTATTAGTCTATATCACCATATCTTCAATTAGTGTGAATTTGTGAATATTTTCTCTATTTAAATTGACATCTGTGTTTGCAGCAACTTTGTGTATTTGGGAAACCTTCTATATAAATTTTAAAAGGACGAATATGTTTTTTATTGATTTGAGAGAGAGGAAGGGAGAGAGAGAGACATCAATGTGAGAGAGAAACATCGGATGCCTCCCGCACGTGCCCCAACCGGGGATCAAACCTGCAGCCTGGGTATGTGCCCTGACCTGGAATCGAACATGTGACCTTTTGGTGTACAGGACGATGCTTCATCCAACTGAGCCAGACTGGCCAGGGCTTAAAAGGGTGGTTTTTGCATTATTAGAAAGACTTTTAATTTCTCAAAGTCTCCATGTTAGTATTTATTTAACAGCAAGACTTCCCCATACAAATGTTTAGCTATTTGTATTCAGTTTTTCAGAAACATTTCAGTTGCACAAAATGAGTACCGTTACTTTGTGTTATTTATGCATCAGTTCCCAATTCCAAGGCAGGGACTATACAGTATGTGTCTAGGGTCATCAGGAAATGAATTCATGCAACTGTTCTTCAATCTTAAACCTGCTTCTGAGTGGTCCTAGGGTCTGTCTGCCTGAAGAGACCGATTACTTCCCAGATTTATCCTGGCGTTGATCTTTTGCACTCACTGATTTGTGTTATTGTGGATGTAAACATGTATGTATTAATGTGCATGCCCAAGTAAAAATTATAGGAGATTTTTTTGTAGCTTTGCATACCGTACTTGTTTATGAATTGTTCATTGAGGGCGTTGTTTTTTTTTTTAATGTTTTTTTTTTTTTTCTGGCCTTAGTTTTATTTTAAAAGTGAAACTTTAGAGTGAAAGCATTTGTGTTAATGAAGAGTGAGCACTTGGGTTTCAGGAAGAGGAAAAGCTTATGCGTTAAGACTTAAAAAGAAAACATATTGTTATGGGCTATGAATAACTCAGAAGTAGTGCTAACTCATGTGGAAATCTTGGTGGAATAAAATCCTTGGGCAGAAAGGTAATGAACTGAAAACAAATTATTTTACATATCTATATGGGACAAATGTTTAACAAAATTTCAGCAGTATAATTGGGACATCGCAATGAAAGGAGACTTCAGGAGTCTCCTCCTGTGTGTTATGGTGCTCTAGGAGACAAGGTGGGGCTTTTATTTAAATAAGTCTGAGTTGTATGAAGTGATAATATATTCTCACTGTTAAAAAATTGAGTTCAGAAAGTTGAGATAAATGGACATTTTAACACTACTGAATGTTTGATATTAAGGGATTATTATTAAATACTTTTCAGAGGTGATAATGGCAATACGGTTATATTTTTTAAAAAAGAATAACATTTAAAGGTACATTCTGACATTTTTACAGCTATGGGACTGGGACTGGGATTTTCTTTAATATAATATGGAAGGGGAAAGCGGGTGTCCTGGTCTGTTCGGGTTGCTAGAACAAATTGCCGTAGACCAGGTGGTTTATAAAGAGCAGAAAGGTATTGCTCGTGATCTGAAGCCTGGAAGTCCGAAAGTCCGAAAGCAGGTGCCAACATGGTCAGGTGAGGGCCCTCTTCCTGGTCACAGACGTCTTGTATCCTCACGTGCCAGAAAGGGTTGGGCATCTTTCTGGAGCCTCTTTGATATAGGGGCACTAATACCATTCATGAGGGTTCTGACGCGTGACTGAAGCGTCTCTAAAGGGCCCACCTACTAATACTATCACCTTCGGGGTTAGGATTTCACTCTCACCTATGAGTTAGGAGGGGGCACAGATATTGAGACCATAAGATTGGGTTTGGGGTGTAGACGAAACCAGAAAGACCATGGGTTGAAGCTGAGTGGTTTAAGTTTGTATGTTTGAAATTTTCAAAAACAAAAATGTTTAAAAAAGGGAAAAGACACACATATACACAAAACTTATACAGTAAAAATATATCAATATTTTGTCAAAGATAGTTAAGGAGGGTTTCAAGGGAAGGCGGTGTGCCTAAAAGATCAGCAGTTAGAGTGCATTGCAATTATATAGAGCTACATACAGCTCCGTGAGTAAAAAACCCAGTAATATTGTAGTTTTATTTTAATTGAGATAAGCCTGTACTTAGGTGAAAGGAATAAGAACACTTGCAGTTTTGGCAACAGCCTTTAATGCCGCAGACAGTTTTTCAAAGCCTCTCTGTGCCAGGTACCACAGAGATTGCTGGAAATCCAGAGAACACGGATACGGGCCTCTTGCTAATGTAGCTGGTGAGGTTTCTCCACGTCACTCCCCAGTATAATGTGATAAGGGCTCTAGTGGAGGGATACAGACTATTACAGGAACACGGGTGGTGGAATGATTTCATTCTACTTTTGGCGTCGGAGAGCAGGTAAAAGGCATATCAGGGAAGGCTGTGCAGGGGGCTGGCATCTGACTGGGCCTCCAGGGATAAGTAGGGGTTTTGTAGGCTGAGAAGATGGGACAGCCATTGCAGGCGTAGGAAGCCCCAGGGTCAATAGCACGGAGGTGTGACAACGAGTTCAGCCAATGGTGATAGCTTCAGTGAGTGTGAAGTGCCGGTAAAGAGGGGTGGGCGCAGCGGGAGGATGAGGCTGGTAATAGGACATGAAAATAAAATCCAAAATATGAGTTCTGCCCCCTGCCTGGAGAGCAGCCTCACCTAGATCTCTTCGCCTGAATTTCCAGGTCCAGCTTCAAGCTACACCTGTGACTTGGGATAGGATTTGTCACCCTAGTTTGATTTGTGGGGTTCTAGGTATGCTAGCTGCGATGTCACTTCACTCGGGTAGACAGATTGGCATTTGTGTCTAGATGGAGTTTGCTAACAGCTAACAAGACTCTCCACTTCTCTGCCAAACAGGTTGCTCCCGTGCTTTGTGGGAGTTCTGGTTGCTTTCCTACTTTATGGACTGATTTTGGTGGAGTTTGAAGCCCAGACAGTGGTTATGTCCTTGCTATTTCCTGGAGTAGAAGCTGGAGGCTCTGACCCCCTCCGGCCAGTGGAGGGCTGTCTGACTGGCCTCACTGAAGAATTATTCTCTGACTGCTAGACCTCAGGACCACAGCAAGAAGCTGGCACTGCTTCTGAGCAGAGGTGGACTTTTACCATGAAGTGAATGAAACTTGAGCCTCGGGTCCTCTCCCTCTCACAGCTATTTACAAAGTTCTGGGAGGGGCCCTGGAAGTTTTCAGATAGTCATGCTTTATTTTCTAGTCATTCCAGTCTTAACAGATTAAATATCACAGGCTTCTGAACAGCCCCTGCTTCTGAGCATCTTATAAAGGGTCTCTGCTTTATTTTTTCTTCCTGAAAAGAACGTGATATCTTCCTTACAGATCAGTCACAGATTACCAAGCAATTGTATGTTAAACAGAAGCTATTTCCTGAGCAAGTGAAATGTGATAAATAATTTGGTGGTGATACAGGAGGGGAAGGAACCCACACCTCCTGCTTGAAGGTTCCCTGGGTAGATTCTACTGGTCCTGCGAAGAATCTTTGCTGGGTTTGGCCCTGCCCAAGGCTGACTGGCTGGCATGCTGTCCTTTGTGTCCTCCATCCTGCACTATTGCTTTGGAACTCTGATCTCTGTTCTCACTTTTCTCCTCTTTGACCTAAATCCGCCCTGTGGCTTTCATAGGCCAGCTGTGTGTGGCCAGGTGCAATTCCAGTTCTGATGTCACTGGGAGTGAGCACATGAATTGGGTGCATGCATTCCTTGGCTGCTTTCTCCAGATGACCAGTGATGTTTCCATTCTGTATTGAACAGACACCGATTTTTACATTGCTTCCTTTAATGTATTTGCATCATAGTCCTGGAAACTATCAGATCAACATATTACCTTTAAAAATATGGGCTATGGTCCTGGTTGGTTTGTTTCAGCGGTTAGAGCGTTGGCCCGCGGACAAAGGAGTCGCAAGTTCGATTCCAGTCAAGGGCACGTACCTCGGTTGCGGTTCACCTCCGGCCCTGGTTGGGGTCATGCGGGAGGCAGCCAGTCGATGTGTCTCTCCCAACATCCATGTTTCTCTCTCTCCCTCCCTCCCTCCCACTCTATCTGAAGATAAATGGAAAAAAAATATCCTCGGGTGAGGATTAAAAATATGTATATATATGGAGCATGACTTAGAGAAAAGACTACATACCTGGGCTGGTGTAGGGAAGGTGCAACATGGGCCTGGGACATCTTGTTGAGCCAGAAAGTAGGGAGATGGTCAAAGAATCAAAGGGACTGTGGTGCCTGCTTGATGGACTCCCACTGGACTTCAAAGCTTTGAACGTCAAGATGAATATGGTAATGGGTTATAACCAGTTTAGTAAAATAAGAATCCGTAAGTCCATACTGATATAAGAATTGAATAAATACATAAATGGGGTGGCGGGGGGGGAGGGGGGAGAAAAAGCTCTTATTTAGAAGGGCAACTAATAAATACCAAAGGAATGACGGAGTTACAAAATCATCAATGTATGCTAAGACTGATAGGTGAAAATTTGATGAGGAACAGGATATTTACATAGTTTCAAAGTATCTCTCCACTGTGGCAGTGTGGTTGAAATATTCTGGTCATGGGTTGGCCATTTCTACTAGAGATTACTCAACATTCATGGGTTTGCCTGCATCTGTAGAAAATGACTCAAACTCTTGCATGTTTCCATTTGGAGGCTCAGCCTCCATTTCATCTCATACCTGCTGAGGGCTGCTAATGAACAGTGATGTTCAAGAGAAAGAGAAAAAGTCTGTGCACCGACCACCAAATAAAGTGGCTTTGTTGCAGAGGCCTTTGACGAATCAGGCTTTTCATATTTGTTGTATAATATATATAATGCCATGTTTAATACACAGTGTAGGTAATGTTATTTCACAGCTATAATGTTTTGACAGCTGGTTAAATGGTTTATGGCTGTGGTTTTTAGGATTTAACCTAAATAAAACATTTCAGGCTCACTCTGACAAATGTACAAATACTAGTCTAAGAATTTTATATACTTACATTTTCATTACTTTTGTCCCTTTGTGGATTGGTGTATATATGATCATATGAAATTGCTTTATTTCTCGTAATAGAAGTATTCTATGTTAACCACAAAGCTAGGAACCACTTCATAGGACTTTTTTGGCAGTTGCTGCGTGGATGATGGGCAGGACTTTATTTCTGCGAAAATGACTGCAGTTAAAGAAGGTGGAGCAGTCTTACTAGAGCGGAGCCACCTGCACCTGCAGGGTTATCTTTCTGTGCCCTTTTGTCCATTTTTTTGCTCTTTGTAGTTTGCTTTTCAAATCCATGTGACTTTTGACTTTGCCTTTAAATTTAATTCCTCTTTCCTGTAAGTATTTTCTTCACAAGGTTTTTTCCATAAAAGTGTTTGCTGGTCAGAGTTCACTTTTTAACACTGTATGAATGAGACTTTTTTAAGACCGTGTTGTACCCACCACTAAGGATGTGAGGTACCGAATCCAAATATCAGTCAGTTACCCATTTTTATTATTGAGTGTGAAGGAGAGGGATTGCAAAGTCCTGGGGAAAAATGACTGTAGGAGAAGTGTCCACACTGAAGACCTCTGCTTATTCCTGATTTTCACCCTTGTGAGCTGTCCTGCGTCCCGGGTCGCTGGGACCGCCTCGTGCTGTAGTAGGGGAGGGAGATACTTGCGCAAGGCTTGCAATGGTAGTAATGAAATGCTTTTCGAAGAGGCCGAAATTGGGAAATTTTTCTAATTTTCTTACTCAAATGTAACAAAATCTGAAGATGGTAGTCCATGAACTAGAGGTGTTTATGTGTCTCTCTTGCTGGCTGGTGCATTCTTCGGCTGCAAAGGGACAGTTCGCATGCAGTCGGCCACATTTATACCAGTCACAGCCTCCTCTTTCTCCCACCCACCCCCTTTCCACTTAAGGTTTCTTTTAGTTTTTGCAAAGCAGCCATGTGAGAGGAATAAAATAATTTTGAAGAGCATTATATGGTGGGAATTTTGACAATGAGTGGAAGATGGTAATTACTCTCTTCCATTAGACTCGGTGGCTTTGGACAGATAAGCTGTATTGAAACGTGTGACCAGGGCATGGGATCACGGATTGTCTTTCACTGTTGTCATGGCGACAGTGATGCAGGTGGCCTATAACTGCCGGGCTGTCAGATCTTATACATCAAACTGGTGCTAAGTGAAAATATGTTAGAGGCATTGAGGAAGAAATTGCCAGCAGTGTTTATAGGATCAGCTGGAGAAGAGCTAGCCTCGTTGAAGAAAAGATTTCCGTTAAAAGCACCGGGTGATTCTGAAGAAGCTGGAGTTTTTACTTTTTATTAGTAAGATGAAAGTGGACTCTTAAAAGAAAACATGCTTTCTGGGTGTTTCGATGCTGTCTGTGTACACATAATTAACACAAGGCCTTTCTGCTTCCCCCTTGAGCTAATGTGATAATGTATTGGCTTCAGAAAAGGCAACGAGACACCTGGTCTGGAAGCTTTGCGTGGGGCCGAGGGACCAGTTCTGCAAGAGGGTTGAGTCCTCCTTTTCCTCCCTTTTCCAGAGAGCCTCACTGAATTTTGGTAGGAAGTGCTGAGAAGTGCTGAGAAATCACCGTAGAATTCTAGGACACCACTCTAAGTAGTACATGGAGCAGAGTTATACCCACTTGTCCGTATTGGACCAAATCAATTTAAATGTAGGAGGATGCATTCAAATATGGAGCGGCTCCTCTCCGTCAAGCACAGTTACACTTTTCTTTTTCTTTTTTTTCCTTTTTCTCCCCTCTTCTCTTTTCTCAGTATCTTCTGTCTCGCCTTAAAAATTTATAAGTGCCTTGAACTGAAATCCTTAAATGCTAAACAATGGGTATAACGTGCATGTGTGCATGTGTGTGCGTGTGTGTGTGTGTGTGCGTGTGTGTGTGTGTGCGTGTGTGTGTGGTGTCTTGTCTCAAGAAGTGGAAGCTAGCCTTATAGTTCTCATTTAATCATGTTGTCTTGGTACACAGGAAGAAGAAAAGCATGCATAGTTCCATTTTCATGTTCTGTTGCAGGGAAAAGGCACTGTGAGGTTTAAAAAGCAGTGTTTCTGGGCAGCCCAGTCTGTTCCTTGGTGAGTCGGGCATATGTAACGGATGGGCGATGGACCATTCCTGGTGGGCCCCTGAGTCAGGCAGCATGGCCCCAGCTCCTGGCAGTTTCCTGGGGTATCTTCTTTGGCAAAGTCTTCAGTATTGAAATCTAAGTCACCAAGAGTAGGTACAACTACCTTTAAATGCCATTGACATAATGATCACTTAGGGTATTAACGATTCAGTTTAACCCACACATGTGTTGGGTATGTACTAAATGGTAGGTATTTAGTACATTGCTTAGACAGCTATTCAAAAGGAAGTAGCCCTAATATTTGCTGAGTACCTAGTATATGCTAGGTAATTAAATTACTTAATCCTCGCAGTAGTCTTGAAAAGTACATATACCATTATCATTTCGCAGATAAGAACCTTGACAAAACCAAGAGTCAGATGTCTGACTTCAGACTCCAAGCATTTTTTCCCGCCATGTGGTTTCAAGAGATGTGCAGGACCAGCTCTGCTTGCGAGGAGTCGCGGTTTCACTGGAGACCCAGGGGAGCGTTTGATCATTGTAATACAGCCTGTGAAGTGTGGAAGGGACACATGCACTAAGAAGTACCAGTCAGGGGGCACCTGACTCCTAAGAGGAGCTCATGATGGAGTTCCTCTTAGGAGCTGGTTGTTCAAGGTTGAACAGATCACTTGGAGGGAGATAAAGAGGAAAAGGGATTCTAGGCTGAGGGGACAGCCTGAGCAAAGACAACAAAAAAATGAGGCCATGGCACATTTTGGAATGGGGTGTGTGTGTGGTTAGGGTTAGCTGAGGGATGGGGGAAGGGAAAGGTGTATAAAGTGATTCTCCAGGGTTACCATAGAACAGCCCAGTATAACTTTTGCTATATACGTGATGTGGTTCAAAGGTTGTGGTTGTTGCCGTGTACGTTTTTTGTTTTGTTTTTTATCCTCACCCGAGGACATTTTTTTCATTTTTTTGTTCAGATAGAGTGGGAGGAAGAGAGAGGAAGAGAGAGGAGGGGGAGGGGAGAGAAACATCGACGTGAAAGGGACCCATCGAGTGGCTGCCATCCGCATGACCCAACCGGGGCTGGGGACAAACTGCAACCGAGGTACATGCCCCCAGCGGGAACTGAACCCGGGTCTCTCTGGACCGCAGGCCGACGCTCTAACTGCTGAGCCAAACCGGCCAGGGCGCCGTGTACGTTTTTATAAGCTAGAGGTTGTTGACCTGCATGATAGTTCCCTCTATTTTTTAAGTTCTGTTTTTCTCTAAGAGCTTCTCTTTTTCAGAATACTTTTTGCTCACCCTGTCATTGTTTTTTTCTTTCTTTCTTTTTTATCCTCACCCAAGGATATTTTTTCCATTTATCTTTAGATAGAGTGGGAGGAAGGGAGAGAAACATCGAAGCAAGAGAGACACATCGATTGGTTGCCTCTTGCACAACCCCGACCAGGGCCCAGGGATGAACCACAACCGAGGTATGTGCCCTTGACTGGAATCGAACCCAGGACTCATTGGCCCAAGGGCTGACACTCTACTACTGAGCCAAACCGGCCAAGGTA
Organism: Tadarida brasiliensis; assembly: GCA_030848825.1. Taxonomy (NCBI): domain Eukaryota; kingdom Metazoa; phylum Chordata; class Mammalia; order Chiroptera; family Molossidae; genus Tadarida; species Tadarida brasiliensis. The sequence goes on along the minus strand of CM061259.1, from coordinate 14,746,813 downwards.
TCGTTTTTTCTTTCATCGTTTTGGTTGAAGGCTCTCTTCTTCACTGAAGGAAGCATTTTTTAATCCATAGTCTGGGACTCCGGTAAAAGGAGTTACTAGACAGAACAGGTGAACAGCCTGGTCACCCATCAGTCCCAGAAAAACAATGTAAATGATTAAGATGAGGAAGATTTGTACGTGCAGACGACTCAGAGGGATGGGTCTCCAGCATTCAGCCAAGCTGCTGATTGAAAACTAGACTCAGCTTTAGTCTCTGTGTTAACCGCTGACGACCGATATATCTTCATTATGTAGTTTATATACACAATGGAGAGTTTAGTCCTCCATTCAAAAGTGTTAATAAATTCTCTGCTTTTTTGTTTTCATAAAGATATCACCCCTTTAAAACCTAACTCCTTGATTACGTTTATATTTCATTCTAGAAATTAATCTCAGGATTTTGCTAAGCCTTGTCTATTTTAGGTCAAAAAAGAAAAATAGTGGGTTGTTCTCAAGCTGTGATTGTTGATCAGTGCTTTTCAAGTGGCCCCCAGTGATCACAGTACCAACGATTAAGAAAACACTGAGATGACATGGCGTGTTGGTGTGCGTCAGTCTCCACATCCCACGGAACTAGTTTGTTAACAAGATTTCAAATGCTGGTATTCTAGAGGTGCTTGGAAGTACCAATTCTTTTGTTTTGTTTTGGACGAAGAAACCAGAGTCCAAGGTTTCCCAGTTGCATAAAGAAGATCGTTCTCAACTTGCATAGCTCACTTGTCCGTGGATGCGTGCGTGCACACTGATGTATACTTCTGTTGGGTAGTATGTCTGAGACTAGTGCCCATACAAATAGACCACGTGTATTAGGCAAGGAAATGTACTCCAGAGAGCTATGAATGCATTGACCAGAACTAGGGCTCGTGACTGTCAGCAGCAGTTGGAAGGAAAAGAACACCTCTGGGGCACCCAGGGCTGAATAGAAGGATTAGCTGATTTACCTTTGTCTCCAAGTAGGAAACGTCTAATCAAGAGAAAGATTTTTGGAAACAACAGGAAATGGAACATTAATTTGCGCTTCCTTTCCCCCAATTTTTCACATGTCTCAGGAGGGTTTCTTTTTTCTTTTCTCCTTCTTCTTTTCTTTCTAAGGAAAATTAGTTCTTACAAAGAAATATCCTGAAAGAAAGATGACGAGTGGTTCCCTCATTTTAGGGTGACTGTCCCTAGTGGTACAGCATAATGCAGAGTTATGGGATTACTAGAAAGGAGTCTTAAAAGTGGGGTTAGGAGCACCAATGTGCAATAAACATGCTAGCTTATTGAAAATCTTTTTTGAATCTGTGAGACTGTAGCCACTTCATATTCAGTTATAATTTTTTCAAGGACAGAAATGTCTTCCTAGTTATTTCATTGGGTGTTCGCACACCAGGATGGCGGGATTGCAGCATCTCCATCACTCGTTTGATGCGTCATGGACCTACTGACCACACTGGGGAACAGGGTGTCATTTTTTTCCTTCATATTTCTCACAAGCAACTTCTCAGGGTTATATGCTCACTTATTAATTGGTCAGTTAAGCTATTTAAGTAGGCAGCTGTTATACTTTATCAATACTAGGCTTTGTAAACAAGAAACACGGATGTGATCTAACTTGAAAATGCCCTGTAGGGAATAAACCCTGTGTTGTCAGACAGAGGAGGGCTGACCTGTTCGGTCTTTTGATGTTTAATTCCTGTTATTCATCCCACGAGGCCCTGAGAGGTTCAGTAGGGGCCCTTGACACCTGCCTGCACTTAGTTGAGCTCTGAAAATGTAGAGCAGGAGCTGTGGACTCACTGAGAATGGGAAATGCAGTGTCATGCGAAGCCCACGATCATGGAGTGTCACTGGTTAAATCTAGTATCATGACTGTTTTGATCATTATTTCAAAGGGCTTTTTCCCAAGTTAAAAATAAAATGCTTTGTCCAAAAATGTGAATTAGCAGAAAAGCATTTTATTTTACACAACAAATAAGGCATAAATGAGGAAGTTATATGCTGGTGGTGGTGGTGGCTGTGAAGGACCTTGGGGACAAGGACCCCGGAACCTAGCCTGCCGAGCAGGGGATCCTTTGGATTCTCTCTTATTCCTCACATAGGCTCTCTGCATCCTCTGCACCCACTCAGAAAGTTTAGAGAGAAAAGGTGAAAAGGTTTTGAATTAATATCCCAGATGAAGGACAGTGCCGCTAAGAGACTATTAAAATATACACATTAAAAATATATATGTAATTTTAAATCCATCTGATTGGTTAAAAAAAAAGTTTTATAATAATGCCTTCATTCTCTTACGTAAAGTACTATATTATTGGTTTTTAGTACCAAATGAGCATTTCTCTTTGAGAACGGAGGTTACTAATGTTTGTATAACAGTACATACTGTATCTTTACTGGGAGAAAAAGAGAATGCTATTGTTCCAGTCATTTCCTGACCGATAGGGTGGGCTGGCCAGTGAACTCAATGTGGTCTTGCTCTGTGAGGCGGAGACTGCCTCTGATGGCCCTGAGGTTGTGGCCAGCACGCTGGAGATGGAGCGGGAGGAGCCGTGTCTCAGGGTCAGTGTGACGCCTGACCATCCCGCAGAATCCCAGGGAGTGACATTATGGGGACAACATGGATTTCATCTCGTTCCCTCGGTTCTGCCGTCTCGTGTTTGTTACAGCACGATTCACGTAGGAAAATCATCTTCATATACTTTTAAAACAACGCTTTAGCCTATCTGAAATCTTCCTGTCAAGTTGCGTCTCCAGTCTGCTGGTTTAATCTTGTATGAAACCAGAATTTCAGTCGTACAGAGCTCAGCCCCCCTCAGAACCCAAACAAACACAGACACACACAACAACGAGGAGGTCCAGTGAGGGTTTTCGGAACACAGATACCCATGCGTGTGTACCTAACAGTTCTCTGCTAGCAGCCACTTTAAATTACTGTGCTTTTTACAAGGAAAATCCAATATAGTTGAAAGCCTGTGCTTTATAAATATACGAAGCTTCCTTGCATTATCTGAACGAAAGGGAAAAACATGTCTTGCTTTTTTGGATTGAATGTGTTTTAGCTAATCAGAAAATCTTTATTAATTGCATTTATGAGCTACATAGCACTGCAAGAGGGCCTTTGAAATATTTTTGGTTACAAAAATGGGATGAAAAAGTTAAATTGTATATTATCTTGTAGTTTTGCCAAAGGTATGTCATTGGGTTGCACCCTGCCAATGGCTTCTGGTCGGGGAGCAAGCACTGGTCCCCAAGGCCTTCCTTACCAGTTGAGAAGCTGGGGGACTTTCCTGCTGTTACACCAAAGGCAGCATCCCGGGGGCAGGAAGAGGACCCCTGGCCTTCGAAGGATAGGTTTGGGTGTGAGTTACATTTCCTGCTTTGCTAAGGGTCCGTTTCTCTGGATTTTATACTTGTTTTTCTGCCTTTCAGCTTCCTCTTTCTCCTCTGCATCCCTTCTCTGGCCTTCATTCCCTGTACTTTGTGTAATGGGTAATATCGCGAGGCCATCTTCTGTGGACACAGAACGAGGGGTGGTGGGACTGTGGCGCACCACAGACAACACTTGGGTGGACCATAAAAAATGGCAGGAAGCCAGGATCCCACCCCAGCTCCGCCACTGACTAGCTTTGTGATGTGGGGAGATGTGGACTGACTATGTCCCCTCAAAATTCATAGTTTGAAGCCCTGATCCTGTGTGACTATATTTCGAGATTGTGCCTTTAGGGAGACAATTAAAGTTAAATGAGGTCAAAGGGTGGAGCCCTAATCCAGTAGGACTGGTGTCCTTATAACAAGAGGAGGAGACACCTGGCATGCCTGCCTGCAAGAGAGAAAGCCATCTGAGGACACAGCGTGAAGGTGGCCATGAGCAAGCCAAGGAGAGGGGCTTCCGGAGAAACCACACCTGCCGGCACCGTGAGCTTGGAGTTCCAGCCTCCAGCACTGTGAAAGAGAAATTGCTGTTTTGAAGTCACTCAGGCTGTGGAATTTTGTTATGGCAGCAATAGTGAACTAATAGGGAGAACTACAGAAGCTCCCCAGGCCTCAAGTGCCCCACCTTATGTTTAGGATGGAGTCAGACATCTTTGCCATGTTTTAGGGTTGTTGTTTGAGAAATGACATGACGCAGCCAGCACAGTGCCTCGGTACATGCCAGCTCATACATGAAGGAATTCATGCCCACAAGAACAGGTTCGTGTTCCTTTTCTAACAGCCCAGGCTCTTTGCTGAGTATTCCGCATGATAACAAACAACCCAAATCGTTATGTATATACAGGGTGAGGCAAAAGTAGGTTTACAGTTGTTCATATGGAAAATAATACAATAATTAATAATAATACAAGAATAAGCGCTATGTTTCACATACACTGAACTGTAAACCCATGCTCACCCCACCCGTGTTTTTTTTTTATCTCCCAGCTCATTCTGCCTGGCTGATGTTTTGTAGAAAACCCAGACTTACAGCACAGATGTTTTTTTTTTTCGTTCCAACACAGCTTATACCTCCGTCATTGAGTTCTCCATACATTTTAGTGTTGTTTTGTTTGCTATACCTTAAAGAGAATAAAAGGGAAATCTGGTCAATTCCAAACGAGTGCTCAGCTGACCTAGCACACGGAATTGCATCTACTAATTCAGGCTCTATTATATACTAGAATCACATGTATCTGCAAAGTAATGATAGTAACTCGCGTTTACCTAGCATTGTTTGGCCAAGGAACTGAAGATACTTTCAATCTGTAACCTCATTTACTTCTGCCTTATACTGGTCTCACGTATCAGATATGATGTCCCCCATCTGATAGCTAGACAAGTTAAGGCACAGAGCTTTCTTCCTCATATGCTCAAGAGGTGTGAGTGGGAAGGGACTGGCCTGGAGAGACTCCTGGCTTCCTGTTCACTGTTCTACTGAGCTGTCCCTGAAGTTATCTATTAAATACATCTGTCCAAATATTAGTGATGAGTCTGTCTTTTCCCTTCTCCAAGAATAGAGCTTAGGGTTCTATACCTCCAGGTTTTGCACTTTTTTAAGCTGCCAGTCAATAAATCAAATACTCGGACAAACAGCATTGAACACCTGCGGTGTGCCACGTCCTGTGGGACAAAGGTCTAGTGTAAGACGTGGGGCTGCCCTCAAGTTGCTGGTCACCTAGTGGAGGAGAGGAGAGATGGACCAGGCTGTAGGGCAGCTGAGGTTGTAGTACATACATGTGTGTGTCTAATGCATTTTTCTTTAAGATAACGTTTCATTTCCCCCAGCAGTTCTATCTACTGACAAGTAAGAGGCATATTCCCTTTGGAGGAAAGGTATTCTGTTAGGCAGGCTGGGACAGTGAACCAAAGGTGATGAAGATGGTGTTCCAGGTCTCGGTTGCTGCTAGCAAACCACATTAGGACTGGATGGCTTAAATCAGCCACCATTTAATTATATCTATGATTTTGTTGATCATGAATTTGAACAGGACTCAGCCAAGTGATTCTTCTATTCAGCATTGATTCTGGGCTTTCAGTGGTATGCAGTCAGTGGTTGGTCTGGTCTGGCTTTACTCACCTGGCTGGTACCTTGGCAAGGATGCCTGGAAGGCTGATCTCCCCTGGGGCCCTGTGCCTTTTGATGCAGACTCTGGGCCTCTCCATTAGCTTTCTCTACCAGGGTAGTCAGATTTCTCACGGGGAGGCTCAGGGTTCCAAGAGACCAAAGCCAAAGCTGTTAGTCATATTAAATGCTAGGTTTGGAAATGGCACTCTGTAGGTCAGAAATGGTTACAGGCAGCTCATATTCAAGGGAGGGAAATAGACTCACCTGTCAGTGGAAGAAGGATCAAAGGATGTGTGGCCATTTTTAATCTGCCACAGATGGCATATACCTCTGTGGTTTGCCGGGGTTTTTAATCTTCTTTAAAAAAAAAAAAAATACATCCAAGACTTAATTTCCAGTGCATTTTAATTTTCTTTTGACAGAATTTGAAGCACCTTGGGAATGTCTTACGCCGTTTTTACCTTTTGGTTCTACCTTCTTCATGTAAGGAGTGATAAAACGTGGGAGAAAAAAATGAATCAAATCTGGTCTCTGTCATGGAGGAACTAACAGTTCAGTGGAGGGCCACCGTGTATCAATGCGCGTATCTGCAGAACACAGAGCTTAAGTAGTAACACAGAGAGGTATCACTGGAAGGTGCGTGGAGCCCTGTCAGTTGGGCAGATCAGAGAGGCGTTCAAGGCGGAAGTGACCTTTGAGCTGAGCCTGGAGGAGGACAGGGTCTCTACAGATGGGAGGGGTGGAGCCGGTGGCATCCAGGAGGAGGGGCCGGGAGAGGCCACCACAGAGCAGATGGTGTGCTCCCCGAACAGGGGCCGGGAGCCTGGAATGTGGAGGCTGTGATCGTCCAGGGGACAGAGGTGTGGTGGTCATGCGAGGCGAGGCCGAGCAGATGGGTTGGGGACACGTGGACTTCGCTCTGAAGGCAGATTTGTTCTGAACGTAATCGCCATGGAAGGCTTTGTGGCTGGGAGTGCCAGGAGCCAGTTTATGATTCCGAATGCTATATCTAATAGCAGGCCTGGTAGGGATCGGAGGGAAGGCAGACAAGAGCCAAGAAACCAGGGAGAGGGCAGTAGCCGGGAGAGCAGTCGCTGGGCAATAGAATGGGAGAGAAAGGTTTTGAGCGTGACATGTTGAAGGAGCGGGTGTTGGGACAACTTTTTTGAATGCCTAACCTGTGTCCAAACACTCTGCTTATATCCTTTATCTATAATTTATTTCTCTCAAAAATCCATTTTCAGATGAGGTCACTGAGGCTTAGAGGTGTTTAAGAGCCCCCTTGACATGGGGTAGCTAGAAGTGAGTGGGACGAGATGCAAAGCCCTGTGTTGGACTACAAAGCATCTACGACTTCCCAGAAACCTCATTGCTCACCAGCTGAAAATAACTGAAAATTTCTTACTTGTGAGACTAGGTGGATGGTTAAGCCAATAATAAAAATAGAGAACACAGAATTTTGTTTAAGGCTTTTAAAAATGCCCCTGAGTTGTGTAATATTTGTATGTGTGTGTGTATCGGTTACATATTCCAACTTGAATATAGTTTTAAAACACATTTAGCTAGTTTCTGTAATTGACCAGTTCTATTGACTTGTTCGAGATAAGAAAGTAAAATACACGATTCATCTTAGTTTACCTGGTACTGTTTCTTTTTTGTGCATAAATTGTTCTTGGCCCGAAAACCGGTTTTATTGCACATCAGAATCTCGTAAACAAAGGCCCTGTTGTGCCACGTGGAGTGCACCAAGCCGTCGGGAGGGCCGGGAAGGAAAATGAAAATGAGTCAGAGTCAGAGAAACAAGGTAGCAGTTCATTGGGGAACTTCCTCTGTATATCCCCTCCCTCCCACCCCGATTAAGTCACCTTTCTCATTTTAAGAGCAAAAAGGTAAGAGGGACAACAATCTCTGTTTCTTAAATTCTACTTCTGCCTGAACCCGGAAGGCCAGGGGCTGGGTTGCTCCCTCCGCCAGTGGATGCCCTGGTGAACAGCCTGAGGTGAACCAGGAGCCACAGGACCTTTGCACCCAAGGGCACAGGATTCATGGCTGCAGGCCAGATCTCACTTGAACGTGTGATTCTTGATGCAGGTCACAGTGGGATTGGAAAGCAATGGCATTTGGAGGATTGGCACCACACCCACTGTTCCATTCTCCCAGGATTTCAGAGCCCTAGAGAAGTCCTGGTGACGATGATGTGGAGAGAAGAGGGATCTCGCTGTTCATTTTTGTTGCCCAGGTTCCATGGCTAGAGCAGAGCTTGCATGTGGTAGACGGCCACTGTTTACCGAATGAATGATTGCGTACACGCCGTGGGCCAGGTGCCGTTCGGTGCTTGATGACATCTCAGTGTTCACATGTCGGCAAAACCTAGCCCTCTGTTAGTCAGATGCAGAAAGCAGTGCAGCCTGGAGAAGCTAAGGGACTTGCCCAGGACGGCTGGAATTCAAACCTGGATTTGTGTAGCTCTTAAACCGTTGCTCTTTTGAGTGTACTACACTATTACATTCTTTTAAAAAAAAAAAAATATATATATATATATATATATATATTTTTTTTTAATTGATTTGAGAGAGAGAGGAAGGGAGAGGGAGAGAAAGAGAGAGAGAGAAAAAAACATTGATGTGAGAGAGAAACATGGATCAGCTGCCTCTCACACATGCCCCAACCAGGGATCGAGCCCGAAACTGGGGCATGTGCCCTGACTGGGAATCAAACCGGTGACCTTTGGTGCACAGGACAACGCTCAACCAGCTGAGCCACACTGGCCAGGGCAACTGTTATATTCTTGATCAGAATGTTCTTTGGGTGTAAATCAACACCCTTCGCACATGCAAAATAGAATTTACTTCCATTTGAACATGTGAGAACCCTAAGAACCCCTGGACCGAGCACATCCGTAAGAGGTGCTCAGTAAATGTAGAACAAATGAATGATTAGTGCTTATTTTTCTCAAGTCTGCTGCTTTGCTGTGAACTACTGTGGAAAAAAATGTGGATGACTTGAAGATTTTTAGCTTTAAAAATGTCATTTTCAAGACGAGTTTCTTAATAGAGGTGGGTTGAGAAAACGCCAAACCACCTGGTGACAGCTGGTAAATTTGCTCCCTACCCTATGCCAGTCTGGAAACATTTGGTAGAAACACGGTATTGGGAATATTGTAGTGATTTCTCTCACCTTGCCAAAACTGTTCCCTTCCCTCTTGCCACCGGGGAGGGAAGAAAGAGTGAGCTGGGAGATACAGAGGTGAATTTCTGGTTTTTCAGGAATGGTCAGATAAGTGGCCAAATTTTAGCTTCTTTCCATCCTCGTCATTACTGAACTCTTTCATATGGTTCATAGGATTAACCAACTTTTTTCCTGCCCATCCCCCACCCTAACTTTCCTCTCTGTACATTTCTTCTTGCAATATCCTGTTTCTAAACTAATTTCTTCTTTAATAGTTTCTAATCCAACAGCCTTTTCTCTGAATCCCATTTCAAACTCCGGTCTTTTGTGAAAAATAGCCAGGTATCTCTCATCTATCCCCTTCTTTGGATTTACCTGGGTTGTACCTGCTGAACCACTAAGGACATGATGACCACGTGACCGGCATGAAGTAAACAGAACCTGGTCTTCACCTTTTCCCTCCTTGAAGCTGCTCCTGTACATTGAGGGTCTGAGACAAAGTGAAAGGCAGTGGGAGAGAGGAAAGGAGAGAGACAGAGGAGAAAGTGTCATCAAGACCAAAAGAAAAATGTTTGGGATGTAGAACCTGCCTTGAAATAGATTAATCTGTTGTGCTCTTGACCTGAATTTAAATCTTAGTCCATTAGTGTTTTGCATGGATGGGGAGGTGTGGGACGTGCCATGTTGGGTAGTTTTTGGCAGCTAGGGTTTCCTGTTTCACTGTGTTTTAAAATAAAGCTGCATATACAAATGAATCCTCTAGGGTGTTGAGTTGCTGTAGGTCAGACACTCTTGGTGGGCAAGGCCTGTAACATGGTTACTTACCAGCTGGTCCCACATTTGATGAAGTTCAGCATTGACTCATTTGTCAGGTATCTCAACAGTAAAACTTCCCAGGTGAACACCATCTACCCCAGGAAGCGTTCAAACTCTAAACACAAAGCATGTTGATAGAAATTCTTACAATATTCTACATTTCCTTCACTCTTCCAGTAGAGAATATGGGACGGCATTCAGCTCGCTCTTGCTACCTCAGTCATCATTTGAGGGTAAATGTTGTACCTCTGTTGTGAGATGGTGTCATTAGGGTCTGTTAATAGGCGTGGGACTCACTGTCTGTAAACATGGAATGTCCCCAGGCTGCTGTGTACTTCATGTTCTTTTAAAGTCTCCCCTCTTCTCTGCTTGTACTGCTGCCCCCACCGTGTGGGTCCCTAGGATCCTCTTTCCACCTCGCCTCATCTTTTACACCTAACTTGCTGTGACTGGGGGATGAGAGCACACAGATTGTTTTAGGTGGAGTTCAAGCAAGAACAAATGGGCTCTGAATGCAGACCAGATGACCCCTGAAAAGTCCCCTCTTTCCACGCTGATGCGTGCACTTTGTGATATTTTGGCTTTTCAGAAGTGTGTTTGATTGGGGTTCCAGGCTGTGTTCTGGGTAGTTCAGGTTTCAAGACAAGTGAGCTGTCATCCCGTGACTCATCGTGTACTGTTTTAAGCAGCTACACAGCCTCAGAAATAAAAGAATGGCTAATCACCTTCAGTTTCCTGTCATGATTCGCGTCATTGTCACCGTCATCATCTTCAACTCCGTCTCATGATTAAGTACCCAAAGAACATAAGTTGCCAGACAAAATATGTTACCTAGACACGATCCTTGGTATCCAGGAGTCTGTCTTCTTTAAATAGATAACACACCGAAATGGATCTAATTCAGACGGAGATATTGACTGCTCTGTGGTAATAGATGGCATTAGCCAGGAATCTCAAAGTGCAATTGCAGGATGCCGATTGCTGAGACCTACCAGCGGCTGAGGCTACCGGCAGATATTACAGTCCCCCCAGCTGATCTTAAGGAACTGGATAATGACAGAAGTGTGCCCAGAGGAGTGACACACAGCCTAGTCTGGAGGTGGAGAAGCAAAGAGTCATAGGTGTAGGCTGGATAAAGGGATGGGAGGGGCACATCTGTGAGGAGGGCGGAGCCTGAGCAGAAGCAGGGAGGCAGGAAGCATCCTGATGGGGCAGGTGCTCAGTGCAGGTCCATGCTGCTGTGAGTGACTGTGGGGACAGTCGGGAGGAACACAGGTTCCCAAATGTCATGCTGAGGGGTTAGGGGGCCAGGGCAGAGGGACACTGGATGATGGAGTTAGATTTATGTATTAGGTCCCTCCTGGCTGAGGGTTAATGAGGAAGATGACTGTGGGCTTGAACTAGGGTCCTGGCCTTATCTCTGGAGTCTGGGAAGTGGATTTGAGAACTGTGTGTGAAGTTCAGAAAGCTTGTAGATGGCTGTAGGAGGTGAGGACAGGAAGCAGTAATGTATGACCCCCCAGCCTGCCCCAAGGGCAGGTGGTATCACAGACAGGAAGGGTCACATGGGAGAAGAAGATAATAGATGCAGCTTTGGAGATGCAGGTTTGGTCCACTGGTGGCGATGTCCAGGGAAACACTGGTGGTCCAGGCTGAACTGTCCGTGTGATCTCAGAGCATCTGGGGTTGGAGGTTCCACTGATGTGCTCTGTGGACATCCAGGAGAGCCACCGAGGTTGCTGGGAATAGCAAAGGTCCTTCCCATTCAACCAAAATTGAATCTGACAAAAGAGATCGAAGAAAGTTGCCCCCCAACGTCAGGGGACTGTGACATAGTTTGAGAGAGGTGGGGCTCCTGTCTGAGGCCACTGGGGCAGCTCCTGGGGTAGTGGGTGGCAGTAGCCAGGCTGTGGGAGGCACCTCCTCTGTGGATGGGGCTCAGATCGCCCATGTTGATTGGCCTGGATTGTGTTCTTGGCCATGAGTGGCGGCGGCTTTCCAAACTTCCACGGGGCTGCCACTCGCCGGGGATGGCCCAAGAATGGGAACTTGTTCTGCATAAAGTAACTTTTGGCTTTGAGACAGAAGCAAAAGAACCGTTTATTGAACACTTCATGACCCAGACTGATCAGCTGAGAAAGAGAGAGAGAAGGGGGAGAGGGCAGGGAGATATTCAAATAGTACCTTCAGCTTGAAACAGCATTTTAAAAAACAGAGAGCCGAAAGGAAGAGAAAGTCACTTTTGTGTGGGTCCTTAATTAGGAAATTCACCCTCTGGCACCAGCATCTTAGCGGCTACTCTGCCTCTTTGAAGTGCTCTCACTTCATCAGAGGTAGGTCAGGGCCATGGCTGAAGGGAGCAAGAAAGGAGCAAATTGGTTCCAAGTTTAAGGTTTTCTTAATTAGAAGGCGGAGAGATGAGTGCGGGCCCTGTGCGTCTCCTGGCCTGTGGCTGGCCAGCCCTGGTGGCCCCTGGTGAGCTGTATTTGACTTATGATTTCTTTTGTTGTGCACTGGCCCGATTTCCTTCTCTGGCATTCGGTGGGGAGCATGTAGCCCGAGGATGGCAATTAGCTATAGCTAGGCCAACTCCCCCTCGTGCGGTCCAAAATGAGATGTACAATGACTTTGGTACGTCACCAAAGGTGCCAAAGCCCTTCCCTGTGCACACAGTGGGAGGACAGGGCCATCCTCAGAGAGCCCCTCTCCCCCTCCCCCTCCCAGTGCCTCCTTACCTGGGTGAAATCCTGGGGTACAGGGACCTTGCCTGCAAATGGAACTGATGGCAAGTGACATCAGCCCGCCTGCAAAGCTCATTGGCAGAGAACGTGAGTCTTATTTTAGACCCAGGGCTGGGCTGTGTGGATCTAGCCAGAACAGGTCTCTTCCGGCTCTGTGGCAGCTGCCCGCCCCCTCCTGCGGTTGCCGAGCTTCGGGGATGGAATGTCAGGGAGCTTGCTGCTGAGTGCAGGGCCAGCAGGACCTCACTGCGGACAGCCACCCAGCTGGCAGGTGCTCTGCCCTCCAGGTGGGCTCACGCTGCCCTTCCCGGCTCTCAACTGTGGTTCATCGGGCTGGAGCTCGGTTATGAAAGACCCGGGCTGTCCCTCTCATCTTTCCCTTTTCTTCCCATGGTCGGGGTTTAAACGTACACATGTGCTTGTATCCCCAAAGCAGTGCCTTCCAAAGGGTGTCTCGAACGAGTCATTCACTGGAACGAAGACGCTTCCTCTGCAAGCAGGGACGATTTTAACCTTCTGGGAGAAAAGTCTCAACGCAGTGAACAGCTGCGTAGGTTCGGTCCAGGAAGGCAGAGGAACATGTTTGAAAAGACGAGCCTTTGCTTGGTGGTTAGGACCCCCTGGGCCATCCGAAAGGGAGTTTGTCAGACATAAAAATGTCTCATGATCTTGCAAAGCTTTTTTTTTCTTTCTGATTTACTTACAAAAATTCACCTCTGGTTATGTCTTTAAGGAATTTATTTTTTTAAATAGATTTTTGTGACTAAGTACAAATTTACCACAAACCTATAATTTGACAATAGGACACAAATATAATTTTTACATAGTTCAATGCAGGATTGCCTGAGAAGATTCACATGTTCTCTACACGTTAGGGCCTCGTGATCGATGGATAAACCCCTGCATGGAAGTCTGAGGACATAAAAGAGCAGTGAGAACTGAATTAAGGTTTCGCTGTCTTCACATTGGGCGACCGCCTGCCTTGATTTCAGGATAATGCATTGCAGTAATCCCTGCCACGTCCCCTACTGGTCTCTTGTCTGCTGTCACGCTCAGCAGCTATTTCTATTGCTTGAGTATCACCATCATTATTATTGACTTGGGGCTTTTAAGAGTCAGATATTCCTGTGTTCAGTTGCTGCCTCAGTGGAGACTCGGGTTCAGAACAGAACTGGAGCGTGGTGGGAGCCTCCGTCCCTTCCAGAGCTGGTTGGAGGGCCTCTGATCACCACACGGAGCAGCCAGCAGTGAAGTGCGGGCTCCACAGCCTCTGGGAGCCCGGGTCCTGTGCCTGCATTTCCTGTTCCTCTCATCTGGGCCGGCCCTGACGGCACACATTGAAACGCAAATGACAGCAGTAATTGGCTGAGAGATAAACCACAGAGTGAGTGAGCAGTGCTGCGGGCAGTTAAGTGGCTAAGTGACAATTACGGCTCTGCAGCCTCCGGGATCACGAGCAGCCCGGCCGCTTGTTCCCGGTTTTAAAGGAGCAATAACACATTAATTGGAGGAGAGCTTCTCGGTTAACACGCCTCTCCCGGTTTCCCGTCGGATTCTGCTTTGAGGAGTGGGAGTGGGTCGTGGCCTGGGGAAGGATGGTTTTGTTGACTGTTCCCCCCACCCCTCACCCCTCTCCCCCGCTCCAGTTGGATTAGAATTTTGGAAATGTATGTCCTTGATTCTGGTAATCTGATAGTTGATTTGGTTGGAAGACTTTGTAAAGGTCCCCTTTGCAGGAAGGAGGGACCTGTTAACTCTCAGTCACAGGATCCACAGCAGGGAAGAGCAGGGTCTTAAACTCTCAGTTGCTATTTTCCCCTCCATGAAGTCCATGAACCTCTGATTTTTAAAAAAAGTTTTATTCCAAAAATGATCTATTGGCCCAACACAACGAGCATACATGATCCCTGCCCTTCTCAGAGCTCACCCGTCACGTTGGAAGAGACAGATAGGAAGGAAATAAAACTATGGCCTGCTGTTTACTTGTTCACAGGGGAGAGCCTTAATAAGGAGAAGCTGGGTGTCCTGGGGGGGGGGGGCAGTGCAGGGAAGGGGAAGTTGCAATCTCGCATAGGGTGGGCTAGGCCCGCCCTGCTTCCTTTGAACCCTGTGCTGGTCATAAACAACCATTAAGATGACTAGCGTGGACTTGAGATAAGCAGACGAAACAAACCCATAAACTAGTGGAGAGCCCTTCTCTGGTGTAATGGGTCTTTCTGCCGCATGCGTACAGTTCTCGGGGTCGAAATGCCTTCCAAGTACTGTCCGATGGGCTCCTTGTTCTTGGTTGGTTTCCTTCACCCAGGCAGCTTGGCCCCTTTTGACTGACCATCCCTTCTGGTGGAAGGGTTCTAACAGCTTCCTTTGCCTGTGCAGAGAACTGGCCATTTTAGGGACAGTCACTTGTCTACTTTGGGATGTGTTTCTACCCGGAGGTTCAAACCTACATAAAGCAGCACAATGATGAAAGGAAGAGGTGGACCCTTACTGGCGGCAGGGAGAGAAGTTCAGCCCCCTCTTGCCTAGTCTTGGGGGGACTTAGGCAGAGCTCACTGTTCGCCAAGGCCAGCTTCGCCGGGGCCGTGAGGGCGCAGCTGGGCCCGCTTGTGAAAAGGCACCGATGGCGGGGTTCTGCTGTGCACCCTTCTTCATGAAATGACCAGGCAGAGGGGGAGGTACTGGCTTGTCTCATTAGAAAAGGTCTTTCTGTCCCACTTCTGAAGAAAGCCTAGATAAGAATTTGTGGAAGTACACAGTAGTAGCTATAGACTCTCCAAGGAGATGAACAAATTGTTCTTTTTTATTTTTAATCCTTACCCAAGGATATTTTTTTCCATTTATCTTCAGATAGAGTGGGAGGGAAGGAGAGAGAGAGAGAGAAGAGAGAGGGGGAAACATTAATGCGAGAGTCACATCGACTGGTTGCCCCCCGCACGACCCCGACCAGGGCTGGGGACAAACAATAACCCAGGTACGTGCCCTTGACCAGAATTGAACCTACGACTCTTTGGTCCGAGGGCCGACGCTCTAACCGCTGAGCCAAACCGGCCAGGGCAACAAATTGTTCTTTTGAATAAAGCTTTCCTATGCAGGGTCTTAGCTATGTGGTAAGAGTTCAACTGTCTAGGTTTGAATTCTGACTCGGCCACCTAGTAACCATTTGACCTTGAGAAATTGTTTATTCAGTTTCTCCACTGTCCAATGAGAATAATAATAGAACCCATTTCAGAACTGTTCTGAGAACTAAGAGTAAGGCTGTAGGTAGACACTTAGAACAGTGCCTGGAACACAGTAATTACACGTTAGCTGTTGTTGGTACTTCATACCTTTAGTATGAATCACGAGAGTAGTGACAACATCCAGACATTCCATGAGCACCATGCAGGGCCTGGGCGGCCCAAGAATCGTTCCCACCTGGGTTCATTTTACTTTCTCATTGTTAGACGTAGCACACTGGAAAATGAGCTACACAGAAAGGATTCTGTAGAATGTCTGTCTGAGGATTAAAAACAACAATAACACCACAGAAACAATCGGCAGATTATTTGGATATCAACTTGGTTCATCTCTCTTGGAACCAAATGGTGATAGTAAATACAGATAGCGAAAAAAAGGTCAGTATTTGCTCTTTCGGGAAAACGATTCAGCTATTATGTCACCAAAACTTGCATTGGCTTTGGAGAAATATGTTTTTTAATCCTTAAATCATTTAATTCACATACAGCAACATTCACCTTTTTCGGTGTACTGTTCTGTGAATTTTGGCAAATGCATAGAGTCATGTAAGCCACACCACAATCCAGACAGAACCATTCCATTCCTTCTGCTCCAAAACAAACTCCCTCCTGCGGCCCCTTTGCAGTCAAACCTCCCTCTACCTTTCATCCTTAGCAAGCACAGGTCTGCTCACCATCCCTGTAGTTTTGCCTTTTCCAGAATGTCATGTGAATGCAATCAGTGTGTAGCCTTTTGAGTTTGACTTCTTTACTTAGCATAATGCATTTGAGATTCATTCATGCTGTTGCATGTATCAGCAAAAAGCTTATTTTTATCTCATAAATCATTGAATTCTAGAGCTAGATGGAATCTTACAGATCAGAGCCAAACACTCTCATTTCCCAGGTGAAGAAACAGAGACCCCCTGGGGTAAAGTGACTTGCCCAAGGTCATGAAGCTAATTAAAGAAAGAGCATGAACTTGGAATTCTACTATTAGTCCGGGCTGCACCTGTTAAATCATGCTGGGATTAAGAAAAATGTACAGCTGATTGTCACAGGGAGTTCCATTTTTCTTATTTGTGGTCAGAATCTGATCAAGCAAACTGAGCCTTACTATGATAATAATTTTGGTATGAGTAGATTTCTGAGAGGTGCAATTTCTTTAGAAAGTATATAAAGTCTCTTGGGACATTTCTGCTGTGGCACTTTTTTTTTTTTTTTTTTGCTGGCATCAATCATAGATATGATTTGATTTGATAATAGAGCTTAACCTGAAGTCCTATTATTTATTTTTTGTTTATAATAAGTTATTTGATATCTAATTTATGGGAGTATTATGAATATTACTATCTTCCTTTTAGTTGCTATTTTATTTATTTATTTACTTTTAATCCTTACCCGAGGATATGTTTATTGATTTTAGAGAGAGAGGAAGGGGGAGGAAGAAAGAGAGAGAGAAACATTGATGTGAGGAAGAAACATTGATCGTTTGCCTTCCATACTTGCCCCAACAGTGGTTTAAACCTGCAACCTAGGTATGTGCCCTGCCTGGGATCAAATCTGCAACCTATTTGGGACAATACGCCAACCAACAGAGCCACCCAGCCCGGCTTAGTTGCCATTTTAAATGCCGATATGTTTCTAGGTCATTTATTCTAGAGCACATGGCTGGTGGAGCCAGAGTGGAATTCGGAGCTAGTGACTCCTTAATCATTTGTTAAATAATTATTTGTGGGAATTCTTCCATGCAGAGAGCACTGAACTAGGGGAGATATAATTAAGGCACTGCTTTTAAGAGGACTGCATTTGAATAGGTACTATGAAGAGGTACACAAAACATTCTAATTCAAATTAGTTGTTTGGAGTACAGTTACAATCTTGTGAAACACCTTGAAGATACAAAGATGATAATGCCAGCTCCCATACCCCAAGAAGCTTATAAATACCAAAGAAAAGTACAAACAGATGCCACTGGAAATGTGGTTTCTTGGTTGGGAACCACCTGGGGCTCTGGTAAAGCACCCCAGAATTCCGCGCATAGGAGGGACGGGGTCAGATCTGTGCTGCGGAGGTTTATCTGGTGGCACCACGCAGGACGGATGGAGGAGCAAAGCTGGGAAGCTGGGAATGCATTAGTCTGGCCAGAATCCAGGAAAGCCATGGGGCCCTGGGAATGGAAGAGAAAAGGTGTTTTGGGGGTAGAAAGAATTGAATGAAAGGGGGAGCATTCAAAGAAGATGATGGGATCAGGCCCTTGATGACTGCGTGGGCAGTCCTGACATGATAGGGGAATCGGGGTTTGCCTGGTGGATGGTAGAGAATGACTGAAAGAGCTAAAGGGTTTTCTCCCTTTGACCAGGTACATTTTGTGTGAACTAAATCTTGTGTGCACAGTGTGTGAACTTGTTAATAAGTATTGATGATTGGCTGTGGCTCATTTCCAGGAGGCTAAACATTTCCAATTTCCCTTGAGAAGAAAATTCTGGGTTTTGTCCTAAAGAGGTGCTAAGATGGTTTTGGGTGAACAATTCTTTTTGGCCGTTTCTCCCAGCTGGCGGGTTCAGTGCTTACACACACGCAGTGTGAGGAGTGAAGGACACAGACAGCTTACACCGGATGGAATGCAGACCAGAAACGATCACTCTGACAGGTACACACCCTAGTGAGATGTTAAAGAAACGTATATTAAGACAACTTTAAGGTGAAGCTGTGTGCCTAGAAGACTAGAAACAAAGTAAACAGAAATGTTACACCCGGTGTTGATCAAAATGTGGGAAAACAGCGTCACTTACACTTTGCTGATGTTTCTGTAAACAGGTATGGGTATATCCAGAGAAGAATCTTGCAGTCATTAAAAAGAGCTAAAACGTTACTTGTCATCACCTCAAAACCATAGAAAACCCCAACTAATTGTAAATAATAAAGTTTCTTGTGGCAATAGTATTTACAGTGTTAAAAAACGAAAAACAGGACAGATCCTCCAATGACAGAACGTCAAGGCAAACACTGCTGAGTGGGGTATTGTATGTGGCTTAGAATGAGCTCCTGCGACAGCAGTGAGTATCTAAGACAATATTCAGTGGCAAGAGAGCCTGGACCCTCAGCTGACAGCTGGAGGATATGACTTTACTCAAAGAACTAAAGTCACACAAAATGGAAGTTTATAACATCAGGGGAGGGATTGATAGAGGACTGTGTTCCGTGTTCTCATTCTTTTTCCTGAGTCAAGCCGTGTGTGTGTGTGTGTGTGTGTGTGTGTGTGTGTGTGTGTAGGATTCAAAAAGCAGTAAGATTTCTAGTGAAGAGTTTACTGCTGATTGGTTCCCCACCCCACCCCCCTTCTCTCTCTCTGTCCTCCTCATTCTCTACAAGTGGTTCAAGCTCCATTTATATTTGCTACAGTCACGAGTCAGAGACCTATGATGAGTTAACCCTATTTGTGAGAGTCTGAAAGCTGGTACTTCAGTTCTGAATCCGTCGTTCCTGTAAGATCCGGAGCGAGTCACATAATGTTTGATATTTAAAATCTTCTGGTCCTCTCTGTTCTCACGTTGAGGGGCTCATTGGAATAAAACAGGTAAAAGCACACGTTTTGACAGCTCGGTAGTATATTGTTTAACTCTACTGTGAGACGAAAGAAATGGATACCAGGGCTGAGCTGGTGAGAGTTCGAGTTCAAAACGTGTGTTTATCAAAGTGGAATTAAAGAGAGCAGTTGCGAGAACACTGAGGGGTGAGGGTCTCAGGGCCACACTTGTGTGTGGGGATGTCAGAATCCCCCTGTGAAGAGCAGCTGTTCCCAGCCTAAGGTGACGCTGGACATGTCTCTGAAGCTTTGAGTGTTTTACGTACATGCAGAACGGTGCTCTGCCATCGGAAAACGAGCGTGCACGGAGGGCCTTGCAGAGCCGTTACTTAGATTCAGAAAAGACTCCTGTTGAATCGAGGAGAGGAGGCATCTTGGTGAAAGGAAAAGTTCACGTGAGTTTAGTCAGGGCCAGAATTTCCTTCGGTAAAGTAAATTTAGATCACTAGAAGTTAGTGCAGAAAGCGTACATTTCGACTGGCAAAAGTGGTGGAGGCCCAAGAAACCATCTGGAGGACAAACAGCCACAGACATAAGATACACTTGACCCTTGAACAACATGGGTTTGAGCTGTCTGGGTTCATTTACATGCAGATTTAATTTTTAAAAAAATCTGCATATAAGTGGACCCATGCAATTCAACCCCACGTTTTTGGAGAGTCAACTGTAATTACAAATGATGGATTTAGTCCAACTGGGAGAACGTGACGCCAGATGAAGACAGCAACTCTGTCTACCCAGTAGGTGGGTTTTCGGGTGTTTCTAAACAGTGTGGGTGCCTCATTCTTTACTTTGAAACCGTATTATAAATAAAATTTCAAGATACCTGTGGGCTAAACAATCTCTTGTGTGAGAGGCAAGAAAAGAAATTGGAAGCATTTTCAGAATTCTTGGTTTTAGCAGGTGTCCTCCTACTTTGGCCAAGTAGCTCTCAGAACATGACTCTTCTAAGTGGCTTGGGCCCGGGCGCAGAGAGTGAGAGTCGGTAAGACGTGGAGGGACCAGTGCAGGGACCCGTGCTGCTTTCCTTTTCCTGAGAGAGTCAAATAGGGGCCAAGTAGAAAACACTTTCAGCTTATGATGGAGGAGGCATGGCTGTTGCCTGTGCCCAGGGGGGCTCAGGGAACCGGGGGCAGGGAATGAAGTAATTGCCTCCTCAGTTTTGTTTTGTTTTGTTTTTATCCTCATCCGAGGACATTTTTTTTCATTTTTTGTTCAGATAGAGTGGGAGGGAGAGAGGGGAAGAGAGAGAGAGAGAGAGAGAAACATCGACGTGAAAGGGACACATCAAGAGGCTGCCACCCGCACGACCAACCAGGGCCGGGGACGAACCGCAACCGAGGTACATGCCCCTAGCGGGAACCGAACCCGGGTCTCTCCGGACCGCAGTCCGACGCTCTAACCGCTGAGCCAAACCGGCCAGGGCGCCTCCTCAGTTTTATAAGGGCATCCTGGAGCCTGGACTCTGTCCCTGCAAATTGGATCCAGACTAGGGTGTCCTTTGAAGTTACTGGCTGCTCCCCTTGGACCAGTCCTGTGACAGCAAAGCAAGATGAGTAACTGGTCCCAAATATTTAACTACCCACTCCCTGTTTGTCGAGAGCTTGGGAAGAAATAAGCAAAGAAAACACAAAAACAGGTTAGACAACAACTAGCTAGGCCTTTTGGTTTCTCCGTGCTGGGGCTGGTATGTAAACAAGTCCTGGATTTCGTGGACTTGTTCTCAGCCTGCCAACACTTGCATTGTGGTCCTGGGAGCAGATACTGAGATGCAAGGGGACTTAAAGGGGAGCATTTTCCAAATTATCACCCAGTAACTGCAGCCACGGTAACTAAACAGTCACCCAACACTAAACCGTATAAACTGTTCTTTTAAAAAATATATATTTTCTAAGGTTACTGTTGGACTAGATGGCTAATTGTAGGGAACAAAAGTATAGCATTTTCAATATCGGACCTTTGTATTTCTCCCGTCTTATGATAAAACCTTGCACACAATGTGTTCAAGCCATTTTTTAGTCCTCAAAGTAGGTTAAAGGATTCTCCTTCTCTGGAAAAATAAGCTTTGTTTGTGGGGTCCAAAAATAGTTGCTAAAACTTCCTCCTTTTTTTTTTTTTTTTTTTTTTGGCGTCTTTTTCATTTTGGAGGTCAGGAAATAAGTGCTGGCTTAAGGTCATGCTCCATAGTAACTCGGGGTGAAAAGTGGAATATTAGGAATAAAGTGATGGGAATGGAGGTGATGCAGGAAACCTGAGACATAAATACTCAGATGCAGGAAGTTGAACAGTTTGGGAAGAAATCAACTTAAATGGCTGACCCACTAGTAAAAACGTATCATGAAACAACAGTGTCGTCTTCGAAGAGCCTGACCTTCGGGATTACACACTGTCATCACAGGTATGCACATGCCAATTACGTTGCTCATACGGCGGCCAATCAAAAAAACTAGTTGAGAAAAATTTTATAAACAAGGAAATTTGACTTGGTTGTAACAAGACAAAATTGGCTCTAAAGGATTAGATGCCATTAGAGGGTAAATCTCTGGGTAGTCATTGAGCCTTTGCTTGTCCAGTATTTGTATTTTCAGTGAGAGTTTGGTGTCGTTTCTATCGAGTGCATATTATAGGATCATAGCAGTCATTTATTCATCCATTCAATACTTACCAAGCGCTGAGTGACCGTGCCATACGACCGGTTAGGAGATGGGTTTGCCTCGGCCCTGCCCGCAGCAAATAGTGAGTTGCACCTGGTACTCCTAGAGCGGAGTTCCACTCTCAGCAGGTTGGTTATTTTATTTATTTTTAAACGAGGGTGTTTCTTTTGCCACTGGGCTTCTTTGAAGGCTGCGGGAGTCTGTGTGGGAGAGAACTTAGGCCTGAGGAGTGCAGGGGCCAAATGCCTGTTAACAGCCTGGGGAGGTCGGAACCCGAAAGTTGATTTTAAAGCAAAACAAAACCCCCCAACCCTGCCATTGACAAAACATCATTTGGCCGAGTTAACGCGGGGACGATTTGGAGGAAACTTCTGGTAAAGCCGAGAGGGAAAACGAAGGAACAGGAGTGCCCAGAGAGGTGGTGGCAGCCTGGTGGTGTACCTTTACAGACAGACCTGCGTGTTGGGAGAAGCGAATGGTTCAGGGACGTCTCAGGTGTCAGGTCTGGGAGCCCAAGTGACATTTATGTGCAGACAGGGAGTATGTTCATCTGCGTGTCTTCCTGTTTTTCTGGCTACTTAAGATTCCATATTAGACACAGGTAACCCCCTAAATCTGGCTCAGGCAAGAAAGGGGACGGTATCTTGAAACGGCTTGTGGTGGGGGTGCTCACGGATCCACACGTGACTTGCTGGGCAACAGCTAGATGCATAAAAGTGGTGGCTGTTTTCTTCCCACGCCTAAGAAGAGTAGGGGGAGCTAGGAGAAAGGCTTTACTGCCCTAAAAAGGTAAGGCTCCTTGCCCAGCTGGTGTGGCTCAGTGGATTGAGCGTCGTCCCATGGACTGAGTGGTCCCTGTTTGATTCCCAGGCAGGGCACATGCCCAGGCTACAGGCCTGATCCCAGTAGGGGCGCACATCGATGTTTCTATCTCTCTCTCTAAAAAGTCAATTAAAAAAACATTTTTTTTTTTTTTTTTTTAAAGGTAAGGCTCCTTCTGAAGGTGAAGGTAGTGGAAAGAGACAAGACCTGAGTTTTATTTTCATTTCTCTCCTCACTAGCCAGGTTGTTTTGAAAAATCACTTAGCAATTCTGAGCCTTAGTTTCTTCTTTCAGGAAATGGGGATAATCATTTCTTCCCTTCTCCCTCCTATATGTCCTGTGAATACTAAATGAAGGTGTTCACAGAAAGAAAGCAGAGTAAACTGTTAAACACTATATACAGGGTGGGGCAAAAGTAGGTTTCCAGTTGTCTGTATGGAAAAATAATACAATAATTAATAAATAGTAATACGAGAATAAACTCTGTTTCACGTACTCACAACTGTAAACCGACTTTTGCCCCGCCCTGTGTACATGTGAGATGATTGTTATTTAGAAACAGTAATAATAGTGTACCCCGTGGGGACCAGTGTTGCTGGCTGGCCTCCCTGTGTTCAGAGACTGCTTGCTAGATGAGCCTCAGTTGACTTGTCAATGGGACTTTTTCTGGTTCTCTTCGATTTCAGGGTTCCTGGGAGGAGCTGAGCCCCAGTGGGGCCCAGGAGTCTCACTCTGTTCTCCACTTGTAGCAGTTTTGACAAGTCTCAATTCA
This sequence comes from Tadarida brasiliensis, assembly GCA_030848825.1. Taxonomy (NCBI): domain Eukaryota; kingdom Metazoa; phylum Chordata; class Mammalia; order Chiroptera; family Molossidae; genus Tadarida; species Tadarida brasiliensis. Next base: position 14,723,479 of record CM061259.1, on the reverse strand, counting down.
GTTTCTTTTTGAAAAAATTCCTGAGTGGTTTAGTTCTGTTCTGGGAAGAGCCTGGTGGGTGCTTTGGTGATGGCCTCACGTAAACCTTGGCTGTGGGATGTCGCTGTGATGAACGTGGCCTGTGAGGTTGGATGCCGTAGGCAGTGGACTCTGAAGGTGTCATGGTGATGCAGGCTCGTGGCCTTGGCAATGGCACCGCCTGTGGGCAGAGCCCCTGGTGAGGCCCAAGGGGCTGCAGACAGGGAGGAGGACTTGGGACGCAACGAACCAAACCACCGCTCAGGTCCTGCCGAGGTGGCTCCAGTCCTGCGGCCTACCTTCTCTTTCTGAGTGAGCACGCCTCACCACGTGTATGTCGCATGTATGCTGTGTCTCTGGGTGGCTTGTCTGAAGTTAGACCAGGCCTGAAAAACGCAAGGGAAGAATTTCCCCGTGAGAACATATGGGGATGACCACACTAATCCCGCTGGGGCCCCCAGGGCAGAATCAACCTGCCCGCTGGTCAGGAACAGCCGCGTGATAAAGCATTATTCCCGGGGACCCTTTTGACTGGGAAGGAGGCACCGGGGAGGACACAGCAGGGACTCTTTCTTTTCGGAGGCTCCCTGCTCCGTGGCTCACACTCGCTGCTCGGATCTCATTGGGCGGCCACTGTGGGAGTGAGAGAGCCAGCCAGCGTGTTTTATGGAGGCGACTGATGAGCTCGGGCCCCGTTTTTGTTGTCATTGGTGGTGCTATGGATCCTATTTTATGTTTACTGCCCCTTGACATTTCTTAAAAGGAGCCTTCAAAGCAGAAAGCCCTATTCTGAAGACAGGTTTCTGGGCAGTAAAGTTGACAGGGTTTAACATCGGGAGAGTAAACCTAATAGAGAAAGCAAGCAGGATAAACAGCTTCGGCTCCGTTCCCCAAAGGCCTTTGATGGGAAAGGCCTTGTTAATGGAGATCTAGGGGCAGGTCCCACCGCTGCTCCCAGGCGGCCTGGGGCGGGGGTCTGTTTCTCACCTCCCCCTGCAGGACCCCGGCCCCGGTAGCCACAGCTACATATTAAAGCCATTAGATAAAATCATGCCAGTGAGACTTCAGTGTTTACTCACAGGATTTCTCAAGTCGAGTTACCACTGACTTGTTTTCACCTCCCCACCTCTTTCTCCCTCTGCTCAGCCTGTATCAGTGTGCCTTCTTCTTCAGCCAGCCCCCGCCTGCCTACTTAGTGAAATTTGCATTTACATATTGAACTTGAAAGCGGCTTGCTTAATATAGCCAAGACAGTAGTGACAAAGTTTTATTTCGGTAAACACACAGTATGGGTGAATGATGAGACCGCTCTCTCCTGGTCCCGGGCACAGCATTTTTCTACTCGGCAAGAAGACAGGGAGTCAGTGAGGATTTTGCTGGAGGGACTTCAGGAGGGGGCTATGAATGTGTGCTTATGTTCCTGGTCATGTCCACAGGCATATGTATATTTTCATTTTCTTGGTGTGTTTAATGTATGACGGAGACATCTGTTATACCCACACCTCTTCCTAAACAGAATTCCAGGGGGGAAAATCTAGGCAGAGGAAGCCTAAACTATTTTGAGAAGGTAAAAGTGATATTGCTATAACCACAGGTAGTAAAAGGAAAATAAGAGATAGGGAATGTAATGTGGTCCATGTACTGCACAAATTCCTTTATAGTAAGACTTTGGGGGAGAAAAGACCCCCCCCCCCCGCCAGCCATTCATATATTTTGTGCTTAATGATGTATAAATATTTGGCTGAGCTCAATAATTAAAACTTTTAATTTCTTTTTCCTCCATTGAAGACTGTTCCATTCATAATTCCTTTTTGCATACATACAAACAAAAAGGTCGCCTGGGTTCGGCCTGACTGGCCCGCTGAGCAGCAGTTGAAAGCCAGGTGTTGGTTTGAGCAGTCAGTGTTTGAAGCTGACGCAGCCGTCCTGCCAGCTTCTCTCGTCATCTCCACCGGCCAGCTTCTGCACTGGGAAAATGGTGATCAAACTGAACAACGAAAAATGTTCATCTATTCTCTTAACTCTAGATTGAGTGCTTGCTATCTGCAATTTTAGATTTGGGGGTTTTTAGCAGAGCCCTGCAAGCTGCCTGTGCTGAAGAACCAGTGTCTTCGTCTCCTTCTGGGTCCAATCCATGGGGGACTGATGCATTTAGAAAATACAGTCAAAGTGAATTACTGGAAAGCGGTCACCTGCTTGGATGTTCCTTCAGTTACAGATTGCTATGAAGGCTTCTGCCTGCATTCTCAAAGCTCACAGTTTCCTTCCTGTGGGTGGGGAACATCACCCTTTTGGGGTTGAGCACTGGATTTAAGGACCATCCTTTGAGTAACACTGTCTTCCAGCATATTCTGACCCACGACTAGAGCTCTTCTGTCTGTGATGGTTGAAGGAGGAAAAGCACTAAAGAAGAGATATTTCAGCCGTTTGTCATTTCTGCAGCTTTTCTATGCTAGCTCATTCTAGCTCCTTCATTAGTCTTTGCCTTCCATTTTTTATATTGTGTACCTGTGGGTTAATTGCACATCTTAACTTCCTGTTTCCTGCAAATTAACCTTTACTTCAAAAATGTAAGTGATTACATGCGCTTCTTTTTCCCAAAATTAACTACCACGCACTCTGTGGTGTTCTTTGTTCAAAGGAGTAGCATATTGGTCGTTGGTTTTTAAAATTTTTATTTATTTATTTTTCCTTAAGTACATTTGAAGTAAATCCAAACACCTGTCTTGCATTTTGTAAACATATATTTTGGAGTGAATTACACCTTCTCTGATTCCACGCGTATTACAGGTCAGTCTGAGACATTTACGTAACAATTAAGAACATGAATATTCTGCTAACTTCCTGTCTGACTTTGAATGCCTATAAACAGGGCAGTAATGAGAAGATTTTGTTATTAGTAACACAGAATTCCTCTGGGGTCATCAGGGAAATGTTAACCGCTTTCTCATGTATGGCTGAACTTGGACTAAACACTTTTTTTAAGATTTAGAGAAACTTTGTTTTGGAGATGGGGTTGTTTATTCTTTAATTTCCCAGTAAAAGGAATGGAGATGCAGATATATAGAACTACCAATTGCTTCTTACACTTCCCACATTCATTCACGATGAATACCCCCGATTCCTTTTTTACAGACAGTTGACATTCTACTGAAGGGGTTGTCTTTCTTTTTGGAGAGTGAGACAGAGGTGTTCTTGTCAGTGACGAACCCTAGACAAGAGAGGACACAGAGCTCCTGATCACAGTTTTGCCTGGTTTTCTTAGTGCCCCCCGTATGGGATTTGGAAGTCAGAATTCCCGTATCTGGATGAGCAGAGTCCTTGGGATTTTCATTTGCCATGTGGACATAGTTCAGTAACCAGTAACTTAGCGTCCACCCAGATGTTTCTCTCTCTCCTGCCTATCTTGCCCCTTAAGTTACTGGGTGCTAGGACCTAGGGGTAGACATCCCCATCTTCTTTCCTTTTCAGGCCTCCAGGTGGGCCCCAGGGAAGTTGTGCTGCGGTGGGAGCTTTTCTGCCCAGGAGTTCATCTTCCTGTGAAAGCTGGAGACAACCCTTAATTTATCTGACTCCATAGCTGTCTTGTCATTTTTATGCCTTTCTTGTCTATTCTTGCTCTACTTCCTCCTTTCCTTGAATGTTAAGTTTTGCATCTTTTACATTATCTTCTAAAGGTACAAATTACTCATCACGTCCAGGCAGGCTTCGGGACCCGAGTTCGGGGCTCTTCTGAAAGCAAAGTTCAGAGCGGCCACTCCTGATCGCCGCAACCTGGCTGGTGTGACATTCACAGCCCCGAGCTCTTGTAGCTTTCCACAGAGCATTGTGTGGGAGGCACAAAAGTGTAATAAAAATGGTAATGATTAAAAGAGTCCTATTTTTCTCTAGGGTTCTTCTGCCATTTCTAAACTGAAGTAGGGGTCATAAGGCTCATGCATAGCAGGTTGATAAAGCTGGAAATGATTGGTGTGGGAATGGATGATATTTTTTATAAAACAAAAACATCTGATGTCTATTCCTTGGTGCCTTCTTGTCCTTGTCCTGTTGTTTCTGCCCTCTTGGAAAGAGAGGGAAGAACAGAATTCTACGAAAGACTGTTGGTTACAACTGATTCATTTCCAGAAGTATTTGGGGACAGAAGGACTTGACTTTATTTTTAACTCTGCTTTGCTCAGAAGGGGATAGTGGCTACTTTGATAAATAATGTAGTCTTCTTTGCAAAGATGTGATATACATTATCCCTTGTAAATAACCAAAGCAACTATAAGAGCCCGGCCAGTATGGCTCAGTGGTTGAGCATTGAACCATGCACCAAGAGGTCACTGGTTCAATTCCCAGTCAGGGCACATGCCCAGGTTGTGGGCCAAATCCCCAGTGAGGGGCATGCAGGAGGCGGCCAATTGATGTTCTCTCTCATCTCGCTCTCCTTCTCCCTTCCTCTCTCTCTAAAATCAATAAAGAAAAAAAATTAAAAAAACAAACAAACAAAGCAACTATAAGATAGCTATTATCATTTGCCCCACTTTGAGGATGAGTAGACAAGGGCTCAGAGTGGTCTGCCGCCCTGCCCAGTGTCACAGAGCTTTTGTGAGAGGTTGGAATTTGAATTCAAATCTGCTTGACCTCCCAAACCTAGTAGTGTATTGAGAAGGAGCAATATGACTGATAAAATAATTGGCCTCCCTACTGGAGTGACATTTCAGGGCCGCCTTTGACGTGAGGCCACCAGATCTTGTTGGGAGTGGAGGGGACAGCCCTCTAATTCCTTTCTTGGCAGTGTGCACTGGGCAGCTTTGTATGAATTAGGACCACTGGTATAATCAACTACATGGATAAGATTTCTGCTGTAGACATGGAGAGATGAAGAGAAGATTCTTTGGGGTGTTTCATATGGAAGAACTTGCAGACATTATTGAGGATAAGCAATGGATGGCTAGAAGGAACAGAAAAGATGCAGACAGATTTCAGGGGGAGATCATGCCCATGCAGAGGCCAAATGCTAGCTCAGAATAAATAGCAAAGAAAATGGACTTTTGAGGAAGGTAGAAACTGCCTCAGCAAGGTCACTGAACCAAGGGCACCAAGAGGAGTAGGACATAGGTGAAGTCAGGATGTCCAGGGCCCCGAAGTCCGAGACCTTGAGGAGACCCCCCCCCCACAGGAAGATTGCAAATCAGTGCAAAAAGACTGGAGACTTCTCAATCTAAGAACAAAAATCATACTTGCCTCATTTTTAGATGCACACCTCATCCTCAGGTCTCTACCCGTCAAGAAGATTGGTTAAACTTTATTTCTATTATTTGTTTTAGAAAAGCAATAGCATATATTTTCCTTTTGAAGATATAAAATGTAAATGTTAAATATCTTTTTTTTTTTTTTTTTTAGATTGCATAAAAAATCTAAAGCAGAATCTTTAGCCACCATAATATCTCATTTGATCTTCACAGACCTTGGGGTGGGGAATAGAGAGGGAATATTCATAGAAAGAATAAATAATAAATAACTTTTATATTGTGTTTTAAAATATGTAAAGTGCATATACATATGTTATATGTTCTTCCTAACACCCTGGGAGGGAACTTGGTTGGTGAACTTACTAATTGGCAAATATCTAGGTTTTGATGTTATAAGAACAAGACACTTACATTTTGTTAACTTGTTTTTTTCCTGTGAATTGATATTTGGCTTTTAAAAAATTCTTTAATAAAATTGATTTTGGAAAATCCCAACCAAATTGTGGCTAAGCTATTATAGAAAGGATTCCTTATGGCAACGCGGTCAAGAGCCCTGACACAGGAAGGGGACACACCTGGACACGGCAAAGCCTCTTTCTCTTGCTAGCACTGTGACCTTGGGCAGGTAGCTTGACCTCCTCCTTGCCTCATTTGCTCATCTGTAAACTGGGAATCATACCTGCCTCAGAGGGATGTTATGGGTATCAAATGAGGTGGTAGGGCCAAGGCACTGAACAGTCTGCAGCCTATAGTCATTGATTATTATTACTGTCGTTATGAGTTTTCTGCCCCGTAGAGGTCAGCTTTGGTGGCAGCTGAGGGTTCTGCCTGAAATGTTTTCTAAGAACCAGGCAGAGCTGGCAGATAGAAGGGAAACGTACCAGCGGGGGACCAGCTGGGGAGGAGTAGTGACCCTCTCCTTCACAGTACGTGCCCTTCTTTTTCTGATTTCCTTGCTCCCTGCCCGGCACCTGGCTGTCTGTTTTACTCAGTGCCCCTGGTGTCTACTTCATCCTTAAGGTTTCTCACCAATTTCCTCTTCAGAACTCTCCAATCAAAGTACTAAAGTGAGTTGTTGGCAAAAAGCAATATATGGGTTCTTTTGAAGACCATTTTTTCCAGTTTTAGGAGCTGAATATTGATTGGTGTTTACACACACACACCTCCCCCCGAGTGGCAGACCAAGGACCCCATACCTGGGTCTCTGGTATTCCTGCAGGTTCCTGGCCTGACACCTCATACCTAGTAGGTACTCAGTGCCGGTGGGAAGAAGGAGCCAGAGGAACTCCCCTGCCACTTGCATTGTGACACTGGTTCATCAGAGAGTAAGTTGGAGAGGGAGATATGATTGGTACAGAAAACCAGACTTTTGCCGATGGATGATTTCTGGTCCTCCCATCAGGTTTGCTGGGGCTTGGCATCCTCCCGCCCCTCCCCCACCCCACCCCAACACAGGCTTTGTGTTCTACAGGTGACAAATTTAGGGAAATTTTACCCTGGAAACACTGTGATGGGGCTGAACACATTAGAACCCCAGTTTGTCGTCACATGTCTGTGTGAGCCCAGAAGAGGTGGCAAAGAGGTGCCCGTTTCAGCTGCACTCCCTCTTCGTGTCCCCTCATATTTTCCTCTTTGTGAGACACTTCCGTCCAGAGGAGGGGTTATTGGCAGCTGCTGCGACCTCTAAATGGTTTTCTTCACTATTAATACTGTCTCGGGAACGGGAGGAAGGGAAGCCAGAAGTGTCTGGGTGACAAACCAGTGTTGAAGGGTTGGTGGCTGCTGTTTGGATCACAGCGGCTGTCTGTTCTTTGCCTCCTTCCCCACATCCACCGCATGGCCTCCGAGCTCAGACATGAACACATTCTTCAAATATCACATTCTAGGACATTCCTGCACCCCACAGCAGCCTGCCCATGGGACGCGCGGGTAATGAATGAGAGCTTTCTTAACTAATGATATTCTCCGCCATCTGTCCAGCCGGTCACCGAAAACATAAGGCAGATGCTTTAAAAAAATTTTTTTTTTATCCTAGTCCTTGTAAAAATGATCAATGTAAAGATTTTCTGTTTAAAAAAAAAAAAAAAAGACTTTCTGTTTACTGAATCTGAAAGAGGATGTCTGCTGATACATTTTCGTTGTGTGTGTGTGGTTTTTAAAATTTATCTTCATTGTTGGAAGTATTACAGATGTCCCCCCTTTTTTTCCCCATTTTAAGCATGATTACTGTGAGGTTGTAAGTCTAAGACATGAAGTGATTTTTTTTTTATGTCCTGGGCTAGTGTATATGTGTTTATATTTATTCTCTGCCCCTCCGGATTTCTCAGTGTTAAAAAAGTAGGCATCTTTACTCCTGTCTTTAACACTGGAAGCTAACAGGGGCGATGGGAATTTACATGGGGGAGGAGAGGGTCTCACCTCGGTGTAAAATTCCTTGAATCGGAGAGCTGGGCAGGCGTTGCTCCTGCACGGTTTCACTGAGCTGCAGGAATGCATCTCGGGGGAGAAGCTGGCAGAGTCAGCTGGATGGAACAAGTTCAGGGCAGCCTTGCGGCTTCGAGGATGGGCTTTCTGAGGGGAAGGCATGGGTGCGTGTGCGCATGCGCCTGCTGAAGTCCGTGCACACGTGTGCCCTCTGCGGCCGCACTTGCGGAAAGCTGTTGAGAAACCTCCCCAGCAGTGACAAGGCATGGTGTGAATCTTCAGGGGCTGAGGGACAAAGGAGGCGACAGAAGATGAAACTTAGGCACCTGGTCCTGGAAGTTGGAGTTTGGAGCAGAAAGATGCCACATTCCTATTTACCTGAAATACAGTATCAGTTGTGGAAGTTGGGCAGGGCTCAGACTGGGAGGTGGGGGCGGGGCATGCTGCATGGGGGCTACTCAGGCCCACAGAAAAGAGGTTCCCCCTGGAGGTGGGGGTCATTTCTGCTTCCCAGTGATTGTTAAATGAGGATTCCCTTGACCAGATACAGAGGGGGAAATCATTTGTGTGTGTGTGCAAGGCTCAGTCAAGTTCAAATACAGATCACAATAAGCTAAAGCATGAAAAGTAGCCTTAGGTAGGTGCCCTCCCGTCCATGTGGCTCATTTCAAGGCGTTTGCCTACTCTGTGTTGAGGCTTTAAAATGTGTTCGTCCTCACATAGGTGCCATTTTTGTTTCAAGGACTTATTTTTCATGAATCCAATTTGGGCTTTGCTAAGCCAAGGCCAATTTCATTTTGGTTCCTGGGTGTCAGTTGCAGACCTGCTCCATGATTTGTTGGCATATTTTTTGTGGGTTCTGCCTTTAGTTTTGAGGTTTGCCTTTTTTTTTCTCTCTCTAGAGTGTGTTTTTTATTCTGATCATCTTCAGCAGTGAATTAAAAATGTAGCTCACTCTCAAAAAGGAGAAATGTTTTCATAATGGAAAAACAAGATAATAGATTAAAAGAAGATTGTCTGTAGGCCTTCAAGTTAAAGTACAGTTGACCAATGAATAACATGTGTTTGAACTGCGTGGGCCCACTTATATATGGATTTTTTCCCCAATGAATACCTGTACTGTTTTGATCTGCGTTTGGGAGTCCATGGATGCGAAGGGCCAACTGTATGCACTGTTCTACACCATTTATATAAGGGACTTGAGCATCTGAGGATTTTGGTATCCTCGGGGTTCCTGGAATCAATCCTCTGCAGATACTTAGGGACAAATTACGTTTTGGGGGGCAGTCAAAAACCATTATGTGGATTTTCGACTGTGCAGAGGCCAACACCCCAAATCCCCACATTGTTCAAGGGTCAACTGTACCTACTTAAGTTAAAATATTTAAGCAGCTCTTTTGCCAGGCATTTATATTAACATAAATATATGCAGCTTATTCAACAAATACTTCTGAAGCTTTTGCTAAGTGCCAAATACTGAAGTGGGTATCAGAAATGTAGTGGTGAATCTTGGTGTGGGCCTCTTGGGGTTCATCTTGTTTGGGACTCTTTGTGCTTCCTGGACTTGTATATCTATTTCCTATACCAGGTTAGGAAAGTTTTTTGTCATTATTTTTTTAATTGATTTTTAATTTCCTGCTCTCTCTCTTCTCCTTGCGGCACCCCCCATGATGTTAATGTTGGTATTCTTGCAGTTGTCCTAGAGGCTCCTTACACTATTTTCATTTTTAAAAAATTCTTTTTCCTTTTTGCTGTTCTCATTGGGTATTTTTTTGCTTCTGTATATTCCAGATAGCTGATTTGATTCGTGGCTTCATCTGCTCTACTGTTGATTCCCTGTAAATTATTCCTTTTTTTTTTTTTTCATTTAAAATTTTTTTTTCTTTATTGATTTTAGAGAGAGAGATAGAAACATTGATGCGAGAGAACATTGATTGGCTGCCTCCTTGCATGCCCCTCACTGGGGATTTGGCCCACAACCTGGGCATGTGCCCTGACCGGGAATTGAACTGGCAACCTCTTGGTGCATGGGTTGATGCTCAACCACTGAGCTACACTGGCCAGGCCCTATAAATTATTCTTCATTTCAGTTAGTATATCCTTAATTTCTGGCTGGTTCTTTTTTATGGTTTCCTTGACCTTTTTTATGCTGTTGAAGTTCTCACTAAGTTCATTGAGCATCTTTCTAACTAGTGTTTTGAACTCTGCATTTAGTAGATTGTTTATCATCATAATTAAAATGCCAAAACTTAAAGACAAAGAGAGAATCTTAAAATCAAGAGAAAAACAGTTAGGTAACTACAAGGGAGTGCCCATAAGACTGCCAGCTGATTTCTCAACAGAAACTTTGCAGGCCATAAGGGAATGACAAGAAATATGCAAAGTGATGAAAAGCAAGGACCTACAACCAAGACTACTCTACCCAGCAATGCTTTGATTTAGAATCAAAGGACATATAAAGAGCTTCCCAGACAAGAAAAAGCTAAAGGAGTTCATCACCATCAAACCAGTATTACACGAAATGTTAAAGGGTCTTCTTGAAGAAGAAGAAAAGAAAAAGATAAAAAAATACGAACAATAAAATGGCAATAAATACATATCTATCAACAATTGAATATAAAAAATAAAATAAATTAACAAGTAAACAGAAACAGACTCATAGATACGGAGAAAATGGTTGCCCAGAGTAAGGGGGGTTGGGGAGGATGGCTGAAAAACGTGAAGGGATTAAGAAGTACAAATAGGTTATTACAGAATGGTCATGGGGATGTCAACTACAGCATAGGGAATATAGTCAATAATATTGTGATAACTATGTATGGTGTCAGATGAGTACAAGACTTATCAGGATGATCATTTCATAAGTTATATAATGTCTAATCAGTGGTGTGTACACCTCAAGCTAATATAATATTGTATGTCAACTATGATTGAAAAATAAAAAATGATTAAAAAGTAAGAAATGCAGTGGTGAACAGATGGACATTGTCACCATCCACTTGTATCCACCCTGTGTTTTTGAACACTCCTTTGTGAGTTGCCTTCAAGTTAGTGGCCATGCCATACCATCCCTCTGAGAAGAGTGTTCTTGATACGACTTCCACACATTAGTTGAACACCTGCAATGTACAAAGCGTGTGTGTGCTCAGGTTTATGGGCGCACATTAACCTATCTGCAAGGAGTTACAGATAATGCAAAGACTGGGAAAACCATTATGACACTTGTAAAACATGGCGCCAAAACTTTTTGACACTTTTCCCATTGAGAGGTGAGGTCTGTGTCGCCTTACATCTTGTGACGACCTGGACCAATAGAATACATGGAAGCGATACTTCATGACTTCCATGGTTTCCAAAGCTAGGTCCGAAAAGGCCACAGTCACTCTTGCGCAGTCTTCCTGGGACCCTTGCTGTGGAGCTGTACTGTAAGAAGTCTACCCTGAGGTGGCCACGCAGGTAGGCACTCGTGTTGACAGCCCCAGTAGGCCACCCAGCCAACTTCCGTCAGCTGCCGCCTCGCGGATGAACCCTGTTGGCGGCCAGCCCAGAGGAGCCTTCCAACGACGACGCAGAGCCAGCAGACTTGTGACAGCAACCATGAGAAGCCCCAGATTCCTGACTCAATCAAACAGAATGGTTGTTTCAAACCACCGAGTTTTAGGGGGGCTGTTATAACTACAGTAGTCAACTAGGCACACAATTTTAAAACCTTTAAGCTTTGAAACCATTATATGGTTTAATGATTTTTTTAAACGAATTTTTTGGAAAGAATCAGAGCTTACAATCTGAATATATTGGACTGTGAATAGTGGTCACTTAATTTAGAGACAAAATAAACTCTCAGTGATATTTTCCATCTAGGTGATTTCTCTATTCATTAAAAAATTACCAGTATTTACTGTAATTATTGTATGATCTTTATCCTTTAATTTGTCCTTCCTTTTGTGTTCATCAAAAGCGTATAAAATATGTTAAGATTGACATTTATGCATTACCTGCAGTGTGAATTTTAAATATTTGAAAACTAGATCTGGGAGGGGGGACTCAATATTATGTTATATTTATCATCACAAATAGAATTAGCTGCCTCATCTTGGCAGATGAATATGCTTTTTGCAGAATAGTAAAGACAAACAGAAAACTCTGCTGTTTTAGAATTTAATCCTATCAACCCCCCACTACAATTACTTTTATATTCTGCGGCATTTTAATTTAATAGCATATAGAAATTGTTAGCAAGTCTTATTGTAAATAGCACTTATGCTGCCTCCCTCCCTCCACTGGCTTTGTGGCTGTCCCCAGCACTTCTCAGAGAATCTGTGTGACAGATTTGCAAACTCTTGGCCATTTTGATAACTGGGCTCAAAGTCATGTCTCTGAGTAGGAGAGGAAATTGAACCTTTTCTGAGAACCTTGGATCTCTTTTTCTCTGTCTCTTCTGTTCTCTCTCTCTCTTACACACACACACACACACACACACACACACACACACACACGCTCCTTATAAAATCTTATCCCGAATGAGCCACTGGGGTTATGATATTTAGTGATTACCTTGATTACTACCCTGAGTCCCTCTCTCTGCTTCCAAACTAGTGAAAACATTCCAATAAACATTGATATGGGAGAAAAGGCACACCAAAATGCATCATTCAGGAATTCAGATTGAACATTATTGTTGCAGTTGCTCATGTAAGTGATGCTGGCCCTCACCCATTTCCATAAAAGTTCGGAAGTCTTTGAGATTAAAAATAGCCTGTGTGGTATAAAATCTCCTCATTCTAGGTCTGAACACTTGGCACAAAACGATTTGTGGTTCGTCTCTCAACACTGATCTGAAGATATTAGGTTCAAAGTGATCCTAATCGAGACTTAAACTGGATGGGCTCTCCCAGAAAGGAAGCGCAAGCTTGGGGAATGGAAGAAGCGGGGGCAGTGCCGGCGCCGCCTGCCAGGGCCTTGCTGTTCCAGACCAAGGTCAGGCTAGACCTTTCTGCAGCGGCTCCTGCACAGGCCTCCCGTGTGATATGTGTACTCCTGCCTCTGGTGATCTTAGTGGAAACAGAGTTGGCATTCACTTAACACGATTTATTTCGTAATTATTCAGCTTCGAATCCCCCAACTTCACAGTCGTTATCTTCAGCAATATGATCTTTTCCCCCTGCTTCTACTTTTATGAATATACTTGTTTTCTTCAGGTGGAACTCCTTCCTCTTAGATTAATTCCCAGTGCACATCTGCCTGCATCATGTCAAACTGGGCAAGCCACTGTCATGAGTGGCCCCAGAGGTTTTTATTTGAGAGAGAACTGTGTTTAAGTGTCAGAATGATACTTCCTAAAATCTCTGTCTGGACAGCGCGCAGAGATGCAGACATTGTTCAGGGAACCCGCACAGGTGAGGAGCTGACCTTCATTGCATGTCTTCTATGCAATAAAAGCACCATGTTAGCCCTGGCCGGTTTGGCTCAGCAGTTAGAGCGTTGGCCTGCAGACCAGAGAGTCCCGGGTTCGGCTCCCGCTAAGGGCACGTGCCTCAGTTGCAGTTTGTCCCCAGCCCTGGTTGGGGTCATGTGGGTGGCAACCAGTCGATGTGTCTCTCTCATATCGATGTTTCTCTTTCTCCCTCCTGCTCTATCTGAAGATAAATGCAAAAATGTCCTCGGGTGAGGATAAAAAAAAAAAAGCACCTGTGTTAGCTACTTAATAGATTTTTTTACTTCTCACAGCAAGCTCAAAACTATTATCCCCACTTCTGCTGTTGGAATATTAAGGCTCAGAGTAGTTACTGGTCCTGCCCACTTATGGGTCCTGCCCAGTTGTGATTCAAACCCAAGTCTGTCTGCTGCTCCAGTCTGTTTCATTCACCTGATTTGCTGTTTTCACCCATCCATTTCCGTCTGCCTGGTGCATGAGACGCGTGAGCGTCCCTGAAAACTGTGTGTAAATCAATCATTGCTAACAGTGGGCACTAAGAGGCCTGACTGTTTAAGCTCTCACAAACAGGGAAGACCTTGAGTAAATCCTTTTGCAAAGTGAGGATGTCATTCATCAATTGAGCAGAAACTTACTAAGCAGCTTCTTCATGCCAGGAGCTGAGCTTTGCAATGCTGCCTCGTGGAGCCTATGGTCTGGTGGAAGTGCCAGGAGTGTGGTGGCGAGGGGACCGGGCAGAGGAAAGCCCTTGGAACGATTAGAATAATCACACACTGACTCACTTGATCTGTAGCTTTGGATTTTTATGTGTTATATTCGTTTTTTAAACAGGGAGTAAAACTTAAAACTCCTGTGTAGGCTAAACGAGAGTTTTAAGGCAGGGCTGTGCCAGAGGTTCTAAAAACCTTACCGTGCGTGAGTCAGGGCCCAGATTCTCACAGCAGGCTGTTAACTGCAAGGCTGCTGATCGGTGCAGGCCAGCCGACTCGGTCTGCACTCAGTTTAATCCAGAAGATCTGGAAGATAGTAAAGCTAAGACGTTTATTTTGAGAAGTGACGGGGGCGAAAGGCCGCTCCTGGTTTTCAAAGGCAGACAGCATTGGCTGCATTTTCTAGGAGAAATGGCACCATCAGTAGACCCAGCAATTTGTGCAATAATTATATTTCTTTTCCTTTTGCTTCAGTAAATACTGGCAACACGTATGGGGGGGAGGATGACAAGGAGGGATGGGATTCTACCTTGATGAAATGTTACAAAGGGAAGTAAAAGACAGACCATAATTCCAAACACAACTGAGTGTTTAATGTCAACTTAATTCATACTTTCATTTTCATATACGTGCCCTTCACAGAGTGGCTTTTGGTTGGATTTTGCTGGCAAACCCTCTACTGTATAGCAAAGCAGGTCTCTACGTCTGCTTCCCCGTGAGGTCTTGGCATTTATTGGAGGAGTTACCTTCATGAATAGAAGGTCTACCCTAGAAGTACCTTTACATGTCAATGAAAGCAAAGACCCCCTCAGTCCGGACAGACGGTGGTTGGAAAATGTGATCTGTTTGTGATTTAAACATTAGGTGATTTGGGTAAAAGAATTTTCAGTTCCAGGGGATGGGAAGTTTGAAGTCATTGGAATCTTCCAGCGATTTGAAAAGAGGTTTGGAAAACCTTCTAGTAGTTAGACAAGAGCTTTAAGAAATGAAACCTAAAAAGGCCCACTGTAGTCTGAGGGCACGCTGTTCTGCTGTTTTTGATAAGATTAGGAGGATGAGGGTCACGAGAGAGAGGAAGCGATGGGCAGTCTGAGCTGATCAGTACACAGTAATGTGAAATACTGGCTTTCCAAGGAGGACCAGGCCACCGCAGAGTCAGAAGGGCTCAAGTTTTGTTCCTTATTGGTCTGCCAGGAACCAGAGGGCCCAGGCTGGGTGCTACCTCCTACCTCTCCCCGAGGACTCAGCCAGTCACACTGCTGCTTGAAGTGTGGAGAGGCAAAGCCACCTGTAGCCCAAGCATATAGACAATAGAAACAGTATACAGTTCTGTGAAAGCCCATGATGAAGCTCTTTATATGCCAGCGATTTGGTAAACTTTGGGCAAGAGTGTGTTCCACTTACATTGGGTCTCAGATGGTGTCTTCCTCATCAACACACAAAGACTTGCAATGTGCTTCTCACTTTCCCGCCGGCCTGAGCGGCCGTCAGAGTGCCAACACGTCGCACTTACGAAACAGTACTTCCCTGTCTGTCCAGTCATTCCTGTAGGTGGTTGCTTTAGAAGAGGCATTTTTTTTTTTTCTTGGAAATACCTCTCCAAAGATCAGATTCTTCTAAGAATCAAATCAAAGGGGATTTTTTGATATTTAGAAAGCAGAAACCCATTTCTGTGATTAAATATGGATCATAATCAAGTTGGTGAACTGCAGAGCTTGCTTCTGATTTTCTTCATAGGAAATGGAGTTTTTCCAGAAACGTAGGAGGGAGGAGAGGGGAGCATGAGGTTGGCCTCGATATTTTATGACAAACATTCTTAAATTAGCTCACATCAACATGCCTAATGTGTCTCACTCTGCCGGCATTCACCTGTGGCGTCTGTTAGCATATTACAGTTTTAGAGAACATCAGACATCATTTCATGTGCTATCGAAGGCTACAAAGTGCTACTCAGGCTAAAAGAAAGAGAACTCGAAAACTCTTTCCTTTTGCTTTTCTTTTTTTAAGCAAGCAGGCAAACAAACAAAGTAAGAAGTGAAGAAGCCATCGCAATGTATAGTATTCTGGAAGGTCCGTGGCTATCAGTTATAGCATCTCAGCCATGTGCCAGGAGTCTCCGACCCCGTGATGTTTACCAATGTGAAGATTGTGTACCCTTTAAACAAGCTTAACTGATAACTGTAAGGACCCCAAGTTGAGTATAAAAAGGAAATGGACCCCTGTGGAAAATAGATTAGGAAACCCTTTAAGGCTATCCAAAATGTGGGTCTGCTCCAGGCAGGAAGCAGAGAAAGTGCTGATGGCACCCCACAGTGAGAACATGGAAGGAAGTGGGGGAGCCTCTCTTACCATGGACACTGGCAGGCTTTGATTTTCCAGATAGGATGGCATGACCTGAGTCATTTGTCTTCCTTGATTTCTTTCTAGGAAGACTACATCTATTTCTTTGTTTGAATATGAACCATGTATTACAGTTCAGTCCTACTCTCAAGAGTCATCCTATCTCTATTTATCTCTTTACATTTTTAGTTCATACCTGGCTGCCTCTTTGCTACATTGCCCAATGCTATTTCCAAAAAACAAACAAACAACAACAACAACAAAGAAAGAAGAGAAAAGAAAAGAAACAGGAAGACTAGCCCGAATAGTTCTGACCTGCTTCTCAATAGCTCTGTGATCTCAGACAGGTTCCTCAGTCGCCCTGTGCCTCGTTTCCTTACCTAGAGTGGAGATGATAATACCTGCTTCATGTTGTGAGGCTCTTATTAAATAACGTGTACAAAATGCTTAGCACAATGTCTGGCACACAGCAAATATTTAAAGAATAGTAGTTATTATAGTTACGTTAAAAAATTTAGGTGATGCCTTGCTTGGTTTGGCTCGGTGGTTAGAGCGTCGGCCCTTGGACTGAAAGGTCACAGGTTTGATTCTGGTCAAGGGCATGTACCTCGGTTGCTGGTTTGGCCCTGGCCCTGGTTGGGGTCGTGCAGGAGGCAACCAATTGATGTGTCTCTCACGTCGATGTTTCTCTCGCTCTCTCTCCCACTCTATCCAAAGATAAATGGAAAAGTATCCTTGGGTGAGTATTAAAAAAAAAAAAAATTAGGTGAGTGTTTCATTGACTCACTTGTAAACCACAGAAACCTTTCGTCTACTGGAACTCGGTTATTCAGCAACCTCTGCTACTGGTCATGAGTGAAAACAAATAAATATTGTACAATTGAGGCAGTAAGCAGAACAGCCTCTCGGTAGCCAAAATAGACATTCAAAACATCTGTCCTTAGAACTGTGCACGTTCCTCATGGCGTTTTCAGTTCTCATCCAGTTCTTTACTCATTTGATCCTATGTGTTTGTATTTTACACATGACTTTTAACAGCAGTCGTAACTGACTTCTAAGTCTATAGCAGATTAGATACAGCAGATTAGAAGGGAGACGGACCCATAGAGACAGCTCCATGGTAGGCAGAAATAAGTAATAACTCAATAGCAAGCAGAAGGAAAATCATTGAAAACAGACAGAAAAGACTAAGAGCACAGAAATTCAGCCATTTGGTGGATGACACTGGTTCTTCAATCGTAGTCTGTGTCAAACCTGGAGGGCTTGTTAAAACACAGATCCCTTGACCTGACCCCTAGAGCATCTGAGTCAATAGGTCTAGGAGGATTCTGAGTATTTGCTGTTCCAAGATGCTGCTGCTCTTGGTCCTGGGACCACACCAGTGTAGAGACAGTACACCAGCGAATGGTACGTTGCCTAATTTTCATGATCCAGAGATCAAGAAGAATGTTTAATTTTGTATACTAGTCCCTGTTTAAGAAGGCAAAAGGGTTTGTGCTCCATTTTAAAAAGATAGTGTATTCAAAATAATTACTAATAGAAAGATACATAACTCTTTAAGTGTGTAAAGAGGGAATGTGCAGATCTCAGAAGAGAGAACTGTCCACATTGATGCATTGCTCACAACTCCTGGGTAGCCAGGGCTGCTGGGTGCTGTTATAATGAGGGTGGGAGGTATCATTTCCCACCTGACAATACTGTTTGATTTTTTGGAGGTATTTGTGTTTGTGTGATTGCTTTGCTTCCTCCTTCTTTTTCAGTGACTTTCTAGACAAAAAGGCTTCACAAACACGCTTTTTCTGCCATACCAACTGTTTGATTCAACTTAGCTCTCATAAATAGTCGAGTCTGTTTCAGTAACAATGTCAAAACACTGGGCTCTGTGGCAATTACATATACAGGCACCATATTGTCACTCTCTTCTCAGTTCCTTTTGCCAGTTAGTGGTAATTTCTGCCAACTCCAAATGAAGTCTAAGAAACCAGTCATGGACTAAGGTGACCGCCTTGCTCGTGAATTCCATTAGCATTCTGAACATCAGATTTTTAAATTTTTCATTAGATAGGAGGAAAATGTATTTCTACCACCACACATTATTGCCAGCCAAGGTTGTATTTTAATAATAACTGGGTATACACTTGGTCTTGTTCCTGGACTTGAATAGACACATTGGAGCTCTTGCATCATGGGGAACTTTGATCATTGTTTCGATTACAGAAGTTCTTCAGAATTCTCTCATACCAGACTTTCTAAGAACAGCATTTTGTTTCCTGCTAATCTTCGAGCGCTGTCTTCCTCCTGTGTCAGAGGCAGCAGGTTTTGTCACTGGAGGGAGAACGCAGTCTTCCATGTCACCGTTGGGGGATTATTTTCATTAGGCAGATCTTGCGCTATGATAAATCTCCTTGGTGCATTGAACTGTTTCCCTTACCCAGGGACGGTGTTTTCTTCTGAGTCTAATTCTGGTAAAAAGTGATGACTGTTCCCAGGGTATTCACTGCGAAGTGAATTGTGGCTCTAGGGTCTGGTGGCTGAGGAAGCAGGGAAAAAAGGGGAGACGAGTAGAGCTTTGAGAATCTCTCTCTGCACGTGGGTGCCACGGAGACACCCACATCGGATGTGCATTGTCACTGCTGCCCATAGGAAATCTGAGCCATCATATCCTTGATAACTTGGGATAAAAAAAAAGATTCCTGGGACCACGCTGCTTATTCTTCCTACCTGTTTAGCTGAGCGGACTATTCTCTGCTGACGTCATTGAACTGCAGCTAGAACCTGGACCCTCTGGCTGAAATCCAGGGGCACGTGTGGTTAGATTTCTATTTACGTGGGATCACGCTGACGCTTGTGTTAATACTGTAATTAGGAATAGGTTAAACCTTTTACTTCTACTTTGTACCTGTATTTAAACAGATTCTAGAATATTTAGGAACACCAGAATATCGTAACAGAGATGTTTTAGGTAGGCAATGGCTGAATGTCAAACGCTGTTTTATAACATTAACGGAGGATCTGATGCTCTCTGTAAGGGAAATCCATAAAATAAGCAAGACTGAATTTTCCTTTTAATTCAGTGTTTGGCTTTGAAATGCTTTCCTGAGACCGACCATGTCAGCACTGATCTAGTGCCCTGTTCAGAGAAATCTTTATGACCTTGTCGAGGATATCAGGACAGGGTATTTGGGTTAAATTAAGAGAAGTTAGCCCGTCTCAGTTCACCATGTTTACTTTGATTTCAGGCTAGTGGTAATGCTGTCCGTGGCTTCTGATGGCTGTACTATCCCTTTTCCTGTTTGCCCTTACAAATCCCAGCTCGACTCTTCCAGACCGTTATTAACATAATTAGAAATTGGTATTGCTTCGTAGATCACATCATATATCAAAAATTCAGGATCTTTTGAATTCTTCATATGATAACTATTTTGTTGGAGAAAACATTTAGGCCCATGTTTTAAATGCCTCTCACATTCCTATTTGAAAAAGATGCATGTTTGATTTTGCCATTGTAATGCCTTAGAAACCCTGATCACTTCTGCTAAAGTAACAAATCCTTTCCCCCCATTCTCTTAGCCTGGTCTTTACTCTTACAAACACACTCACTGTCACCACGGTTGGTTTTCACCCAGCTCCCCTTATAAGGGTTGACTCCCTTCAGTGAGGAATATATTAATAGAAATGTATGCAGTTTGACCTATATCAGACTGTCTTCTGGTTCAGACGCGTTAATCCCTTTACCGAACATTCCTCCATTTCATCATGCATGTATTTTATTCTTTTTGAAATAACAAGTATTTATTTTTATTTCCTTAATAATCAGATGATGAGAATATCAGAGCATTTCTTTTTACGTTTGACCTAAATCCCCAGTCAGCAAGTGTGTTTTAGTACATTCTTTATGAACTCTGTGGCATCTGATTTTTTAAAACTTTCCCATCCCTAAGTATGCTATACAGGAGGGGAAAGTGATTTCCTCAAGGGGAAGGACCGCCCCTCTGCCACCAGTCATTTCTTCAGGAAGTGTTTACTGAATCCCTACTCTGTTCCTGTGACTGTGTTCATTGACCCCTACTATGTCCCTGTGACCGTGCTAGGGATGGTACAGTGAATAGGAAAGATGTTTTTCTTTCTTCTTCAAGCTTAAAGTCGCCCTAACATTCTCGATACTATAATGACATCTGTTTCTTTGTGGGACGTCTATCTCTTTGTGGGAAATAAAGGGAGTTGCTCTGGAAAGCACTGGACTCTGATTCTACTCTTCATTTAGAATGTCTGGGCAGTAAGTGAACAGTGGGACACAGTCTCACTGAGTCGCAGCATGTTCCACACGTGCAGAAGGACAGGCGATCCCACGGCCAGTTTACACACAGGTCCGCCTTCTCTGGAGAAAACATAGCCCCAGACTCTCTGTTCATCTCTTTCACACCCATTCTCTTTCTTTTTCTTCCTTTTCTGTTTTTTAATTGTGCTTGGATTTTTTTCTAATGGATCAGTAATGTGAAAAACCATGTTTAAACCCAAAGGATTAATTCAGAACAACAAGTTATTTATATGAAAACATTCATGTTAGTGCTTTTTAAAGCAGAAAAAAAAAAATTTAAACAAACAAAATGCTCAATATAAGGGACTATGAAACAAAAATAGTAGGGATACCAGAAAGCTATAACATGGCGATGAGGATTCTGGTCACCTGTGGGAACATGAACTAGTATGACTGAGACAAGCAGAATGAGACACTATAAACATATGTATTGACAATAATGCCATATATACATACATAAATCTTCCATTTCCTTCTTTTTTTTTTTTAATCCTTACCCGAGGACATTTTTTGATTTTTTTTTTGTTCAGATAGAGTGGGAGGGGGAGAGAGAGAGAGAAACATCGACATGAAAGGTACACATCGAGTGGCTGCCTCCCACATGACCCAACCAGGGCCGGGGACAAACTGCAACCGTGGTACGTGCCCCTAGCAGGAACCGAACCCGGGTCTCTCTGGACCGCAGGCTGATGCTCTAACCGCTGAGCCAAACTGGCCAGGGCTAAATCTTCCATTTCATATCAATATCTATCCATTCATTGACCGAAATCAATCAAGAATAAGGGAAGAATTACACCAGATGTTAGGTTCTTTTTCTTAGCAAAGTAACTTAGTCATTAAAAAACAATGAACTTAAAGGGATTCCACCAAAAACAAAGAAAGCGCTGAACGGAAAACAAAATTCTACTTGTTAAAAGAATCATCCTTTTCCCCCCTTCCTGGTGCATTATATATTGATATTTAATTTTAGAAGAGTATGGTACCTGATTACTTAAATGAGTAAAGTAAAACTTCAGAAATGCACATTTGGGTTTTTAAGAAAGGCAGTTTCATAAAGAGAAAATTAGAGTAACTACATCTATTTAGAGGTTAGGCTTCCATCAACCCTGCCCATCTGGAAGCTGGAAGTGAGGTTTTAAAAAGTAAACAAAATAAATATTACAAAGAAAAAAAAAAAAAACTCTGAGAAGCAAGGGGGTGGGTGCCCTTCACAGTCAACCGGGCGACGCAGAGGGCCACCCTGAGGTCCTCAGCAGGCCGTCCATGTGTAAAGTAAGAAGGCAAATTAGAGACCGTGTGAAAACGAGAAGTGCAGAGAGCAGAAAGTAGGAAAAAGCACACATGAAAAAGCAGACTGGGAGAGCCGGGGGCGTGGTCGTTTGGGGTCATTTAATGCAGGGTCAGAGCTCTACTGAGTTCAACACCCCCTCTACCCCAAGAGAATTGAATAGCAGGCTGTTATTACTAATAATAGTCATAATGATGACCCTGTAATAAACCATCAAGAAGATGGTGTTTTCTGTAAGGATATTTGAATATAGGTATGTCACGTTATAGAAAGATTTGCAAAAAAATGCCTCTTACTTCAATGACAACTTCAGTGTCTGGATAATTGAACTACGTAGAACACTGTATTTCTCTTAAAGCCGGATAAAGTGTTATCTTAGCCATCACCTTAGAACATTCTTTTGCTGACCGAGAGACTGTTCCTTCGCTTTCTTCTGTTTTCATACCAATAAATTAACTGATTTTGTCATTTTCCTGTGGTTTCAGGAAAAAAACCTTCTGGCAAATAGTCCCTGGAGTCTGTGTTAGTCTTTTGGAGCAAACTTCGTTTTGGATTCCCAGGACATGGTTTTTATTCATTGTGTCCATTTTTAAGAGAACTTTTTAGTTAAACTTTTATTAACAAATAAAGCAAAGTTTTACCATCTTGTTCTCTGATGTTCAAAAATTAAATAGCTCTGCATGGGGTCAAGGTGACAAGACCTCTGAAGTGGAGAAGGTGAGCCACCCTGGTTTTCCTGTGTTACAGCTCGGTTGTTAAGAGCCCGGGTTTGGAGTTAGACTGCTTGTGCTTAAATTCCGGCTGTTATTTACTGGTCTGAAGATGCTGGGTAAGTTACTTAACCTCTCTACTCGGTTTCCACCTCCAAAACATAGGCCATATGTACCAGGGCTGTTGGAACCGTCCATTTAAAGTGCTGAGTTTAGGCCCGGCCGGTGTGGCTCAGTGGTTGAGCATCAACCCATGCACCAAGAGGTCGCCGGTTCGATTCCTGGTCAGGGCACATGCCCAGGTTGGGGGCCTGAACCCCAGTGGGGGGCATGCAGGAGGCGGCCAGTCAATGTTCTCTCTCATTGATGTTTCTATCTCCCTCTCCTTCTCTCCTCCTCTTTCTCTAAAATCAATAAAGAAAAATAAATAAAGTGCTGAGTTTAGTGCCTGTGCACAGTAAGTACTCAGTAATTATAAGCTGTGACTGTCACCCACTGATTTGTTTCTATGCTCAGGAGACTTAGGGCATGATTGAATCTTTTCTTAATGACTCCAGGAGAATATGACACGAAAATTGACGTTAGCTGAAAGTGTACTGTGGGCCAGGCCTGGAAATAGGTGCTTTTGGGTATTTATGTCACCCTTAGAAAGTACTAGGGAAACTGAGGCTACTGCCATCATGAACACCAGTTAATTTGCTCAGTGAAGGTGCTAGGTGTCAGAGACCATGTGGCAGAGACTGTGCACACACATGTGGTAGGTGCCTGGTGATTTCCAGAGGGCTTCGTGTTAACCCAGGGAGTGTCCTGGCCACTCTCTTCTCTGTCACTGCCCACTGCTCCCTGTCCTTACTCCTGAGGCCACATGCCCCTGTTGCTCAGCTGATTCTTATTCTTCTCCTTCTCTTCCTTCCAGGCACTTCTTCTGTTACTTTCCTGTTACCAGCTCTCCATGTTTAGGCCTTTGAATAAAAAGGTTGGTCTTATGAAGACCTGAAAGCTGGTCATTGTATTTCTTTCATTTTTTTACAACAAACTGAACCTTCATTCGGTAACAGGTACAAGTCCTTGAGTATCGGACTGTCCCCGTGCCTGGGCCCCAGTGGGCAGTCATAGGGACTTGATGACAGAACTCATGACATGTACCTTTGGACCTCTGGCTTTTCGCAGTCATGTTGACATGTGGCTGAGTCCTCAGGGGTTATGTTTTTACCTCCAAAGACATAGTGGAATATTGTTCCTAAGCCCCCTTTGAACCTGGGGTTTCCCTAGAATTCTAAAGGTCTAGAAAGCTGGATTCAGGATAAGCAAAATGTAAGTATAGTTGTGATTTACATCTTTCATTCAGACAGCTGATTAGTGAACCCAACAACTTCTTTAAAGAGAATTTGTAAAAGCAAACAAATGAACAAAAACAATAAGGAAAATGTCCCCAGGGAGCTGTCTAACTAAGGGCCAAACATTCTGTCTGCTCTGGGTTTTTTGTTTTTTTTCAGATCAGTGTTGGTGGTTTATCAAGTATATGAAGTCTACTTAAACCAATTCACACCATCATAATATACGTGTAGAACTGCACCACACAGCAAACCAATAGCGCTTCTGATGATCTGAGTTACGAACATATCACCCCTGTTATGTTAAATCACTTAATTTTAACAAATAAATGAGATACTTGGGGGAGGGGAATAATGTTGATAAGAATAACAAATTCTTGGGTGAGACTGGCTTTTCGAGACCACGTGTTCTGACCTAAATAGTCCAGGAATTCCTTCTACAGAGTCCCTGACAGATGGCCATACACTTGTGTTTTGAATACTTTTTAGTGTCAGGAAATTTGTTATTTCAAGAGGCAGCGTATTTCATCGTTGGACAGCTCTCAGAGTTAAAAAGTGATATTTTTATACATTAAGACAAAATTTCAATTCTTAGAACTTTCAGCCACGGATCCTAGAATATTTATTAAATGGGCTCGGTTGTACTTTAGCACAGGGTGTCTACAAAGCTGTCCGCTGTTGGCGGAGCATGAGCGGGGCTGCCCCGCTGTTTGGTGCCGTGGACACTTGGTTCTGCGTGGTCCCTGCCTGCGGGAGCTCACAGAGCAGGAGGGGAGGAGATGAGCATGTTCTCAAGAAGCTGACGAGAGATGGTCAGAGGATGGTTTCCCGTACTGTCCTAGGTGTGGACGTCCTAAAGGAAGAAGGTAGGAGTAGGGAATGAGCCTTGAAATATGAGTAAGGTTTGGCCAGGCAGCAAAGGTGCGGAAACAGCAGTGGGCATAAGCTTTTAGGCAGAAAATGACGAGACCACCATCCGAATAGGTAACGGAGTATAGGAATGGAAATTAAGTTCGATAAGAGGGATGTGGAAGAACTTGAAAACTTTGAAGATGTCATTATTTTAATTAATCAATCATGTCTTCCATTACTGCTTTCAGATCATAAAAGTAACGCATGACTACAATAAAGATGCAAACAATACAGAAATGTCTTAATTAAAAAGTGAGAAAAGCAACTTACCTTTTCCTTCCCCTGCCCCTTCCCTGGACCTAACCACAGTTTTAACCACTTGATATATATTCTAGGGGTCACCGAACTGTGGCCCATGAGCCAGAATGGACTCACCAACCTGTTTTTATACGGCCTATGGGCTAAGAATGCTTTTTACATATTTAAATAGTTGAAAAGAATAATATTTCACGAGATATGAAAATTATACGAAGTTCACATTTTAGTGTCCATAAATAGAGTTTTGAATTTTGTCAGTAAAAATTTTGTAGAAATTCATTTTCTCTCTTGTTACATAAATATTCATATAAGAGCTACAACTTTGCCCTTTCGCCAGCCCACCCCCAATGCCTAAAATGTTTACTAAGTGGCCTTTTACAGAAAAGATGTGCTGGCCCTGGTGTATTCATTCAAAATAATTTTTTATAGATAGACACACACATACACGTTTATGTTGTTTTTATAAAAGAGGGATTGTCCACACGCTGTTACGGCGAAGTTCTTTAGATCTGAAACCACTAGGAGCCAGTTGGTTGTGAGGGTAAACAGTGGCCTGAAGCAGACAGCCCCCGGGGAAAGCCAGGATTTGGGGAATGTGGCCCCTGCAACCATCCGGGGTACAGTGCTGTGCCCCCAGCCTGGGTCGCCTGCATTCAGATGACGGTGGGGGCCAGGTGAGAGGCTTACCAAAGGAATAGCCCAAGGGGCATGGTGACTCACTGAAGGAGAGGAGGTGGGGAGCAGGCAAAGGGGCCCCCATTTCACGTCGGCGCTGGAAGAATATTGGAAGGGACTGTTTGGAGAGGCAGGTGTCAGCCTTGCCGAATTGGAAGGCTCTGTCCGACTCCAGCCAGGAGCGCCAGGGGTGCTGACAATCCACATGACATGTGAAGACTGCATAACCCTCACAGTGCATTTGCATCTCGTGTGATCGATTTAATAAAACACAGCTTTCCATTCTGAATGAGGGAAGTTCTATGTGTCTGTTTTCAGTTATATACAACTCATAAGTGACATCCATCCAGCACATATCAATGCTGGGTATTTGGGCCTCATGGTAAGACAGTATCTGGGAGAGAAGTGAATCCTGGGGACGAACTGAGCAGTCACAGCGCTTCGCTTTGCACACACAGCGCGAGTTTGTGTCCACATGTGTTCTGCCATGTGCGAGTCTGTGAAAGCGAAGGGAAGTTGCAGTGTGCTGTTCACTGGCCCACGTGGCTGGCTACCCCATAGTAGCTCCACCTTGTGGATTGTGTCTCGGTGGTGAGTCCAGGCAGCTCTTTTCTGAGCCCTGCCAGTACCCATTTCATGGTAACCTGTAAGAGTTAGGTGGCCATAGGTGGGGACATTTAGCCTTTCGTCTGACTTATGTTTGACCATGTCTGGGTTTTTCATAGGTTCTACTCAAGCCTCCCACATACGAATTTTTTTTCCCCTTTACCCATTTTGTGAAAGCAACAGATCAATGAGATCACACAATAAGAACCTTTAAGGAGAATGTAACTAGAATGACACCACAACTCTGAGACAGTAGCACAGACTAACCCCCAGGGATGAGGCACACAACCTGGTACCAGCGGCCTGGTGGCCAAGCCATGGATTTGACATCAGGAACCTGGGTCTTCTTTCAGCCCTCCGCGGGCTCACTCTGACGTTCCAAACTGCAAAGCTCCTCTGCCTTCCAGTTGGGAAATGAGAATCTCACAATTTAATATCTAGCCATTCCAAGTGGGATGCTGGGGAATAAAAAGCAAAATATTTGCAAAGCACTTTGAGCATTCTCAATGAAGAGTGCCATCTGAATTTTCAGTGTTACTGGTGTTCTGTTCAATGTGTACCTGTGTCGGTGAAGATTCGTTACATATTCTTTGCCAAAACAAACCGAGCTGTGCCTCCTAACCCGTTACTTTTATAATCATCCAGACTTCCTTCTCCTGGAAACTTTAATATCGTTTTAAATGTAGTGCCTATTTGGGGGGTAAGGAAGTCATGGATTCGGTTAGTGACATTGTTTCTTATCCTTAACGGGAAAAAGAATAATAGACTTACTGATATTTTTATCATTAACATATAGGCATTTTTTCGGTGTTTTCAGAAAAGTATAACCTGGACTTTCATAATCAAATGAATATGGATTAATTAGCATGAAATGATAAAAACAGCGGCGTTCCTAAATATCTCCGCTGTACGAGCGCTTCACTGTCCTGTTTTTTTCTGTAGAGGAAAATCCAGTGGACACTGGATAAAAGCTTTACGTTTCTCAGGATAATTTAATCAGGTATCAAAGAAGATTGTTCATAAAGTGAGTGCACTTTAGCAGTGATTCGGAAGGTGTGGGCTCTTACCAAACTGTTCTCCCACCCCAGTGATCTGTGTATAATCACTGCTAGAGCAGATCTCTTTGGAGGGCTGAAGCCCACTGGCCTCTTCCGAGGTCCTGAGTGACAGGTGCGGGTGCCAGCCAAGGAGTGAGGGCGGACGGTGTCCTCAGTCAGGTGTGAGCCCACGGTAGTGAGAACTGTGTTCAATGGAGCCCACGGCAGTGGAGCAAATGGCTGCTTCTGAGAACCTGGTAGGTGATTCCAGGTTGTACAGCTGTGCCCTGAGCAGTAGGTGTCACTGTAGTCAGTGGCTTTTACTGCTTGGAGCCGAAGGGGTTAAATGGGTCTGGTTTATTTGGGTTGACAGAGGCCCATCTGTGCGCCCCAGGGTGATGTCTGTGTCTCTAGGGCCCCAGTTGAGCCAATGAAAGACCCCAGTACAAACTGAAAGGCGACACTTTTCTGTAGGCAGGGGAGAAAGATACTTTCCCATCTATATTTTAGGGTCTAAGCCTAGGCTGACTGACGGGGTGGGTAGAGTTGGGTGGATAAGTAGGTGAGATGATCCTTCTAAAGTTTGGTGGGGGAAGGGGAGGGGAAGAATAGGGAATCACGGAATCCACTTCCTTGTCTTGCTGCCCCTGAGCCCTGTTACACTCAGGCAGGTGAACTTTCAGAACTTCTGTCAGAAATGTCCTTCTCAGAAATGCCCCTTCACCACAAAGGAGGCAAAGAGCAAACATCTCTTTCTAGCAGAGATGTACTTTTTGCCACTTTCTACTCCAGAAAGGCTGAAATGGAATTTAGGATTTAGAAATAACTACTGTGTCGACTAATTAAACACACACACACACACACACACACACCTCTGATTACATAACCAATTGCTTTTTCACATACACCCAATTTTACTTTTTTTATTTAATTGCACCCTGGTGTGAAAGCAAAACAAAATCTAAGAAACTCACTGTATAGTTTTAGATTCATCTTCTCTCGTCCTTTTGGCCTTGATAACCCATCTCTCTCCCCACCCACCACCCAGTGGAGTTTGTCCATAAACAATTACATGAAGGCATTATACATGTGATTTATACCTAGAGACTCATGAAAAAAGACCTCCTGTCCAGTCTCTGCCCTTTCCCCCGTAGACTGCCTGTGGGTTGTTGTTAACACCCCGATTAAGCCTTGCCCTTAATGGTACAATATGTTAAGCTCAGACTGCTCTTTCTCTCTCTCTCCCCCCTTCTGTCTCCCTGAGTGAGTGGCTCCCTTTAAAGCCATCCCCACACTCCCCGAGCCAGGTGGCGTTGCTTCCTGTCTCTCCTGCTCGCTGTTGCTAAGTGAGAGGCACCGTATCACACATAAAGCTGAACCAATAGCATCCTGACCCCCATAGGCTGGTAAAAGCTGAAGAAAGAGACTCCCACAGTGTTGTCTGCAGCGGATGGGTCCTCCCCCTCCCTCTCCCCTCCCACCTTTTCTCTTCCAGCAGGAAGGGGAGGCAGCGAGGGAGGGAGACGGCAGGAGGAAGAGGGAAGAAAGAGAATGGGGGAGGTGAATCCTAATATGCCTTGCTGTACTTGAGATAAATGCCATTTTTCCTTTGTGAAGAAGAGGAATGGTCGCGTCTCTCGAGCAGTCAGGGCCAGCGATGCGCTTCTTTCTGCCCCCAAATTGCCTGTGTTGTCACAGCTCAAACTCTGAATAAGACGTCTTGGACCTGCATTTCTCTCTCTCTCTCTCTCTCTCTCTCTCTCTCTCTCTCTCTCTCTCTCTCTTTCCCTTTCCCCCTCTCTCTCCCATAGCTAGGAATCTTTTCATCTTTCAATCCCCACAGTTTTGCAGATCTTGGCACCCTGATCTTTCTTCCTCTTCACCTCTCCTCTCTCCTGTCTGGCAGGATTCTCCATTCCAGAATGCGTGCTCTTCCGTGTGAAAATTAGCAGTGGGTGTTGTATATACGGTCCTGTGGAGAAAGTCATCCGATCATCCTAGGGAATGGGACAAGAGGGGAGGAATATTTATTAAAGCCATTAAAAAAAAATCACCTGTTCAGAATGTCACAATCTTTGGCAAGGTCTGTCCAGCCACACAGTGCAATGAAGGGCTGTTCTTAACGGGCAAACTGCCAGTATAGACAGCCAGTGGTGCAGTCGAGATTATACAGAGGAAGTGACCTTTCTCCTATAATTACCTGGATATTTTGGGCAACATCAGACCCAAGTCACCTAGGTAATTACGGCTTTGTAGATCTGACCTTAGAACAAAACAGATTCCAGTGCAGTTTTCCAGGGAGAACGTTTGCTGTCTGTGGTGATGAAAGGAGAGAAAGCACCCACTGTTTTCCAACCACACGAAGTCCAACCACAAGCAGGTTTGCTTTGGTTCTGTGTCTAGTAGGTTCCCAATACATTTCTCTAACCCTTTGGAGATGGCTTTATTAATTCGTTGCTCGTGAACCTTTTGAAAAATCAACCTGTGTTTATTTCTCGGTTGAGGGTATTGTAATTCTCTGTGACCCATTCCTGAGTTTCTCGTATTTGGGTGGGATAGCAAAAGGACGGTATTTATGGCTAATCTGTCCGTTGCCCTCAAGACATTTCCTTTCATAACCCCCAAATCTGGAAATACTCGCCTGCTACCGGTCCAGAAATCCAGTCCACTTAGCATCACATAGAAAAGTGACCCTTTTCTCCCATGCCACCTCCTTTTTCCAGTCTTCATACTAATTTTTATCTTGGCGGTGGTGTTTTTTTCTCTCGAAACACAACTAAACTGTTTTCATGAAGGGAAGCCTGTGGTATCAGATTAACCAGAAGGGAATTACCAAGTGCTGAGTAACGGCCGAGTTTTCTGTTTCAGAGCCTGTCTTTCTCCTTCCCCGAAGTAAAAGTCTCCCATGTACCATCTCAAAGCCAAATTCCAGACCTCCCTTCACTGCCGTCCCGGCCCATCCAGGTTAAATCAGCACTATTTACAAGTAGCTGAAAGCTCAGATCTGAGTGATACCTTTATCTCCAGCCATCCCCTTTCGGGGAAGTGTTAATGATAAACCAAGGCTCCTAAAGGGGACAATGGTGGTAAAAAAAAAAACACCCCCAAACCAGTGACTGGCTGGCAGGCCTGCTGTAAAACTGCCTTGCCCGGGGCTGGTCAGTGGGTGGGTGTTCTCAGCTGTGACTCCTTCACTGCCCTCCCTTTTCTGTTCGGCCCTGTGCTGAGTTGGAGTTGTTTGTCCGGCCTCCATCTCTGGGTTGCAGCCTCTCTGTTTCCCAAGTTTATTACTCAGATACAGGCGCCAAGTAAACCTGCCCCGACCAGCTCTTCCTGCCTCTCTCCCAGTTGGTAATTCTCTTCCTTCTCCCCGCAGGGTGCCCACCTCCGCAGCCCTGGATCTCCTGCCCCGGCCAGCCCGGCACAGATCTGGGGGGTCCCTCGGCATGGTCTCCCCCAGTTCGCCCTTGTCTCACATGCTTTCTAGGCACTCGTCACCGCTCTGCCCTGGATTCCAGGTGCTCTTGTTTTCTCCCCACTCTGCCTTTGCTGAAGCAGGGC
Organism: Tadarida brasiliensis; assembly: GCA_030848825.1. Classification (NCBI taxonomy): domain Eukaryota; kingdom Metazoa; phylum Chordata; class Mammalia; order Chiroptera; family Molossidae; genus Tadarida; species Tadarida brasiliensis. The sequence continues at coordinate 14,692,617 of CM061259.1, read as the reverse complement.
GTTCCTTCCAGCCTGCCTGTTCCCCCAGACCCCCCCTTGGCAATCTGGGCCCCCAAAGCCCATCTCAAATACAGTGTCTGTCGTGAAACTTTCCTCTCAGTCTCTCCCACTCAGACGGCCTCTTCCAGTCCTTCCTACCGCTCTTCAGAAATCCCACAGGGTACTTGCTGTGTTCTTGGTTGTGCCAACAGCTCGGCGGAGGCACTGTCCACTCTCCCATGTCCCCACCGGCCGCCCGGCAGAGCCACTGCAGATAAATCTGTGGCTCCGTACGGACTGCATTTGCTCTGCAAACCAGAGTCCTGACGTCTCCCAAGTGCCCTTTGCCTCACAATTGCTAACCCGAAGCTCCTCCTCTGGAGAAATTTGGAACCTGTGTCCTCCCCGCTTTGTTTTAAGCTTCCTGGGGCGGTGGCCGTGTATTCCTCGTCCTCCTGTGTCCCGAAGCACCCAGTGTCGGCGCCTGGTACCCCACAGGCACTGAAGAGGCCTAGTGAGTTGCCACAGTGAGGAGCCCAGGCGACCTTCAGGACTATGTCTACAGCTTTCCAGGTTTTCAGAGATGTGTAGGAAAGAATGGAATTGTATGTGAATATTTGAAATCAGATCTTGGCATCGCAAAGCTCAGCTAAATATTAGTGTTTATCCATCAGGAGAGGGTAGGTGATAATATAGCAACAGGTAACCCCCAAATCTTACTGGTTTAAAACAACAAAAATGTAATTCTTCCTCATGTTTATTGTGGGTTGATGGGAAGAGGAGGGACTCTGCTTATCGTTGTCACTCAGGGACTCATTGCGATCACACTAGCCACTACCCCACATCAGTGCTTGTGCCTAGGGAAGGAGAACTCTGGAGGGTCTAACATCAGCAAGTTCATGTTCCAGCCCAGAAACAGCACCTGGCACTCTGCTCACAATTTACCCACCAGAATAGGTCACATGATCCCATCTAACCACACCAGGGCCAGGAAGTGCTCTTCTGTGTGTGCCTGTGACCTGGAGAGCTAGAAACATTTGGAGAATAGCATGAAACAAGTCGCACATTTTATTATTCACTCACAGGTTTTTGGAGGAAGTTTGCATTGAATACTGAGTATGGAAGTGTGAAGAATAGTCACACAATCCCTGTCCCTTTGCGTGTAGTGTTCTTAGCTCGCCGGCCAAGGCAGGTTGCTATGCTTCATCTGGAAGACTTGGCCCCAGCAATGAAGGGGTGAGTGGTTCTGTTGTCTCCACGTATGAAACGGAGAACGTGCCCATTGTTTCTGCCTCTCCAGCCGCTCCTACCAATACTTCAAAGGCTCTTATGATGGGTAAATTATGCTCAAGGCACCTGTCCAAGGACTGCCCCCAAATTCACCTTGAGTGTTGCCACTGTCGGGATCCTGGAAAATCAGTACAAGGTTTTGTGAATTTAGTCTAAGAAATTAGCCAGAGAGCGTACAAATATGACGTAACAGCCACGTTCTTTTTCACAGTAGAAAGTTGGAACCTGCCCAGATGTGCAACAGTAGGGGGTTAGCTCTGTCAGTTCCGATAGGTAGAAAGGGAGTGTGCATCCCATTAAAATGATATTTTTGAAGAATATGTAATGAGATTGAAAAAATGTTCACATATTGATTGCTAAGTTTTTTAAAAGCCGGCATGAGAACAGAATAAATAGCAGATTCTGCTTTTTAAAAATGGATTATAACGGAAAAGAAGAATACTAATATAAAATATTAAAATAAGATATTAATGGGAACGGGGCTTATCTCTTTGTGGTAATATTACGAGTGGTTTTGTGCTTTTTCCTTGCACTGTTTCTTTCCAAGTGAGCAGGAATGACTTTGGTTGCACGTGAGGAGATAATGTGAATACCTCTGGCCTCCGAGGTGTTAATTTCAGGAAATAAGCACCCGTGTTAGTGCTTTTAGGGGCGTTGTTTGGAGTTGGAGGCACATCGTTGACTCTCGTAGATCGTGGACGGAGCCTGGTGCCAAGACAGAGGTTCAGAGAGAGTTCCTGTGGCTCCGGAGACAGTGTGACATCAGTCCCCCCCTTGTCCGGCCATGGGCCTTGTACCATGTCTTCTGCCCAGGCGCTGTATAGATCCTTCGTGGCATTTCGACTTGACATTTCACAGCTGATGCAAATCCACTAAGCAGGGACATGACACTGGCACTTTGAGGCCACGGGCAACACTTTGGTTTGTAAAGAGATGCTAAATTTGCTGACATAGTGAAAAACTGGCATGCATTTATTTTGGGCTGATACAAACACTTGTGAAATAGGGGCCGGTTCTGGAAGAACGTGTGACACTCATTCATCTTGTGTTGTGCACTGAGCTATAATGCTACAGCTGTCACCCACTTTCAATGAACAATTGTCGTATTGTCAATCCACAGTAATATGGAACAATTTTCATTCCCCATGTTGAAGTATCGCCATTGTAATGTAATTCAGTTTGTATTAACAGTGCTTTGATGACAATTCCTTTCCACTCCACCCTTTAGCCCTCCCTCTCTCCTTTTCTTAACCAGAGGGAAATGTATTTTGACAATATCTCCAGTGTTAACGGTTTTCTGCTTTTAAAACAGTAGGGTCCCGCAGCCCTCATTGAATCTACAGAGAACACACCAATCTTTTTTTTTTTTTTTTTCTTTTTATAGAACTGCCCTGGGATTAGATAATGCCTTGCCCAGAAGAACTAAAAGTATTTTTGCCCATTTGTCTTATTGTTAAAACAGCCCCACGGACGAGGAACATGTATTATTCTTATTCCCTTTATATAAGGAGCATAATTAGAACTCAACTCTCTTCACTTTAGGTTTTACCATCTGTTCATTAGAAAAGGCTGCTTATTTTTCTAAGTATTAATGGTGATGTCAGGAGCTGTTTACACGGAGGAATTAACTACCCTAATGAATTTATATTCACAGATTTTTCCCTTGAGGGGAAGTTGCCTCTATGTATGAGTGAGTCTTCACCAGTTTTCAAGGTACTTTCCTGTCACAATAGACTGTTTTGAACTGATTGAGAGTGTTGTCTTTGTTAGAATTTTCCCAAGAGTGAAATCTAGGTAGGCACACTGGCTCTGATTAAAATATACTGCGCATGGGTGCAGACGCTCTGCCAGGGACAGTGCTGCAATTTTCAAATAAAACCATTTATTGTCTCTTGGACGTGTTCACTTTTGTCATTTTTTAAATAGTTTACTGGACTTCATACTTGCCCCAAAATATGTTGCAGAATGTGGGGAGATAGAGGGAGTTCGGGGAAGGAAGGAAGTTAGATGTCACAAACCACCAGAAGTTTTTGTGAGGTCGCAGATCCCCCAGATGGCTGCTTGGAAAATGTTACAGTGTTGCTTTCCCAAGGCCTCCTCCTCAGCATTCTTGTAAACTAAAAATCAGGGCTTTTGAAACAGTGTATTTCTCAAATATAGGGAAACAAAATTGAAACTGGGGGAGGAGAATTCTGTCTGGTATCTGAGAGTGAGTGGAGCCTTGGGTAAATGAGGATAGATTTAACAGACGGAAATGTCTGCATGCATCAATGAAGACTGGAGAAATGAAGAGAGAAGAGGGGTGAGAAGCAGAGGAGAAGGGAATATTAAGTGCATAAAATAGGCATTTCATGTTCAAATTGTCATATGCTCAGTACAGTCGTGCATGTTGGAACAGCCCCGAATTTGGGTCGTTTGTCTCTTTGTCCCCCCTTTTTTCAGACTTGAATCCCTCCCTGTTTCTGAGCTTTTCAGGGCCTTTGACCACCCACGTGTAGACACCCCAGGGATGTGAAGTACGAGACTGTTACCCAACAGCCTGGAACAGGAAGCGGAGACCCTGCCGCTAACTGAAACTTGAAAGTTCATGTAAAGTTTGTGCCCACTTGGAATGTTGCCAGAGCACCAGGACAGATCTCTGGCCTCCAGCAGGAAGCGGCAGGGGCCACAGGAAGGCCCGCAGGCGCTGCTCCCGCGTGTCGCTGCCTTTCGGCATGGCCCCTGCGCGCCCGAGTCAGACCACTGAGGCATCGACCCTGCTTTTGACTGTGCCCCTTTAAGATGGGAGAGTAGATCGGGGTGGGGTAAGGAGGCATGGCTTTGTTGGTCCATCCTTGTTCATAAGGCAATTCTTTGTGGCACGGACCAGCTCTGCCAGCAGCCTTTAAAGCCACAAGTTAGACACAGTAAGCTTAACTTTTGCATTCATTCATTCACATTCATTTATTCATCCATTCTTCACTCCCTCCCTCCCTCCCTCCCTCCCTGATGCTGTGGTTGATAGTGCTGCCCCTGCAGTCAGACAGCTGGATTTGAATCCCAGCTCTGCTTCCTCCGAGCTGTGTGAGTTGAACACACCACTTAACCTCTTACTTAGTAACACGTGGATAACAATAGTTCCTATTCCCAGGAGCCCTGTGAGGATTCAATGAGTTATATGTGCTTCAAACAGCACCTCACACTTAGCAGACCTTAGGGAAAGTTAGCTGCATTATTCACTGATCTCACGAGCAAGAGACCGCTACCCACATAGTCCTACTAAGATCTCCTCTAGTTAAAGGTCCCTCTTGCAATAGTCAAGCTCTCTGGATGATGGAGTTACCACTTTCCCTTTAAATCCTGGAGGTATGGTTTTCCTTTATAGTTACCGTTGTATGAATCATTTTTAGAAAATAAATATCCTCCCCATCTTACATAGTGCTAGAGGTGAGATCACTCCTCTGATTGTTTGAGGGAGGGGGACGGGTTTCATTCCAGTCCCTCCACAGGGAGTAGCTACTCCTCCCGCCTTTCCCTGACTCCCCTTCTCTTCTCTTCTCTTTCTCCTGGAGCTGCTAGTGTCATCCTATCTCTGCCCACTCCGGAGCCCGAGCTGGCAAAGGTGCCCACATCCCGTGGTGTGGTTAGAACCCCGCCCTCCAAGGCTCCCTCCTCAAACAGTGCAATTCGCCTCTCTCAGTTAGGATACCTTGGCATGCATTTGTATAGAAATGCTTGCACATTATTGGACATGAAAGAACCTCTGCCTGAAGAAATAATGTCTCATTTTAAATGTCAGGCATATAAAAGTTTAAAAAATATTCACGATGTATCGTACCACACAGTGATTCCATGGTGTCTTCCTTGAAAGTTTCATATAACGCATTTTAGAGACAAGCAGAACGGATCAAACACTCACTAAACAGTAATTGAAGTTCTGTTCTCTCAGGGACTTGAGTTGAATTAAATGTATTAGCTTAGATTGTCATAACGTCTCCAGAATAGAAGGAAGGTAATATTTTATGTTTATGTAACGGTGGAAGAAGACTATTATTATGCATAAAATATATATTTGAATCCTATTTAAATCAGTGAAGGGTTCATTCCTGACACTGATTCCTATACTCTGGCAAGATAAGGTCACTATGGAAGACATAAGGTCACTATGAAAAGACATAACAATTGTTCTGTGTGTCATTTAACATTTTCATTTTTCACAAAATTATGCTGTGCTTGTTAAGCATTTTACCCTGCATAGTGTTGACTTTTGGAGGGGATGAGCTTTGCCATTTCTAATTTCAGTTGAGCATAATATTAGGTATAATAACGCTAGGGTTAGAGGAAGGCGGGATGGACAGATTGACGGATAACCACCGCATTAACCTCGTATGGGAGAGAGAGTAGCATTCCAGGCGGGAGGAACCCTCATCCTCTACCTGGATATGAATTCTTTATAGTGGTTGAAGACCACACAGGACAAATACCTTGCTCTCGGGAGTGGAGGTGCACTTTGGGCGTGTCTCCCAAGTTCAGTGTGTTTCTTTGTTTCTCTTTGCCTCCTACCCACTATCCATTCACTCACTCAGATGGTTGGAGAGGCCCTCGGCGCTGTGGTGGAGTCCACAGGAGGACGAAAAAGTGTTCAAAGGCCGTGTGAGATCTCTCCCTTCTTCTCCCTCTCCCTGTCTGTCTCATGTGAGACCAGGTACACATACTCCGTAAAGGGAAAAGCCAGATGCTAGGCAGCACCCCTCCCGTTTTCTGGGCCTTTTCTTCCCTAAACCTTTGGCTCTGGAGTGCATCACCGCTGTGCCCACCTGCGTCAGTACTTCCCTCGCGCCTGGTTGAGGGCCTGTGAGTGTTGTACGCGTTTGTCTGCCCACCTGCCCCAGCAGTGGCAAAGGAGTCGCCCTTTACCCTCATATGTGTTTCCTTTGGGGGGGGGGCGGTTGGTAGTGGTGATGGTGGAGTCTTGAAAGGTAAGAGACAAGCGTCAGAGGCGTTTATGGCAGTGTGGAAGTCCTCCGTGTCAGGTGCGTGTGTTGTTTCGTGTGTGTTGCATGGGGACAATCCACTGAGGCGGCCTTTTGTCACATACCTGCCTGGCCTTGTGTTTAGGAAGGACTGCTGAGCCCTGGGAAGTCAAGGAAGTCAGATACAAGCTCTCTGCCCCAAGTAGGGAGAAAAGACACATAAAAATACCGGACCCATGTAGGAAATGCAGAAACGAGACAGGTGCGGTGTGAGGGCTGTGCCTAAGCGCTGTGGGGCCCGTCGGAGCAGAGTAGGGAAACCTCTGGCAGGGGTGATGGCCTGACGTCACCTCCAAGCTCAGGGCCTGGCCACTTCGTGAATGGTGATGTTTTCCACCCAGGCATGTTGAGTTCTCAGACCACGCAGGTGCTTGAGAGTAAATCTCCAGTGCGTCACCTAGAACATGGCCCCTTGGCTGGTGGGCTCCAGGGGCGTGGGCACACAGATTTCCACCTGAATGTGCCCCCCGAGGTCATTCTAGCAGGCAAGGAGGATGTTATGGCATCATCACCCAAAGCGTCAAGGATACTAACATGAAGTGTGTTCTCAGCCACATCAGCCTCACCTCGGTTCAGGCTTTGGAATGTACTCTTCTTTCTGTCACTGCCTCAGATTTCTTCCTAAGGACGCTATGGCATTAGTTCACTTTGCCCTGATTTACCTTAGCCGTATTCCTGCACACTCGGAAGTAGCCCAGTCACTGCGCTGTCATCCCAAGAGCATCTTCCCAAATGACAGCTGAGCTTGTACGGGCCCATCTCTGTTCTTTTGTTTTATGTAGGCTAACTCCTTTAATCCCATAACAATCCTGCAAGGTGGGTACTGTTATCCTCGTGTCACAGATGGGGAAACCAAGCGATGAGCAGTGGAGAACTCGCCCCAGGCCACAGGTCTGGTAAATGACAGAGCTGGCATTATGGAGCCGGAGAGTCTGGTTTAGAAATTACTGCTCTGAGTACACACAGCCCTTCCTGAAGGTACCGTATGCAGTTACTGTGCTGAGCCCTAGGAAGTCAGGAAGTAAATACAAGCTCTTTGCCCCCAGTAGAGACAAAAGACATAGAAAAATATCAGAACCATGTAGAGGTTTCTCTATACTGATGTCTGTTTTCAACAGCCCTAAAATTTTTATGGAGAGAAATGAGAGCTGCCACTGTGCCAGCACTGTGTGACCTTGGACAAGTCATTTTGTTCCCTGCCTTATCTGTGCAGTGAGGGAGCTGGATCAAATTCTGGTCCAGGTCCCTGCCAGCTCTGAAGTTGTTTGGTCCTGGGTCTGCGCCTAGAGCATGCGTGCACTGAAAACACTGAGCACTTCCGAGTGCATTTCCTCGGGGTCTCTTCTTCACCCACGGAGAATTTCTGCAGCATCCTGTGATCTTTATTAATCACACACAGACTGTCATCTTCTCAGACTCTGGTGGAATGGCTAAGGTGCCCTCTGCAGAAGATATCGTGGCTAATGTTCTCATTACTGACTAATTGGCTAAAGAGACTTCTCTCACATTGCGTTTAGCCTGATTGATCGTTTTGTATCACCTGATGGGTGGAATGGACAGCCAACCCAATTATCACCGCAGAGAGTGCCCGCTGCAGCAGAGCCGCGTGGCCCGAGACAAAGGCCCTTATAGATCAAGTCCGGTCGGGGTGCCTGCTGAGAGTTTGTTAAACGAAATGATTTTCTGAAAAGTACAGTTTGACATGCTTTGAAATCCATGTACCTTAGGTCACCCCTAAGCTCACTGGGCCTGGTCTTATTGAAGGAAGGGGTGTTTCTGGTTATGTCTCAAACGTGGATAGCCTGGATAACTAGTTAGCTGTGTAAGTAACACTAGTTAGCGCTGTTCCGCGTGAAGCTGTGTCTCCCTGGGTTCAGAACTGAAGCCGCAGGCCTCCCGGGGGTCCTGTCTCAGCCGGACACGCTCTACTTAGTAGCCTTCTTGTAGACAAGGGCCTTGCTGGGATCCCTTTGGTATTCATTTTCTTTTTATGTTGCTTAGGCTATGGAGAGGAAGTAACATTCAGGTCACTTGCTTAGTCATTTAAATTGGGTCCATTTCTTTTTAGCGAATGCATTAATTTGTCAAAATCTCTATTTAAAGTGCAAACTTCAGTTTTAGAAAGGAAAGGTAAGAACGTGTTCAGGACTCACATTAAAACCGAAGTCAAGTCTGACCGGTGTGGCTCCGTGGTTGAGCGTCGACCCGTGCACCAAGAGGTCGCCGGTTCGATTCCCGGTCAGGGCACATGCCCAGGTTGTGGGCCAGATCCCCAGTGGGGGCATGCAGGAGGCGGCCAATGGATGTTCTCTCTCATCGATGTTTCTATCTCTCTCTCCCTCTCACTTCCTCTCTTTCTAAAATCAATAAAGGAAAAAAGATTTAAAATAAATAAATAAATAAATAAAACCGAAGTCAAGGAACTTCTCCATCACTCCTTAGTCGTTTTTTTTTCTCCCAAAGCAGAGGGTCAGAAGTCTTTTATCGCACTTCGCTGTAAACAGCCTTGATTTTTGAGATTTCCTGAGAAAGATAAATGAGTTCTTAGTGCCTCCCTTGCCCAGTAATCTATTGAATCGACTAAGAGATGTCAATGAAGTAATATGTTGTCCTCTAACTTCTGTCCCCACCCCCAACAGGGCCACAGTGAGCTCAGCTTAGGCTTGTGAACGACAAGGCATGTGACAAGGACCTTGTGACACTATTGGGCTGATAGAAATTCTCATGGTTGACGCAAGTTTCAGTCACGTTGGAAAGTAGAATGGAGGAGCCCAGGGGAATGCGGCAGCCACAGCAGACACTGTGCTGTGCTCCCGAGTGTTGTCATCTTCCAGGTGCTTGCTTGCTTGCTTTCTTTAAAAGGAAAAAAACAACAACAACACTTTATGATAGAGGTCTGATCAACATACTGGAAGCTGTATGTATTTAATGTATGCAGCTTGCTAAGCTTGGAGATAGTACACCTGTGACACTATCATCACGGTCAAGCCCATAAACTGATCCATGACCTCCAAAATGTCCTCCCTCTGCCCCCCTTTATTTTATTTCAAAATATTTTTTTCCTTTTGTGGTAAAGCATTTAACATAAGATTTATCCTCTTGGCAAATTTATGCAAGTATACAATCCAGTCTTGTTCATTATCGGCTCTACGTTGCACGGAAGGTCTCCAGAACGTATTCATCTTGCGTACTGAAACCCTGTAGCCTTTGACCAATCCCTTCCCGTTCCCTCTTCCCCTAGGAGATGTTTTCTGAAATGTGCACCAAGGGTTGGAGTCTAGAGATTAGCTCTTGGGGACCAACTGCCCCGAAAAGAAATGAAAGAAAGCATGATTATTTTTGTAACCTCACAACTTTTAAGGAGATTATCCTTGGGCGACTATCACATGGGGAGAAATGGGAAGAAAGGACATCCCACTTGCAGTGGGAGAAGGAACCGGGAAGCGTGACCTGTTCCTTCTCCACTTCTCCGTTCTTGCTGCTCAGCAAGTGGCTGCGGTGGCCGGGCCAGGACCTCGCAGTCAGCAGGAGCCAGCAAAGGGTGGAGGTGAAGGTGGGGACCCAACTCAGCACCCGACTGGAAAGGGTCATTGTGTGGCCCAGCAGTAGCATGGCAGTTTCAAGAGGGGCAGGTTTTCAACCATTGTTGCCTCTTCATCCTCCGTGTAGTATTCTCTGCTGAGGCAGGTGGAGCTGGTAAAGATATATGTTCCTGTGTGATGGGTGACCGAGGTCTCTCTCTGCCTCCCTCGCCACGACTGCTGCATCCACCTGCTGAAAATGAATCCAGGAAAGCCACAGCATGCCGTGACGTGGGCAGCTGGGGGATGATCGCCTTGCCTCGTATCAGCACCAACTGTCAGAATGGGCCTCAAACGCATTAGAAAAGCACATGCACTTCTTATTTAATGAAAACCTTGACCGGCAGGGTATGTCAGCCCAGTTAGCAGCAGAAGTACTGTTTCCGGAGTAAGGCTGTGGCACAGGGACAGCCGTGTAGAGGAGGAATACGTCCCGATCCTCACTCTCCAGTACAGTCCATCGCCTTCCGTAGATACTCTGTTTCTGCTCTGAGTTCATCCCAGTCATGCTCCGCCAAGCTGTTTGTTCTTCTCTGAGCTCCTCAATAAGACATACGGCAGGGTAAAACTCTAACAAAAAAAGTAACCAGCGTCAGCCCTCAACCTGAGATGAAACAGCTTAGATGAGACTTTATTTCTATTACCATTTTCATGGAAAGACGTCCATGTATTTCCTGGAGGTAAAGACATGGGTCGTCTCTTAAAAGCTGTGTTTTACTGAGCGATGATTTCGGTAATTGCACTATTGAATTAAACAAGGAGGAAAACCTGGGTCGTGAGTTCTAACATCAGATCTGAAAAGGACTGTGTAGATTTCACTCATTTGGAACACGAACGTGAACCATCTTTGAGAGTTTAACCTTAGAATTTCCTTGACTCATATGGTTGGACAACGAGACACATTTTTGACCTGTCTGGTGATTGCTTTCCAGTGGGGTTTGTGAGCATTACTCTGCCTGCCTCTACCCATATACAACCCCCACCACAGCCTGATTTGATTTAGTTACATATCGTTAACTGAAATTAAGCAACTTACTGGAATTAGACAAGCAGGGACTCAAAATACAATAAAATAATAGTACTGCCTTCTTTGTTACGTCCTCCATATCAGGGTGGCTCTTGTTCCCTCTCCTTTAAATCGAAAGCAAAACAAAAATTTGCTCAGTTACTGAATAGTTGAATTTATAGATATAGGAACAGTGGACAACAAAACCTTAACAAACTCTTAAGGGCTTGAAAATTTGGGGAACCTGCTCCATTTCTGTCAAATCACAACCAAATCATCGCACATCAGACGTTCTAGTTGTACACGACCTTCGCCTTTCCTAAATTCCTCCATGTTGTATTTGGAGATCAATTACTGCCTCTCGTTCATGGTCATCTTTTCAAGGGCTATGTCATTACTCCAGGGCATGGATCTGAAGGGCAAGAAAATGCTCCTGAGGGTTGCTTCTGCATATTTCTTAGTGCACTGCTGCCCATAGGATGTGTTCACTAAGCATTTTTAGGGCCATTGGTTATGTGACATCCACGTGGGAAGAAGAGGTTCCGCTGGATCCTTCTTCAAACACCAACTAATGCTCTGAGCACCTGTTCGCAAGCTGATGGCCTTTTCTAGGAAACACAATTTCTTCTCTTCTGTAACTTTTTGACTAGGAAAAAAAAAATCAGCCAGAGCATACGAGCAGAAAGAGACCTTGAAGGCTAAGCAACCAGTTCCATTCTTTCATTCCTTACAAACAATGAGAGGTTTTTACAGCGGCAGAACGGACATATATTCATTGCAAGAAAATTTGGAATGTATCCAAAGTGCAAAGAAGGAAGAACAAAAATTGATCCTTTTCCTAGATCTCTAGTAGATTTTCCTTAGAATTAAAGTTTTTAGATGTGACATTGACAAGTTGAAGAGGGTTCACATGTTAAACGTCTTATATTGCTAAATGCCTTTTGGTAAGATTATACCAGTTTGCCTACTTGGACCAGCAATGTGGGTGTGAGTCTGGCACTCTTATTTTTATGTAATATGCAATAGAAACAATTTTCAGATAACTAAGAGGTTTTATAGGCAGAGGACTTTGAGCCTCCTTCAGCTGGGTGAGGAGCTGAATGGTAAAGTGAGATGATTTTAAATACCTGGTTTAACTAGAACTAATGAACAGTTTCAGTCTCCTTGAAAAGAGGATAATTCCATGTATGCAATTTTCATTCAGATGAAAAGCACTCTGCATTCCGTGTTAGAGTTTCAACGGATTCCAAGACCAGGTCATCTGCTGCAAAAATAGGCCAGAGTAGCCATTTCCCTTTTGCCTGATTTTTATCACTAACTCTGATAAAAGAGCACTTAACCTTTGAGCTTTTGCCTTGTCTTTTAAAATGAGTGGGTTGAGTCCGGCTGGTGTGGCTCAGTGGTTGAGTGTCGACCCATGTACCAAGAGGTCGCCGGTTCAATTCCTGGTTAGGACACATTCCCAGGTTGTGGGCCCAATCCCCAGTGGGGGTGATGCAGGAGGCGGCCAATCGATGTGCTTTCTCATCGATGTTTCTGTCTCCTCCCTCTCCCTTTCTCTCTCTCTGAAATCAATAAAGGAAAAAAAATTTTTTTAAATAAAATAAAATGAGTGGGTTGAAGTAAATTATATCTAGAACTATTTTCAATTCTGTGATTCTAGGACTGTCATCTCGATTGATGAGGGTACACCTAGAGCTGTGGGACTCTGGTGGTTGGGAAGAAGACCTGCTTGGGAAAGAGCGAGGTGAGCCTGAGGCTGTGCTGAGTTAGTATCCACGTTTCCACATGTTCTGCAGACTTTTTATTTATTTAGTCCTTGATATGGAAGGTATTTGGCCAAGGCAGAGGCTGCAAAATGAGTTCCTTCCAGGAAAGCTTGGAGTGAGGGGTAAGTCCAGGATGGAAGTGGAAGACTAGGAGAATCTGAGCATTGTTCACGGGTGGGGACCTCACTGCTGTCGGGAGAGAAGGAACATCTTTGTGAAAGGAGACATTTTTCAGATGCATCCTGGCAAGTCAAGATGGTGCAAGGACTGAACGAATCTTGTCATTTTCAAAATCGGGTAACTAGCCAGCCCTATGGAAGTTTCGAATTTATGAACGTTCCCAAGCCACAATGACGGGATTATCATAAAATTTAAGTTAAATTCCACTTCAACAAATGTCATTCATTGAAAATCTTTGCGTAACCAATATTGCGAAGCCTTTGCTGAAGGATGACTCACTTGAATCAAAATTTAATATAAGAAAGTTTCAGGGAAAGGGCTGTGCCAGGCTCAGAGGGTTTGTTGTGTATCCCCTAATAACTCACCGGTGTCACAAACTTCCTTAGAGTTGGAAGCAGCGTGAAACTCTGTTCTCGGAGGTGCTCTAAGAAAAAAGTGACATAGTGCATTTTTAAATATCTGTTCTTTCTGTGATCATATTCTACGCACAGAGTCTCAGCTTTGACCCTCGGAGGAGAGCTGAAGGTCCGGTGTTCTGATGATTTCAGATGGACACACACTGGCTGTATTGGAGGAATAAATATTTAAATCATAGAATGAGAAAGCACTGGCTGGACAATGGAGAAGTTTTCTTTGCGGGTAATCTGTGCTCTGATTTGTTTTAACCGCCCACTGGAACATTTTCTACTGTAATGGACGAGCGAGAGTGGTCCTAGCTGGCGGCACAGTGGAAGGAAGGGGGAGGGACAGTCCCACTAGACTCTGCAGCTGTCTTCTGGTTGGATTTTAATCTCTGCTGCCGTCACCTATCGTGATAACTGGAGCTTGAGTCTGTCAGATGGTATTATTGCGGCTGCTTCCCCAACCGATGTCATTTCTGAGTTTCTCATTATCAGATGTGGGAGCCTCAATCTCTGCCTTACGCTGCGGTGCCAGAGAGGTGGTAATGATGATGATTTTCCTCCCTGGGGTTGCAGCTGTCTCCTGGGTTATGAGGCTTGCCCATTGGCGGGGGTTGGGGGTGCCTCAGGACTCCCTCCTCCCGAGGCACTTAGAGGGTGGTGGTGGGAAGATGCATTTGTACCCCAGCAGCTGGGATACCAGGATGGAAAGCCCAACAGGTTGGGGGGGTGGTCTAAGAGTTGAAGGGAAAGAAGCTAAGATGAGTTAAAGGAGCTTGTGGATTTTAGGAAATGCAGAAAAAAAATGATGGGAAAGAAGGAAAAAATCATGGGGAGAAAAAGAAAGGATAAGAGGAGATGGATAGGGTGAGGGTGACATGCCTTGGAATAAGCTGGTCCCAATCTGGCCCTTGTTTTTGGTTAACCAGTTAGGAAAAGCTGATCTCGTCTTCCTGTGGCCGGTATCTTTACCCCACAGAGACTGTCTTTCCCCTGAGATGTGTTTGGACAGTTTAGGGCAGGCCCCTTGCCAAAGCTGGTGCTCGTTGACCGATGCCTTCTGCGTGTTGGTTTATCAATAAATGGTTGTAATTTTAAAATAATTTAATCCTCTGTCTCCAACAAAGCTGCCACAAAGTTATGATGTGTGGTTGGTGGGGCATTGCAAGATGAAGAATGCGGTTACCCTAAAAATGGGAGGGGAGAGGTGGGTGAACCGTGGACAGCGTCAGGATGGAAGGAGAGATGAATTGAATAGGAAGTAAGTCAGGGGCCACGTGGGCACAGATGCTGGGATGGGCAGAGAGAAAGATGTGGTAGGAAAAAAAGTATCTATACTTCACTTTATTTTTTAAAAACATGTTTTTATTGATTTGAGAGAGAGAGGAAGGGAGAGGGAGAGAGAGCTAGAAACATTGATGAGATAGAAATATCAATTGGCTGCCTCCTGCATGCCTCCTACTGGGGGCTGAGCCTGCAACCCCAGCATGTGCTCTGATCGGGAATCAAACGGGTGACCTCTCGGTGCGTGGGATGACACCCAACCCACTGAGCCACACCAGCCAGGGCTATACTTCACTTTATTCATTTCTTCCCACACATAGAAATGCTCTATCCACTCCTGAATGAAAAAGTATGAATATGTGAGTAGCTGTCACTCAAATAGAGGAGGAAATATATCCCCCTTATTTTGTCTCCATCATTTTATTTTGTCAGATGCAGCTCAGAGTCCTCTTTAAACTGTCCACAATAACTTTAATTAAACATACAGGTTTGGGGTAAAAAAAAATTTAGATTGATTTATTTGGGATGAATTTTAAAGAACATAATAAATTGACACCTTCATTTATTTCAGTGAAAAGAAAGAAAAATGCACAAATTTGCTAAACTGATGTAAAAATGGCATCTATGTAATGATTATGGGTGTCTTATTTCAGTCTTTTAAAGAGAAGCACATAATTGAAGTGATAGGTGTAATATTTGCAGGCAGTACACTTGCTAATATAGCAGTAAGCCCTTTTGTTCTTTAGTTTGTGACTTCTCCCTAGTTGAACTCTTCAAAGCAAATCTTTTTCTTTCATATTTTTCTATTAAAAAAAATACATTTCTATGCTACAACGCAGAGTGAAAACTAGTTGGTAATTAAGCTAGCCCAACAATTAACTGTCACAAATTCAGATAGCACACAAACAAAAAAGGAATAAAAAGAGAAAGAGTGACTATGTCCAAATCCAAATATAAGCATGGGTTTTACGCAGAAAAGAGAGATGTTCGCATTTCTCTGGGTTTGTGGTCTTTGAGGCATGATTGATAAACGAGAGAGAGAAATGATTGTCCCGTGGCAGTTCCAGCATTGAGAGGAACCGTTGCTGGAAGTGGCCAGATGTGCTGTTTGAGGAGAGAACCTCACAGTAGGACCATCTCCCCCCACCCCCCCTCGTGGACTCAGCCTCCCCACTGTGTTGTACTGAGCAGGGTTTGGCTTCACTGAGAAGATGGCATCGGTCCCAGGGGGCAGGAGCCGGCGCATCCAAGCAGTCTCAGGCCATCGGCTGGGTGTTGGGGTTCTGCCGCACTTCTCAGCTTGTAAAGTTGGGACAGGTGCTTCACTCGGGGTCAGTGACTTCACTGCAAAGGCCAGACCTCGTCGGAAAACCCAGAAGCAGCATGCCGGTGAGGATGACAACGGTGCAAAAATAGAAAAAGAGGAAAAAAAGGAGAAACCCGAGAGTGAATGGAGTCTTGTCCATAGGACTCTCACAACAGAGCATGAATCATCAAAGAGGTTCCAGAGTTACAGCCAAGAAGTATTTATGGCGATCAGTGGTGCAAAGGCTAATAATACAAACATAATAAAGAAGAGAAAGGAAGGCATCCCTGAGATAAAGGAGGCCGCGCATTAAATGAATAGGGAGATAAGCTTAATGATTATGCTCAAATGACTGAGCTATTGATGGCAGAATGGCTGAGCTTCTGAACTGCTTTTTAAAACTGGCCTTTAAGAAGACAAATAAGGCTAATTAAACAGTAATGAAGACCTGTTTCATTTAAAAAAAGAAGAAGAAGAAGAAAACAAATAAATAGGCAAGGTCTTGGATGATGTGTTAACCAGTGTTAATGGAAGTAGTAATGCATTCGTCATTATACAGATGCTGTCCTTTGGAAATCATGAAGAATAATGAGACAGACAGACAGACGGACCCAGGAGTATAGGATGGAGATCCAATTTAAATTGTCCTGAGCATTGTTGGCAGAGATGTCACAGATGGTCGGAGCACAGATGGATTCTAATATCTTATTTTAGCCGCTTTTTCGTAATCCTGTCCCAAGAAACCTTATCACAGCTACCAATAAGACTCCAAACTAGATGCCGTTCTTTTTTTTTTTAATCCTCACCTGAGGACACTTTTGCATTTATCTTCAGATAGAGCAGGAAGGAAAGAGGGAGGAAGAGAGAGAGAGAGAGAAACATCAATGTGAGAGAGACACGTTGGGCCGAGGACAAACTGCAACCGAGGTACGTGCCCTTAGTGGGAACTGAACCCAGGACTCTCTGGTCCGAGGGCCAACGCTCTAACCGCTGAGCCAAACCGGCCAGGGCTAGATGTCCCCGTTCTTAATTTAGGTTTATGATGCTCCGAAGAGCAATCCTATGGAAATACACATAAGTATATAAGAAAGTACTACACTTAAAGATGTTGGGTAAGTGTTATTCATAATGTTAAACAATGGCAACACCTGATGTCCCGTAGTTGGGGGAAAATTTTAGTAGTTTACTATCCCCACGTGATGGGATATTCTCTGGCCATAGTAGGTGTTTATGAAGGATCAGAACAGGAAAACATTTTTATTTGAATATTAGGTGAGGAAACCAAGGAGGAAAACTTACCAGCGAGCGTGATTAAAAGCAAAAACTCGTGTATTTTCAGAAACACACTTTGGGCTGGGGGAGAAGAGGATGCTAGAAAATGTAGTCCTTGTTTACGCTGACCGGTTCATTTGTTTGGTGTTTATTCCTGTCTCTAAAGGTTTTCCTTGCATTTTCATGTTTTGAAGGGCCTCTAGTAAAGGTACTTAGGGAAAGTATGATGATTTAGCTGTGTGGTCATTTTCTTTGAACAAAAACACTTCACTTCCTAATTATTGAGGAATGTGTTCTGAAGACAGATGTATATTCAGCACAGCTGGAATGCCGAACAAGTTTGGCTCTGGTCTAGTAATGGTAGAACCCAGTGGGTGAAAGACCAGGGTGTACCCTATAACCACCCTGACAGAAGAGGAGCCCAGCACACACACCCTTCAGAGCAAAGACTGGGAGCTCATCAGAGAGCGAAATGGTGAAGGCCAGCGGCAGAGGTGCACAGGGACACCGGGCTCCCTTGCCTGCGTTTTGTGACTGCGGCTGAGGACACCGGGGAGAAGTGCGTTTCCAAAGGACGCTGAGGGCGGACAGCAGAACTAGAGCTCACAGGTGGCCCTCCAAGCCCATGCTGGCACCACCTTGGTTCTCCTGTCCCTTCTCTCTGTTCGCAGTCACCCTGCGCTCTGCCCCTTCATCTCACTCCTTTCCTGCCTGTCTTGGTTTCTGGCCATTTCTAGAGCTTTTTTTTTTTTCCAAAGTACTTTAATTATCATATGTCTCTTTTCATTAGGATGGAAAAACTCTTCCATGTACTTTATCGACATGTTTTATCCTGATTGTTAAACATACGCAGGAGCAGAGAGAACAGGCCCCTCGGGTGTCATCGCTCGGGTTCAACAGTTACCGAGATTTTGCCACACTTGCCTCCTCTAGCCCCTCCTTTATTATTAGTATCATTTCTGTTATTGGTCAAGGTGAACATCTCAGCCATCATGTCGTTTCACCCTTATTTACTTCAGGAAGCATCTCTAAAAACCATGGAAATCTTTTATATAATCACAATGCTATTATCAGACCCAACAAAATGAGCAATAATTCCTTGGTGTCATCTAGTACCCAGTTTAATGAAATTTCCTTGACTGTCTGAGAAAAGCCTTTTCCAAGTTGGCTTGTGTCAGTCAGGAGAGAGACAAACGCATGTGTTATGTTGGCTGTTTTGTCCAGTGAATCTTTTTCATTCAGTCCCTGCTATACCCCATTAGCCTGTTGAAGAACATTCTTTTCCTTTTCGCTTTTTATTTGATTTATTGGGGTGACACTGGTTAACAGAAGTATATGTTTCAGGTGCTCAATTCCACAACACATCATCTGTACACTGTATTATGTGTTCACTACCCCAAGTCAAGTCTGCTTCCGTCACCATCACCATTTATCCCCCCTTTACCCTCCTCCCCCTCCCCCTCCCCCGGCAGTCACACACGGTTGTCCTTGTCCATGAGTTTTTCTCTCTCTCTTTTTTTTCTCAATCCCTCCCCCCCTCAACCCAGTCCCCCAATCTGCCCCCCACCCTGACCACTGGCAGCCTGCTCTCTCTGAGTCTGTCTCTATTTTGCTTGTTAGTTAATTTTGAAGAACATTCTTTTAATGACTTGGAAAAATAGTCATGGTATAGTCCCAGGAAGGAACTGAAGTAACAAGGTTGAAGACAGTTAACTTAGCCCATTTTCATTTCCATGGGAACTTTTCCAGAATGTTTCAGATTGATCTCTCACTTTCGTGATTGAGCATTTGGGGAGGAGATTTCGCAGCCTCTTTAGATACACTGAGCAGACAGGATGGATTTCATTATATTTAACATGTGTCCTTCATGATAGAAGTCAGAACTTTCCCCCTTGGTGTGACTGAAGTAGAACCAGGAGGTTAGAAATTTCTTTTTCTTTAGTTACGTCATGGAGTTCAGCTAACAACACCCTGTACAGATGTGTTGTAGAATTGTGATTTAAATATTTGTATGCGTACGGTTCTGTTTTTTACAAATTTAAGCAAGGGGTAGTTTGGCATATGATTAAGAGCAGAGACTGCTGGATCTCAGCTGTGCCATTGGCTTACAAGTGGTGTGTGACCTTGGCAAGTACTGATCCTCTCTGCGCCTCAGTTTCCACATCTGTGAAATTGGAATAATAATAGCACCTACCTTATAGGGTTGTTGTCGAGATTAGTGCACACACGTACATTGCTTAGAATGTCTGGCACATGCTAGGCATTGATGTAAGTTTAGTCCTTGCTGGTATGTCATTACTGTATCCTTGAAATAAAACCAAGAAAGTAAAAAGCCCAGCCTCAACTTGTAGTTAGATCACCCTTAGTTTTCTCTAGACTGTTTTAAGGGAGAAAAACCATGTACATAGAAGTAAAGGTGAATAATTTTGTGAAACTGTATAAAAGCTATATTTTTGATATTAGGAACAATCCTCTGGATTGTGGTACTTTTCCCCCAAAAAGTTGAAATGTCAGGATTAACAGCATTTCAACTGAAATCAGCTGAGGATCTAGCCTAAGAATGTAGCCTAAAGAATCAGTTGTAAGAGGAGTTCGCTTCATTTCTCTGTTTTGGGTGCATAATGTTTATTACACTTGCATATTTAAATGAAAAAAAGCACAAGAAAGTATTTTAAAAGCCATGTCTGAATGCCTGCAAATGTTTCAAAGAACAAATGTAAGCTTGTTTTAACAATTCTCTACAAATTCCCTTCCTCCACTCATCCCCCTCCCAAAACAGCCTTTGCAATATTCGCGCTCAGCCTGGGCATAAAGGGCTGAATGTGAAGGGTGTAAAAGAGCCCATTGTCCAGGCTGCTCCTGGTGATGGGAGGTGCTGGAGGTGTGGGCTCAGCAGGGGAGCTAGCCGGTCTCCAGAGCCTCCCCAGAGCCCGGCTGCCATGCTGTTGGCCGTGGCCTCGTAAGCAGAGGAGCTGAAGATGCTCCTAGAACCATGTGGCTGGACAGAGCCTGGAGCCATGACCTGGCCCAGCTCCCTCGGGAACCTGAAGTCCATCGAAGTTCAGTGACTTAAGTCACACAGGAAGGAAAGATGGTAACTCGTTTGCTCTCCTCCTGGTCTAGAGGTCTTACCTCCGTTCTGCACAAAGGTGTTAATGGGGGCAAAGTTACAAGGATTATACGGCTAAAAGGTCTGGGATGTACTGGGTTACGTATGTTATACAGGTGTCTTTCCTGAAGGACTTCTCAGAGCCTTCCGTGGCTTAAAAGGGGGGATTAGCATGCAGTGTTTCTCAGATTTATTGGGCCAGGGAACCCCTTTTTTCGTTGAATATGCTTTGAGTAAAAGCTACCATGTGCAGTCCTTTGCTTAAACAGTGCACAGGAGACCAGAACTAAGGGAGAAACTAATGGCACACGCTCATAATATTTATAATAGCCATCTTGACCTGTGTTTGAACTAGGATTATACATTCTTCTATTGAGTTAGCAGTGGCAGATGGAGACAGGCAGCGAAAGGTAAAAATTGATTAAACTACTTATTTAGTGGGCCAAGTCAAAAAGAAATGGGCATATTTTATTGTCTATTCTCAGTTCCTTGAACTGTATAAAGAAGAGATGACTTTCTCTGGCCCACACAAATTTTGCTATTTCTGGAACCAAGTTAATTCATTGTTCTTCGCCAGGCATCTTATTGATCTTCTATGTTATTAATATTCACTTTTGGCTGCCAGATTAGCTCTAATGAACCATTTACATTTATTTTTAGCACACAGAGAAAGTTGGGATGTTTTCTCCAGGCTGCGTGTGCTGTGCAGGGATTGTATCTGAAGGGATTTGAAGTGTCTCCTTCCTTTTTCCAGTTTCCCCCACTTTAACTTGACCCTGCCTGGAAGTAAAGGCAGACCCCAACTTAGGAACTGGCTGTTCCAATAGTGTTTTGGGGATCTCAGAATTTATGTCCCCATAAACACAATATTCCTAGGCTAGCCCAGTAAAATTAATCCAATGCGTCGTGATTAAAAATGTACATTTACAGTAAAAAGAAGCAGTTTTACTTCCAACACCATAAAATAGATCTACCAACTTTTTAAGCAGGCATTCCTATCTCCAGCTCAGACCCCTTTGCTGGCATCGGGTACTTATTTGGGGTCCCTCCAGGGCGATGGAGACAGGACGTGTAGGGTTAGACCAAGGACTCTGGAGCCAGACTGCCGAGGTTAGTACTCCATCTCTGCCACTGACCTGTGTCCCTGGTAGGCTGTCTCACTCTTCCGTGACCCAGTTTTCACATCTTTAAAATGGGGGTAATAATGGTATGTATCTCATAAAGTATCCAGCACACAGAAAAGTGCTGAATCGGTGTTTGTTATCATGATGATGGTGCCAGTGTTGGAGGTGAATCTGATAGGAGCCGTGGGTGGAGGACAGGGCTCAGGCCAAACCAGATTAGTTAGAAATATTGGGATCAGTGACACTAGGAAGTAGGGGTGTGTGTGTGTGTGTGGGGGGGGGGGTGATTTTAGGAAAGTTAAACTGGCCAAAGAAAGGAAAGAAGGAGGAAGATGCCCAATGTAGATGTGACCTGGAGTAGCTTTAGGAAAGGAGGAATCAGAGAGAGAAGGGTCATTTTTTTTTAAGGAGGAAAAAATAGGAAGTAAGGAATGTAAGTAGATTATTTTGCCTTTTTTCAGTTTTGAGACGAAGTCTAATTCCTTAGCTGCTTTGAACCTCAGTTTTCTCACTTTATAAACTGGGAATAATACTATGAACCTTGCAGGGTTGTATGGAGATTAGAATATTGTATCTGAAATGCCTGGTACATATGGCATCCTCAATACATGGCGGCAATTTTTATCAAAAGTTATTTTGCTAAAGTATTTCCAGCAAATCACTTTTTTCCACCACCACCCCATTAATCTCTTTTATGTAAATAAGCCACGCTCACTTTTGAAAAGTAGAAAGTTTGCCCGGCCAGTGTAGCTCAGTGGATGAGCATCGACCCATGCACCAAGAGGTCACCAGTTCGATTCCCAGTCAGGGCACATGCCCAGGTTGTGGGCCCGATCCCCAGTGTGGGGCATGCAGGAGGCGGCCAATAGATGTTCTCTCTCATTGATGTTTCTATCTCTCTCTCCCTCTCCCTTCCTCTCTCTCTAAACATTAATAAAGAAAAAAAAATTGAAAAAGAAAAGTAGGAAGTTAAAAAGAGTTAAGTATCTCGTCCAAGATCAGACAGATACAGAACGGTTAAACTGGCATCCGGAGTTTGCAAGTGTAACTCCAAAGCCCTTGCTCATCAACAACACACATGTTTGCAAATCCCAGTGGCAACAGCGCTGTTCTGTGTTTTAAGGCAGTACCAGCAGGCGAACCCGCCTCCCTGCTCCCTGCTGCCTGTTCTCATCTCCAGGTAACAGGACTTCAGACAGGGAAGGTGGCGTCCCCTTGGTGCTCTCTGCATGGGTCTTACCCAGAAAGCACGGGTCCAGGCCGTTCGTCTCACTGGCAGTTCCCTGCAGCTCTCTGAGGACAGAATTTGCCTTGTCACCTGACCCAAGCCTAAACTTGGATAAATTTATGGGAGTGAGCCAATGTTCACAGAAAAGCTGACTCTAGTGAAAGATTTTTTTCCCTCCGAGTCACTTTTGTATTTATATTTGATCTCTTCGGCAAGGTGTTTGGTCTCTTTGCAAGTTCTGCGATTTCGCTGTCCACCAGCAGTGGTGACAGGCGTTGTCATAAAACCCTTCACCCCTTTGTGCTCAAGTAAATATTGTCAGCTTTCTTCCCCCCCTCAGAAACAGGCCCCCACCCCTCTGCCGTGGCTGTCCCATACAAGAGCCCAAACATGCTAACCCCGAACAAAGAGAGTTCAGTGCCAAGCTCATTTCTTTTCTCTTTATTCTGTAAAATATGTATGCACTATTGACTCAATACCGAGCTCTTTGAAGCCATTGTCAGCAAAGCCAGAAGCGTGCTTGATGAGACGCCCCTAGTTTAGCAAGCACCTGAGCTGGCCAAGTGCACAGGTGAAGTCAGCCAGGAGCAAGCTCTCACAGTACAATTTGTTTACGTGTCACTGCAAAGGATATTTTAAACACAGCTCCCGTTTTCTTCTCTCCTTTCAGCCCTCTCCACGTCTTCTCCCCACCCCCACCCAGAGAAAGACAGGGCTGGTGTTTGCATTAGGGCATTTACATAGGCATGTCTGTCCTGGAGAAATACGGCAGCAGCTGAGATAGCACAGGCCTTGTTAATACTTAACACTGAATAAACAGGGCAGGTAATGACCATTGTTAATACTTCCCAGTACTGCGCAGCAACACGGTTGACAGAGGTCAGGAGGGGAAAATAGTGCTGCTGTTTGCAGTGGGAAGAACCTTCTGAAACGAGACAGGAGGAGACAAGGGCAGGAACACATCCGGGGTCTGTCTCAAGGCCGTTGTCTGGGGACCATCGCTCAGCCCTCTCTGAACTGGTGTTCCAAGGTTTGGAGTCTCAAAACTGAGAAAGATGGAGACTTAGTGATAGACTTTAGTACCAGGAAGTCCTTACTTTATAGTAGCCAGGCCTTTTAATATTTCTCCAGGAAAATGAAGCAGTCAGATTAACCTACCTAAATATTATATTATTGGTAGCTTTTTATGTCATCTTCACTCTGAACACCTACTACCTGTTGCTCACTGAAGCTACGCGATGTATCTTTTCAGGGACCTTGTGGAAAGGATTTTGCTATTTCCTAGAGTAGCTCACAGGAGACACCTGTTAGATTAGGTGTGGTTCAGGAAAGGTGCTGAAGCTTCTCGATTGTACAGCAGTAGAAAGTTGGCGCTCTGAAATAGAGTTGGAGCATCTGCAGGGAGCTTCCTTGTGCTACCAAGCTGTTTTCCATGTCAGCTGTATTATTTTGCCTTCCCACCAGCAATGTGTGAATGACCCAGTTTCCCTGTGTCTTTGCTAGTTGTGTTTTAAGAATTCTTTATGTATTAGACATGCAAGTCCTTTGTCCGATAGGTGGTTTGCACATATTTTCTTCTAATCTGCAATTTTTCCTTTCATCCTCTTAAGGGAGTCTTTCATAAGACAAAAGCTTTTAATTTTGGTGAAGTTCAGTTTACCAATTTTCCCTTCACTCATAGTGTTTTTGGTGTAAAGTTTAAGAACTCTCTGCCTAGCTCTAGATCCCAAATATTTTTCTCTTATTTTTTTTCTAAGATTTTGTTTTTATAGTTTTACGTTTTACAGTTAAGTCAAACCGTTTTGAGTTAAGTTTTGTATACAGTCTGAGGTTTAGGTCAAAGTTCTTTTTATAAAGGGGTATGCTCCAGTCCCCCCCAACCCCCCCCACACACAAATAATTGCTTTTCCACCTTTGTAAAAAATCATTTGAGTATATTGTGTTGTGTAGATCTATTTCTGAGTCCTCTATTCTATTCCAATGATCTAACATCTATCTCTTTACTAGCATTACAATCTTGATTACTGTAGCTCTATAATAAGTCTTGATGTCAGATAGACTAATTCCTTCCATTTTATTCTTCCTTTTCAAAATTGTTTTAGTTATTCTAGTTTCTTTGCATTCTCTAATTTTAGAATATTCTTGTCTTTAAATACAAATATTTTGCTGAGATTTTGATAGTAATTGCATTAAACTTGTCTATCAGTTTGAGGAAATTGACATTTTTGCTTTGTTGAGTGTTCCAATCCATGAATTCAGTATGCCTCTCCACTTATTTAGAATTTCATTCATTGTGCTTTTTAATTTTCAGCAATAAGTCCTGTATTTGTTTTGTCCAATTTACACCGATTTAATTTTCTTAGTGGTTATAAATGGCATTGTATTTTAAATTTTGGTTCCCACACTTATTGCTAGTATGTAGAAATATAATTGTATTTTTCTCTGTTCATCTTGTATCTTGCTATCTTGCTGGACTCACTTACTAGTTCTAAGAGGATTTTTTTTTAATTTCTTGGGATATTCTACATAGATAACCATGTCATCTGCAGATAGGAATAGACCCTTTCTCATCTGAATACCTTTAATTTCTTTTTCCTGCCTTATTGCCCTGGCTAGTACTTCTAATATTTTGTTGAATAACACTGGTGAGAGCAGATATGCTTGCCTTGCTCCTGATCTTAGGGGGAAGGCATTCAGTCTTACAGCATTAAATATACAGGGTTTTTAAAAGATGCTCTTTATCAACTTAAAGAAAATTTTCTCTATTCCTAAGAATTAAGACTTTGAAAGAGTAAAGAGGTTTGGATATTATAAACGTTACTGGTTATTATTCTTTAGTGTAAAAATTATTATAGAACTTACCTTCTTGCTAGTTAAATATATCTTTAAGACTTGTGCAAAACAGGGCAACCCAGCATGTTAGACATCCTTTTGCCATTTCATAAGATATTTTAAATTTCATTTCTTCTTGCTTTTTGTAGTTGACTTTGATTCCTTTATTTTTCTGTTTTGTTTTAAATTCATCAGTAGACAATACCATTGTATCATAATTGTTCAATGGAAGCCTTTGAATTCATACTTTAAAATAATATATTTATAATATATATAAAAATATTTCAAAAAGCTATCTGAAAATTAGTTTCAGTTGTAATTCCAAATTAATCTTAATTTGATTTATACTTGCCTACTTTTTACTCATAATTTTATTTTAGAATGTGCAGCTTTAGTTTCTTCTATAAAATTAAATATTGCCAGACCTACTTACTAATATGTCTATTTCTTCAAGGCAGGCTATGAACATAGAACAAATATATCTTCAAGTTATTTTAAAAAACAGCAGCAACAAAAAGTTAATTCATATGCATTATACTCTACTGTAACCCATCATGTGACTCAACAATACAGAATTTCTTGTCATTACGTATTGTTCTATATCATCATCTAGACTCTAAGCACAATGAAGGCAGGTATCATTTCTTTATTTGTTTCATACACATAAGGCACTCAGGAAATATTTATTGAATGGCAGTCATTTCTGATGGCTGTGTAGTATTCCATTGTTTGTGTGCATCATCACTTATTTAAGCAGTTCCCTATTGTTGGGTATTTAGGCTGTTCTTAGTTTTTATAATGATAGATAGGTAGCTAAATCTTTGTATTCCCATCCTGCTTTGATGAGTCATCTCATTTCAAATTATGTCTGCATTGGACTTTTGAACATCCCTATATTTTAATCCTTTATAGTGCCTTGTCATTTAAATTACTCCACTCTCTGGTTGTTTGGTTGGATGTGTATGTCAAGCTGCTTGACAGATGAGCATATGACATTATTTTACTGTTCTATAGTATTGGGAAGTTGGAACAGTATTTGATGGGGAGCCCTTTAGAAGAATTGCGAAAGAGGTTGAACAGGAAATATTTAAAAGCTATAACTAAAATTTACAACACTAATTTAGCAGAAGATCATGGAAAGGTGGTTCCAAATTGTGTAGCTTCTGCATTGCTGCTCCCACAGAGATTGGCTTTGCCCATACAAATGAAGGAAGCCTCATCACATCCTGGAGTGTTTTCAGAACAGTTGCAGGTGTCGTGGGATCTACACAACACTCCTCTCCGAGGAGGCAGGAGTCCCAGCACCAATGTTAACATAAATTTACTGACTATCTATGATGGTCAAGAAAGGGTCTCCTTTGGGGACTGTGGAGAGGCACGTAGATACCAAAATTATGGTGCTTGCCCTCAAATAACTTGTACTGGAGGTGGGGGAGTATGGCTGAAGCCCTGTGACATTGTAGGAAGAGCTCGGGCTCTAGAATTAGATACATCTGGGTTTAAACCATGCTCTTCCTGGATGTATGGCTTTGAGCAAGTTATCTGATTTCAATAAACCTGAGGTTATTCATCTGGAAAGTGGAAATGAAGATAATATCTAAGGCTATTTTGAAAAATAAGTGGAAAAATGCATATGAGACTCTAAGAACAGGGCTTGGCATGAGGTAGGTGTAAATTTTTTTTAAGGAAAGGAAAATGGCACAAAAGACCATATGGCATTGTGTCAGAGATAATATAGGATTTCAGAGGACAGAGAGATTACTTATCACTAGGGAAGATTAGGGAAGATGTCACAGAAAAGAAAGTAGTCTTAAAGGACAGTTGGAACTGTAGGTGGCTGAGAAAAAGAGTAAGGAAGGTGTTCCAGAGGACGGAGTGACATGTGTTCATGGGGCTGTAGGTGGGCCAGGTGGCAAGGGTGAAGATAGATGGAACTATGTGGGTGCCCCCTGGCAAGCTAAGCATTTGGCTCTTTGAATATTTGTTGAACATTTTCTAGTGGGAGAGTAAGGGAAACATGATTTTCTATTAGTCAAATTAGTATACCTTTCTTCATGTTTTTCTCTGTTCAAAAGAGGTGTCCATGGCCCGCTTTGAATGTAATGTGACATTTTAGCGTATTTAAACTCGTCTTTCATTTTATAACTTTTGATTGCATATGATTGGATGCAGTTAGTCACACTCACCGTGGATAGAGGTAATTTACATGGATACGGTCACATGATCTCTTGGCCCAGGGCATTGTATGCATTGATGGGAGCGGGTCTGGTTTACATTTCACTAGTGAGTGAGGCGTTCGAGGGTGGAAGCCTGTTAATTGGCATGATGTTTCTAATGTATTAGTGGTGTTCCGGTGCCCCACATGGGATGGTGCCAGGGCAGTTGTCTTGTTGAGTGTCTACATAATTGACACTGAGGAGGAAGGAGTGGAGTAGAATGCAGAGCTCAAAAGGCAGGTTAGAGCCAGATCCAAGGAAACTTGACTCACTAGTGAAAAAGGTATGGATTTTATGTGTTAGGCAAAGAGGTCTCTTGGCAAACCATGAAACAAGTGCCAAGGTGGAATTTAGGAACATTGATGAGGTGCTGAAGTGCGTGAGAAAACGAAGGCGGGAAGCTCCCTTGGTTCTGTCTTTGGATGGGAGTAAAGTAGGTGGGAGGAAACAGAGCTACAGGCAACATGAAGAAGGAACTGGTAGACTAGATGGCTGAATAGACAGATAGGGAGAGAGAGAGAGAGAGAGAGAGAGAGAGAGAGAGAGAGAGAGAGAGAGAGAGAGAGAGAGAGAGAGAAGGCTGGGAAGAGGGAGTGAGCCAAGACAACTGAGATCTTAAGTCACATTGACCTTCCAGGTATGTCTGTCAGCACAGTCTATAACACTCACCGTGTGTACGTCTTCTTGCAAATACAATATAATTGATTGGCATATATCATGGGAACTAAAGCTTAGATTTCAGATGCAAAACTTGTTTTTTAATCTAAACCGCACTCATTCTTTTATCTCCTTTTCCTCATTGAATTAGCTCCCAAGCAAAAATTGTTGGGTTGCCAAACTTACAAGAATTCCCTGTTTTTCAAAACTTTCTGTTTCAAGGCCCTTTCCTTTCAAGAAAATTATTCTGATTGAAGATGTACTAAGTAATAGGGAAGCGCTTAAAACATATGTAGGCTTTAAAAAATTTATATTACTTCCCTAATGTATGTAAAAATTAATTTTGACATACTAATTCAGAACTTTTGATAATTTAGGCAGGCACAAAATTCCATTATAATTCTCCATGAAAATGATTTTGCTCCCTTTTCTCCTTTTGTTCAGAGGGTGGAATGTTTGAGGTGGGTTGAATAAGAGAATAAATTGTTTATAGCACTTTGGAAAAGTGATTAATATGCTAATTAAAACATGTTCTTCACAGATACAGAAACCTGCCAATCTACAAATTGACAGAGGTTAGACATATATAGCCAAACCAAGAAACAAACAACCTACTTGGAATAAAACCAATGCATACTCTTGCTCTGTTTTATAAACAAATTCAAGTGTTTAGGGCTATCTGTTTCCTCTTTATTGTTTAACTGGATCATTATTTCATTTATTTCCCTTATTTCAACTTAGGAATAGCTTCATATTTTTATCAAGTGCACCCCACTTTTCAAGATATTTTGACACTTCTATTTTGACCGAATCTAAAGGAGTTTTCCTTAGATGAGCAGATCTTATGAAACTGTGGTAGATACGTGAACGTACTCGGCAAATGTATTCAGATAGATACCTTAAAGGCTTATGCTTAGCAACACGTATTTTACTGACTTGGTTCTAGTTAGTAATGTGCTTGAAAACAAACACTATTTCTTTAAATAAAAAAATTTTAATTCTAATTTTTAAATGGTTCAGACTGATCTTCCTCCTACAAAGAGAATGAATTAAAGAGCAAGTATGTTTCCAGATCTTAGCGATTGTAAATAGCACTGCTATCAACATTGGGGTGCATCTATTCTTTCTGATTGGTGTTTCAGGCTTCTTAGGGTATAGTCCTAGAAGTGGGATCACTGGGTCATATGGCAGTTCCAGTTTTAATTTTTTGAGGAAACACCATAGTGTTTTCCACAGTGGCTGCTCCAGTCTGCATTCCCACCAGCAGTGTACTAGAGTCCCCTTTTCTCCACACCTCGCCAGCACTTGTTGTTTGAGGATTTGTTGATGGCAGCCATTCTGGCAGATGTGAGGTGATATCTCATAGTCGTTTTAATTTACAGCTCTCTGATGATTAGTGACATTAAGCATTTTTTCATATGTCTCCTGACCATTTGTATGTCCTGTTTGGAGAAGTGTCTATTCAGGTCCTCTGTCCATTTTTTAATTGGATTGTTTGTCTTCCTTTTGTTGAGCTGTATGAGTACTTTATATATTTTGGATATTAACGCCTTATCTGATGTACCCATCAGTAGATGAGTGGATAAAAATGTTGTGGTACATTTACATAATGGAATATTATGCAGCTGTAAGAAAGAAAGATCTCTTACCCTTTGAGATGACATGGAGGGACCTGGAGAGTATTATACTGAGTGAAATAAGCCAGTCAGAGAAAGACAAGTATCACATGATCTCACTCATTTATGGAATATCATGAACAAAATAAGCTGATGATCAAAATAGATCCAGAGACATGGAAGTAGGGAACAGACTGACAAACTTCAGAGGGAAGGGGGATGGGGGGGGGGGATGGGAAGAGATGAACCAAAGAACTTACTTGCATATATGCATAACCAATGGACACAGACAATAATATGGAGAAGGCAGGAGGGGTGTGGGAGTGGGGAGGAGGGGGGTCAATGGGGGAAAAAGGGGGGAACATCTGTAATACTCTCAACAATAAAGATAAATTAAAAAATAAAGAACAGCCCTGGCTGGTTTGGCTCAGCGGTAGAGCATTGGCCCACGGACCAGAGAGTCCCGGGTTTGGTTCCCGCTAAGGGCACGTACCTCGGTCGCAGTTTGTCCCCGCCCCGGTTGGGGTCGTGTGGGTGGCAACCAGTCGATGTGTCTCTCTCACATCAATGTTTCTCTCTCTCTCTTCCTTCCTCTCTCCCTACCACTCTATCTGAAGATAAATGGGGGGGAAAAAAAAAAAAAGAGCAAGTATGACTATATTATCAAAAAGTATGTATTTACATATTCACTTTGAATGAATGCTAACATTGAAAAACCTCTTCTACCATATGGTGCGCGCGCGCACACACACACACACACACACACACACACACACACACACATCAGTCAGAATATCTGATTTAAATTTGTTCCTTCTGCTGAATGCCAGTTATGCCATTTAGAATCAGGTGAAATGGACCTCTTTTAGAAAGGTCTAGAACTAACATCTAAACAGAGGCCTCGTATTTATGGCTAACATTAATGGTTTTTCAAAGTGGAGCATGGAGAATAAAGAATGACGTTTCTCCAATGCTCCTTCCCTTCATTTAGTATACTCTGCCGTTTTCATACATGTGAGGGTCAGGTTGCCTTTTGCACTGGGAAAAAAAAAATTTAGAGTATAGAAGCACTCAATAAAAGCATTGCCTATTTCCACACCATCTTAGTTGAAAACAATTTCTCCGGATAAGCAAAAGTTCATTGATTTTCCATACCATCTAGCCATTTGCTGAACATATGGTAAGCCCAGCTTTGGGATGTGAAAATAATGGTAGTATGCTAAGATACATCCTATCTCAAATGAGTTTGGTTTAAACTGATAAAATTCCTGTGATTGTAGCTACCTTCCCAAGTTCTCAATATGTATTTGGTGAATGAAATAAATGACCAGCTTTTGTGCCTGGATTACTGAGAATAGTTTCTTTGACTTCACAAAGGAGAACTTCTCAGTGAAGTAATGTTTAAGATCTGTTATTATAATTATAATAATTATTGCATGTTAGAGTTGATTAAGAGAATTGTCTAATGTAAAAATTCTTAAACATTGTTTACCTCGGTTAATTGAAGACAAAAACATTTTATAGC
Source organism: Tadarida brasiliensis (assembly GCA_030848825.1). Lineage (NCBI taxonomy): Eukaryota > Metazoa > Chordata > Mammalia > Chiroptera > Molossidae > Tadarida > Tadarida brasiliensis. The sequence goes on along the minus strand of CM061259.1, from coordinate 14,661,230 downwards.
AAAAGACCTCTTGCTCACCAGAGTAAGAGACCAAGGAAGAGGCTGGGAGAACAAATTCTGCACTGAACTGTGACACAGACTAGGGGAGGTGGGGCCGAGGGAAGGGTTGTCCTACGAAAAAGGTAAGATACCTCATGCCATAGACAAGGCCTATGGGAGCCTGGCCGGTGTTGGTTTCTGACTTCGTCCCCTTTCTGTGTCTTCCTGGCAATTCCCAGTTAGTGAACCCAAATTTGAGTGACCAAAATGCATAGAACACGCCAACAGCAGGCCCAGGTGACAGTGCGGCTCCACATTAGCTGTACCAGACGAGCAGGTAGATGCCTCTGTCAGGACAGGGGTGTCAGTAGACCACACAGGGTGGGGCAGAGGTAGGTTTACAGTTGTTCATATGGAAAACAATACAGTCATTAATAAATAGTAATACAAGAATACACTCTGGGTTTCATGTACTCACAACTGTACACCTCCTTCTGCCCTACCCTGGATTTGGGGTAGCTATCATGGTATTATAGTAAGAACTGAGACTCACAGGAATAACTGTGCCACCAAGTCAGAGTTTGAAAGGTACTGGAATTTCAAGGAAAGATGACCCTTTTTGATAATCAAAGAACGCAAGATTAAGCCAAATATGGAAATTATAATTTATGAACAGGTGGATTTATATTCCTGTGCAGGCTGACAGGTGGGGGGCCGATGAAATGTCTGTTCTATTGCAGAGCCAATTGAGTATCAGGTTAGTGGTGTGTGTGCATGTGTGTGTGTGCATGTGTGCGTGCGTGTGTGTGTGTGTGTGTAAAGGTTGTTTACAGATAAAGAGTCATCTCTTTTTTCCATTTCATAAATTGTATTTATTTAATAGAGTAAGACACTTTCAGATTATCTGACAGATGAACTATGTATACTCGGTATCTGAAAATCAATTTAAAGGCAGGCTTTTAACTTGTGAGGAAAAAATAAAAGAAGTTTTGTCGTTTGCCTTTGCATCTCTTATCTGCCCATACTTTCTCTCCGTAGCTCCTTCAGGGACCAGTGTCATGAGGGAATGATCGCTGGCAGACTGTGTCCCTAATAAACCTATTTTATTTGAAAAAAAAAAAAAATCATTGTTTGGTCCTCACCATGTGATAGGATTCTGAAAGGTCAGCAACCTGTAAGCACCGCAGGAAAACATTTAAAAAATACTCTAACTCTGGGACAAGCCTAGAGTAAATATCACAAATATTAATCGTAGGCATTACGTTCATCGTTTCTGAGCAGTGCGGACCGACTCAACAGCACCCAGCCATGCTGCCGCCTGTTGATGGAAAATTCTCTTCGACAGGGGGCCCGTAAATGGCTGAGTTACTGGATGGTGTGGCCGCCAAGGGCCATGTCCTTACAAAGGCAGGTTTCGCAGAGGTTTTGTCAAAGAGCAGGTTCGCTGGGTGAAAGCTGGTGGCTTCTGCAGGAAGGGATGGGAAAGGCACAGGGGGACGATCTGGAGCCTGGTGACACTCGTGGTTTCTCACTGAGCTGTTCATGGAAGAGAGTGACTGGCCTGGTCTCCAGGGCTGTCCTGGGCCAATGGCCTCAGAACATACCTGCTTCTCCCTTCTGTTCCAAACAGCTGACTTTAAATGGGTGAGAAGACAAAAACAATAGATACAGGAACCCCTTTTCAATTGTGATTTCTTTTCTCTCTTTTTGTCTAGCCCTCTGAGGCTTTGCCCACCCTGGCCCCAAATGTAATGAAATAAAGAAACATTTTCTGGCCTCCCTTGACCTCATTTTCCATACCCTTATTATTATTTTAGCTACTAGGAAATGACAGTGGGAAGAATCCCAGGAAATGAAAGCTGTAATGATTAAGATTTCTAAGAAGAACCAGCCTTGTTCCAGGTTTCTTTAGGATTCTCTGCTCTTTAAATGAGTCTAGAAAATTTCCCTCAAGTTGATAATAGATTTTTAGCTACTGTGAGGTCATTTCACCATTTATCACATACTCATTTTTTTCCCCGAAAATCTTTTAAGTCTTACTTTTACTTCTCTCTCTGCAGCGGTTGGTATTATCTTCAGTGTCAATTTATGAACAAAGCTATTTAAACAAAATGTAGGTAAGAGACCCTTATATGTTTCCTTCGTATATCGTTTGCCCCAGCGACATACAGGGACACATTCTATGTTATAGGATATGTAGGCTTTTCAAAATAATTACCCACCTCTGTCCCATTTTACCACCAGCATTATGAAGCTTTTTATTTCTTGGGTATAACCCAGTTGATATGCACTTATGTGTAGCACCTACTTCAAGGGGTTGTTGGAAGGATTAAGTGACTTCATATATGCAAAGCACCGGGAATAGCGCCTGGGACAGGGTGAGCTCTGTGTGAGTTTTGCTGCCATTATCGCTCGCTGGTTTACTGTTTTAATTTGATAGAAGAATACAGAATATCAGTTTCGATTCATACTCAGCTATGGTTGGAGGCAACGTTGGCCCCGCAATTGTTCGCCCCTTAGAGTTGAACAGAACTACTTCAGTTGAATGAGAAGACAGGCCAACCACCTTTTTTTATACTTTGCTCCGGGGTCTTGAAATGTTCCCTAATTTACTTCTTGTTCACTATAATACCAACCAGGAGAAGGGAGGGTATGGGTCCCTCTTCCTTCCACCCACCTTCTCCCTGTGGTCACCTTAGAATTAGGGAAGAGACAGAGGAGTTCGTCCTGATAAAAAATAAGAATGAGCGTATTCTATAAAGTTCACTTAAATCTGCAAAAGCCTTGCATAGCACGTGATCTTAAATGACAGGTTGTATGCAAAAGACCACTGAAATTTAAGGTCAAGAGACTAAATAGTGACAGTTTACCCACCTCGCGCTTTAAAACTGACCTGTTTCCCGCAGGTGTCTTGAGGTTGAATTATGACCCAGCAGTACCATCTTTAACACTGTTGGGAAAGATGATTTGAGAGAGATCAGATTTCATCGGGTGAGTGACAAGACTAACTCCCTCCTACGGTGTATAGAACAATTAAACATTCGATGTATTTTGCTGCAGAGTTGCACTCACACGTTCATATTAAAACATTTGTTGTCAGTGACTTCTGCAATGGTAGTGTGTCTCCCTTGAATGTTTATGGCGCTCATCACCAAAATTCATCCTGAGGACATAAGTTTTTCTGTTCTCTCTTTCTGGTCTCCTTTGGGGAGAATGAAGGGCATTTCCCAGCTAGATCTGCATTTTTCCAGTTAGAAAAGATGTTTCAGCCCAGCTGGTGTGGCTCCGCCCAGTGGACTGAGAGGTCCTGGTTTGATTCCCGGTCAGGGCACATGCCCAGGTTGTGGGCTCGATCCCCAGTAGGGGGCGTGCAGGAGGCAGCTGATTGATGTTTCTCTCTCACACTGATGTTTCTATCTTTCTCTCCCTTCCTCTCTCTCTAAAAAATCAATAAAAACATATTTAAAAAAAAAAAAAAAGAAAAGAAAAGCTGTTTCATTTGTTGTCTGATGGCATTGAACTATTTTTTCCATTCTGTCCTTATTGAAAAGAGCAGAGCCTATCCCTGTCACCGTGGGTACCTGGGGTTATGAAGTGAGTGCTTTGTTTGTAAACAGACAGTGGTTCTGAGAAGACCTGGTCCTGCCGTGATCGTGTCTCCAACGCCCTCGTGGGGCTGGTTAGCAGGTGCCCTGTTCGTTTCTTCTTTTCCATGTTTCAGTTTTAGGTCTCTGTTCTGAGTTGATTTTCCGCCCCAATGTTTTCTAGATTAAGGAAGATTTTACACACATTCCTTGTGAAATCCCGTCGTTTTCTGTCCGGGATGACTAGGAATCGTGAGTGAATTAATCCGTGCTATATCTTTTTGGAGGCAGGTGGAGAGGTGAAATGTTAAAAATGCCACCCCTTTGCATTGTCTCGTCACTCAAGCTAAACAGGACAAAGGGTGGTGACACCATCAGGTTAATCGATGGACACTGTTAAAAGCCCCCTGTCTCTCAACCCCCATCGCACTGCCTTCCAAAATCTTTCTGCCTGTTTTTTCAGACAAGCTCAGATTTTAACTACTTTGCTGAACTTCTTTTTTTCCTCTTATTTTGATTTCGCAAGACATTCTAAACTCTTACAGAAACCCAAATCATTGTTTGTTCTGTTGATAGTTGAAAATACAGCTGTATCTGGGGAAGGTGGCAGAGGGGAGGTGTTATTTCTTATCTTTAAAAAAACCCGCAAACCTAATTAAAATGGCAGAAATCCTTTTAGCCAGGAAATGACTGTGTCTCGACAGTGGAGCAGCTGCGGGAACAGACTGGTCAGCTGGCCAAGTGAGTGCGGGTTTGGGGAGGGAGCTGCGGGGACCTCCCCGCCTCACTCAGCTCCGTGTCCTCTGAGCCTGCATTGTCTCCCAGTCACTTGGTGTTCTTTGTGTGCGGTGGGTGGCTCCTGTCACCCGCTCCTAGTCAGTCTCACTCAGCCTCATTCATCCCATTTTCTTTCTTTCTCTCCCCACTATTCCCTCCACCCCCAGGTCTGTTCTTCTCTTACTGGTTTTATGATTCCAGTGATTATAGAGAGCATTTTGGTAAAGTAAATGCTCAAAAGGTACAGTTTCTAATGAGCTTCAAAGAAACGAAGAAATGAGATATGATGCCTCTAACCTGGACAGTGTGCCTGTGTGAATTTGGGAGTTCTCTGTTCTTAGTGTAACAGCTTCTAGTTAAAAATACTGGGGGTGGGGGTGATCTGGAGGGGGCCCTGAATGGGGAGGTGGTACCAGCCCTTAAGCAGCACCTCAAGAATAAATAAACTGTGCTGTTGAGTAGCCCCCTCCCCCAATATTCTGAGACAACTGTCGGTGCACCCTGGCTTCCGTGCCATTGTTAACAAGAAGCGAAATGCAACAACAAATGCCTTGTGAATTTCAATAGCCAGGTAGGATGTTCAGAAAGGCTTCTGAGATAAACACGCTAATCCACATTCGGTCTTACGCGAAGCATTAATGGCTTGGTGGGGCGTTGCTCTAAAGAGCCCATTTACCGGCTCCCCTTCTCTTCTGCCTGCCCATTACCTGTAGCTTATAGTGCATTTTAAGTGATTCTCTTGCCTGTTCTGAGGAGAGCAGCTGGGAGAGAAAGGCTGGGTTGACAAGCTCTCAGAGCCATTTGTAATTTATACAAAAACTTTCCTTGGGGGGACCTTAAAGTACTTCACACCCACGGAAGTCTTTGGGCTGGAACAGACGTAATTCAAGGAGCCAAGCCCTTACTGTTACTGATACGGACACTGAGCATAGGGGGTGCTTCTGGATGTCTCCTAGGGTGCAGAGCCAATTGTGGCCACACTGGGACCTCCATCTGGTGCTCTTTCAAGAACCCTTCAGGGACACACGTTAGGAGCTCAGTCCCCTTTGAAAGATGTCACTGGCAAAATGTTATTATATCTGCTTTAAAATGAGGAGCGACAGAGCACAGGAGATGAGCATGGCCCAGTGTCGTCTTCCTGCGGCCAGGCCGTCTTCCTGTTTGAGATGAAGCCTGTTGGCCTGACAGGTGTCAGTCCCCCGTCCCAGCCATTGCAGGGTTGTTTCTGCTGCTCTTTCCCGCACTGCCCCCAGCCTACCCTTGGACACCATTTAGCTCTTTTCCCCCTTATACCCAAGGGTGTCCTATACTTCCCTTTCACTGGGCACTTTTCTGCCCTCAGACCTGGAAGTGTGTCCAAGAGCCCCTTCTAGAATTGCCCTAGGTGACCCAGCCCTGACCCGTGTTCCAGCGCTGCAGTGCAGTGTCATTTCCAAATGCACGCCAGCCTAGCGCAGCAGAGTAAACACGGAGCAGGCCTGGGGGCAGGAGGTCAAGTCCTGGTCCCTGCACCAGTCCTGGAAATGTCTTCACCCCCATGCAAAGTTCCTTCCAACTCCACAATCCTGAATTTTCATAGAAATTGGCAGAGAGGAATTTTGAGAAAAAATAGGTCTTCTGAAGCCTCAAGCCAGCCCACTTGTACTGTGAAGGCTCAGGCTGCTGGATACCAGTGTCTGTAGCCCCATGCTGGAGCTGGGTGCTTGTCCCTGTGTCACCTTCCGGCCACCGCGATGGGAGCTGCTCTGATGGGCTCTGCCCGCGCTCACTCAAGGGACCAGTGATGCTGCTAAAGGAGGACCCTGGGAGTTCAGCGGGACAAAGGAGGCTGTGTAATTGGAAAATGAATTCTAATGCACACAAGTTTCTTCTCTGCCAGCTGGCTTGGGTGTATGTAGTAAACAAACCAAGGGATGTGTGCAGCTGTGTTCGCGTTCGTGTTTCGCTTTTCTGTGCTGTGTGACTCTTCTGACTCCACTCAGAGTCTAAGCTCCTCAAGGGTAGCCATGCAATGATTAGCACAGTGTTAGGCAGTGGGTTGCTGCTTAACGATCAATTAGTGATCGTGACAACAAGCCCCGGGCCTCCTGATTATAAGTCTAGTATTTAAAACCGATTGGTGGAATTTTAAGTCGTTCCTGTCTTCCGAATGTTCATGAGTGTACCATGAAAATAAATTTGATAAGAATTTGAATGGATTACTCTTTCCCATTGTGGCTTATTAAAAATCATGATTTGTGCTTACTGCCTGTACTTCTGTGTAAGTTTTCCCACTTTAGGCCTCAATTGGAATAATTGTAAACCTATTCCAAGTGTAATTACAGCTGTCCCTTGAACAGTGTCAGGGTTAGGGGTGCCAAGCCCCACGCCACCCATGTTCGGTTGAAAATCTGCATATAGACTTTTATTCCCCCAAAACTTAACTACTAATAGCCTACAGTTGACGCGAAGACTTACCAATAGCAAACAGTTCATTAACACATATTTTGTATGTTATATGTATTATATACTGTGTTCTTACAATGAGACAAACTAGAAAATACAAAGTGTAATTAAGAAAATCATGAGGGCCCAGCCAGTGTGGCTCAGTGGTTGAGCATCGACCCACGCACCAAGAGGTCGCTGGTTTGATTCCCGGTCAGGGCACATGCCCAGGTTGTGGGCCAAATCCCCAGTGGGGGGCATGCAGGAGGCAGCCACTCTATGCTCTCTCTCATCGATGTTTCTGTCTCTGCCTCTCCCTTCCTCTCTCTCTCAAAATCAATAAAGAGAAAAGAAAGTCATGAGGAAGAGAAAATGCATTTACGATACTGTTCGCATCTACTGGACAAGCCTGTGTGTAAGTGGACCCGTGGGAAAGTGCAGGTCAAGCCTGTGTTGCTCAGGGGTCAGCTGTGTAAGTTAAAGAGAAGAGATTTCAGGTGGAGAAAAAACAGTGGTGTTCATCTGAATGACTTTTCTCTTTCCATGTTGCTGTGAGAAGGCATGGTGGTCCAGGTATGAATCTGGTGTTGGTTTTTTTGAAAATCTCTTTGTATAGATTGACAGTATGTTAGGCCAAGGATATGATCAAATGCTGATTAACTTTTGTGAAGCAAATATAGAGTTCATTATCCAAATAAGTTATAGTACATGGGGAAAAACTCAGTGTGGTTTTCATAGAATTATCTGGATAAATTGGGAAACAATATTGGATCAGTTTGTATGCAAGATAAAACCTTTAATGTGTAGACAGGTGAGAGTATTTATCTGACTTTTTGTCACCTGCTGTTTTGACCCATTTCTTATATAAAGTGATCCAGGAGAGGGTTGGCTCATTTAGACACAACTCTGTATCCACTTCAGTGACTTTGATTTGTCACTTTGTTACTTACGAACTCTGAGACCTCTTAGAGGCATCTTTTACACCCTTGGCTTTCCTTTCACTGGAATTAGAGTACATGTTCCCTACCTTCCTTAATGAGTATCGTGACAGTTATCAGGACACAGGGCATAACATCACCCATAAGAAGGCAGTCTGGAACCATCAAAGTGATTCCATTATAAAGAAGCAGCTCTGAAAATGAGTTTTAACGTGGTGAGGACTATGCTGGCTAACACTGCCAGTTGCAGTTGGAGACCTTTGGAGTCGTGTGTTGTATATTTAACACACATCTATTCCATTCTTGGCTGAAATAGCAGATCAATCCGTGTTTTGTTAGTTTATTTGAGATGTGGTTTTGTGATCATTCATGCATTGCATTTGAGGGAAAAGAAGGCCAAATCTTTTCTTAATTCTTTGTTCTTTTTCCATTGAGGACACTATTAACACAGAGATTAGATCTTTAAACCTATCCCTGCCCTCCCCCACGCCACCATTCTTCTTAGTGAGGAAGAAAACTCTGGAGCAGAAGTGGGGCTGGAATACAGGTTTGGGTAACTGACCCTATAGTTTGGTTTTTATGGAAGTAGAGGGAGACTGGGATAATGGTGATTCAAGGACCAACATTCTGGTCTACTTTTCTAGTTTTTGTACCAATTGGTTACATGATCTCAGATAGATATGTTTATGTTCCTTTAAGGGGCTGGTCATGATTTTTAACTTTGCCAGCTGTGGTGAGTTTTAGTTGATGTTGGCACAGCTCTTTTTATTCCCAGTGAATCATGCCATTGGAAGTGCTGTGTTGTTGTTTTTTATTCAGAGATAGGGGAATAGAGGTAATGGATCTCCTACTGCTTTGCTGGCTCTTTTTATCTCATAATTTCAGACATAGAGCAATAAAGAGCTATTGAAAGTAATAAACAGTCTTTACTGAGGTAAATGAAGATGACCATGACAGTTTTAATATATTAATCAAACGGTATTGCTGTTTAACATTAACAACATCTCAATCAGATGCTTGCTTGAGATTAACTGGAAAGCCCACTGTGACTTCCAAGGGGAAGATCGCACCAGAAAGTAACATGTAGCTATGATTGGAGTATTTAGAGGAGATACATTTTTTAAATGATCCTTAATTGTATCCTTCATATGACATTTGGTATGGATGCTTGGTAAAATGTAATGGGCAGAAATATCATAAAAGTTGGGGGAAATAAGCACATTTCTCCTCACAATATATGTGGTAAGCTACATCTATAAATCAAGGGTCATTTAGTGAGTTCCTGCTGTATATTCAGAACTGATATGGTTAGATTTAAATTTTTAATGATCAATTGCAGTTTTATTCCACAGCTTCTAGTTGGGCTGTATTCCCTTGAAAAGGTGAACGTTTTATCAGACCTACGAAGATCCGTACAACAGGACACTGTAAACGCTCTACGGATGCGATCGGAACGAGCTGGAGTGCCAAGTTTCTGTGTAGTATCAACAGCATTTAAAAATAAATCCTGAGTGGGACTTCTGGCTGTGGCCAAGTAAAGAGGTCAACAAATCCTCTCTTTAAAAAGGCAAACATAAAGCCGGACACAATGAAAACAGACTTAATAATCTTGGTGGCAGGGGACTGGAGAGGGCTGTTGGCTTCGTTGTGTCCTGAGGTGGCACTCATGGTTCGGTGAGCGTATCTGTAGCTCAGGCTGCCCACCTAGGCAGCACTCAGCAGAGGCCCAAGCTGTCCACACGGTCCTGACCAGTCCTGAGGCCGCGCACATGCCTGGGTGAGACGTGAAGGAGCCCCGTGGAGAGCAGAAGCTGAGACCTACGTGAAAATGGCCTGAACCTCGAGTGTGCTCCTCTGGCCACGCACAAAGTCATCGGCAGAAAATGAAAGTCGTACTGGCCTGAGGCATTTGGTCACAGTTTCTGTCAAGCCTTTGGCCAGTGATTAAGCTATGTGGACACAGGGGTGACAACTAGGAAGCCAAGATTAAAAATGAAAACAAGAATTAAAAAAAAAAAAGCAGAGAGGAGAGACCAAAAAAGCAATATGAGATATCTCTCACCCTGGAGCAGAGTCAGATTTTAGAGAATTAATCCAGGCAAATTGTAAGCAACTAAAGAAACAAACAAAAACAGAAACAACAACCTTTAGGGGAAAAATTAGGAAAATCCAGAATTGCTACAATATATCCATCTTTAATATCCATTTTCAACTAAATATTATGGAATATTCAAAGAGGAATGTAACTCATACTCAGGAATAAAAGCAGTCAATAGAAACTGTTTGAGTTTCCCCAAATATTGGATTTATAGGCAAAAACTTCAAAACAGCTATTCTAGCCCTGGCCGGTTTGGCTCAGCAGTTAGAGCGTTGGCCTGCGGTCCAGAGAGACCCGGGTTCGGTTCCCGCTAAGGGCATGTACCTCGGTTGCAGTTTGTCCCCGGCCCTGGTTGGTCATGCGGGTGGCAGCCACTTGATGTGTCCCTTTCACGTCGATGTTTCTCTCTCTCTCTCTCCCTCTCTCTCCCTCCCACTCTATCTGAACAAAGAATAAAATAATGTCCTCGGGTGAGGATAAAAAAAAAAACAAAAAACAAAAAACAAAACAGCTATTATAAATATGTTCAGTATTATGTATTAAACAAATGTAAAAAGACTGGAAGGTGGAGAAAAAGCAAACCAGCTATAGACAAAATTGAAAGAAACCATGTTTAAAGTATTAAAGGAAAGTATAGCAATAATGAATAAACAAATAGAGAATCCCAATAAAAGATAGACATTACTATTATTATTTTTTTAATCCTCACTCGAGGATATGTTTTACTGACTTTGGAGACAGGGGAAGAGAAAGAGAGAGAAAGGGAAGGAGGGAGGGAGAGAGAGAGAGAGAAACATCTATGACTGAGAGAAACATTGATTGGTTGCCTCCCTTTTGCACCCCCACTGGGGATCAAACCCGCATCCTAGGTATGTTCCCTGACTGGGAATACAATCAGCAACCCTTTGAAGCATGGGATGATGCTCCAACCAACTGAGCCACACTGGCCAGGGCAAGATAGAAATTATTTTTAAAAAACAAAGTGGAACCAAACAGAAATTTTGGAATTGAAAAGTACAATAATTGAAATAAAAATTCACTCAAGGGACCCAATACTAGGTTCAAGGTGACAGAAGAAGGAATCAGTGAACTAGATATATCAATAGAAATTTTATAATTTGAGGAACAACGACAACAAAAGAACAAAAGATGTAAGAAAAATGAACTGGACCTCAGAGACCTGTGGCATACCAACATACATGTAATAAAAATCCCAGAATGAGAGGACAGAAAGAGGCAGAAACATATTTGAAGAAATAATGGAAAAACACTCCCCAAATTTGATGTAAAGCCTTAATGTACTCATACAAGAAACACAACTAACCCCAAGTAGGATAACTGTGTAGACACATGATAGTTAAATAGCTGAAAGACAAAGATCAAAAGAAAATTTTTTTTTAAATCCTCACCCGAGGACATTTTTCCATTTTTGTTCAGATAGAGTGGGAGGGAGAGAGAGGAAGAGAGAGAGAGAGAGAGAAACATCGACGTGGAAGGGACACATTGAGTGGCTGCCTCCCGCACGACCCAACAAGGGCCGGGGACAAACTGCAACCAAGGTACGTGCCCTTAGTGGGAACCGAACCCAGGCCTCTCTGGACCGCAGGCCGATGCTCTAACCGCTGAGCCAAACCGGCCAGGGCAAAAAGAAAATTTTGAAAGCACACAGAGGGATCATTAGTATGATGAATGGCCGACTTACCATTTTTTAAAAAAAACTGGGAGCAAGAAAGCAGTGAAATGAGATATTCAAAGTACTAAAAGAAAAAGAAGAGGATGTCAGCTAAGAGTTCTGTACCCAGTAACATTATCCTCCAAAAACTGGAGGCAAAAGGAAGACATCACTGATAAAAAAGATATGTGTGTGTGTGTGTGTGTGTGTGTGTGTGTGTGTGTGTGTGTGTGTGTAGAGAGAGAGAATGAATCTGTTACTAGCATACCTTCCTTACAAGAAATACTTCAAGCTAAAACAATAGAACTTCAGTCCTGGCCGGGTACCTCCGTTGGTAGTATCATTCCAATACGCCAAGGTTGTGGGTTTGATCCCTGGTCAGGGCACATACAAGAATCAACCACTGAATGCCTAGATAAGTGGAACAACAAATTGATGTTTCTCTCTCTCTCTCTCTCTCTCCTTTTCTCTCTCTCTAAAATAAATCAATGAAAAATTTTAAAAGAATATAACTTAAGGTAACTCAAATCCACAAAAACAAAAAAAGAGCACAGAAAATGGTAAATGTGTGAGTTAATATAATTTACTCCATAAATATATTTTTCTTATTTTTATAACATCTTAAAAGACATAAACTTGTATAAAAGAATAATTGTAACGCTATACTGTTGAGGTTTTACGCACACACGGATGTGACATGTGACAATAATAGTACAGAAGAGGTGGAAGGGAACGGACTTGTATTGGAGCAGTTTCTGTATTTTACTGGAATTAAGTTAGTATTAATCTATAATAGATTGTGATAAGTGAAGGTGCATAGGTGCATATAATCCCTGAAGTAACTACTAAAACATCAGCTTAAAAAAATGGTAAAAAGGCGTTAAAGGTATTAAACTGATATACTAGAAAATTGCAAAGGAAGGCAGCAAAAGAAAAACAGAGAAACAAAACAACAGGAGATATAGGAAAGTATCAATATGGCCTTTGTAATTCCAACTGTGTCAATAGTACATTTAATTTGAACGGTCTGAACACCCCAATCACAAGGTAGAGACTGTCGGACTGCATTTAAAAAAGCAAAGTCCAACTATACGTTGTCCATAAGAAATACAATTTAGATTCAAAACATAGCCCCAGCCTGGGTTCGGCTGGTTGGAGCATTGTCCCATACACCAAAAATGTTGTGGGCTCGATCCTCTGTCGGGGCGTATGCGAGAGGCAACCAATCAATGTTTCTGTCTCACATTGATGTTTCTCTTCCTCTCTTCTTTCCCCTCTATCTAAAAACCATTGAAAACATATCCTCCGGTAAGGATTTAAAAAAAAAAAAAAAAAAAGATGGGTTATCACTTTTGACCCAGCATAATTTAAAACAATTATATGGGAATATTATGAACAACTTTGGGCTAACAGATTCGATAACTTACATGAAAAAGTGGACACATTCTTAAAAGGACACACATCACACTATACACACTATATAGCTTTGTAATATAATTTAAAATCAGAAAGTGAGATGCTTTCAGAGCTTTGTTCTTCTTTCTCAAGATTGATTGGGCTATTCAGGCTCTGCTGCGGTTCCATGTGAATTTTAGCATTGTTTTTTCTATACCTGTAAAAAGTGCCATAGGAATTCTGATAGAGATTTATTGAATTGGAAGATTGCTTAGAGTAAATTATAAAATTATTCTTGAAGTTAATATGTGTATGTGCATGCATGTGTGTATGTGCATGTATGTGTGTGCACATGTGTGTTTGTGTGTGAATATGAATGGGTGTGCATGTGTGCATGGATGTGTATTTGTGTTTGCACGTGTGCATGCATGTGTGTACGTGTGTGCCTGTCTGCATGTGTTTGTGGATGTGTGTGTGCATTGTGTATGTGTGTACATGTGAATATATGTGCGTGCATGCATGTGTGTAGGGAGAGAACATTGGTGCTAAGGGCAGGAGGTAGATGAACACAGATATTAAAATACCGGGCTCCTAGCTATAGCACTGACATGATCACGTCATCCTGCTTTTATCTACTCCTCTAAAGGCCTTGGCCATTGGCTTTCAGTGAAAAAGAGTAGCCTGATGAAAGCACTGGGTAGAGAGACAACCAGAGAATGTATCCTCTTTAGCAGGAGGAAGCATGTTGCATGCAAATCACTTGCTGATACTGGTGGGACAGGAACTAGGCAGAAACCTCGGGGTTTCAGAGTGAGTCCTCTGGGCCCATGACTCATGGACATGTAATAACATCCCAGACTAGGAGGGTTCAGCTGACAAGTTACACACATTCAGTAGCAAGTTCAACAAAACCTTTGTCCCGGTTTGCATAATAGAAGTACCCTAATAGTGCGAAAGAACAGGAAAAGGCAGCAGAAGCCATCAGAGGTCTTTCGTCCTTAAATGTCAACTGGGGGAGGCTGATGGTTCTGTTTCTCCTGGCGTCCTCTCTGGGAAAGTGCTCCAGAGACCGCATTATTTCATTAATCCTCACAATGCCCTTGTGGCATCGGGAAGGTGGCACAGATTATTAGGAACAATCTTGATAATGGGACATGAGTGAATCCATTCAGAACGTTATTTTATTGGAGGGCAGTGCCTTTGGTGGTTCTGGGAGATTTGTGTCCTTGGCCAAGATTCTCACTGCTGTCTTGTCCAGAGCCCTGCCTCTGGGCTGTGCTCTCAGATGGACAGAGTTCATAAATCCCAGGATGGGGCTGTTCTGCCGACGGAGGCAACTTGCAATTTAGTAAATCTGTACCCAGCAGCTGCCAGAGGAGCCGGTTCAGACAGCGAACACTCAGTTTCTGCTCCACCGCTGGTGAACAGAGCGGGCGACGCTCCAGGCATGTGTGGTATTTGAAAATGATCGCCCCTGTGCAACAGGGCTAAGGACACGTCTGCCGTTCTCTCACTTCCCCATCCGCTGGCTTGTTAGGCAGGAGTTTTTAACTCAGTTTTGATAAAAATTTATATCCAACACATGTACCAAATTTTAAGTGTACAATCTGAGCTTTGACAAATGTATGTACTTGTGTGTCCATGGCCCCCTTCAAAATATAGGCTGTCTCCACTGTCCTAACTGCTCCCTTTGGCCCCTTCCTGACCGTTTCGTGCAAGTTTCAGTCAACGCAACTAAAGAACTGATTTGTAAATACAGTTTAATGGAAGACTTGAATGGACTTAGATTTTTCTGTTTTCTCCAGCTCGTGGAAAGGGAATTTATACTTGTCTGGAAAAACTTAAAACACAGCAAAAATAAACCCCAAGGATTACGTGTGGGACAACTCAACTTTTCTGAGCCCCCCACCTTTTGATTAGTTACCATTATTGTTAAGCCAAACATCCATCCAAGTAGTCATTGTGGGACAGCCACTATTTCCTCAACCACCGGCACTGAACAAACAGGCAGCTGAAGAGGAGGCCCCAAATGGGGGCTGGAAAAGACTCCACAAACTTACAACCCAGTGTTTCTTCCCAAGAACCCCCATATTATAAAAGAAGGTGACCTCGAAGGGAGGAAGAAGATGCCAAACCCACCAAGGAACGGAACTGGCTTCTATTTTGACGTGTGAGAAACACAGACAGGCTGATTTCTTCTCCAGCTTCTCAGGGACACAGCAAAGAACAGTGTCCTGCTGGGGTATCTGGACACACAGGGATGATGCGCAGCCTTCCCCCCACAGCCGAAGGGGGGTGACGTCACGGCAGTGGAACTCGTGGGGCCTGGGGTGTTCGGGAGCAAGAGGCTGGCTGCTTTTCTGCCTTCACTGCATGCAAATCACTTTTTCTGTTCAGTCCTTGTCTTTGAAACTTTTGCTTCCGTCAAACTGCTGACCAGATACCTCAAATGATGCCAAAATATTTATAAACAGTCATCCCCTTGAGAGGGGAGGGAGATTATTGCTTACTTTAAAAGAAACCTTAACAGTGGGGCAGGTGAGTGGCTAATTTGTCCACTTATCTTTTTCACGGGAAGGACAGAGCCTGCTTTCCTGTGATCTGAAGGCTCCACGGTGACTCCCTCCCAGGTCACGTCTCAGCCTTCAGCCCGCTCACACTGGCGGCTGGCAGCCTCAGGTTGATAGTGCAGAAGTGCTAAGTGTGTTTGATTGGTATCATTACTGGCCTCCAGTAATTGATTACCGTCCACAGTGAAATATTCAGGGCAAGCGCACGGCCAATAGCCATCACTTAACCCATCATGGCTGCTTGTTCCTCATCTCCTGAGACCTGTGAGCTACATGCTATCCGACCCCACCAGGCGAATTGCTGATGGCTGCTTTGTGCGTACGATTTACTGTGTATTTACTGCGTTTCCTGTGTTAACCAAAACCACTAGCTTCAGTCAACAGGGAAACACAGGGGAGGTTCTTGCTTTGCAATGTCAAGTTCACTCTCTGGTTAACCTCTTTGGCCCCCTCTTCACGGCTGTTTGTGATTCACCGGCATTGGTTTATGTTGCTTTAAAAAAAAAAAAAAAAAGTCGAATGGTGTAGTGGTTGTATTAGGAATATTAATTGTAAGACTTGGGGTAGGCTGATTGGAATAAGATCCTGGAGGGTTGTTTGTAATGCAGATTTTTTAGAAACAGGACATGGGAGAATAATGAATAACAACCAGAACTAATCAGTTTTGTGTGTGTGTGTGTGTGTGTGTGTGCGTGTGTGTGTTTAATCCAGTGATAATGTCTAAAAGTAGTTATAAAGAGAAGTAGAAATTCAGTGGCTACACCATTTTCTTGGCTTCCTTCCAAGATGTTTTATCCGTGGATCTTGGCAAATATGCCTGTCCCCCGTGTACACTAAGGAACTTTGATGCTCAACGCAGGGAGATACAATAGGAGGAGGTCAGCTGGGAGGAGAATAAACAAATGACTGTTGCATGTGATAGCACTCTGATGACAAGTGGTAATCCTGTCTGTGACCAAAATCAGAAAAGGCACAGCTTGAACTCAGCAGTCCATGGGGGAAAATGAGGGCCACCGATGGTGGCAGGCGCACGCCGGTCTGCCCCTCCGCGCCTCCTGACGCTGCCGTCGGCAGAGCTGGGAGAAACGGCTCAGTGCTGTGAGCTGCACCCGCACTCAGGAAGCCAGCAGGACGAAACTGAGATGAGCATGAGGAGGTGTCTCCTTACAGGCAGCAAAGGGATCCCGTCTGCTTCCAGAGCCCCTCTTTGGGAGCTTGGAATCCCAAGTTTGTAGAAAGCGATTGTTGTCAGGGTCTCAGTGCAGATCAGGTTGCCTGTTTTAGTGTTTTTGTTAGTTTTCTGAACACTCCTTGGTATCTGTAGCACACGTGGGATTCTAGCTAATTCCCCATGGGCTAGGTCCAATGTGGGCATGTATGCCCTGCCCTTGGATGAGGCTTTCGGTGAGCATCTTATCTACCTTACACATGGCGATTTCTGGAGAGTACAGAATCTTAGTCCTTGCACATACAATGAGCATTCCACGTTGGGGCCTCTTAGCCGACTGACATAGACACGAGGTTTAAGTGATTCCCAAGGTAGCTGAGCATGTCACACTGTTGACCACAGCCCCCTGTAGGTCAAATAAATAGGTTAAGAACACCTAAAAGCACTGGCCTTCTATTGTGTACTGAGACTTCAGTTACTACAGAGTATTGGCTCATCCTTCCGCTTTCTATCTAACATGCGATGTGCTTTATGACTTGAGGATCTTTGGGATTTGGTCTTTCCTTCTCCAGAGCTCTGCTCCATGCTGGATTTCCCTACTCTGGAGTCTGGTGTTAGGGTCCTCCTCTGACTTACAGTCACTGACATTGAGAACTAAAACTGACGTTGACAAACTAATCACCAAGTGACTTGGCTCTATTGCTGGAGACTTCTAGACCTAGACTGTGCTGTGCTAATACCTGACACTCTTCTGTACTTATTGACCACTCAGCCACACTGAATACTATTGATCATTGCCTCTTCGGTTCAAAACATTGATGTTCAAGCTGGTCTGAAAAGGCTACATACTCTTTTGATGACGTTCTATAAAAGGCAAAACTGAAGAGATAGCACACAGAACAGTTATCAGGTGTTTGAAGGGAAGGGAGGATTAAACAGGTGATTTTTTTTTTTTTTTATCCTCACCCGAGGACATTTTTTCATTTTTTGTTCAGATAGAGTGGGAGGGAGAGAGAGGAAGAGAGAGAGAGAGAAACATCGACGTGAAAGGGACACATCGAGTGGCTGCCACCCGCACGACCAACCAGGGCCGGGGACAAACTGCAACCAAAGTACATGCCCCCAGCGGGAACCGAACCCGGGTCTCTCTGGACCGCAGGCCAACGCTCTAACCGCTGAGCCAAACCGGCCAGGGCTAAACAGGTGATTTTTTAGGGTGGTGAAATCTTCTGCGTGATACTGTCATACTGAATGTGTGGCACTGCATTTGTAAAACCTAGTGGACTTTACAGCACAGAGAGTGAGCTTTAATGCCTGCAAATGTAAAAATATGTACTTAGGAAGTCAGAGGATCCCAGGATAGAATGCAGATTGTGACAAAAGAATGTAACTATTACAAATATATGAAATAACTTTACTGAAAGGAGTGAGGGATAAAGGTGCTGACCTACGTAGCTTTTGAAATGAGTGGAGACTGCAAAGCTAAAGTAAAAGGAACTGTACATCAACACTGTGCTCGAATTGATAAGTTTTTTCATAGGAAGGTACATATTCACAGAGTAACAGTTCTGAAACAACTATAATGTATATTGGAATTGAACTCTTAAGTAAATGGATGGTGGATTATGGCAGGGAGGTTTCTCACTGTGGAAGTGGGGGGTTACAATGAAGGAAGGAGGGCAGACTAGAATGATCCATGTGGAAATAGATTCGAATTAGAGAGAGACATCAGTATGAACTTGTGTTTAGCTTGATATAGATACATTTGGATACAAATAGAAATATTTATAGATGTGTATACATGTATACATAGGTTAGTATACATATATTGTTTGGCTCTATCAGTTGAGAGGGTCCAGTAATGACCCCCCAGCAACAATGAACACACTTAGTGCCCAGATCTTGGTTTCTAGTACCAGTTTTCAGTAAAAGGAGCCAGGGCTTCTTGAAGAATAAATGACTATTACATTTGTAACAGTCAGTTTGCAACAGTATTTGTAATAGTCAATTTGCTGATTGTAGTGCTGATGCAAGAAATACAGAAGATAAGCCTGGAGAATCGTGTAATGTTAAGAAGTAGAGAAGCGTTCAACTAAAACCCACAATATGGGTGTGTCAGAGGGAGACAGGAGCCAACTGAAAGAGCTCTCAATGGCCAATGCTGGAGCAATCTGAGCAACAAAATGAGGGAAGTAGTATTGGATTGTAACCCAAAATATAAAGTAAATATCCGTGAGCTCATATTGATATAAATAAATGATTGAATCAATAAATAAGTGGGGAGAAAGGCAAATCTTCCACTCAGAAGAATTCCAGATAATTGATGGAGATACTCCACCATCCGGAGGTGGAGTATAATTTCCCACTCCTTATATGTGGTCACATAGTCACAAAGTGACATCCTCCTGAAGTATAGAAAGGGGGGAAAGAGTGATTTTACAGTGAGGACACCTGGCAAACACTTCCTCAGCCGGGAGATGAAGGTTCACATCAGCTGTGATACGTCATGTTGACATGATATGCCCTTGAGAATGGCACTTCACCCACGGGGACCCCTCCCCATGACACCAATAAAGCCATGAGGAAAACACCAGAAAAATCCTAATCGAGAGACACAAGTTGGTCAGTCCTCCCCAAATAGCTGACCACTTTTCTCCAAGCTGCCTATCAGAACAAGGAAAGTCAGAAACCGTCACGGCCAAGCCTAAGAAGACATGATGACGAAATGTAACATGGTATCCTGGATGGGATTCTGAAACAGAAAAATGGTAGAAGCCAAGGAAATCGGAACAACGTGAGATAATAATAATGTGTCCACATGGGTTCATTCATTGTGACAAATGTATCATACTGATATGTTCATAGGAGAGGACACTGGGTGCAGGGGATGGGGGCGCTCTGTAGTATCTTTGCACCTTTTCTATAATATTAAACTCTGGCTGAATTGTGTCGTTCCCCCCTCCCAATCTGAAATTCATGAGCTGCAGTCCCAACCCCTAGTACCTCAGAATATCTGAGATAGGGCCTTTAAAGGGGTGGTTAAGTTAAAACGAGGCCATTAGGGTGGGGCCCCAATTCAAAAGGAGGAGACACCAGGGTACACAAGCACAAGGTGGACAGACGATCATGTGAAAAGACCGAGAGAGTGGCCGTCTGCAAGCCAAGCCGAGAGGCCTCAGCGGAACCCAGCCCTCCGGACGTGTAGCCCCCGGAACTGTGAGAAATGGATTTCTGTTGTTTAAGCCCCTGGGCTGTGCCTTTTGTCACAGCGGTCCTAGTAAACTGGGACACGATTCTAAAATACCAGGTTATTTAAAAACATCACTGGCATTCTCCCTCTTCCCAGCCCAGGGCCTTTGCCTGGACTCCTTCTCGGCATCCAGGTCTCAGCTCGGATCTCCAGCAGAGGGGCCTTCCCTGACCACACCATCCTCTCTTTGTCGTGTCCGCCTCTTTTACTTCCCGGGGCTGACCGCTAACAGTTATTTTTCTCCTTCGTTTACTCATGATGCCTGTCTTCCTGCAGCAGACTGAGTTCCTTGAGAGGAGGAACCTCGGCTGTCTTGTCCACTGCTGAATCCCCGTCACCAGCACCGGGCCTGGGGCTGCTTCCCGTGGACACTCGGTCAGGCTCTGTGAGTGGGTCATGTTCCCCTGGGCCCGCAGACCCTTGACTCGGACTGCTCGGTCACGTCCGTTGGTAGGCCAGTGGCACATTCTCGGTCTTTCTGAGTCTCTGGGATCCGGAGGGTGGAAGCCCGGAAAGCACGTGGCCCGAGGCGTTTGATTTTTCACGTTCTCCCGTCTGACAAGAACGCGTCTAAACCAGGAGTGGAGGAGGGGGGATGCTGACTTGGTCACCGGCCCTCACCAAGCCCTGGAGCCTGGGATAGAATCATGTCAGTGTGAGGCTGGGTGACAGCCAAAGGAGGTGTGTATGTGGGCAGGGGGAGAGGGAGTCGATAGTCAGTAAGGAGGGAGGCAAGATGGAGTGGCAGGGGACTCCAGGGTAGACACGGCCTGTTATCTGTGAGGACAGATTGCAAAGCCAACAAGGCCCTTCACGAGGTGAGGGGTCCCTCCAGCCCCCATAAAGAGGCTGGTCAGGACGAGGGCCTCCAGGCAGCTAGCTGGGGCTGAGGCTCTGCAGGAAAAGAGTGGGTGGGGAGTGATATGCCTGCAGCTGTGTGGCAGGCCAGCCCGGCAGAGTGGGACAGTCCGGGGACACTGCACAGAGCTCTCAGTCAGGCCCTGAGCCGTCCATGCCCACCTGGGCCCCGCTTGCTCATGGTTGCTCCAGAAAACCACCCAATCCAGCTGTCCGTGGCTGGGCCTGGCTGGAGCGAAGGCGGCCGAGGGACAACGCTGTGTGGACAGTGTGGAAGGGACTCGGCAGGCGGGCGGTCAGGGAGGCGGAGGCGGTGGTCTCCCGGAGGCAGGATTAGTGGGTGAGCTCTGCTCGGGGCACCACAGTGAGTGGGCGTGTGAGAGAGCACGAGGAAGGAGATCTCAGGATGGTCTGTGAGTCAGGCAAGTCCAGACTCATTTATATCGGTTTGGAGAAAAAGGCAGCTTGGATTAAAATGTTTTCAAATTTTATTTCCTGGCTTTGTGGTCTTCAATCATTCTAATCCTTAGTTCCTTTACCTTTAAAATGAAAGTAAAAAACACCTGTGTTACAGGGTCGTGGAAAGGGTTGGAGACAGTGTAGGAATAACACCTAACCGGGGCCGGACGTGTCCCAGATGCTGAACCAACAGCGGCTGATAGTATGATTTACTCTACCACACAGGAAGGCTCGTTGCCTTCGTTCCGGTCGGTTTTTCTAAAAATGACTCGTCATGAAGGCCTCTGAAAGTGAAAGGGGAATGTGTGCTTGTTTCGGTGCCATCTGGAAATGGAGAAGTGCCAGACCTGCTTCCTGCTCTGTGGGGACAGGCCAGGTGGTGGCAGCTGGAAGGGGGCAGGCTGACCCGCAGGTCTCCGGGCGGGATGGCACCCGTGGGAGGCCCGAAGGAGCCACCAGAGCCGACTGGGAATCCAGAGCCGGAAAGTGACCCCAGGCTCTTTGACAGGCCACCAGGGCCTGAACTGGAGACCCGGGAAAGAGAGACTGTCACAAGTGCCCAGTGCATTGTGGGTTCTCTTCTATCATGTGATGTGGTCGGTGCTGGGAAGCCATGGGAAGCATCTGGAGGATGTGGTAAGGGTGCAACTGTCCCTTATCCAGCAGGAGAAAGAGCAAGGCGGCCGTTCGGTGCCACTTGTTTGTAAAGCATTTCTAGATCTCCATTTTTTGGTAGGACCTGCCCTTCGGAGAGAAATGCCAATTTCTGCACTTGCGGCCTGTGGAGGCTGTTCTCTGCTCACTTAAAGAGACCCCTCGAGAGGTCTGGCGTGTCTCATTCCCTTTGAGGCGGAAGTCCAGAGGTAGACTTTGGTCCAAGGACTCCTTTGTGACCTCCTTGGGCTCCATTGTCCACATCTGAATCGAATAGCAGGAGCACAGATCTGAGGGATGGGGTGAGTTCTAGTCCCAGCCATAAAACAAACCAACTGTGAGCCTAGAAGCAAGGCCGGCTCCCCCTGCACCCCGCCCTCTCCCACCCCCACCGAAGATGAGAGGGTTAGTCATGATCATCTCTAAGGCAGTCAGTCCCTGTTCTGTAAGTATGAATCTCCTTGAATCTCTGCAGGAACAGAAGAGAGCATAGAACATCCTTTGAATGCCTATCTGGAGATTTAATCTAAATGTTCCTAATTAGCATGACCAGTAGGGGCAGAATGTTCCAAAGCAGGGTCTGTCTGCTTTTTTAAACAATGCAAGTTGCAAGCTTCAACTTTTTCTACTCCTTAGTCTTATGTGAAGGACACACTTAGACTAGAAAGGTTATTCCTTTATCATAATTTGGTGATCTCTATCAGAGATGATTTAGGGCAGGGCTTCTCACCTTCAGAACCATTGACATTTTGGATCAGCTCATTCTTTGTGGTGGGGGCTGTCCTGTGTATTTGTATGATGTTTAGCAGCATCCCTGGACTCTTTTCTACTAGATGTGATAAGCACCCCCCCCACACACACACACACACAGTTGTGACAACTAAAATGTCTCCAGGCATTGCCAAATGTGCCCTGGGGCACAAGATCAACCCCAGTTGAGAACCACTGATTTAGGGTACATATTTAAAAGGCAGAAAAATAAATATAGAAGCAAACTTAATTATGCAAATGTCTCTGGGAGGAAAATACTGCATTTCTAAAGAGGTAATGGTAAAATTTGAATTAGCAGAAGTATGGGACTCTTTAAAGCTCCTTTCCCACATGCATACCATCCACATATACCTTCTCAACTGTACTTGTGATGTCTTTAAATAGTCAAGAAAGAGGACCATCTACCTTTTTTTCTCCTAAAGACATCACCTAGGATTCCAAACAATATCAGAGGACTGAATGTTAGTGCGTGAAGAATGTCTTAAGAAATGCGTGAATAAGATACCAGCCTCACACATGCAGTATTTTCTTGCTGTGACTCCTGCCAAGTCTTAACATCTGCATAGACTGGTAAAGACTGCGTCCCAAACACGCTTTCTTTCTCCATTTCCAATGTGTTTAATTACACCGAGGCTGATGTTCGAAAGATTTATTGTCATCTGCACTGATGACTGTTTTGGAGGAGGAGAACACATAATGAGGAGAAGAAGAAATTTAAACAACCAGAAGAACAAGGGCTGCCTTTCCTGGATTCTGTTTCGTGTTCCCGGGCGCTGATCGAGAACAAACTGTGAGATGTGGGAGGTTTTGCCCTGCCACTCGGGCGGAGGTTGCCTTAAAAGGAAGCCAGGGCACGCTGTGCGCTTTCCACCTCCTTCTTTTTTAGTTTCCTTTCAGCCCTTCTCAGAAATGTAAGCAGGAAGAAAATTGCAATCATGTTTAGAAACAACTGAAGTTAAATCTGACTGATACTTGTTTACAAAACTATGCATCATTTTATTTTCGGCGCATCTCCAGTTCCTCTTTGCCCTTGAACATTCTCCTAACTCCCATGGTGAATATCCTTCCTTTAATCCACGCCTGGATATCGAATCGTGGATTGTCCCCTTTGGCTGTTATTTGTTACAGTCAGCCCTTTGTCTCTTCCCGTGGCCTTCCTTTAGTTCAGGCTTTTTTTTCTTTCTTTTCTTTTTATTTTTATCTTTGTTGTTGGAAATATTAGAGATGTACCCCCCTTTTCTCCCACTGATCCCCTCCACCCCACTCCCCCACCATCCTTCACCACACTATTGTCTGTGTCCATGAGTTAGGCATATATGCATATAAGTTCTTTGGTTAATATCTTCTCACCATCTCCCCTTCCCTCTTGAGATTCATCAGTCTGTTCCATGCTTCCCTGTCTCTGGATCTATTTTATTCATCAGTTTATTTTGTTCATTACATTCTACATCTAAGTGAGATCATGTGATACTTGTCTTTCTCTGACTGGCTTATTTTGATTAGCATAATACTCTCCAGATCCCTCCATGCTGTCTTAAAGGGTAAGAGATCTTTTTTTTTCTTACAGCTGCGTAGTATTCCATTGTGTAAATGTACCACAGCTTTTTTATCCACTCATCTACTGTTGGGCACTTGGGCTGTTTGCAGGTCTTAGCGATTGTAAATAGCGCTGCTTTCATAACCTCACTTTATTGTAATAACCTCTAGGTTTTCCTCCTTGCAGCTCAGCCTGTGAGATTCATGGACTTCACACCTTTTTCATTGGATTCACACATTCATTCACCTGGCCCTATTTTGGGTTGTGATAGGCTTTGGAAATATAGCAAAGAATAACGAAGGCAAAATCGGAGTTTATATTCCAGTCAGTGCAGTGAGGTGGGGTAGCGGAGGGAGACACACGTTTTACAAAATAAATAAATGATTTAGTCTGGGAGAATGCAGTAAATGTTATGGAGAGAACAAAGCAGGGAGGGGGGAGGGGAAGAGGGAGTCTGTGTGTCTCTGTGTGTCTGGGAAGAATGGGCTGCAATTTTG
Source organism: Tadarida brasiliensis (assembly GCA_030848825.1). Lineage (NCBI taxonomy): Eukaryota > Metazoa > Chordata > Mammalia > Chiroptera > Molossidae > Tadarida > Tadarida brasiliensis. The sequence goes on along the minus strand of CM061259.1, from coordinate 14,636,599 downwards.
CATATGGTGGCAGGGAAGGCTTCACTGAGAAAGCGACTGTCAAGCGAATACACGAAGGGGTACGAAAAGCATGTGTAAAAGCGTGACGCATGTCAGTGTTTGAGGAGAGGTCTGAGCAGGATGGTGCGGGAGAGAAGTAGGAAGTAAGGTGAGTAATGGGGGTGGGGGCAGCCTTTGTCTGAGATGGGAGCTGCTGGATGGTTCTGGGAACTGGGAGGTCTGGCTTCCAGGTTAAGAGGGTTATGTCATCAAGTCACGTATCACTTCTCCTTCAACCCACCACTTGACGACAACTCCTCATCCTCCCTGCCCCTACTCAAGAACTTTCCCACTCACCTGCCAAAGCACTCTGCACTCTCGGGAAAGAAGGACCCACCCTCTTCAAATTCCTTCAAGTCTAAGCTGCAGTTTCTGTTTTTCCAGAAAAACCTTATTTGTTCAACCTAAAGTCCATCTCTGTGCACTTGGACTTGATCGTATGCCATCTTGCACTGTCTTGTGAGCTGGTCTCATGGAGATCATACCAAAAGGTCATAGAATCTGAGAACTGGAAGGGCCTCGGGAATCATCTATGCTGATCCTTTCATTTTATAAATGAGGAAACTGAGGCCTAACAAAGTGTAGGGTATTGCTCGAGTTCACTCAGCTAGTTGTTTACTGTGCAAATAGCCTTCTGTAATAACATTATAAGCTCATTAAGGGATGGTACCGTGCCTTATGCTTCTCCAAAGTCCCCTATGATGGTAGTTAACATAGTACTTACGTAGCAGACACTTATTAAGTTCAATTAAATGTAAAAGTGCATTGATTTGGGGGTTGGTTTATTTGTTTTAAAGGAACAATTCATCAACCACATCTTGAATTCATAGATACCCTAGATGCAGAAGGCCATGTGAAATAATTGCATGTGATTTAGCTTTAGATTTTAGGGATTTGCTTGTAGATGTGGTTAGATGGGGAATGAAAAATGTTGCCTTTCTAGTAGGTATTTGTTCTGATGAAACGTTAAAAGATAATTCTATCATCTCTACATGATACAACTATTTTTGGTGCTTCAATAAGATTTATTGAATCAATTTGGATTAAAAACAGAGTGGTTATTTTTACCATCTTTGTCTAAAAGGGAAGGACTCATGGCCAAGCCCACTCTCTGAGCTGTTTCTTTGTAGAATTATTGGTTTTGACCACAGCTGTGAACTTTCAGTGTTCGCAGACATTGAGTGCCTAACAGGGCTATTGCAGGAGCCCTAACTGGTTCTTTGACCCGGAGATATTTACTTGAAAACATAGCCCCACGCAGGGATGAGGCGAAGTCCCTGTTCCAGTAATAAGTGCACAATGAAACTAAGTGGTTCCCAAGAGTCTAGGGTCCAGAACATAAACTTGTTACACTTCACCTTTAAAATGCAGACCTACCCGAACAACCCAGTAATGATTTTCCAGTGTTTAATCTTTGCCAATAAATTGAGCACTGTGTGAAAGTGGCCTCTGCCTGACCAGAACAACAGACTACACGTGGAAAGTGAATTCCGACCACCATCACTATTCATACGGCAGCCGGAGCAAAGCTCCTGAGGTCTGAAGTCACTTGTGGAGAAATCCTGCTGGCTTTGGAGGTCTCTTTCAGTGTCTAGTCTTAGTGACCCACGGTCTGGTTCTATGATTAGGTCAGTTGACTTAGCGACCATGACATGATTACAGTAATGCTGAGAAGAAAGGTGGCATACCTGAATGAGTCAAGTAGCTTGATTGGTACACATTTAGCACATTTTTGACTACTACTTTTATTTGCTGGCAACTATTTTAGTGAATTTGACTTTTGTAGGAGTTGAAAGACATTAAGAGCTAAGTTCGGTTGGCTAAGGTGGTTGGTGATCCCATATAGTGATATGACCTTGGGTTGAAAAACCAGATGTGACTGACTGTATAATCGTGGCAGCTGTTTTCTGATAAGGCTGTAAACCAGTTCTGACAGCCACTTCAAAGCTGAGTTCCCAAAACGTTCTGGGCAATGGATTGGATGTGTTTTCGTAATAAACCCCTGGTATTGTCTCCCGTGAAGGATGGCATTTGTGTTTTTGTTTGTTTGTTTGTTTAATAGACCCCTGGTATTTGCAGCTTTAAGATTTTGTGTATTTAAAAGAACCCAAAAGATCTGAGATAGGAAGAAATTTGTAGCTTTGTCAAGGTATAACTACATATGACTCTACAATCGGGTGGTCACAGGAGGAAGTAGTTCACCAGTGGGTGAGCCGAGCCCACTGAAAATCATTCCAGTCACAGAGGACCATTGAAAGGTCTCTTCTAAGGCTGAGCGAGGCCGTTTTCATAGAGTGACAGAAGCATGGTGTCTTCCTGAGAAATGGACCCCCACAGATATTTAAGTGCTGGTATCGGAGATGGAAGTGAAGAAGACTAAGAAAGTAATTTTTCTTAACCAGAAAAATGGAAGCATTGAGCAGATTAAAGGGAGGTTCGGTCATGGCCATACATGAGTTTGCCATATAGAAATAAAAAACTTTTAAAATAGTTTCAGAGAATAATCCAGCTAATGCAAAAATAACTCCTTAAGAGGAAATAAGTCATTAGGGGTTGAAGAGTTCCCGTACATTTCAGCCATAATTTATATTACTATGAAGCACAAGGTAAATCGTATGGTATTGTATAGCTGAATTTGGGAAGTCTTGAATATTGAGGGTTTATCCTGTAAGTTCTGTTGTGTTAGTTTTGGTACCAACATCAATATAGTTGTACCTGGTGTGTGTCGGAGAATTGGGGGGAAGTTGACGTTTGACATGGAATCTGTTGAACTAGAGATGAAAAGGGGCCTTTAGATCCTTCTGGTAATGTAGTTTATGTCACCAGAATGGTGGTTGATTGAGAGAGGCTGGCGCCGAGCCCTCCTGCAGCACCAGTTAGCCAGCTCCCAGGATGCAGTGGGAAATGTAACCAGAGATCATCGGAGCAGGTGGGGCTGGTGGCTGTGCTTCCTGAGAAACAGGGAGACTGGGCTGCAAAGAGATGGCAGAACGAACCCCACGGCCCTGTACATGGGTAGTCTAAGCCTTTCTTAGCACTAGTATGGCTGTTTCCAGTTAATAGTACAAACCTGAAATGTAGATTCTTGCTTTCTCATTCATGATCGTGGAAAATCCCCTGTCCTTATCTGAAAATAATAGAGTAGAAGAATTCAGACATTTGACGGCCTGGTATATGTAGGTACCCTTCTAGGTCTCTGGAAATACAATGAACAGACATAGCCCTGCTCCTAAGGCACTTCTGATAGTGAGAGACAGACATGAACATGAGTCATGAGACGTCCCTGGAAGTTGCTGCAATGAAGATACTACTGGGCACAGTTAGAACCTAGGAGAAAAGCCCCTGCGTCTGCCTCAGGATGCCTGGGCTCATCCACTCGGGGACTGACCTTGTCTTCTCCTTTGGAGAAAAGAAAATGATGCTAAGGCCCTGAGAAATTAAATCACTTTTTTCTTCATCTGTCAGCTAAGCGACTTGAGCATCCTCCTAACCTCCCTTCCACTTGCTGATCTCTCGATTCTCTGGTCCATTCTGAAAAACGATTGCTTTGTTTTCCTGTGAGAACCCTGCATGGTTTTTACTGCCTGCACGGTAAGTCCAGAGCCCCTGCCGTGGTCTGCAGAGCCCCTGACTACTTCCCTCCCCTGCCTTCCCCGCCAGTGTGCCCCGGCCTCCCCTCTCCTCTGCAGGCTGCCCTCACCTGTTTCAGCGTTGGCTCAGGTTCTCTCTTGCTCACCTTCCCCACCCATCAAAGTCTAACTGATTCGTACAAAGCCCAGCTCAACTGCTACCTCGTCCATGAAGCCTGCCATGAGTCTCCCAGTTTCGTTTTATTATTCATTCTCGGCGTTTCCACAACACCCATTTGCGAACAGTCACATTCTGCTTTGATTATGATTAGTGTTTATAGTTTAGCTCTCTCACTGAATGTTAAGTCCCTGGAAGGCAGGGACTATGTCCCCTCATAGCCCACTGACCTGATAGCTCAGAGTGAATAAATAAACCCCCATTACATGTTGCTGAACGTTGCCCAAGGTCAGATGTCAGCGGCAGATCCAAGTGTAAGTACCTGGTTCTCCTTACCTACATCCAGATTTTAGGAACTCCAAGACGTTACCTCGCCTGCCGCTTCACCGTGCAGAGACTCCTTCTGGGTCTGTGTGTGGACTTTCCAGGGTTGTCATGGCTCCCAGCGTCTCCGGGGCAGCGTGAGGAGGTAGTCAGGATGGATGTGTTTATGTCGAGCACGACTTCCCACGACTGTAATAGGCCCTATGAATATTTGAAGGGGAATCTGGAAGCTTTTTCCTATGAGAGAAGTTAAGTTGAAATGCAAGAAGTAAAGATTAAGGAATATTAACATAAAATCTCTATTGCGAATTCTTTCACATAAATATGTTACCTTTGGAGGGAGAACGGTGTCAGGGAGCTTTTCAGATGTCTACATTTTAATACCCAGATGAAAAGTTTGTTGTAAATTATGAAATGTAGCAATTCTTCATGTCTATAAAGGTCCTTGACAAAAGAATAAGCTGAAAGGAGATTATGCGTGTGTGTGTGTGTGTGTGTGTGTGTGTGTGTGTGTGTGTTCATTCTTCCAAGTATAATTTTTCTGATGCAAACATGTGGAGAAACAGAAGGGAATAGGGGTGAAGTGAGGAGTGACTGGCTCAGTCTTTGCTATTTTAAACCAGTCTCTCTCTTATCTGTCTGTCTGTCTGTCTACACTGCACTGGGGGGAGTGTGTACAGCCTCTGGCCACCAGCATTATCTGGTACTCGGTCCGGGGTCTGGATAAGGGGGGGAGTTTGCTGGGCATTCCTCCCTTACACTTGGAAAGTCTTCTCTGCAGGTCGGGCCCACCGTTACCATGATCCCTGCCGCAGGCTCGGAGCCGGCACCTGTGGCCTCCTGTGTACCGGCTGGCTGGCCCTGCTCCTTCCACCTCCCACCTTCCCCTGGCTGGGCCACCCAGCACCGTTTCCCTGTTTCTCTTGCTGGTGCTGGCTGTCTGGTCCGATTTACAGCCACTCGTCTGACCGCCTCCAGGCAGGCTTGGGGCCGCAGGCCGGCTGGCTGGCTTCCCTGGACAGGAAAAGGCTGGTGGGAGGGAAGAACAGCCTCCCCGTTCTCTGCTCTTCAACAGGGGGAACTGCTTTCTGTAATCCCCGCACCACTGAAGTGCTTGCAAATACAGGCCTTTAAGCACTCATCTTGGCTTGAAAAAGCTCCTTCTGAGAGGTGGTGGTGAGAGCCAGCCTCCACAGGGTGCTGTGGGATTTCAGGCCCTTCACCTCTCAAGGTGGCAGATATTCGACCTCTGTGGCCTTAGTGTCCTTGCCTGTAAAATGGGGGTAATAAACCCACTTCATCTGGAATCGGTGAGGATAAACTAAGTTAACGTAGATACAGCACTTAGAAACGTCATCTGGCCCATAATTAGTATTATATAAATAATGAAGCGATCATTACTATATTCTTACATTCTTGGTTTTGTCTACTGCTCAGAAACTCAGTTTAGGGAACTAGAAATGGACTTGTCAAGAGGGATTAGTAGCCTTCTGGGCAGAGGAGAAACAGAGGCACGAGATAAAGCAGCCAGCTAGTGGCGGTCAGGAGTCCACAGTGCTGTCTGACCTACAATGCACACAAACCACACGGGCCTCTGACAACCCTCTGCGTGTTCTTAAGGAAGCAATGGGCACCCTAATGGAACTCCAAAATCAGCTGGAGCCTGGGCTGTGTGTCTGTTTGTCTGTTGGGAAAGAGAGGTTGACGTAGAAGAAAGCACATCAAGAAAAGGGTGAGAAGTGGGATCTGGATGCAGTACAGGCCCCTGTCCCCTTTGCCCAGGTGTTTGGGGGAAAAAACCAGCTCCATACCTGTGCCAACCAGAATCCGGTCCTGCAGACACTGTGATTTTGCAATTTGCTTGCATCTGTGTTCTACTAAAGGCTTTCTGTGTCAGGTGCCCTCCAGAACGCAGACCTGGCAGGGAGAGCCTGTCCCTCACTGCCTTCTGCAAGCAGCCCCAGGACAGTAGATTTCATTTGGGAAATAGCCTGGGATGAAGAATAGACCATGTGTGGGTGTGCGTGCGTGTGTGTATGTGTGTGTGCATGTATGTGTGTCTGTCTCTTTTATAAAGAAAATCAACTTGATATTTCACATGATTTTTAAAGAGGATGTACTCTCGGTGGCAAGGAACTAGAGTGCAATGACATTTTAATGCCAGCTTGCTTCTCAATTCCTTTTCCTTCTTGTGTTTCCCAAATGCTACCCACAGGAAGGGCAAAAATGAAGCGTCAGAAAGGTGACCTCAGGGAAAGAACTGTAAATTTTGCGGGGTGACTGCTTTCACTGAGCACCTATAAATATCTCCTCCTTTTCATCACCCTCTTCTCCTTTGGCCCTTACTCAGCAGTGAGGAATTCCTAAATATCTGTGAAGATTCCCTAAGAGAGTTTCTTTTCCGTCGCTGCCATATGTGTTTGTTTATTTTTTTCCTGACAGAGACTATAGAGTCTTTTTGTGTTGCTCTTAATTTAAGTATAATTAAATTTATTCCTAATAGTTAAAAATGGTATGAATACGTGTTTGTGCACCAGAATATATGTGTGCCTGCATCCTCTATTCCCATGTGCATGTCTGTATCCATATCTGTCTCTGCCTATCCCTCACGCAGAACGTTGTTCTGCACGTCTCTTTTTAAGCGTCTTCATGTAGCCGGGCTAGTGCACTTGATTAGTGGGGAGTCAGGAGGTCTCTGTCACAGTCATTCAAGAAGTCGGCTATTGTAAATACTTTTTTTCACGATGAGTGTTTTTTGTCACCGTGAAAGCCTGTTAGCTAGTATTCTGATTAATGTAAAAATATTCTGCTTAAAAAATAGCCGGGCCCTGGCTGGGTAGCTCAGTTGATTAGAGCGTCATCCTGATGTGCCAAGGTTGCGGGTTCAATCACGTGAGGGCACGTACACGAAGCAGCCAGTGAATGCATAAATAAGTGGGTCAGCAAATTGATGTTTCGTTCTCCCTCTTCCCTCCTCTCTCTCTAAAAAAAAAACAACAATCAATTAAAAAAAAAGCTGGACTCCAATTTAGTGACACTCATGTTCCCTACCTACCAATCTGACAGTGTTAGGAACGGATCACCAGCCGGAATGTCTGGTTGATGCGAAGGCGGGCTGGCAGTCAGCAGGCACTGGTAAGAAGCAACCAGGAGAGTAAAAGGCTTTCCTGTGGCTAACACGTTCATCCGCAGGAGTGGTGAGCCCGGCCCATTAATAATCCTGTCAAACTAGAGATGAACCTAGTGAATTTCAATGCATCCGAGGAAAGTCAGAAGCAGGGACACATTCTGCCTGTTTTACCTTTGATGAGCTGACTGCCACCATTTTTCTAACAGGAAGAATCCTTGCATGTTTCTGGTTGCTAACATCTGGTGAGTGGTAGGGGGGTATACTGGGCCGTGTTCTGCATGTGTTATAACCTAATGCGTTCATCATAAATAGGATGGTCGGGGAAAAAGGAATGTTAAGAGTTCAAAAAAATAGGAAGACTTCAAAACATATATATTTGAAGCGTTATTAGGTGCACACGGTACACGATTCCGAAGATACAAAGGTGAGCGCGGTGGGAGAAAGCAGGAACACTCGATTCGAAGCAGTGTTTTTCGCCCAGTTTGTTTCAAGCAGTATTTTTTCATGTCCACTCCTCTGCCAAAATCATTTGTGCTTGAGTGGTGGGTGGGATGGTGGTGGCTTTTTGTTTGCCTGGTTTTGGCTTTCGCTGGCGGAAAAAGACATGAGTACAGTGTTGATGCAAGTGTTTCTCTTCAAGTTAATTGCATCACTTGGCCAGGCATTTTTCACCAGTGGCCTCCCTGCCCCCGTCCTGGGAGCGTTTGCGTTTTTGCAGGAACCTCACTGGCAATAAGCAGGTGGGTAAAAGTATGAAGAACACAGTTAAATAAAGAAAGATTGAAAATTGATTGAAGAAATGCGATGTCAGAGTTGTATTTGTTAAATATGCACAAAACGCACCTATGTTGGGACCTTTTTGTTAAAAATGCAACTTTCTCTCCCTAGCATTCCTTTTAATATAAAATAGTTTTCTTTTCATTTGAAGCAAATCATTTCAGATACGGGAGAGGAAGTGAAGGTATTGAGTTGCCATCACTCTCGAGGCGGTGGTCGGGAACAGTGAGAACGGCGGTGGGCTCGGCGTTTCTGCAGACCTGCAGGTCGCGGAGGCAGGCAGGGCCGTGCCTTCTGCTTCATGGGAGGGAGAGGCTGGAATGAGGCAAAAACAAAACCCGGAGAGTTCAACTCTCAAGGTCCTATAGAAGAATTCTGAACTTTCAGCCTGGTTATGTCATTAAAATCCAGATGGCTTACTTTATAAGATTTTATGCTAATTATACAGTTTGTGAGACCGTCATTTAAAGGAAAAAAACAACAACAAAAAACTACCTGGGGATTATTTTTGGTGTCTAAAGACACACGGGTTTATGGACTTCATCTCCTCAGTAACAAAGTAAAAACATTTTAAGAAATAAGCTACCTTAGACCTGGCCGGTTTGGCTCAGTGGTTAGAGGGTCGCAAGTTCGATTCCCTGTCGAGGGCACATGCCTGGGTTGCAGGTTCCATCCCATCCCCAGTCGCTGTTATGCGGGAGGCAGCCAATCGATGTGTCTCTCTCAAATCGATGTTTCTCTCTCTCCCTCCCTCCCTTCCACTCTATCTAGAAAATCAACGGAAAAATATCCTTGGGGTTTGATTAACAAAAAAAGAAATAAGCTATTTTGGAATTATAGAGTACCGCCTCTAGATTATTACAATTTAATTATGAGAACAACAGCGTTTTACATCTTCAGGACCTCTTGTTGTTACGTACCAGAGTCAACTTGTACAGCTTTGTAATCATGCACATTTCTTCCTGACTCTTGGTTCAGTAAAATCAGGTTCATACTTGCAATTGGCTGTAGTGGGGATATTTACACCATAAAAATTGGCCAAAGCTACACACCAAGGCTTTTTTTTTTCCCCCTGGAGAGCTGGTCATTAACTATTTACCAGCATACCATTGTATATAAAGCCTGAGTTGCATTAATCAAGATATGGGAGAAATCTAAAATAAGTAGAAGAAACATTATGTGGAATTCAAAGAATGTATTAAAGGGGTAAAAAAAAACTAGTGCAGAACTAGAAATGTAGCATTTGTGGCAGTTATCATACTTCCCATAAGTTGTAAGAACTATGTTTTCCAATTATTCAGAGTAGCTGATGGCCTGGTCCTATTATTTTGGATGGAGTAAAATGGATCATATCTTTGTTAAGTGAGTATCAGCCATAGGGCAGGATGACAGTCCATCTTGCAACAGTCCCCTGTGGAACGTAGCTAAGGTCCGTCTCTTAAAAGGGGAGGTTCTAACAGGTGCATGACATTGTTTCCTTAACCACAACCTTATTGCTAGTTCTAATAGCTACTATTTTACAGATACAAAATTTGAGATATGCGAAGACATGACAGTCAAATTAATAAATATCCGATCACTGCCTCCACCCCTCTACCCACTGTCCCTGATGCCTCCGCATCATGGCTGGGGCACTTGGAACAAGAATAGAGTTACTTCCATTACTGGAATGCTCTGAGCTAATGGGCAATCTCACCCATGGCACAACGCCATTTAAAACACCAAAGTATTTAAAAATTTGATACAAGGAATTATTGGCCAAGAAAAATAGAAAATGTATATCATTTTTGTTGACAGCTGCTTCATTCAGATGTATCGTCAGCCAGGTAGACGAGGTATGATGTTTCGGCTTCTGGCCGGTTGTAATGATTTACCCCATTACTATTCCTTACACCCTGCTACTCAAAGTATGGGCCATGGACCAACAGCTTTGGCATCAGCTAGGAGCTTGCTACAAACACAGAATTTGGGGGGTCATTCTAGACCTACCAGCTCAGAACATGTAGGTTCACCAGTTCGCCAGGCGATTTGTGTGACCATTACATTTTGAGAAATAGGGCCTCGCCTGCTGACTAACTTCATTCCCATACTGTCTGAGGAGCTCTCCCTTCCAGGGATATTGAAAGAAATGGTGGGTTTAAGACTTAGAGAGAAACAGACTCGAAGTTTGGAGAGATGGTGGAAGAATCAGTTTTATTCTTATCATCCTTCCCATCACCTGGCTCTAGTGTCCAGTACAAACTGCTCTGCAGAAGTAAAGGAGAAGCACTGTGGTACCCCCAGGCAGTGGGAGCATTAACCTGGAATTTCCAAAGAGAACTATATTTTATGAGCTATAGTTGACTCTTCAAAACCATGAGGGTTAGGTGTTGACCCCTCTGTGCAGTCGAAAATCCATGTATAACTTTTGACTCCCCAAAACCTTAATTACTAATAGCTTACTGTTAACTGGTAGTCTTACCAAGAACATAAACAGTCCATTAACACATATTTTCTATGTTCTATGTATTACATACTATATTCTTACAATAAAGTAAGCTAGAAAAAATGCTAAGAAAATCATAAGGTAGAGCAAATACATTTACAGTGTTTACTGAAAAAAAAAATCCATGTGTAAGTGAACCCTCACAGTTCATACCCGTGCTGACCAAGGGTCAACTGTATCTGACTGTTTCTGAAGCTTGCTTTTACCTGGTAAACGGCTAAAATTGAAATCTCGCATTAAACAGCATTTCCCTTTCACATTCTCTTTTTCTCTCTTTCTTGCTTTTTAAAAATATATCTTTTTTAAATTTCAGAACAATTTAAGGTTTGCAGAAAAGGTGCAAAGATAGCACGGACAGTTTCCATAGTCCTCATGCCCATCTTGGTGTTTGACCAGCGTCCTATTCCTCCTTGTACTGGATTGGCAGACTTTCCTGGCTGAAGGAGCAGAGTCGCAGCACCTAACACAAATAGTATTTGATTAAGGCTAATCACAGCGCTGTCACATAAAAAAGGGGAGAAAAGAAAGCTGGCTTTTTTAACCAGCAACAAAATAACCTGCTGTCTCTGTACTGACTTAATAGCGTTAATTGCGAACATAAGATCTGGTGAATTTGTTTGAACATAGCAGGCACCAGATATTTCAATGAGATCGAGTTGTAGAAATAGTTATTCTCTAACCCGAGCTGAAATCGCTCTGACAAAATGAGTTTTGTAGCCTAATTTAAGGCAACCTCTGTTGGGAGAGGCTCACTGATAGGATGATTTGATTCGTGAACAAACACTTTGTGGACTAAGAAAGTTACAGGTGTAACGGGACCACTTTAGGTGAGTGGTCTGACTCTGTATCTGACTTCTTAGTTTGTGTGATGAATTAAGTCACGAGTATATTTACACTTTACTTGGAGACTTATTCTGCCTCTTATTTATTGAGAACTTTTTTCCAATGGGTGACATAACAAAGTGGGCATTTTGTTTAACAGACTTTGTACATTTCAGACCATAAGTAAGAATCACACATGAAACCAAACATTCTTCCACATCTTACTGTCTTCTGACTCTTAGGAATGTAGAACCAGAAATTCAAGGACATATAAGACAATCTCCGTTCAGGAAAGCAGAGCAGGAAGTGAATCTGACTACCAGATGATTTTGGAAAAGGGGCCCCGATGGGCCCACTATGGGACCTCGAAAGGACAGTGGCATCTGACTGGTCCATCCTGCCTTCAGATACTTGGTACCTGCTTCAGGGTAATCTCGTGGAGGGCTGACTTTGGCAGTTGGGTATGTCTACCCATGTACTGAAAACAGATGTGCAGGTAAAAATAACCCTTTTTGTAGAATTGAAAGAATAATTCCTTCCCTGTTTTGTAATCATCGAGTTCCTCAGAGGAATTCAAACTCTCTACAAATATAACACCCCATCAAAACAGTCTCAAAAGAAGGTACGTGTAGATGGCATCTTCTTAACTTTCAGAAACAGGAGGGTGAAATTTCAGAGGCAAGAAGTGAACAGTGCTTGCTGGCCTCCAGTGACTCCCCCGGAGACCACCTCTTTACCGAGGACGGTCCCTGTGAGCCGGCAGGGTGGCGGATAGTTTGTCTGTCGCCCTGCACCCCACATCTGTCGCTGGACTGGACTGACAGGCACGCAGAGAAGGCTGCACGCGTCCCACGAACTGGGCCCGGCTCACTCCTAGGAAACTTGCTGTCTAAGCAGTGGGGACTCGACTGAAAGGATCTGGGCTGGGGAGGAGCCTCCCCCATTTCTTTTCCTTGTCTTTCTTTCCCCAACCAGGATAATTCCAGACTCTGGGCCTCCAGACTGTCCTCACAGGTCCTGACAGGCTGCAGCTCCTACGAAGCTGTTGAGGGACTCGGAAAGCTCTTTGCTGCTGAATTGCCAAAAGCTTAGCCTGTCAGAAGGAGCATAGGAAGCGACAGAAATCTGGGGATTTTGCTTTTCAAGTTCCTACTGTTAATTTTTTTTTTTCATTTTCTCTGCCTCATCTACTAACTCTTTGAGGCTTAAGAGGCCCAAAGTCAAGTTCGTCCTAATTTTAAACTTGCCTCTGTGGCTGCCCTGTAATTTTCATTCCGCAGCTTAAATTGGGACGTGTCTCCGTAGGTTGGGCCCAGAACATCTTTCTGTGAAGCTTTACCAGACTACACTCAGAGGGGCAGAGGCGCTTCAGCGTAAAAGTCCAGGCCTCGGTCTTTGTCGGAGACCACCATGGGGAGAGCTTTGTCCAACTTAAGTTTTTATTGATTGATTGCTTTTAGAGAAAGAGGGAAAGGGGAGAGAGAGAGAGAGAGAGGGAGAGAAAGAGAGACATCGAGTTGTTGTTTCACTTACCTATGCATTCATTGGCTGATTCTTGTATGTGTTCTGGCCGGGGATCGAACCCACAACCTTGGCGTATCTGGACAATGCTCTAACCAACTGAGCTACAGGCCAGGGCAGAGCTTTGACCAATTTTAGAGGGTGAGGGAGGGCATTGTCTCACTCGGATTCTTGTTCTCTGTATGTGTACCTGCAAGATTCAGGCTGTGTCTTCTGCCGTGAAGACCATGTAGCTCCCGCCTTTCCCGTAGCCCAATCCCAGGTCTTCCTTCCCCCCATAGGCCTCTTGAAACGACCTCCGACCACCATGAGCTTTCTTTTCTTCTGAGTTTCTAGGACAGGCGTGTTCTTGGATCTCTGGCTCTCTCTAACTAAACGATACTCTCTGCCTTCCATTTTGGCTGTGCCCGCCTCATGCCAGGATGGGGCAGGATATATAACATGATCTTAATGAATGGTTTTTCAGGCAGTTAATTAATATCCATTATAATGCTCTAGGACTCAATAATTTTTACACCCTTTTAATCATGGCTACTAATGACCTCAAAAATTTTACTTCTATTAGAAAGATAGAATATTTGTATTTGCTCTGTATAAATCTGCCCCACAAATAAAAGATGGATTTGTATTTAGCTGGGAGCCTGGAAGAAATCAGCAGTCATAATCCTAGGTAGTTCTTTCTTCAGTAACAATCAATTTTTTTTTCCAGATTAGTCTGTTGTAGGTAACTTGTTCATTTCCTCCAGATGTCGGAGGCCTAAGAAACTTCAATACCTGCCCATAGCTGAGACCGAAAAGGCTCACATGCTCATGAAAACCACTGCTGGCCACTTCGTTTTGTAATTCCATGAGCACACGTGAAATCTGACCTTGCTAGCAGCCTGCCTTCCTGCCATGGTACCCATATGGAGACGTCTTCAGTGCTGTCCAGGGCGATTCAGGGACCGGTGTGCTGTGGAGGCTCAGGATAAGGACTTCAGCCTGACAGCAACACTGTAGCCTGAGTCCCCATGGATGTAGTCTCAAGACAGCTAGGAGAGGCACATGCTCTGGGCCTCTTGCTGAACACATCGCTCTAGGGGCTACCTGGCTTGAACAGGTAGATGTCGAAAGCTGTGGTGGCTGAGATTTTATCCCACTTACAGGCTGTTCAGCTGTAAGTGGCTGCCTTTCTTCATCTGGGAGACTTTATTAAAATGCCTTAGTTCTTCTGCTGAAACACATACCAGTAAAACGCATGCGGCTGGTGAGCTGAGGTGGTCATCGCCTGGTGCCCCAAAGACCAAGCTCCTTTGTTTAGTCCCCACACCGACCTGTTAGCTCCTCCTAGGGAAAAAAAAAAAAAGGTCTAAACGTTGAAAATTCCAGCTCTTGTCCAGGATGGCCATCTGACGGAAGTGTGCCGCTGGTCCCAAGAGAAAGCAACAGAGAGCAATGGATGTGCCGGCATGAGTCCAACGCCACCACCAGGAGCACAGTGCAAGCACAGCTACAGAGCAATTAGTATCTTTGTCATCTCTGTGGAGGACAGTAGAGCGTTACTATCTCTGTGGCCCTGACACTAGTCGTTCCCCCCCCCCACCCCCGAAGCGATGGGTCCTTCAGATGCATTGAAAACAGGGAGGAGCTCTGTTGGCTACAGAAGTAGCACAATTCAAGACCTGAGTGTGAAGTAAGACATTGATTCGGCTCTGGGTTTTCCATGGGGGGACTCTCTTGACATGCCCCAAACGTTGCCAGATATGGCTTCTTCTGCTCCTCCTTTATGTCGTGCTTAAATGCCACCTCTTCCATGAAGCGCTCCCAGTCCTCCCCCTGACAGAGGGTCTCTACTTCCTCTGAGTAGGTTTGGAACTCTTTGGCAGTGTGCCTCTCTACCTTCCATTATAGCTTTATGTGTACCCATTATGTCTCATTTTTCCTGATAGACTAGAAAGCCCTCAAGAGTAGAAACTCTGCCATATTTGTCTGTGTATTCTCCACATTGCCTCTGGCACATAGATCACACCCAATGCATATGCACTGAAAGAATCAATGCGTGCACAGTGATAGAACACAGACGTGGTACAGCCACCCTGGGCTACCCGTGGAGGTACCATAGCTAGGCTTTCTCACCCGAAAAGGGCCCATGCCCGAGGCTCCCAACAGGTGGAATGGTCAGAAATACAAAAGCAGGAAACAGATGAATGAGGACACTGATCGATGAAGATAACATCACTTGACACCTTCCACTGTGTCCGGTTCTGCTCATAGAATTTTTTCATTTTTTTTTTTTTATCAGGGATGGATATTATTTGTGGAATTCACTCAGGAAAACTTAGTAATTTTCCAGCATAGTTAATATTCAGATATGAAAAATCTCTTACAGTTTAAATGGTGAATAGATGCTAATTTATACATATATACTTATGCTCAGAATGCCTAATTAATGATCTCTGTGTCAGTCACGGGTATGTTAATGAGCCTTTGCTCCTGTGTCATAATTGCCTTGCACATCTCTCACTTAAGGTTGGGAGACCGTTTTAGCTGTGGGTTAGCAAATGATGCAAAATAACAACAACACAACAACGAACAATTATTCATTGATTCATACATTTAGGAAATGTGGAAGTATATGATCATAACAATTTAGATGTAAAGACAGCCAAAAAAAGAAAGGGCTGTTGGCTACTTTCATAGTAACTCTCCATTTGCTGAGTTTTTTGTTCTGTTTTTTGTGGTTTTTTTTTAAGTTAAGGTTTGCATAATGAGCACAGCTACCTTTGCTCCAAACACGGGATTCACCATCTTTCTTACTGTGAGGACGAAAAGGCTCTGTGATAAAGGGAACTTTATTGGTAGGTGTTATCCTATATTTAGATCTGTTCTATTTCTCAGAACCCGGAAGTGTCACCTTCTACTTTCCATAATCTTTCTTTCTGCTACGTTGTTCATGTATTTGGGTTTCTTCCCCAAAGTCTTGCCTATTTGTCATCCATAAACCTTCCCACTTTAATCTGGCAGAGTCGGGTTGGATTTGATCCCTAACTTGTCACTTTTTGGCTGTGTGATGTTGGGCAAGTTAACTGGCCTCTCTGAGGCTCTTTCTTTACCTGTAATAAGGTAAGAACACGAATCGTGTTAGAATTGACATGAGGAGTAAGTGAGTTAATGTGTCTGAAGCCCACTGCAAGACGTGTGGCAGGTGATAGGATTGCCCCCCCCCCCCCATTTTTCTAGTCCTGCCTCACCAGTGCAGTGGTTAAGAGCACAGCATCTGGAGCTGGGCTGCCTGGGTTTACTCCTGGTTCTGCCATCTTGCAGTCGTGTGACCTCAGG
Source organism: Tadarida brasiliensis (assembly GCA_030848825.1). NCBI lineage: Eukaryota > Metazoa > Chordata > Mammalia > Chiroptera > Molossidae > Tadarida > Tadarida brasiliensis. Next base: position 14,620,436 of record CM061259.1, on the reverse strand, counting down.
CAAGTTCCTCAGCCCTGGGTAATGAAATGTCAGTGCTTGGCATTTACCAAGTGCTCCCAGAAAGTCAGCGGTTATTATCTGACAGCCAAGCAGCTGGGTGAAACGGCCCTGCGCGCATCAGTCTGTGGTCAGTGTCATCTGCTCGCGGGGTCAGGAAGCCCTTTCCTGGGTTAGAAGCAGGGTGCCTTAGCCCTCTGTCCGGGACAGCAGAGGACACAGATTCTTGGCCTGCTTCCAGATCTCTGTGTGGTGGCCATTTCTTCCGATTCCCGTTTCCTCTGTGGAGAGACCGTCTTCTCTGAGAGAGGAACGCAAGAACACGTTTGTGCGACCCCTCCTGAGTGTGACTTGCTTACTGTCTGCTGCTTGTGCAGGGTGGAGTCTGGAATGTCCCAGCTCTCTGTTCCTCCCTGTGCTCGCCCTCCCTCTCCCCCTCTGACGGGCTGTGGGAGGAATAAAGGGCTCTGGGCCAAGCCTTTCTTTGGGGGCCTCTATTTTTCCTTTCTTTTTATGCCAGAGGCAAATAGTTGAGTTTGCTTGCTGGAAGTGAGGCTTCTGAAACCATTCAGCTAGCCCTGACATTTTTAAGATAAATTATTCTGCACGTGGTATCAGAATTTGACTTCTCGTGGTCCTGGTCTATCACTGGAATGTGTTGCTTGGCCTTTTAAGCCTGATGAAGCAATGAATTATAATAACCAACCCCAAATACGCCGTCGGATTTAGCTCCTTGGATTCTTCGGCATAGCCACTGTAACAGTGCTAGGACTTTCCTCTAGGGTTGTGATTTACAGATTTCAAAATACTCTCAGGAAAAGTCGCTGGATCCTCACACATCCGTGGATGGTAGGTCTGCCAGAAATTGTTATTCCCATTTTACAGTTAAAGAAACAAACAAATGGAAGCCCAGAAAGATTAGGTGACTTGTCTCTAGTTATACAGATCTGAAGTCCAGTGTCCTGAGCAGAACTCAGAGACTTTAAACTGGTAGCTTTGATTAATCAGAAGAGGCAATATTGTGGGGACTCAGGGGTGGGGGCAGTGGAAGAGGGAGGATAAATGGCGATGGATAAAACATATATATATAAACTAATTGAAAAAGAAAAGGCAATATTATGCTATAGTAAGAAACTGCACCCTACCCCCACCCCTTGGTTTCACTGGCTGAACATGGCAAATGTTGTTCCTGCTACATTCCCAGCCCGAGTCGGTGGGAGAAGGGTTGGGAGGCTCTGCTCCACCCAGTCACTCAGGGACCCAGGCTGGCAGAGGTTCCACCGTCTGGTGACACTGCCATCTCAGTATGGGACCTCCGGGTTTGCTGCCGCAGCAGAAGATGATGTGGAGAATGCACACCTGCTCTTCCTCTGCTCGGAGCCCATTGGCCAGGCTAGTTGCTGGGCCCCGAACGACCTCGTGGGGACCTGGGAGGTCTTCCCATGCGCTCAGGAAGAGAGAACCAGCTCTGATGAGACCCGCACGTCTCTCTTGCAGGCTTTTAGGTAGTCCGTTGGGAGACCCTGTGCCGTACATAGGACCCATTTGGAACTAAGCAGATTTCATAATAAATGGCGTACCCTGGGCATTTCATTTGTTTGAGAAGAATGAAAAGAGAGAAAACAAATTTAACTAGCACCTGATGTGTACAGTAGATGCCAAAAAGAAAAAAACAACTTGTAATCACAATAGGTCATGTTAACCTTTCCCTTTTTGTTTTATTTCAGCTTTATTGAGGTATAATTAACCAATAAAATTGTAAGGTATTTAAAATGTACACCAGGATGATTTTATGTGCAAATACATTGTGAAAGGGTTCCTCCCATCTGTTTAATTTTACACATCCGTCACTTCACATATTACCATTTTTTGGGACCCTATCTTTTAAAAATTAGAATTTTCTCCAAAAAGTAAACAGAAAACTTATTATTTAAATTTACTGGTCCTCTCCCTCCTTTCCCCAGTCTGTTTTACAGAGAAACTTTTAGATTAAAAAAGAAAATCTTCAAATTATTCCTTAGAAAAATATCAAAGTTAACTCCCAAGATATTTTAGAAAACTTCGTGAGCCATTCTAAACAAGTTGTGTTAACCACTCAGGTTATTTCCCAGGAAATAAGCGTCTGTGTAGTTTACCCTCTCTGTTTGGATAATTGATGTAGAGAAAAGTTGCAATCAGGAACACGAGCTGGTTTGACTCCTGAGTTACATAGATTGCTTGGGGTGGATGGCCTTCGGTGCACAAGATCTGAGAATATCCAGAGATAAGGATGGGGCCTGTGAGCTGAGCACAAAGTAAATGGTCCGGGGCCAGCTGCACTTCTCCAGCAAAGTGAATCTCTCACATCCCTCGCTCCCTGTTCCATGACATAACCAGCACAGCACCAACGGCTGCTTGGATGTCCCGTGTTTCAGCTGCCTCTCCTCCAGCCACTGGACTCACCTGCCGAGCTGCCGTCGCCTCCTGCCTGGCCTCATGCATTCTGGAAGCAGCTGTACTTGTCACGGGTGAGGGTCAGCCAGGTGTGAGCTCCCTGCTAGACACCTAGGGACACAGCGGACATTCTTACCAAGGCTTTCCATGGCAACACAGACATGTTTTCCACCCCCTTCTCTTTTAAAATGAATATTTTTTGATAAAGTGAATTTTAAAACATAAGACAGCAACCCTCAACAACACACATGCTAACAGTAAGTATAGTCACGGTTGGCGCTTGTGTGCTATGACGTCACTTCACGGGGAGCTGGGCCACTTCCCCAGGCTTCCTCCCAGTCTTAGCAGACACTGTCGAGCTCCTACGTCAGAAATGCGATTGCCTGTATTCCAGGGTATGAGATCAAAGCGAACCCACTTGTCCAAGGTGGCGGGTAGCACGCACACATGGGCAGGTGTGCCTGGGGGGGCGTGAGTCAGCGGCCGCTGGGTGACAAGATGGTCTTCCAGGCTTCCCCTCAGGATCACTGAATCCGACTTTTCAGGAAAGACGCCCAGGAATCCCTCTTTCTCCTGAGCACTGTGAGTGACTTGTGATACTCGCATTCAGGAATAACTCGATCTAGCAGAAGGGACAACTCCTCTCGAATTTCAGCCTGCTGTCACCACCGGAGGGAAAGGAAAGGGCTCTCGGAGGACGAGAAAGTTAACCCCAGGAATTCAGATGCACTGTGGGAATAGCAGCTACTTCTCCCCATCCCTGGAGTTTTCAAGAAAAGTACAGTTTTATGTATTTTTAAATGTCAACACCTTGTACCACTGGTTTTCAGAAAAGGCCCTGGGGACTAATAGCTGTGTCTGTAAGCATTCTCCAGGTGGGCCGAAAACTGGATTCTTTCAGAGTTTATGTTTTTTAAATGTAACTTTTGACTGGGTAATAAATGAACAAAGTACAGCATTCAAAAGGTTAAGCCCAGTATGTGCTGAGAGAGAAGCCTCCTGTCCATCCCTTCTTCCTGTCTCCTAGTTTCCTTTCCCAAAGGTACCCGCTGTCAGCATTTCCTTAGGATTCAGGGGCATCCCCAGCATGGAGTGTGTAGGTGGGCCTATGCTTTTTTGTAAAAAATCTAAATGGCACCCATTCCGTGTTTAACATCTATACCAGGTTCCCTGTCCATGTCATTGTGTCTAATTAACTGGATACTTTTCTTCTGCTGTCACTTAGTGATTTTGAACAGTCAAAGTAACTTTTGTGATAGTGAAACTCTGAAATCCCAGGAGCATACCAACGTTCGTTTATTTCCCTCATGCAACAGTCTGACGTGGGCATCCGTTGGACAAGCAACCAGCTCCGTCCATCCTGAAATTCCTCCCTGGGTTTTAGGACCACCAGCTGGTGGATGGGGAAAAAGAGAGCCTAGAGGATCATGGGAATCTTGCTGGAGGTTTTTATGGGTCAGCCCTGGAAGTGGCACACATCATTTCTGTCCACATTCTTTTGTTAAGAACTAAGTCATAGCCCGGCCAGCGTGGCTCACTGGTTGAGCATCGACCCGTGCACCAAGAGGTCACCGGTTCGCTTCCCGGTCAGGGCACATGCCCAGGTCACTCTGCCATCGTTTCCATCCCCAAATGCACCGGCTTCCTTTTTATGACAGTAAGTGGGATTTTTTTTTTACCCCTCTTGGCACATGGAAGTACTGTAGGGGATTCAGTAGGGATTTTTATACCACAGAGGAGGCCTGGGAGGGTTTCAGAACCACTACTTTATATAAGAGGCCGAAATTTCTTTCGCCCCTGCTAGTGTCTGTGGACAGAGACCCACTGCCTGCCTGATCACTTTATTTATTTGACCTCCCCCTACTAAATGCCTTCCCTATTATCTAAGCCAGGTAGAGCTAGGAGTAGAAGCATTTCAGAATCCCCAATTCCCAGTCCACCTAGAAAACATTACAGGGATTTTATAATAGTCCTTTCCAAGCTTTAATTCCTCTCTGTGTCTCTGTCTCTCTCTCTCTCTCTCAGTTAGACTGGCTATCCAGCAGTTTTCTGGCACCCTTTTTGCTTACCAAAACTTTTCCTTTGCTGCTGGAGAGAAAAATGAACACAAGTGAATCGGCCCTGTAAAGGATCTGTAAGTTAGCTGTTGGAGAGGGAGAAGCTCCTGAGCTGCTGATCGTGGCAGCCTGACCTGCTCCCTCCTCTGCTCCAGCAGCAGGGAGGGGGCCTAGCACCGTGGAGAGCCTGGCTCCCCCCTCCTCCATCCTGCATGCGTCAGCTCCCAAAATAGCAACACTGGGAGGAAGCTGCGTGCCAGGAGGAGCGGGAGGAGGTGAGCCGCTGCCACTCGCCGCCATCCAGGCCTCTGCAGGCCGGCCGAGGCCTCGGGGAAGCAGGGAGGCGAGGAGCCGAGCGGCACCCTGACATTTCTGCATCTGTTTTCCCTTCCTTGCTGGTTTGCACGGACTCTGTGGTCACTGTTGTCCATGTCAGCACATTCAAGACTGCTGACTGTAGACAGGGAAGGAGGCCTGCCTGCTGCTGAAGCAGCCACAGGAGAACAGCTCTGGGCCACGGAGGATTTTCTCGGTGTGACACAGCCCTGGCTCCCAGCACAGGCTCTTCCCAAGGGACAGGGCTCTGTGGCTTGGGTGGGATGGAGAGAAGGAAAGGAGGAGGGGAGACAAGAAGGAGGCTCAGCTTAGTGAGGTGTTCACTTCAGGAAACAAGTATTGATGTGCTACCGGGGCCTGTCTCTGGGAGCTGGAATAGAAAAAGAATTCCAGCAGCTGAAGTGAGGGGCTGCCAGCAAGCGAAGGGAGGTCCTAGCAGCCAAGCCCACGGGCAGATAGCAGTTGGAGGTGTCAGGACAGAAGTGGCTGTCCGTCCTCGTCCTCGATCGGAGGATGTGTTAACCTCAGTGCCACTGTAAACCACATTGACCCCCCCCCCCCCCCGGGTCCCTCAGGCTGGCCCAGAGGCATGGAAAGCAGCAGTGGTGGGTGGTGCCATTCCCTCGGGGCAGACTAGCGGGACACTGAGCTGGGCAGGTTTCTGGGGCCCGCTTGGGGACTTCCACAGGCCAGGGTGTGTGTCTGTGTAGCCTGTCAAACCATAACCATGCACAGAGGGCCTGTGGATTCGAGTCTGCGCAATCGAACCGGAGCGAGTGCTCTACCAACTTCCAGAACGGCTGCTAGGCAGTGTTGGTGCATAAAGTAGACAGCTTCATCTGGTCTTATAAGATATACGAGCAGCACTGGCCGGGCGGCTCAGTGGGTTGGGTGTCGTCCCATACACCAAAAGGTGGCAGGTTCCATTCCTGGTCAGGGCACATACCCAGGATGTGGGCTTGATCCCCAGCTGAAGCAGGTATGAGAGGCAACCGATTGATGTTTCTCTCTCACATCTATGTTTCTCTCTCTCCTCCCCCCCCTTCCTCTCTCTCTAAAAGTCAATAAAAGCATATTCTCAGGTTAGGATTAAAAAAAAACAAACTACAACCACAAATCAGGATGGGGACTCGACCTAGTAACAATTCATGACTCCTTACTGAGAGTCTCCTGTGTGAAAGGTAACAGAGGCGGGGTTCTTGGATGTATTCGTTCTCCAGAGAAAAAGAACCAGTAGGAGATATCTATGTGTGTTATATATACCAATGTGTGTGTGTGTGTGTGTGTGTGTGTGTGTGTGTGTGTTTGGTATATATACCAGTAGGATATATATCTCGTATATATACACATGTGTATAAATATATATATTTCATATATGAGATATATATCCTATTGGTATATATGTTGTATATATGCTGTATATCTCTGTGTGTGTGTGTGTGTGTGTGTGTGTGTGTGTGTGTGTTTGGTATATATACCAGTAGGATATATATCTCATATATATACACATGTGTATAAATATATATATTTCATATATGAGATATATATCCTATTGGTATATATGTTGTATATATGCTGTATATCTCTGTGTGTGTGTGTGTGTGTGTGTGTGTGTGTGTGTGTGTGTGTGTGGAGAGGGAGAGAGAGAGAGATTTTAAGGAACTGGGTCACATGACTGGGCCTGGCAAGCCCCGAATCTGTAGAGCAGCCCAGCAGGCTGGAAATTCAGGTAAGAGTTGATGATGTAGCCTTGAGTCCAAAATCTACAGGCTGGAAATTCAGACAGGGTTTGTGTTGCAGTCTTAAGACAGAATTGCTTCTTCAGGAAACCCGTTTTTGCTCCTAAGGCCTTTACCACGTTCAGGAGGGTGATCTCCTTTTACTCAAAGTCTGCTGATGCAAATGTTAATCACAGCTAAAAAGAGTAACCTTGACAGCAACAGCTAGACTGGTGTTTGGCCAAACAGCTGTGCGTCATAGCCCAGCCAAGTAACGTGCCACACCCCAGCTCTGACTCTGCTGCACGTCCTTTAACCTACCTGCGCCTCAGTTTCCTCACCCGTGCAATGGGGATGGTCGTCGTCGTTTCTATCTCCTGGGGCTCTTGTGAGGGTTACATGTATTAACACATGTGTCTGTATGTAGTTAGTACCATATAAGTGATGATCTAAAACGATTACTTCCCGGAAATATGAAGACATAAAGTCTGAGTAGAGGTTTGAGATGGTTGAGAAAAGTTTTTTAGAAATCGATTATACATTGGAACTCTGCAAATAATTAAGTCCTCATGTGAGAGCCCTTTAGCATGTTGTCCTTTAGGAATTTCCGTCCACAATCCTCTTAGATGAATTGAAACCAAGATGGAGCCTCCCTGAATGAAACTACCCTCTGCCCCATGGCTCATAGTGCCGTGCAGAACTTCAGGGTTTGATAATGAGCTAATACACCTACGAATGTTAAGTGTCTTGGAAGCAGTTTCCTGATGAGCAATTAGCAGATGTGGCGATGGCCATGGTCTTATTGCCCGAGAGACAGTTAAATATGGTTCTTAGTCCTTTTCGAAGCAGTTATTTGAAAGCTGAAGTATATTCCCTGAATGCCCAGCAGTTGTTCTTAGCAGCCAGAAGAAGTGCAGGGGTAGACAGAGTAGAAGGCGTGTTCAGGAGAGTGTTTGCTTCCTGCACACCTGACTGATCGTTGTCAGCTGTTGGTGTTTCTTCGTGGGTTTTCATTTTGTATGCTCCCCTGTCTGACTTTCTGGTGTAGAGCTGTGCCTTCTATTGCTCTGAAATTCGGATGGAAAAATAACAGTAGTTATCTTTCACTGCGGTCTTCTGTGTCACGCAGCATATTAAGTGCTTTACATGTGTGATCACATGTAATCTTCAGAATCATCCAACAAAGTGGGTACCATTCCTATCCCTGTTTTCCATTGGAAGAAACAGGCTTAGGGAGGTCAACTTGTTCCAGGTTCATGACAGGTAGCTGGATTCGAGGTAGCAGGAATACAAAAGCCCAAACACCTAACTGCTACCCCTGATGTGCTTGAAGTCCCACAAATTAAACTCAACTCTAGCCCTGGCCGGTTTGGCTCAGCGGTTAGAGCATCGGCCTGCGGTCCAGAGAGATCCGGGTTCGGTTCCTGCTAGGGGCACGTACCTCGGTTGCAGTTTGTCCCCGGCCCCTGGTTGGGTCGTGCAGGTGGCAGCCACTCGATGTGTCCCTTTCACATCGATGTTTCTCTCTCTCTTCCTCTCTCTCCCTCCCACTCTATCTGAACAAAAAATGGAAAAAGGTCCTTGGGTGAGGATAAAAAATAAAATAAAATAAATAAATAAAATGAAATAAACTCAGCTCTACCTCCTGCTAGTGCTTGGAGGTGTTTGGCAAGGTGTGGGTGGAGCTGCTCATGGGTCTATATTCTTTTATAACATAGTACTGAGTCCAATCTGCCGTGTGAGGAAATCGTCATTATGGTGCCAATGTTTCCCCAGTTCCTGACAGCCAACGTGTGTGTGGGTTCTCTGCCGTGGACACGTTTCATCCCTGGAAGCGATCTGGGGCAGCCCTTGTAGAACCTGAGACCTCGGGCTGTGGATCGCTCCCCATGTCCATTTAGGAAACATCACTTCCCTGCCTTGAGAGCAAGACGGAAAATGCCACTTCAACAGTGGGTTTGAACGAGAAACAGGACAAGGCAGGATGTGGAGAAAGTCTCCCCTCCAACCAAAAAATTAAAGCAGGACAATTTTCAAGTCTGCCGCATGTTTATTTTCAGAAAGAGTGGTTCTTCGATGCAAATGAGACACTGACGTATCAATGACTAAAGGTAAAACCCAACCAGAGAGGTTGCGCAATGTGGAGAGTCTTCCTCTATATTTAGAATAAAACTTCGCGTCTTTACTGTCAGGGTGTGAGCTTAATTATAGCATGTTGCGAACTTTGCTTCTGTAAAGGGTGTGTGTGTGTGTGTGTGTGTGTGTGTGTGTGTGTGTGTGTGTGTGGCTTACTCTGCCTGGAAAAGTTCAGGTGCTATTTTTTTTTTCTTTTTGAAGCATCAGTAGGAGCTGATGTGAGGTACTTTGAGAAGTATAGTATTTCTTGACCTGCAGTGAACTGATAAGCTACTGATGTCAGGAAGCATGTTTTATTCCTCTGTTTTAGCTTGTACTATACCACTTAATAATATTTATTGACTAAAACCAGGGATGTCAACGGGGCTATTTAGAAGGCTTTCATTTTTTATTTTTACTTAAGCAATGCACAAATTGTACTGGAAACACATTTTTTATGCTACTAGAAAGAATTTTTTTCTGGCATGGAAACTTACACTTTTAAAATTCTGTATTTCTTCATTCTATTATCCCAGGAATTAGTGGTTGTGTGTTTGGTATAGTTATTTTTTGACTATGCAGGGATTACCTTTGTGTGTGTGTGTGTGTGTGTGTGTGTGTGTGTATCATGTGTGTTTAGCATAAAAAAAAAATATTGCATTGAGAATATTCACATTGTCAGGCTCATTACACAGACAGAAAGTACTTGATTCTAACCATAAGTCCTTCATATCAACCATGGAATTTGGCTCAAACCCACATTCCCCGAGTCTGAAAAAAATCAGCCTGGATGGACTCTAGATCATGAATAAACCCCATCTCACCTTATTAAAAAGAAAAGGGGGGGCCCTTTAATACGAATCAAATGCATATATTATTGTCTTTAGCTTCTGAATATAAGATTTTGTCACACCTTGCATGTAAAGTTTTCGATATTATGGACATTGAATGATTAATTCAAAAGAAATGTAGGTGAAACCATTTCCTAAGAAAGATGAAACCATTCAGAAGCTCACACTTCGGGAGGGATGGTGTTCACATGGTTTCCTTGGTACTTTCCATTCTGATTCTACCATGAGACCATTTGGGGTTACTTCACATTTTCTCATTAGATGGTGTCGGGTGCTAAAATCGAATGTAGTTCATCAGAACTGAAGAGATGTGCGGTGCATACACTCAGTAAGGAGCAAACCACTCTCTCCTTGTTACCGCTACCAATTCCCAGGCAACACCCCCCACTTTTTTGTTTGTTTGTTCATACGGCGACTTATTAAAAACCACTGCCTGGGTAGATGCTTCCACGTGATATACATAGATAAGCAGGTGCAACTGCGCTGGTCAAATCATGATCCGGAGGAATTCATACGTTTCAAAAATTTAAGTGAAATTTAGACTTAGTTTTATTAATTATGGGAAAAAAATATGCCTGGGCATTTATTATCTCTAGTATCAGGCTGTCTACAGTGTAACAGTTTGTGAAGCTAGTTAAAAGTTAACATGATGAGCCCAGCCGGTGTGGCTCAGTGGTTGAGTGCCTACCCATCACCAAGAGGTCACCAGTTCAGTTCCTGGTCAGGGCACATGCCCAGGTTGTGGGCCTGATCCCCAGTGGGGGGCATGCAGGAGGTGGCCAGTCGATGTTCTCTCTCATCCATGTTTCCATCTCTCTCTCCCTCTCCTTTCCTCTCTCTCTAAAATCAATAAGGAAAAAACATATTTTTCTAAAGTTAACATGATGATTTATGAACATTTAATTATCTTCATGCAATTAAAACTTTGACTTTAAATTATATCTGAAGGACTACAAGGGTATTGTAGGATATAGGGGTGGGCAAAAGTAGGTTTATGGTTCTAATACAAATAAATAATACAATAATTAATAAATGATAACACAAGAATAAACTGTTTCGTGTACTCACAACTGTAACCTACTTTTCCCACCTCTGTATGTTGTCTTGTCTGTGGTTGGATTTTAGCAGTAAAGATAAATGTTTGGCTGTTAAAAAATTAGAACTGGCATCCAGCAGTCATCAATCCATAATACCAAGTATGAAAGTTCATGCTGAAGGACAAATCTTTTAGAAAGTATCTTCAAGGTTTGGACCAAGTGACATCCATGTATTGCTGAAAGTCACTGTAACATCAGAAGCAAATAAAATGATCATTCAAATAATCTGCAGGAATACAAAGAGTTATTTACTTTGGAATAATTCAGTCTTAATCAAGAAACTGAACATTTTAAAGCGGGGAAATTCATCTCTCCTTAATGGTCTATGCAAATGAGAAGGAATAAAGGAGGCCTGGGTGGGAAGCTGCCAGGGTGGACCTGGATCAGAACTCCCTTCCCAAGGGTGGGGTGGAGGAACCTTGGGCCTACACCCTAACCGTGTAAGCACCATGTTGTATTCCAGACTTTTTGTTGGAGGTAATCAACAGCTTGTTTTGCAGATAATCCACAGAAAGGTAGCTGTTTAGCATATATGACCTCTTGCAAGAAGATCTCCATTGCACACATTCTAAACAAGTAAGTCACACATTCAGTGTGGACATTGGATCCAACTCGATACACCTCCACTCCTGGTCCTAGTTCTTTCTATTTGGGTTTTAGCCCAAATGATTCTCTGCATAATCTCTTGGATCCAGAGCTGGTCTTTCCTGGAATTCCAGGAACGCTACAATGTAGGCTCATCTCCTTAAGCCTATCCTCGTGTGCTCATCCCCCATAGCCACCTTCCACCCCAAGGCCCAAATTACACTGGCTCCCTGTTCTTCTCTGCTACTCAGTGTGTTCCTTCTCTACTTCTTATTTTCTGTATTTTCAAAGCATGGCCATTGTACTTTCCTAGCCTCTGGCAGTTGGTGACCTCTCTGGAGCCGAGCTTCGGGACCTATCAATTGTGGGTCCTCTTTATTCTTTTTCTCCCCCACGCCTGGCTTCTCCAATCTATTCTTTTACCTCCCTAGCTGTAATGATTATACCCCTTTTTTTCTCTCTAACAGAAGAAGCTTTCTACTCTTTACTGTTGTGTGATGGGAGAGGCAAGGTTCTGTTCAAAACAACCCTATATTTTAAGTTTATTTTTATTTTGGAAGAATCTTTTTATTTAAGTAAAACATTCTTTTTTTATTTTTGTCAGCACCCCATTTCACCTGTATAAGTAAAGTAAATTTTGATTTTATATTTTTGTTAAAAAAAAATTATGTGTGTTTCTTTGGCGAAAGAGATCAAAACGCAAACACATTTATATAAACATTTTACCTTGGCAAAATGTAATATCAGTTATTTTGAGTTATGATGGTTGTTCTTCTAATACAGCAGAGCAAAAAATGTTGCCCAAATTAACCTGTCAAACTGAAAATATTTTGTCTCTCTGTGACTTCACAGATATCTGCTTTATTTAGCTTCAAGGAATAAAATAACCAAATCATGACTCAGTTTTCTAATGTGACTGTGCCAACATGTGTTTCTATGTAGTTTATACATAGAATCTGCATCTTCTTTACATGAGAAAGCTATAAACCGGAGTTGCTTATAATTAATACTAGGAATATATACAACAGGGGCATACCTTGGTAAGGAAAAATAATAATGAGATGGTATTTTCTTGAAATGTCATTTAAGTCATCTTTCTGATGAGTGATTCAGGTAGGCTACAACTCATGCCGGGGCCATGGCGTGGCTCTCAGATGAGAGGTCTTCTCTGGTTCTTCTGGACAGGGTCATGTCCGGATTCACCACAGAGAACTTACTTCGGTAATCAGGTTGTTCCCAGGGCACAGCATGTTTGTAACAAGGAGGAGATGGGAAATAGGACCAGGGAGTGGGCAGGGACTCCTGAACCCAGCGAGGCTCTGAGAGAGTGGGATGACACCCTCTCCCTGGTGTTATGCCACTTTGCTTTGGGGCTTCAGGCTTTTAATGTGAAGTAAGAGGGGGTCGTGTAGTTCATCCCACTGTGTGAAATTACGGGGCATTTTGGGCCAAACGTCCCAGAGGCTGATCATTGCTCTGTCTCGCCCCTAGAGAGGTTTAGCATATAACAACCACGCACACATGCTTACATACATACATGACAAAAGCATACCTAGTGCACAGGCCTCTGATGATGTTTGGTCATTATTCTTCTTTCTGCCCCAGAATCTTCCCCCAATCATGAAAAACAAACTAGCAAACAAAATACTCCACTCCCACAACCAACACTACCAGTTAGGGTTACCCTTGCTTGGTGCACCAGAATTAGGCTAAAGCATGACACGTGGGGAGAAAACTTCTTAAACAAAGTACAGGTCCTGTTAAAAATTTTGTTACCAATTCATAGACCTCCTACCTCTGTGTGTTGATAGTTTTGTTTCAGAAACTTACTCACCGTGACACATTATCATGAGTCCACAGATCATTTCACAGAATCTACATAATAGGAAAACCAAAGATTAAACACATATAACAACTTAAGCTAGAGAACCTTACACCCTGAACAGAATTTTCAAAGACAGCATACATATAATTTACTACCGAATTCTGTAATCCTGGCAGCATAGGTTGCCAATAATGGACAGCTAAATCTAGAAATAGAAAACAAAATAAAAAAGCCAGCGTGTCTTTATGAAAATGAAGAGAGTATTATGTCATCATAATGAAACCCTAGACCAAATCTCCATAGTAGGGGTGGAGAACATTTAAATTTATGACGGTAATTGAACTAACACAAACGTGACATCCAACCCATTAATCAGCATCACTCATGATCTATATTTAACATCGATTACAGGACAATATCATTAATAACAAAGTCTGAGAATTGAGCCAACTCCTCCTCAGTTAGACAAGTAAGTCTTAATGAATAGCAGTCCCCCAGTATTATATCTCTGTGCTGGGACGTGGCAGAATGGAGACCGAGCTGCACTGTGCAGGTATGTGCCAGTATTGCATCGCGTGTGCATGTGACAAGGGGTAAGCAATGCCACCCACGTGCAGGAAGTCCAACGTGCTGGGCAGAGGCCAAGCGAATCCCCACGGAGGAAGCCAGGTTTTGAAGACGAGTATTAAGAGCTCACTCACGAGGCAGCTAACGCAGATTTAGGGAAACAATTTGCCGACTTTCTTTGGCCTGGTCTAAGTTACACCACGTGCCGTGTATTGGGTGCCCCTACACTCCAGGGGTTTACCTACGTGACTGCCGCAGGTATTCTCGCGGAATTGAGGGATTCTTATCCCTCTGTTCAAGGGAGGAGACCAAGGCTCAAGGTAAGTACCTTGCTCAAAGTCACCTAGCCAGGAAGCAAGGGAGCACAGATTCTAGTCATTCTATATTCTAGGTGCCCTAGTCAGTTGTTAGATATTTTTAAAATTATTTATTGATTTTAGAGAGAGAAGGAAGAAGGGAGAGAGAGTAACATCGAGTTGTTTGTTCCATTTATCTATGCATTCCTTGGTTGCTTCTTGTGTGTGCCCTGAGCAGGGATCGAACCTGCAGCCTAGATGTATCGGGGTGATGCTCTGACCACTGAGCTACCGGCCAGGGCCTAGTACATCTTTAGATATTGATATAGACTGAGTGTTTGTCCCCCCCCCCAAATTCATATGTTGAAACCAAACTCCAGTGATTGTATTAGAAGGTGGGGCTTCTGGGGGATGGTTGGGTCATGAGGGTAGAATCTCATGAATGGGATTAGTGCCCTTATAAAATCAGCTCCCTTGCCCACCCGCCCCCCCCCCCCCGCCCCGGGAGGGCACTATAAGAAATCTGCAACTCAGAAAAGGACCCGCACTGGCCACTCTCTCTGGCACCCTGATCGGGGCCTTGCAGCCTTCAGATCCGTGACAAACTTTTATTATTTATCAGCCACTCCGTCTGTGGTATTTTGTTACAGCGGCCTGAACGGACTAAGACACATACTGTTGAGGTGTGACACAGACTGAGGAGGATACGTGTGAAGAACACCAGCTCACCAAATACAAGTGAAGCTGGTTCCTGGCAAGTTAAATGAAGCAACCCCAGAAGCTGTATTAGCAGGGGGGAGGGGGGGGGCGTGGACGGGCAGGGAAGGGCGGGTGTAAGGATGCACCAAAAAAACAAAAAACAATGTGAAACAATGCAGAAGAGCTGTGGCAGGTTGGAAAATTACAGCACTAACAAATGACTGGGCACATAGAAGAACATTCCACTTTATTTCAACAAATAGTTATGAGAGCCTCCTGTGCAGAAAGGTCTGCACTGGTGCCTGTTCAATGTATTAAGAGCTATCATCCGAGATGTTAACAAAGAATATCATCTGAAGAATAGATAGAGCTTTGAAGCCAGGGGCGATGGAGGCTGGAATGGGGATTAGAACGTGTGAAAAGGGCATTCTGGGTGCTGAGGTCTGTAGGCACAAAGGTACACGATAGGGTGCCTAGAGGATTGGGTCCAAGGTTGTAAGCCAGACTGAGCCATCTCATGGGGACAGAACACCATGCCAGGAACTTTAGACTTGACTCTGTTAGCCGTGGGGAGCCGGGGAGGTTTCTGAGCAACTTGATATCTGTAGTTGTGCATGAGAATGATAACTCTGAAGCCTCTGTCAAGGATGAAGAGAAATATTTACAAGGCTTTTGCAATAATTGTTTGTATAAGAAGTAAGGGAACCTCAAGCTAGTCTGTGGCAGCAAAAAAGGAAGAAACACGTACGAGGGACAGTGTTTGCAGAGGCAGCATCAGCCGAGAGGTGGAGAGTAAAGACGAGCAAGAAACCGGTGAGGCAGCCACGGGTCTTCTGAGCTAAGGTCCCACGTGTCCCGCAGGCAGAGATGAAGTGAAGCTGCTCGTAGAACGCAGACTGGAGTCAGAGGCCAGTCTCCACAGTAGACAGAGTGGGGAAGCATTATTGGTGACGAACCTTTCTTCAGTCCTATATACATCAAGGCCATAAAAGATTATTAGTGGAATTGTGACAGGGGAGGAGAATAGAAGTACTACATGTTGTGTTAATTGGGTTTGTGTATCGCCACAGGTGTTTGCGTTCTGGGTAGGCACTGTGACCACCATTGGCCACACAGTAAAATTAGTCTCATTGTTTCAGTTACAATCCATGCTATATACGTATCTTTAAAATATATATTTCACATATAGATACATTAATATATTGCTTAATATGAGTATATATTAAGTATATCTTTGATGTTTATAAAATATCTCATATTTTCAAAGCACCTTTATCAAAGAAAGATGACCTCCATGGACTTGAATTATTCAGTTTTGTTTTAATTTAGAGTTTTATCTTGATTTCTTTTTTTAAGTGTTGAAAGTATTACAGATGTCCCTCCCCTTTTTCCCCCATTGAACCCCCTCCTCCCCACCCCCACCCCCTCCTGCTTTCCCCAAACTGATGTCTGTGTCCATTGGTTGTGCATAGATGCATTTAAGTTCTTTGGTTTATCTCTTCCCACCCCCATCCCTCTGAGGTTTATCTTGATTTCTTTTGTAATCCTTGAGGCAAAATGAAACTGTTCCAGTAATTCAGAATACAACATCTATTAAAATATTGTATTCGCCCTGGCCGGTTTGGCTCAGCAGTTGGAGCATCGGCCTGCGAACCAGAGAGTCCCGGGTTCGGTTCCCGCTAAGGGCAGGTACCTCGGTTGCAGTTTGTCCCTGGCCCTGGTTGGGATTGTGTGGGTGGCAACCAATCGATATATCTCTCTCTCATCGATGTTTCTCTCTATCTCTTCCTCTCTCTCTCTCTCTCTCCTGCTTTATCTGAAGATGAATGCAAAAATGTCCTCAGGTGAGGATTAAAAAATATATATATTTTATATATATATATATATATATATATATTATCCCTTTCATGACCGTCAGCACCCCACGCCACTCCCACAACCGTATCACATCTCGCCCCCCAAGCACTGTTATATATAGATTATATATGCTAATGCAATATGGATGTAGGTATTAGAAGGTCATAATACTTTCTGACGCCCCAGTCTAGAGCTGGCTTGAATAAGTGTGAGAAGCCTTATTAACTGATTACAGACCCGGGTTCTGGCTATAGCTTGCCTCCAACTGGCTTTGTGACCTTCAGCAAATCACTTTATGACTCTGGCAGTTCGTTTCCTCTCCTTTGAACGGACGGAGTTGGACTGGGTGGTCACTAGGGTCTCCCTCGCCTGTAAGATACACTTGGCTGTGAGATACTCCTCCTAGAAGACAGCACTCGGGTGCCCGTCCCTCCCGATCTCTAGACCCATGGACTAGGGGCAGTTCAAAATGTTTGCTGTTATACTTTCAGAATATGTCATTGCCGTGCTGTAGACCTCTTGGCCTTGGGGACCACCCATAGCTCTTGGCGACCATACCCTGTAGGGATTCTAGTGTGCACACATGGGATGGGAGATGGGGAGAGTGGGAGCACCGTGTGTGGCGTCTGACCCAGCAGAGAACCACTAAACCAGCGTTTGGCTCCCGAAGCTCAGAATCCAGCAGAGGTATCCAGTTGGAGTCTGTGCATCTCGATCTGTCTGCTTTGTGAAATTTTGAAGAGTGGGGAAATTGTGTGAAGGCCCGAGAGGTGTAATGTAATTTATGGAGGCTGCTGTCCTACAGGCGTCAGCAGGAAGCACGTCTATGGGCAGAGAAGCCTAGGGAAAATCGAGGTGCATTAGAAAGGGACCAAGAAGGAAAAAAGAAAAGGACCCAGAAGCCAGAGAAGTGCCTGGAAAAAGTTGAGTTCTGTTGAGGTTGCCTTTGAGGTTAAGTAATAAAAATGTACCTTGATGTGTCATTGTCTGGACGACACGTTTGTCATTAACCCTTAATTCACTTTAAATTGTCACGGACATGAACCCTGTGCTGTTTTGTTGCTGTGGGTTAAATCTATGAATGAGGTTAAGATAAAAATATTTAGCTGTAGGAAACAAGAGTGCAATAATTACATTTCCACGAGGGAAAAAAATTTGATGAAATTGGGCGGATTTAATTCAGTACTGAAAGAAAAGTATCTCTACAAAGCTTTTTGATTGTATCTTTCAGGAATTTTAGCTAGTTAGAAATATCAGTTGGCAAATAACACAACAGCCTCTCTCTTTCTTCCTTGTTCTCTTCGTTTAAAAACAAAAATGAAAACAAGTGTTTGCTGACTCATTTTTGGATGACAGTGTGATTCCGTTGTTTGACACCTGGTGGAAACACGACCTTCCCTTGCTTTCATAAAATAATAGAACAGCCCTGGCCGCTTTGACTCAGTGGTTGGAGCATGGGCCTGGGGACCAATGAGTCTTGGGTTCAATTCCTGTCAAGGGCATGTACCTTGGTTGTGGTTCGTCCCAGCCTTGGTTGGGTCTTGTGGGAGGCAACCAGTCGATGTGGCTCTATCACATCCATGTTTCTCTCTGTCTCTCTCTCCCCCTCCCTCCCACTCTATCTAATAATAAATAGAAACATATCCTCAGGTGTGGAATTAAAAAATAATAATAATAGAACAGACTCCTGGCTCTTGAATCCAACTTCTTGGCCCTCAGGAGCAAGATGAGTTTCCAGTGTTTTTGGTTCTTGAAAAACCTGACTGGAGCCATGGCTTGGAAAGGGGTCACTTTTTTGAAACTGTTCAAATGGCATTGTTAGGGGGCAGGTAAAGAGAAGGAGATGGGAGTGAACAAAGACATCTTGACATTTTTCTTTTAGAACAATAAGAAAGGAAGAAAATACCCAACCAGATAAAGAAAGAACCTAGGGAAGCTGAAGCATCGAAGCTGTTAGATGAAGGAAGCGCCGTTTTCCTAGGAAAGGAAAAGCTCCCATATTGGATGTGATAGATTTATGATTTTACCAGCGCAGAGCAGGAGAACAGGGAATGAGGCCTGCTAACAAGATAATGCCGAGATCGCTTTTGCTTGCAGAATAGGAAGCTTCCTGAGTATTGTTGGTTGAATCTATGTTTATTGCTTAAATCTATTCCACGTATGTTATTTATTTATAACTTTAAGGATAATTTGATATGTAAAACCTCCTCTGCTGAAATGTGGGTATTAATTTCCAAGCATCATTTATTGTACTTACGGCTGATGGATTGTTATGAGTCAGAACTAATAAACTTGTAAGGATTAATAGAATATTGGTCTGAAAAAAAGCAGGTTCTTTCTGGTTGCCATGTCGCTGCGTTTGCCAGGGAGGCTGGATCGCAGGCGAAGGCTGCTGGGCTCCCTGTCTTGTTGAGGGGCAGCGGGGGAAACAGTAAAATGGATGATTAATACCTTCTAATTGAGTGGATATTGGCAGCAGTACGTTGCCCAGGACATTAAGTGGCTGGCAAGGCAGAGATCTGCTAAACCCGGTTACAGTCGCCTGGAAGTGCCTGTGCGATGGAGTGGGTCAGGTGATGCTAAGGAAACCTGGCTTTGTTGAAACAAACCAGGCACAAGATTCAACAAGCAGAAAATTGCTCTGTGCCTTCAGGTTTATTTTCTCTCTGCAGATAAAGAATCTTGCACTCCATGTATGTTACCAAGTGTGTTAGGGCAAAGAGATTTAGAAAAACAACCTCAGCTGCTCCCAGGTTTCCTTGACAGTTAGGGAAGAAAGCGTTGAGTTGAGTTTGTTTTTTTCCTATCCCCCGGAGGAATACCCCTTTGGAAGCTGACGCCCCTTAGCTACCCAGGCTTCTCAGTCGCGGGTGGAGAGAGCCACGTGGTTCGTATGTATCTTTTGGAGGCAGGAGAGCGGGGAGCCGGTGTAGCCTTCCTCTCCCTGGGCTGAGAGCCTGGTGGGCCAGGATGAAGGCCCGGAGCATCCGCCTTCTGGGGGATGACGTCACAGCTACGTCACAGTGACGTGGACAGCTGAAAACTCCGTTCGTGGTTTTTTTACATGTTCATCTGTCTTTCCAGTTGAGAGAAGAGAACTGCCACTCGTGTTCACCCGGCCTCTCATTTTCCATTTCACTTTGCTCCGTTTCCTCTCCCCCTCCCCCACCACATCCACATCCACGCACACTCACCAACATGCCCACTCACTGTCTCCCACGCCGCCTCTGGGTTTCCCCTCCCTGCTGTGTGAACACTTGTTTTCAAACGAAGCTCCAGGCTGACCTCGGGAATAGAAGACTACTCTGGGTTAAGAGCTGCCTGTTACTGTAATCACTTATTAGACTTGAAGTTGGATTGGCCAAATTGGATTAAATAAATATTTAGCAGGCAGAAGCTGTCCTGACGGTGACCATCAAAGCAGGATGACAGGCTCCACCCCCGGCCGCTGGCGTCGGCCCAGCGGTGCCCAGCCACCCTGCGATCTCACCAGCAGCGCCTAGGCCCGGAGGAGCCCAGAAAAAGACCCTTTGTGGTTGTGTATAGGTGAAAATAGACATATGTAAGCAGTCCACATGTATACGATGAAAGGCTCGGCAGTGTGGAATGTGTTGTGTGTCAGATGTCCCCCCATCTTTAAGGAACAGTGACATCTCACTTTACCTCAAAAGACAAAAGATGTTTGTGGGCTGGGTCTGGTGGAAAAAAGCCAACAAGGAAATCTCTAGGGACAAGCCACACCCCATGAAGGGTCGCACAGCCCATCTGTCATCTGTCCTGTCTGTGTCTGTATCTCCTTCTCTCCTGTTTTCCTCCCTCCCTCCGTCTGTCCTTTCTTTCTTTCTCAACACACCTGTTTCCTCATAGTAATTATTGGAACTCAACTCCCACCCCCCTGGCGTCTCTGTCCTTTTGGTCCTGCTGCCACTCTAACTATCTTATCTCTGTTCCCAATGCATTTCCCAGAGTGGGCAGCTGATGGAACACACTCAGCTGTCATACAGAGGCACAGGCTTTCCCTGGATCAGGTGTCATCCCTGGTTCAGTCCGCCTCGCGGACGAAACTTGGGGAATGGGCTCATTTCCCTTCAAATGGACGGAAGGGAGATCAACAATGCTGGTGATAGAGTCTGAAACTAGATCAGTTCTATGTGTTTCATGTTATCTTTCCAGTTGTTTGTCAATCATGCAAATCCACGTTTAAAGGGACTTTTGGTAACATTTTTTTCTGGACGTAAGGATTACTAATTGACTATACTTATTTGGAATTTATGGTGACTTTTGCTTCCCTTGGCCTAGCAAAGATTTGGTTCTAAAATAGTGTCTATTAATATTGAAATAAATGATTTGGAAAGGCATATTTAAAACTCTTAACAAGCTATTTTTCAGCTCCCCACAAGCACTTTAGAAGCATGCATTTATATGTAAATAATCAATATGCTAATTATAAATGTCTTATCTGTTTATTTAAGCATTTAACTAACTCCAGGTCCCTGTTAACTAAGCAACATTTTGTTAACCTTGGCTTGAGGTAGTGCATAATCCTGAGAGAAATGGCTTCTTTTAAAATATTTTGAAGCCCTGGCCGGTTTGGCTCAGCAGTTGGAACGTTGGCCTGTGGACCAGAGAGTCCTGGGTTCGGTTCCCACTAGGGGCACGTACCAAAAATAAATAAATAAATAAAATAAAATATTTTGTAATTTATTCTTGCCATGTGATGAACTTTTTCCATTTTCAGTCCATCTGAATTAGAGGGAAATATTTTTAAAAAATCCAAGATATCAAAAAATACCAACATAACAAAAACTTCTAAACCAGTAAGGAACTAATATGGGGTAAATTAAGCAATGAAAATCTGAGCATCAAGACAGGGGATAGATGGGAAATCTCTGTATCTTTGCTGTAAACATTAAACTGCTCTAAAGTAATAGAGTTTTAATAATTTTTTTAAGTAAAACAAACCAGAAAATCTGAGCATAAGAGATAGTGTCCCGATGTGAAAAGTAAGAACTGAATACGTTTTGCTGACATGATACTTTTCTTACATAGATTTGATCAAAGGAGGGTAGTTAAAAACGCTATTCAAAATATTATACAGAAAATTACTTCTAAATCAGAAAATCACTTCGAAAATACTTTCCTAAAGATCTCTTCACTCTCCAAAAGCAGTTCCAGAGGCGGGGACCACTAGAGGATGTGGACACTGTGAAGACTTCAGGCACGAGAAAGATAAAGGTACCTGGAGGAGAATGTACTCCATTGACCCACACGAATGTCAAGAACTTCAGTATAGCAGAAAAAAATTAGGAGAGGCGTGGGGACACATTCCAGAACACCAGACATTGTATCAAAACATAACGACATAATTAAATATTACTTAAAATAACCGAACATGAAGTGGAAAACACTTTAGTATGTCTCCGCAGATCTGGGCGTACAAGGTAAGAAGAAAGAATGGTGGCGGAACCCTGTACCGTGTAGTGTGCTGGTGAATTTGAGTTTCCATGATAGACTTGCTCAGGCTACCACACCGCTCACCCAGGGAAGGTTTATGGAAGGGTCAATGAGGTCGCCAGGGAGAGGGACCTGAACTGTGGAGCGGCTGGGCCTGTGGCTCCTGGACTCCGCTCTTGATTAAAGCTCTGCTGTCATTGTCTTCAGAGTCTCAATTTTGATCAAGGAGTCCTGTGTTTTCGCTTCCCACCGGGCCAGGCTCTACAAATCGGACAGGTGGTCCTGCTGGAACGGCGTCTTCTTTGACAGCATCTCAGGACACAAGAACCATAACCTAGTCATTCCAGAGGAAAGAGGAAACGTAGACTCCACCTTTCTTCCAACTCTTCCACCTTACCTCTTCTCGAGAGAGCTGAAAACAGGGTGGTAGCTGTCCTTTTTACCACTCCATTCACACGGCCTACGACTGGCCAAGTCCTGAAATTCCTATAGCAGCGACCAAGTCTTCAATTTCGTGATCAGAAACAAACACACCAAAAAAAATTCATGGTAACCATTCTGACTGGTATGAGGTAATCTCTCATTGTGGTTTTGATTTGCATTTCCCTGATGATTAGTGATGTTGAGCATTTTTTCATATGTCCGTTGGCCATCTGAATGTCTTCTTTGGACAAATGTCTTTTCATGTCCTCTGCCCATTTTTTGATCGGATTGTTTATTTTTTATTGAGTTGTATGAATTTCTTATATATTTTGGATATCAACCCCCTAATTGGATATATCATTTGCAAATATATTCTCCCAACTAATACAATGTTGTGTACCAAATTTAAATTTTAAAAATTCATGGAATCAATTGGTAACATGTTAACCTACGTGGACCAACATAACTAATATAATAGAGTTCATCAATAAATAGTATAAAACTCTAGTGTCAGATTACTCTCTATTTAAACATTAGAAAAAGGGACTTAGAAGAGGGTACCTGAAAGGATAGAGAAGAGGGACATTGGCCACAAAGCAAGGAGTGTATGGTGGGGGAGGAGCAGGGACAGCACACAATGACGTGTGTCTTTTCGGCTTCACAGTTTTTGCCTTTACTTCTTCCTACTGTTTGATTGCTTGTAATTGACCCCCCAATCCTGCCAACTTTGCTTGCCTTCGTTGATAAACATGTTTATAATGCAACAACTTTGTAATGCGAGAGCTCCTACAAGAATAGCTGTTTCATAGCTTCAAAGATGCTGCGCTCCTTAGTGGTGGGGACTGTCCACATCTTTGCACCCTCGACCCATCTTTGTACTAATGAAGGTCTGGTGCATGGTCTTTCTCAACACCTCTGTGAACTCAGTGTCTGAATTCATGTTCACAAACTACCAGGAAACATGTTGTGGTGTTGGACAGCAATTAGGTCACAGAAGTTTTCTTGGTAAACAATGTGGACCTGTCCTTCAGTGTGACTCTTTTGACTCCCTTGGAGAAGAAAAATGGTCAGCTCCTCTATGTTTCACCATATTATCTGCATTTCTATAGGAAAAAAAATATCTGAACCATTTTCGCAGCTTTATTCTGTGAGCACCTTTAGGTAGGAAGGACACTTTGTCTAAGACAAGGCTTGAAGTTCATCCACCTCTACAGCCAGGGGGAAGGATAGTAGATGCTGCCCCATCCCCACATGATCACCTGGCTGGGGCAAGGCTGGACATCCAAGCCAGACTTCCTTATCCAATGGGTCTGCAATTCCAAACTTCTTCACAACCTAATTAATAGAAGAAAAATTGTTTGCTCTCTTTTTCTTCACTTCTGTCCTTCCTGTTACCCTATGGCATGGTTAACTTGTCTGGCATCTTACAAAACAAATGAATAAATTTAGCTATTTCCTTTCTTCCTTCAAAGAACATAATAAACAGAGCCTGTGGCATAACAACAGTTGACTTGTAGTTGCTTCTCAAACATGAAAGCCAAATATTCTCCAGCACGCAGAACCTATGCCTGTACATTATATTCTAACTAATAAATGCTGTCATGATTGTATAGATGCAAGTATATTTGAGTTTAAGCTGTTCCCTGAGATAAACTATCACATCTGAATAGTGATACAACATTAACAGAGTAGCTCTGATGGTTTCACTCTAACTTCAGTGTTCTGAAACTCCCTGGTGACTGAAGTTGTTATATGGCTCTGTTTTAATAGCCTTCAAGTCATAATGGATAAAATGTAGGCGGTTTTTAGTTTAGAGAGTGCTGTCTAACTGATGGAACTCCTTTAGCTTCTTCTTGTCTGGGAAGCTCTTTATATGTCCTTCCATTCTAAATAATAACTTTGCTGGGTAATCTCGGTTGTAAGTCCTTGCTTTTCAACATTTAGAATACCTCACACCAATCCCTTCTGGTGTACAAAGTTTCTGTTGAGAAATCAGGCTGACAGTCTTATGGGGGCTCCCTTGTAGGTAACTAACTGTTTTTCTCTTCCTGCTTTTAAGATTCTCTCTTTACCTTTAACCTTTGGCATTTTAATTATGATGTGTCTTGATATGGACCTCTTTGAGTTCATCTTTTTTGGGACTCTCTGTGCTTTCTGGACTTGCATGTCTATTTTCTTCACGAGGTTAGGGAAGTTTTCCATCATTATTTTTTCACATAGGTTTTCAACTCCTTACGCTCTCTCTTCTCTTGCTGGTACCCCCATGATGTGAATGTTGGTATGCTTGAAGTTGTCCCAGAGGTTCCTTATACTATCCTCATTTTTTTAATTTCTTTTTTCTCTATGCTGTTCTGATTGGTGTTTTCTGCTTCTGCTTCCTTATCTTCCAAATCTCTGATATGATCCTCTGCTTCATCTACTCCACTATTGATTCCTATAATGTATTCTTCATTTCTGACTGGTTCTTTTTTATGTTTTCTAGTTACATTTTTATGTTTCCTACCTCTTCATTGAAGTTCTCACTGAGTTCATCTACTCTTCCCCTAAGTTCATTGAGCGTCCTTATAACCAGTGTTCTGAACTCTGCATCTAGTAGATTGCTTATCTCCATTTTGTTTAGTTCTTTTTCTTGAGTTTTGTTCTGTTCTTTCACTTGAAACATATTTCTTTGTCTCATTTTAGCAGCTTCGCTGTGTTTGTTTCTATGTATTAGGAAGAGCTGCTATGTTTCCTAGGCTTGGCAGAGTGGCCTTATATAGTAGGTGTTCTGTAGGGTACAATGGCACAGACTCCCTGATCACACAAGGTGGACACTCCCCCCATCCGTGTGGATTGTGTACACCCTCTTGTTGTAGTTAAGCCTTCATTGCTGTTGACATGTCAATGGGAGGGCTTTATCCCCAGGCCAATAGGTTGCAATGACTGGCCATGACCACAGAGGAGGATCTACTGTTCAGGGGCCCACCCCATGAAACAGGGTTTATTTCAGCAAGATAAATGGGTTTCTATACATACATATATTGCCTAGATCTGTCTGCTGAAAAAGCCTAGAAGCAGTAAGCTCACTCAGCATCCATTCCTTGATTCTAAATGTCATTCCCCAATAAAAGGAACCAAGTGTCTTTGGAGAAGCAGTTGATTCCAGGGTTCAGGCAGGGAAAACACAAATTGAGCCTAGAACTTCTTATAGTGCCAAAAATAAGGAATGCTTACAAAAAGACTAGAGTAGCAGCTTCTTCTTCTTCTTCTTCTTCTTCTTCTTCTTCTTCTTCTTCTTCTTCTTCTTCTTCTTCTTCTCTTTATTATTTCAGACAACATTACTTCCCCTTGGGGGAAAGCAGGGTGTCTTATCAGGCAGATCACCTCACTACTGCTGACCAGGAAATTCCAGACTGATTGGTTTAAAATTCCACTCCTGGGAAAGGCTGAAACTCCACTTAGGTTAGGTATTAAATCCTTTTTTTAAAAATCCTCACTCGAGGACATGTTTGGAGAGAGGAGAGAGAGAGAGAGAGAGAGAAACATCGATGTGAGAGACAAACATCGGTTGCCCTCTGCACATGCCCCAACTGTGGATCCACCTGCAAACCAGGCACGTGTTCTGACCAGGAATCTAGCCAGCAACCTTTTGGTGCACAGGATGATGCTCAACCAACTGAGCCACTCCGACTGGGTGACAAGAGATTCTTGAAAAAACACAGGAGTCAATGAAAATGTGTTCCCAGTGACCAAAGTTGGGACAAGTTGGGCAGCAAAATAAAGAATGATAGTATTGAATTTTAAACCATAAATTAAATTAATATCCAGAAGTCCAAACTGATTAAAAAACAAAAAATGGGGGAGAAGGGACAGCTCTTCCTTAAGTGGAATCCAGATAGTAAATGTGAAGGGAAAGTGGTAAGCAGAATCACCATTAGGCAAACCCCACAGTAATAATTGTTTCAGACAAGGTCACCAGATGGATGCTAAAATTAGTGGGCAGCGTTTGAGGAGAAGTAGGATTTGCCTAGTCTCAGCACATTTCCCCCAAGATACTTATTTACTACAAAGAGGAAGATAGTAACTGTGCAGTGGAGAAACCATCAGACACCAGCTTAACCAAGTGATCAAGGGAAACATCACCAGTAATAGACACACTGACATCAGGAACCCCTCCATGTGATTCACTGAGAAGGACACTAGATCATTTTTGTGGTATTCTCGCTAAAAATGCCTAACTTCATTCCAGTCATGAAAAAACATTAGACAAACCCAAACTGAAGGGCATTATACAAAATGACTGTCCAGTGCTCTTCAAATGTGTCAATGCCAAGAAAGGCAAGGAAAGACTAAGGAATCGTTCCAAGCTAGAAAAGACTAAGGAGAAATAACTGAGTGCGCTATGAGGTCATCTTGGATAGGAGCCTCAAAAGAAAAAGGACATTAGTGGGGGGAAAATGGTCAAATTTGGATAATGTCTGTAGTTTAATTAATAATATTGTATGAATGTCAATTTCCTGTTCTGAATAAATATACTATACTTATTAGGACATTAACATTAAGGAAAGTGGCATAAAGGGTAAGAAGGGCTTTGTACTATTTTCATATCTTTCTGTAGGTCAAATAATAGTTCAAAAATTTTTTAATGAAAGGGAGGCTATTAGTAATTAATATTGTAAACACTTCTTTAACCAAAGAGGATCCAAACTACCGTTAAAGAAAGTCAAGCATTCAAATATCCTTTGTATTCTTTCTACTCACCATTCCTTTCCATGTCTTACAGTTCGCAGCTCCACTTGTTTCTAGATACATGGGTCTAACATCCTGTGCAAAAAGCTCTTTCCTTTGGGTCAGAAAATACAGAGCATGTACCTCCTCTGTGTGTGAATAATTTAGTTTTTCAAGCTGACCAGGGCTGTGTCCGAAAGCTCTTCTGAGACCATGATGTAGGCAGCAGCGTTTTTCCTTTTCCTGGACCTTCTCATCACCCTGGGAAGTTCTTCGAGCAAGACGGGAGGCAGCCCTCTTTGCACCAATGTTTAATTTTGAAATGTTCAAACACACAGAAAAGTTGAGAGAATGTAATAAACACGTTGTCGACTTGTTCTTAACTAGACAGATACCCTTCCCAAGGGTCATCAGGGGTCTCTGTTCTGCGTGGCGAGGATGAAGGTGACCGTGCCTGTACTTCTGTCATAACTACTTTTATACGCTTGGTTTGGGGACAACATCTTGTTTCTTGGCCACTTTGTCAGTAGGAGCAACCGCTCCAGTGCAGGGAGGGTCCATCCTCTCTTCCTGTCCTTTGCACAGTGCAAATGGAGATCCTTTCTGGGGTGGCTAATGAACGAGGGGCCTCTTTCAATGTTTTGCTTTAAGGGCCCAAATTTAATTTATGCTTTTACTGTGATCTCAAAATCATTTTTTGCTGAAATCGCGGTTCACTGATTTGTCCTCTGTGTTACTGAGCACTGACGGTGTTTATCTGGGTGTCCCCGTCAGGAACTGAGGTTGAGGAAGCCCAGGTTTTACCCCCAACAAAGGATTTCAGCAATTTTTGGTCGTCAGAAGGTGATGGTCTAAATGGGTACTGAAATGAGATGAATTAGATGCTCGTTTCGTGAGGGGAGAAAGGTTTTTACATCTGCATCCGGGTGGGTTATCAGAGTGTGAAGCCAGGCCTCTGTGAGGGTGTGGTTGGGAGTGAAGGGAGGTGCGGGAAGCGCCCACTTCCCTGACTGTAATCATCATCCAGCACTTTCACGCTAGGATACGATTTTTATTTCACGGTGGCGAGAAGGAATGCATTTCTTGGTCTAGGATGGCAGAATGCGAGATGTCTACATGGAGAGAAAATTTCATGTGCTACAACTTTAAACAAAAAGAGAAAACGTTTTTATGTAAATAGGATGAAAGGTAAAGATTTCTGAGCTGGTTCTTATATATACAGGGTGGGGAAAAAGTAGGTTTGCAGTTGTTCATATGGAAAATAATACAATAATCAGTAAATAATATTACAAGGATAAACTGTTTCGCGTACTCACAACGGTGAACCTCCTTTTGCCCCACCCTGTATTTTAAGTTAAAGCAGCCTCTTACTGCAACCGAAAGAAGAGGGATACCGTACGTCCACCTGTGATCGCCTCTTCTCCATCATCTCGGAATTGCTGTTAAGAGAACATCCTTTCGCCACACGTCTCCGTCTTCGGAGCAGAATTTTCCTCTGTAATTTTATTACAATTCAGCTGCCATCTCTGGACGACAATGACATTATGGACACACGGGGATTTTTGTGAGTTTCTGTATCTGGGGAGAAAAAAAGAGAGTAGGTTGAAGAAGTTTGGGGTCAGTATTACTTTTTTTAGTCCGTGGTGATATTTCAAGCACTGAGAAGGAGAAAGAAATTCAAATGTGCTGCTGTGCTGGGTGGAGATGGGCGGGAGCTCACGATTTGTTGAGAACAGCTGTGGCGTTCCTCCGGAGGGCAGACTGGGACATACAGCGCGGGTACATAAACAGGGCCATACGTGAGGCTCGGAAATGTATTGGTCTGTCATCTTTCACAAGTTCCCTTCTTTCCTAATAAAGGTAGGTGGTGATCAAATAACTAGCCTTTCTTTTCTAGGCAAAGAAACTAAACAGCAGCGTTGTGACCAGTAACAGGTAGCTTATGACTCTATGAGTTATCAAAAACAGTTAGCTTTTTTTTTTTTTTTAATCCTCGCCCAAGGATATTTTTCCATTTATTTTCAGACAGAGTGGGAGGGAGAGATATAGATAGAGAGAGCGAGAGAAACGTTGATGTGAGACAGACACATTGATTGGTTGCCTCCCGGATGACCCCGACCAGGGCCAGGGACCGAACCACAAACAAGGTACGTGCCCTTGACCAGAATCGAACCCGCGACTCTTTGGTCCATGGGCCGACACTCTAACTGCTGAGCCAAAATGGCCAGGGCATATTAGCTACCTTTTAATAAACTAGGGAAGCATCCAAATATTTTAAGAGAGCTTTTCATCACAAAGGTTTACAATCTTTAAAAATTGTTTTGGAACTTAAAAGACCATACATATACATATAACATGTATGTAAAACTTCAGTAGAACATTTCATTCCCCAGTGCAGGACAGCAGCACGTTGATTATAATTTTCAGAAGGGCTTTTACCATAGTGCACCCACGTACATTTCCAGGCCCGAGATGATGAGGCTCTCCTGTGAATGTTACCTGAGAAAACCGAGGTGAACACAAGAACCAAATATATTCGTGGCTTGTATAAAATCGGTAATACTTTATGGGACAACAGTTATGGGCATTGAAGGTTACTGCCCTCTCAGTGGCCGTGACTGTCCCCAGGTAGTGACAAAGGGAGGTGCCAGAGTGCAGGCATCCCTGTGTTACAGTGCCCATGCAGCCAGGCGGCTTGTCCCGTGCAGCGTCTGTGCCCACTGGCCCCACCACCTGGAGCCTGGGAGATGGGAGCTGGGCTTTTTCTAAGACAGGTGCACTGAGTAAGAAAAAGGCAAGTCTAGGCTGTAAGGCCAGGTCCTCTATTATTCCAGGGACTCAGTGTGTGCTGGACTGGAGTTCCCACGAACATGCTTAAAGATTGAATACTTTTCAGTCTGCTCACGATCTGGAACCCTATCAGGACAGAGCTCACTCTGCCTCTCAGCTGTGGGGTGCAGAGGATCCCATGAGGTTCCAGACCCCCTTAGCACTCTGGCCGCATAGCCTTTGAAGGGACAGCGTTATGCTGACATCCAGGAGAGAGGAGCCGCTGCGTCCGCTGCCAGTGGTACTCGGGCTCCATCTCGGCTGATCCCTGGTGCCAGGAACCTCGGGGGATAGACGGGGATTGGGCGGAATTCCTGGCACGGGGATGGCGCCCAGCGAGCACGGTGTGGGGCATTTCTCAGGGCTGCCAGACACACGCATCGCTGCTTTCTCACTCCTCCTCGGGAAAGAAGGCCCCTTGCAGGGCAGGTTTTTAAATGAAAACCAGAGGAAAGTAACAGACACCCAAGCCTCACATCTCTTCATGTCCAGACCTTAAAAATAGAGGACAGGATTCACTTTTCCAAAACTTTGGCTTCTTAGGTGAGGAATACATTTAAACTGCGTGTCTGATTCCCCTGATTTTTCAGACTTAGCCAAGGCGGAAAGCAATCCATTGCATTATTGACAGGTACCATTAGCCAGAGGTTAGGGACCCACCATTCCTTCTGAAGCAGGCCCTCCTTCTCTCAGCCGGTGCATTATCCCTCTATCATTTTTGCTCTTCCTATCGCCTTTGATATGGTAATGATCGCGCACCAGGAAAGCCTGTCTTTTTTATTTGAGTGCTTAAGGAATTAAAGGTGAGTGAGAGGTGGAAGGTGTTAAGGAGGATGGCAGTTTGTCATAAAAAAAAATAAATAAGTACACCCCTTGGAATGTAAAAAGCAAGACAGAAAGGAAAAGGGAGCCAAGTGGGAGGACCAGCGGGCGTCTCTGGGCAAAGGCGGGAGCCGTGTTCCTAACGGGCTGGCTTGAAGCCCTCTTAGCCATGTGTAGCTGCTCTCCCTGGCTGTCATCGATTTCCCTCTGCCCTCCACAGACCTGGCTGCAGTGAAGCCTTGTGTCCTCCACGTGATGCTGAGCCGAATCAGATTTTCCTTTTAGTTGTTCGATCAAATTTCCCTTCCTAGAGCTTAGAAGGCACACTTGGGACCGCACAGTAATTGCCTCCCCACACGGAGCTGCTGGTACCTTTATTGGGTTGGCATAGGGTTTCGGAGGACTGTGTTTAACATGCAGTGAGCCGCAGCAATGCAAACAGCTCCAGTGTTTAAACAAGCATCCATTAGGCCAGGAAACAAGGCGGTGCCAGCCCATTTGGTGCTCTGCAGTGCTGACAGCTTGAGGTGAGCAGGGCAGAGCCGGGCGCTGGAGCAGAGAGGGCAGGTGAGGGGAGGCAAGGACCTGGGGTGTCCGAGAAGGAGCAGATTCTCCCCAGACTTGCGGAAGAGGGATGCAGGCGGGAGGGAGAGAGAGATGTTGTGGCTAGGGACATGTGCAAAGCTCATTAATATCTCATTATGTTAGAATTGCAATCTTCCCACAGATTGGCGTTAACATGTGCAGTGCCAGAGGAAGGGCCCTGGGAAAGCAGCAGGTCCCCCACTTTTTTGCAAGCCCCAGCAAGCTGCAGACGCTTGTTCTGCGCTGGGCGAGTGGCGGTGTGGAATTTGTGAGGGGAGGCGGTGAGAAAAGCCCAGAGGAGCAATAGGGAGAGTGAAGTGAGACTGAAAACTAGTTTGTAAATAACAGAGTGCCCGGCTTGCCGACGTGCCAGCGAGCCACGGAGAGGGTTGAGAGTTGACTGGCAGCCAGGAAAGGGAAAGGGCGGGTCTTGGTATGAGCCATCCTGGAGCCTGGCTGCGAAGGCAGCCTGAGGGGTGGCAGAGGGACGAGCTGCGATTCAGATCCAGGCCATCCGGAGAGTGTGCCATGTGCTCACTGAGCTGGCCCTGGGCTCCTGGAGGGTCGCTGGGATCAACCAGGGCAGCATAAGGTGGAGAGCAGAGAGGGGACAAATGAGGAGTAAAGAGAAACAGGACACGGGAACCAGCCAGTGGGATTTGGGAGGACCGCATTTTCGGCTGTTCCCACCTGCCCTGTCGGTGTGAGGGCAGAGGGAAGGTTATGTAGCTGATAGAAAGAAGCGGGGTGCAGGGGCCTCGCTCTCTTCACCTCTGACCTGGCTGGGCCCAGACAGTCTGAGCTTTGCCCCAGGGATTAAAGTCCTCTGCTGTAGCAAGGCCTGAGCTTGACCCTGACCGTCCCTCACCCGGGCAGTCACTGCCCCTTGGGGACTCGAGCACTGCGGCTGTGACCTCCTGGGAGGAAGAGTTGGAGCCCTGTTCTGGAGCAGTTACAGCATCCCTGCCCACACTCAGTCCTGCTGAGCTAGGGATCAGCTGTTGCTCTCTGCCCTGGACACACCTGGGTCCTCATCCACTAGGGGAAGGCGGCGGTGGCCACTTTAGCAAACAGTTACATAACCGGTGCACCGAAACACGGCAGTGTGGCCTTGGGCATCGAAGGCCCTAGAAGTAATGCATGTTCGAGTTCTTTGAGAATATCCCATTTCTGCCTTTTTGTTTTCAGGAGTTCTTATTTCTACCTTGGAGTTTTCTTTCTGTGAAGGGCTGGCATTAAAGTTCTGTTTCTAGTGTAGTGGGCACACACACACTCACACATACACACACACTCACATACATACTCACATACACACACATGAACACATATACGCATACACATACACACACATACACACACACTTACATAGACATACACACACGCACACACATACATACACACACATGAACACACATACACACACACTTACATAGACATACACACTCACACATACGCACACACATACATACACATGAACACACATACGCATACACATACACACACACACATAGACATACACATACACGCACACACATACACACACTCACATACATACACTCACATACACACACGACCACATACACACACATACACGCACTTACATAGACATACACACACTCACATACACACACGCACACACATACACACACTCACATACACACTCACATACACACACATGAACACACACACACATACACACACACTTACATAGACATACACACACTCACATACGCACACTCACACTCATATACACACACATACAGGTCCACAGAGATGTCACCACGTGGCTGCTCAGCCAGCATCCTGGAAACAGTGAGCAATGAAGGGGCAGGTGTCCTTGATGAGTGTCATCAAAAGTGACAAGGCCACGTTTCAAGTATGGTTCGTGAAGACCTTTATGGTCACACTTTGTCTGACAACACAATATCTCATAAAAATATAGATTATCCATTAACTTGCAGAAAGGCAAAAAAGTTAATGTCGTCATTGAAAGCTGTTTGTGTTCCTTCCGGATTAAAAAAAAAAAAACTAGTAATCTCGGCCATTAGCTTGTGTGTACAACAGCGCTTGTAATGAACATTTAGAAAAAATGTATTTGCGAATCACAACCAAGTTTATTTAGGTTAGAAAGACAGTTATGACGGAGAAACACATTTCAGAAGACTTTTTACAGAGTGGCCTTTATAGTAAAAATAGTACACTCCAAGCTTCTGTGTGTTACACTCTATTATTCTTTTGACGATGCAGCTTTGACAAATCAAGCAGGAGTCATAAGAACAAAGCTAGAAAACAGTTCAATAGCTATAATTTCATAACCAAATATAAGAAAAAATATGCCTTTATGGTTTACATGTTGACTTTCTCAAGCTTGATCCAATTAAACAAACTAACAAACGAACAAAAACACGAAGAATTGGTGGTGAGGAGCAGCAGACCGGACTCTGGGGCTTAGCTTCTGCGCTGAGCGGCAGCCGCCCTGCGGGGGACATCCCGCGCTCCGCAAGGTCTTGCCCGTCTCCGGGTGCTGCCCCTCCGTCCTGTTCAGTGGCGTGAGCAGGACCCTCAGATGTGTGTACTCCTCAGGCCGTCATTTGTCAACACCTCCACTCCTCTAGCTACTTTCTAGAAAAGAGAGAATGGAAGATACATTTCACCCAAACTTTCTGCGTGACAAATAAAGGATGACGTCCAGACTGCCTGCTTGAGGACAGAAGCAGAGCGTGAGCCAGCAGGATTACAGGTCGAACAAATGTGGGATTGAACTTCCAGTTACAAAGAAAAAGTGACTTCCTCGCTCCTTTCGGGCTTTTGCTGTGAATAAAGCTTTCCAGAGAAATATCAGCAGATCGAGGATGCGCTGGGACTTGGAGAGGTCTTCCGTCGCCTGCTCCACGCCCTCCGTCAGTGAGGACCATATCTAAATCATCCCAGATGGCTGTGCTATTTTTAAAGCTCTCCAGAAAAGGAGATTCTGCCACCTCCTCAGTAACCCGTTCCAGCCTCTCCTGCTCCTCACTGCCAGAATATTGTTTTTCCCGAGAGCCCTGAGAGACAAAAGGACACACTCTCCTAGGTTTAGGAACCTGCCCTTCCTCCTCTCTGGGATCTTACCCCACCACGCATATAAGGACACTTGGGGCTAGCGCTGATGTCTTTCGCTCTTCAGTGAAAAAGATTATTTTCTCTCATCTTTGTTGGTTTAAATTACATCAGTGAGCTTCGTGGGGGTCCATGCAAGATTCTCTGGAGGGCCTGCTGCGTGCACAGCCCTGTCCTGGAAGAGGACGAGGCCTCAAGTGAGCCTGTTCCTGCTGACAGTCAAGAGCAAGGAGACTCAGAAAAGGAGGTCAGGGGGAGGAGCACGTGCTGGAAACACAGACACAGCATTCCGTACATAGGTGCACCCCACTTTAAGAAAACAAAATGTGCCCTGTCCGGTTTGGCTCAGCGGTTAGACTGTCGGCCCGTAGACCAGAGGGTCCCGGGTTCGGTTCCCGCTAGGGGCACATACCTCGGTTGCAGTTTGTCCCCAGCCCCAGTTGGGGTCATGTGGGTGGCAGCTACTCGATGTGTCTCTCTCGCGTCTATGTTTCTCTCTCTCTTACTCCCTCTCTTCCACTCTTTCTGAAGATAAATGCAAAAAAAAAAAAAAAAAATGTCCTCACGTGAGAATTTAAAAGAAATTTTGTAAAAAGAAAACAAAATGCATAAAAATAAAAAGTTAGAGGAAGGGAGTATTCCCTTTATAAAGTCATTTGCCACAGGTGTTACATGAGGTAAGGGAACATGTGTATGGGTCTTTGACTATAAATTTTAATAAGAGACATAAAATCTGAATAGACAGATCATGGAATCCGAAGGAGTTGCAGAGGTCGTGTTCTCTACCTTCCACCCAGTGAAGAATCCCCTTCACACATTCCTGACAAATGGCCACAGGGACGGGGAGAAAACGCGAGGGACAGGAAGCTCATTAGCCTCCCCAGGCAGCCCTTTCTATTTTGAATCTCTCTAATCGTTTTTGGAAGTCCCTCTTTATAGAGAGGCTGAATTCTTTCTCTTCATAACTTCCAACCATTGATCTTAGGTCCGTGTTCTGGAGCTACATAGATGAACCACCAACTGCTTCAAGGGAAGCTGTGGCATTCCTACTCGGTAGCTCTTCTCTTTCTCTAGCAAAATGACCTCAGCTCCTTCACCTGACTCTCACAGGATGTGGTTTCTGGGCCTTCTCGGCCCTGGTCATGCCCTCTTGCCCCGCTGCTGCCTGGTGAGAAGGACGACTCCGGAATGAAGCCCAGCCTTGCAGATGCCGGCGGTGTGGAACACGCGTACGTCTTCCCGGGTCTCGAGAGCATTCAGTCATTAATGCGACCTAGAACTGCAAGAGCGTGTGGCATTGAACTTCAGTGCCCTCAGAGCTGCTTGTAAGACAGGTTCCACACAGTCCTTTGTTCCTGGTAACCTGCAGGAGCTTGGTTCTTAAAATGCGGAAGGATCATACACCACACTGAGAATCAGATCAAAGCTTTAGATCTCTTTTCCTGAAAAAGAGACCCACATACCCACAAAATACTGCATACGCATTTTCAGGGTTCTGGGAGATCTGAAACTCCATTTTGTAATGTCAGCCTCCAGTTTAAAAAGTCAGCAGTATCCAAATCCTGGAACCCTGGTTCTGTCACCTAACTAGCATCATCTCTGTGTTTGATAACCATACTGTACAGGGGACAGAAAACACCCACTTGGAAATCCCTGCAGGTGCTGCGGATTACAAATGGAAGAGGGCAGTTATAAAAGTCTTCAGCTGCTATGATTGTTGGATGTGCTGTTGATGTCACCTCATTTAGTCCTTACAAGCACCTTCTGACCCAGGCGATCGTAGCCCTGTCTGACGAGGAAAGTGAAATTTAAAGATACTGATGAAGAGTCAGAAAGACCTGAGTGAAGGCCATGCCAGCGTAGATGAGTGTGTACAGCGCCATCAGCGTCCACGGTTGGTGGCCCTCTGTACTTTAAAAAAAAATTTTTTTTCTTTATTGATTTTTTTAGAGGCGGAGGGAAGAGAGAGGGAGACAGAGATATTCATTGATGAGAGAGAACATCAATTGGTTGCCTCCAGCGTGCCCCCCGACTGGGGATTTGGCCCACAACCTGAGCATGTGCCCTGACCGGGAATCGAACCGGCGACCTCTTGGTGCATGGGTCGATGCTCAACCACCGAGCCACACCGGCCGGGCAGCCCTCTGTGCTTTTAAGAGCTGAGACGTGTTTACCTGGAGCATGGCATTTCAGGTGCTCAGAGCAGGTTCCCGTCCCTGGGAAATGTGTGCTCCTGTGGGTGCCTGTATAGTGCTGTCCCTGGAACGCGGTCATCCATACGAGCAGCCATGACGTGGCCCACCTGGGCAGCATGCCATCCCCTACACCGTTCTCTTTAAGATCAGACTGGAGCTCGGTTAGTGGCCAATATATATTTGTACCTGAGCAACTGAGGCAGCTGCAGAAGTGTTGGGAGAAGGTCTGAGAGCCCCGCGGCTGTCCTAGGAAACGCACTTGCAGGTAGTTCTTCCTTCTGTGCCAGCGACCACGGCAGGGAGAGAGCGGGTCTGAGGTTTTCTTCCCTCGTTTTCTGTCTCATTTCAGAGCCGAGCTCCCTTCTGAATAGCTGGGGAATGAGAAACACACTCCACTCACAAGTGGAGAGGCATGGAACCGAAAAGCACAGCCTTGGAATTCAGATCTGAACTCCCTCACACTGGCTGTGTGACCTGGGGCAGTTTATTTACTCTCTCGAGCCCCCGGTTCCTCATTTGTATAAGTGATGTTTATTACCTTGCAGGGTGGATGTGGGAATTAAGAGAGAAGTCGTGGATTTGCCTGGCATATAATGGACAGACAGCGAATAGCTGCTCTTTGCTGATAACTTCGAGGGGAGTCTAAATTGTTGGGGCCGGTCTAGGTCGCGGTTGATGGGGTCCACAAGAATGTCACCCTGACCCTGGGTTGGACCTGGATCCCTGAGCGATTCCAGAGGAATTCCTGTCTTTATCCCTACCCCTCATCACCACCAAAACTTTGCTTCAGATAAGGAGGTCAGAACCCATCCTCCATGTAAGGTGCCATGTCACAGGGACCTTCAGGGTCCCCGGCTTCCCAAGGGTACCGGATGCGAGGGTGCCTTGGGCTCCCCCACACACGGATGTCTGTGGGGAAGCAATGTGGGAATTCAGCCGTCAGCAGGTCTCGATGGTACTTCATGTGGACAGTTCTGAGGAAATCCTTGGTTCGATGATGGGAAAAGCAGGGCTCTCACTGGGTAGGGCTAACAGTGCTCATACACCCTCTGAAGGTGAGGTTTAAAAGCTGAGATGGGGCTAGCTCACCTCCTCGTTCTGAGTCGTCAGAGGCAGACTAGGCTTGGCCATCCCCCTTTGCTAATAAGGAAGCTGGTCTAATGAACTGAAGGAAATTAACTTGGATGGTTTTGCAGCATGAATCCGTTTCCAAAGAGGGGCTGCATTTTGCCTTCCTGGGAGCTGACGCTCATACAGCAGTTAACTCAGAGGCCGTGCTGACACGTTAACTGTCGATGCCAACTGACAAATGTGTTTTCCTGATCAAACTCGCGGGCCTCTCTCCTTGTTCCTCGAACAACTGAGAACAGAGCAATAAACTATCCAGAAAGCTTCTGCAACATGGGAGTCATTTGCATATCTTTGTAATATGGGAGTCAAATGCCTATTCTCAGTAAATATAAGCCTCCCAATTGGCTTAAGGTAATTGAATGATTTTAGATTTATTGTGGATCTCCTTCTCTCCTCAGCCACCGATTCTAAGCGGGCATAAAATCACATCGGAAACCCTGAGTTTTGGTATTCGATTCGAGTTGGCTCATCTGAGGTAAAACCAAACTCTGTAGAGATTGGGGTATCAATTCCAGACGTGGATCCATTTGTCTAGGAAACCTCAGTCTCCAGGGGAGCTGAAGGCAGTGTCTACCTTCAGGGGACCCTCTGGGGCAATTCTGAAAAGGACAAGGGGAGAAAGATGCTTTTGACTCTGTTCCAATTGGTTTCATTTTTCCTTTTAACCGATTTTT
Organism: Tadarida brasiliensis; assembly: GCA_030848825.1. NCBI lineage: Eukaryota > Metazoa > Chordata > Mammalia > Chiroptera > Molossidae > Tadarida > Tadarida brasiliensis. Next base: position 14,582,084 of record CM061259.1, on the reverse strand, counting down.
ATACTATATATAACGTTCTCTTCCCAATGAATTTGGAATTTCTCTAATGGAGTTCCAGATGTGTGCTGTGCTTTGGTGCGGGACCGTTTGCTTCGGATTTTGCTGGGTTCTTTTCTTCCCTGCCCTTAGTTTAAAGGAGGTCCAGGCTCACGGTGTAGCTATATTTCTGGAGAGACCTGCCACCTTTACAGGATTTACTGTGGTCATTTTCTTTTTTTCCTCTCCCCACAATATGGTTCTTTGTGCATTAAAATCAAGGTTCCTGGGGCTAGAGGTAGGACTAGGGCATGGAAGCCTGGCCACATTATAATGAATAATAATAATAACTGTCTCCCTCTGTCGTGAGCTCTTCCAGGCCGGCTGCGTCTTATTCATCTCTGCGTCCCCAGTTTCTCGCATGGGGCCTGGTGCAAAAATGATGCTCAGCGAGTGTGTGCTGAATGAATGAACTAATTTTTGCAAATCCCTGTATAATTTATAAAGATATTCCACAGAGCAACATGGGGTGACTGTTTCCGAGACCTCAACAGACCATTTCCTCCCTCATTTCGTTGTGATTGTGAAATAGCTTTGGAATTTTGGAACAGGGTTGCTTTGACTGTGTGCCTTTCATGAAAAGCCAAAGTCTAAATGCCTTTTTCTTTTTCTTTCTTTATTATTATTTTTTAATGTGAGGGGCTGAGGAAGGGAGGGTGGAGGGGGGGGAAGAGTTTAACTGGATGCATTTCTTGTAAAGAAATTTAAAATGTTCATTACCTCTGGATTTTATTTTTCCTTCACAACCACAGCTCTTTCCCTCCTCTTTTAGTAGGATGTAGGTGGGTTTTAGCAAAAGCAAGAGGTGTGTTTTAAAGGGAGACGAGCCTAGGCAGCAAAGGACAGACTTTTGTTTGTCTTTATCACTTGTGTTGTGACTTGGCGAATGCTCAAGGTTGTTCAGCTTAACCAAACAATCCACAATGCTTCCATGTCGACGGTAGCTGAGCGCCCCTTCCCAGGTACGCCGGCCAGACCCTTGGGCTGAGACAGTCTGAGGGGTTTCTCCCCTTGCCTCGCACTGCGGTCGATGGCCACGCTGACCCCCCGGGCCCCTGGGCTCTCATAGCCTTTGCACACCTGCCTCTGGAGAGACTCACCCAGGTGTCCCTAGCCAGACAGCTTTTCTCCAGTGGCTTAATCTGTTGGCACTCGTCACCTTAATGCTGACTTTGCCCCGTGGCACTCAAGTGTAAAAGTAGGAAAATACTCGTGTTACTATTTTCCTGAAATCGCTGGCCCTTAGGACAACGATGAATGTCCGCAAAAGCAGAGACACTTAGACATTTTCAAGATTAGGGAAGTCTTTCATTTTTTCTGGTGAAGTAAGAGCCACTCTCAGGCATCTAACCTAGAAAAAACAATTAAGGGCCAAATGTGGGTGAAATGAAATGCAGAAGGACTTCCAGGCAGTGACGAAGCTGAGGCCTTGCTTGCCCACGCCTACCCCGCCTGGTCCTGCACTGAGGTCTGAGAAGTCCTCTCCCCTCTTGGTTTGTGGAAGCATGCAGTCTAGTGTGTTAACATGCGTGCCCGTTGTTCCTGTGAGAGACAGGAAGAAAACCTTTTAGGAAGGACTGTGATTCAAAGTGTGACTTACGCTAACTTCCTCTATACAGACGTTCCCCGACGGAACGACTGTCCAGATTATTTCTTTTCAACTGTACAATGGTACAGAAGTGATCGGCATTCAGTAGAAACCATACTTCAGATTTTGAATATTGATCTTCCCCGGCTGACGATACCTGGTACGATATTTTCTCGTGATGCTGGACAGCGGCAGCTGGATAACTGTGCCCCATTGCAGGCTAATGTAAGTGCTCTGAGCACATTAAGGTAGGCTAGGCTAAGCTGTGGTGTCCCTTCAGTAGGTCAGGTGTACTCAATGCATTTTTGACTTACAATACTTTAACTTGGAATGGGTAATGGGGACAGAACCCTATGGTAAGTCTAGGAGCATCTGAATTGTCACGGTATGTCAGCAAGCACATTGCTCATGGGGGGCGCGCACCATAACCTGGAAACACTCACAGTGGCCTTGGCGTGCGATGGCCTGGGCCTGGTGCATATTTGTCCCTATGGCTGCTGTAACAAAGTGCCACAGACTGGGTGGCTCAATACACCAGAAGCGTATCGTGTCACAGTCCTGGAGGCTAGAAGTCTGAAATGAAGGTGTCACCAAGGCCATGCTCCTCGGCCTCTGTGCGGAACCCTTCCTCACCTCTCCCTGAGGGTCTGCTGGAGTTCTCTGGCCGTCCTTGGCTCGCAGCTGCATGACTCCAATCTCTGCTTCTGTCGTCGCACGCGTTCTCCCCGCATGTCTCCACGTCTTCACATGGCCGTCATCTTATAAGAATGACACCACTCACCCTGACCGGTTTGGCTCAGTGGTTAGAGCGTCGGCCCGCAGACCAATGAGTCCTGGATTGATTCCGGTCGAGGGCACGTACCTTGGTTGCGGTTCATCCCTGGCCCTGGTCGGGTCGTGCAGGAGGCAACCAGTCAATGTGTCTCTCTCACACTGGTGTTTCTCTCTCTCTCCCTCTCTCTCCCTCCTTCCCACTCTATCTGAAGATAAATGGAAAAATATCCTCGGGTGAGGATAAAAAAAAAAAAAAGAATGACCCCACTCATGTCATGCTAGGAGCCCACTCTACTGCTGTAGGACCTTATCTTAAGTAACTACATCTGCAGTGACTCTATTGCCACATAAAGTCGCAGTCCAAGGTACAGGGAAAGGCAGGGAGTAGGACTTCAACATATCTTTTTTGTAGGAATGCAATTCAGCCCCATAACAGTGGCAACACCTCTGCTTCTGAGCCCTCAGAAAGTGGCTCTGTCCCTCTCTTGTACTGGACCAACCCTACAAAACCTTTTGCTTCTCTCCTCGGCCCTTGGTCTTCCCTCCTCAGCAGTGTTTTGCCTTGGAGGTGAGGTCCTCACCTTGACATCAGTGAGAAAATGGAAACTATTGGAGCCAAGCCACCTTGTTTCCTACACACACAGATACACACACGCACACACAGAGACACGCACACACAGACACACACACAGAATACACACACACACGCACATACAGATACACACAGACACACATACACACACACATATGCATGCACGCACTTCCCATCTCAACATACCTCTCCCCCACATTTGTCTTTAAATCATTCTTTTGATAGCTCAGATGCCATTCTTCATTGTCTCAAAGGCAGTATCTCGATGGGAATGTAAAATGGTGCAGCCATGCCCTGGCCAAGTGACTCAGTTAGTTGGAGAGTCGTCCATACACCGAAAGGTTGCAGGTTCGATTCCTGCACAGGGCACATACCTAGGTTATGGGTTTGGTCCCCAGTTGGGGCACATATAAGAGGCAACTGATTGATGTTTCTCTCTCTAAAAAAAAAAAAAAAAATTAATGAAAACATACACTCAGGTGAGGATTAAATAAGTAAAATGGTACAGCCACTATGGGAAACAGTATGTAGATTCCTCAAAAGATTAAAAATAGAACTACCTTATGATCCAGTTATTCTACTTCTGGGTATCTACCCAAAGGAGTTGAAGGCATGATCTCAGGAGATTCGCAAACCTACGTTCATAGCGGCACTATCCACAATAGCTATGAGGTGGAAACAGCCCAAATGTCCATGGACAGAGGAGTGACATACACATAGAACAGATCACTATTCAGCCTTAACATGAAGGAAATCCTGACATGCACTGCATCATGGATGACCTTGAGGACATTATGCTAAGTGACATGCTCCAGTCATGAAAAGACAGATACTGTGTGATTGCACTGGATGACGTACCTAGAGCAGTTAAAGTCATAGAGACAGAGTGCTGGTTGCCAGGACCTGAGGGGAGGGAGGAATAGGAGTTATTGTTTAAAGAGTATAGAGTTTCAGTTCTGCAAGATGAAGAGAGTTCTGGAGATGGATGGTGGGGATGGTTGTACAGGTGTGTGATTTTATTAACACCCTTGAACTGTACGCTTGAAATGGTTAAGACAGAAAATTTAATGTTATGGGAATTTTACCACAATTAGACATTTCCAACATGATTTTTCATTTGTCCTTCCTTCCTTCCTTCCTTCCTTCCTTCCTTCCTTCCTTCCTTCCTTCCTTCCTTCTTCCCTTCCTTCCTTCCTTCTTCCCTTCCTTCCTTCCTTACTTCTTCCCTTCCTTCCTTCCTTAGTGTCAGCCTCTCCTGCTTCCTGACTTCCCTTCCTGACCCACTCAGGACTTCTTTTTCTAGATAAACCTTTACGTGGCCTCCTGACATTCAAGTTGTGATGCCTTTTTCCCCTCCTGTTTTTCCAAACAAGATTTCTCCTACAGAAGAGTCACACCCAGTATCTCCATTCTTTGCTATTTGCTTCTGTTACTGACCCAAAACCTGCCATTCGGTTACAGCACAATTCTAGAACTTTGCTGTCCAATAGAGTAGTTGCCAGTTGCATGTAGCTATTTTTAATTTAATTAGAATTAGTAAAATGTAAAAGTCAGTTCCTCAGGAGCACTAGCCACATTTCCAGCATTTAATAGCCACGTGTGGCTAGAAGCTCTGTGTTGGACAGGGTAGATACGGAACATTTCCCTCGTCTCAGTGAGCCCTGTTGGACACACAGCAGTGTTCTTGAACAAGGATTCTCAAAATCGTGAGAATCACCTTGGGGGCTTGTTAAAACACACACTCTGGGCACCGCCCTCAGAGTTCAGGAAGTCTGGTGACTGGCTAGAGAATGTGCATTTCTAACAAGTTCCCAGGTGATATTGATGTTGCTGGGTGTCCTAGAGGACCCCCCTCTAGGTCCCCAGTGAATTACTCTGATACTAATCTCATGGCCTCCGTTCTCATTTCAAAGCTGCAGCTGACACTAGAAATCTAAGCACAAATTCTTCTCTATTTTGTCCTGCTTTCTTGAAAGTGTTTTATTTTGATCTCTCACTGATACTATTCCTTTGTCTGTTTGCTGACTTCTCTCATCTAATTAACAGGACCCATCTCCAACTACGTGTTCACTTTCTTAGGGAATTTTTGCACTTATATTGTTTAGGGTGCCTCAAATGTACATACAGAAGACTCTCGGATAAACATCACCTTATTTCTAAACTCCTATCTTCTGGTTGGTGGGACTTAGCACTGCTCTTGAACACCATGATGTTACACACTGAGCTGCTGAATATCTGTCCTCTCTGGCCAATGAGCTGACGCTTCCCAGATCTCTGGTAATTGTTGCCATGAATTTCTTTAAGTGATGGTGAGATGCTTGCATGAAAAGCTCCATAGAAATGACAAGTATTGTGTGTACCTGTTCATTAAATATTCATGCAGTTAGAGAAGTCACCACTGCATTGGCTGAGTAATTTCCTTAATGCCTTTCCTCCTGGTGACCAACTGTTTTATAGACTTAATCTGCTTAATCCTTTCCATGAGATACAGGAGGGGTCACCATGAGTATGCCCATTTTCAAATGAAGAATTGAGGTGCAGAAAAGTTTGAAAGAGTGACCAGAGTCACAAAGCTGGCTATACGTCTGCCAGGGAACTCCAGGTCCAGTGCATGACTGCCATGCTGAGCCCCCAATTCCCGTGCAGAGCCCCCAACTCCCATGCAGAGCCCCATTGCTGCAGAACGCTAAGCTTCTGGGTTTCAAACATAAAAAGAAATTGCTAAATGTGATTCAACTTGTACTTCGCATAATGCGTTTCTGTGACAATTCATAGTAATGAGATAATTACCATGGGTACAGTATTAGAGTGTACATATTCTGATAAGTTGCAGCTGTAAGAAATCAGTAATGGACATTAATCATTCCATTTCATTCCTGACGAATCTCAGACGAGAAGTTAAGCTGCAGAGTTCCAACAAACCTAAGGCGAATTTTATAGTCATCATTTCTGCCATTTAGATGAGGAGTTTATGAATACAATAGACTCTCCCTAATTTAAACTAATGTGAGCACACAGCTGCCTGGATTGAGAAAAATTTGAATTGAAGTCTAGTAGTAAATACATACTACGAGCGATGTATTTAAAAGTAACAACTGCAATTCAAAGTAGGCTATCAAACTGTTAGTAAATAAACATCCTTGGGGAACTACTTTAATTAATATATGAGAAGAATTCATAATACTTGTATCAATTGTTTATTTAAATTTGAGTCTCTTGAGTCCTTGAGTTCTTGAGATCTATTTCTGTCTTAAGTAGGTTGAGCATTCTCCTTATAATCTTTATTATACCTATTCTTTTACATGGTAAGCTCTTTTTTTTTTTTGTACATAAGGATAAATATCAGGTTGGCCCTTAGCCAAGTTACAGCTAAAGGCAAAATTAGCAGGAATTGAATTAATCGGGTTTTACAACACAATACATAGAAACAGCAGTAGATGCAAACTCTTTCATTCTTTCAAGTTTAGAATTAGTTACATATTTTAGAAAAGAACCACAAGGGTAAGAGGAAACCTAACGTGTCAGTTCGTTTATCTTCCAACTGTATCCCACCTAACCTAGAGAGATCATAAAAATCTAGGCTGTTCGATCTGTAAGGGATTTTAAAAATTATATTGTCCAGGCAACAGTGGAGGTAGAGAATAGACCTTCACAGAACATGCAGCTTGATTCCAGAATCCAGGGCCCCTCACTCTGAGCCTAGGATGAGGCCCACACCCATCAGCCTCTTCCAGGTCAAACGTGGTAATGAATGCCCAGGAAAAGTGGACGCTCCTACCTGTAACCTGGTCCAGTGTCTAATTACCCAAACTCGCACATTCGGGCTCTTCATGTACGTTAAAGCCATTTAAGGAAAACCATTCGTGGCTGATGGAGAAGAGCCGTGCACCGTTCTATCAGGGAGTCAAGTTGGCCAAATTGTAGCCGCCGGCATGGAAACAGCACTGTTCTGTATGTCTGACTAGTGTTTGCATAACGGGAGTATTTTCCCAGAGACACTTAGCAAATTGAAAACATGCAACAGGTTCTGAATTTCTTTGCAAAAAGGGGTCTCATGCATCTTTCACACCCTCTGAACCCGGCTTGGCACCTGACACCAGGCAGACCACCATAAAGTAAAAAATTCTCTTAAAAGAACCATGTAGTTTACACACTTGAGTTTCTGGTTTGTTTTTTTATATACTCGTGATGACAATGTAAGCCAAGAAGCCCTTGCAGAAGAGTGTAATGAACTCTTGCTTTCTGACTTAAAATGAGGATCTTATAGTTGCTCAGTAACGACCTGCGTGTCCAGCTGTCCATCTGAGTTGACAGTGCCTTCCAGGGTGGCTTGGGAAGTGAGTCATTGATTTGAATCCAGAGTCCAAACAGAGACTCTGTGAGAGCTGGAACACGCCTTGGAGTCGGGTGGTCCGGCCCGCTCCTTCGTGATTGAGGAAACGGGGTCCAGCGAGGTTAAGTAACTGCTGCCTGATCACATAATTAAGTTTGTTTAGTTTCTGGGCTTCAGTGCGATGTGGAAAACGCCACATGCATATTTTTGCTTTTCAAGTTTCTGACATCTTCTGTTGTGTACACTCAGAGTATTTTTAAATACTGATAAGCATGGGGAGGCAAACCTTTCTAGTGAAATCTGGCAGGGCGGGCCGTGTTCGTGAAATCTCTCGCATTGCCTTGCTTGATGTCTCTGTGTTCAGCTCTCTTTGATTTGTGGGGTTTGACTGGACAGAAGGTAACAAAATATTTCTTGCAGTAAAAATCCTCCTTCTTCCTTTTACATAACTTCAAAAAATCCCTGAAGTCATCATTTGTTTTTACAAAAAAAAAAAAAAATATTTCGAAACTGAGACCAAGGTGAAAAAAATTCTGTCCCAGGGGAGTTGTAGAGAGCCACAACCATGCAAAAATAGGTAGTTACAGAAAATACTATGCAAACGTAACTACAGTATTATAATGGAAACTGCATAAATAATATCCGGATGGCTAGGCAAGGAAGATAAAACCACTGAAAAACATATTTCTGACTCTACACTGTTGCCGTATATTTACGGTGCACCGCAGTTTGAACAGAGCGTTGACAAACTCTGACCCTGTTGCCGGCAACGTGATTTATTGCGTGGGGCGTGGGGCCTGACCCGGGCAGGAATCCCGACCATCATTCCTTGTGCTTCCTCTGAATTGCGTTGCGACCCTAGACTCTCCGTGCGTCTCTCTGAGGCCAGGTGGATTATCCATGTAAAGTGACACACTAAGCCTCGGGGAACAAATAGTCATTATTCAGAGCCTCCTAAATCATGACAGGCTATTTCTGCCTACTCTGAGTTTTGCTTAGAGTCGTCTCCAACTACACTTCTTTGCTGATAGTTAAGGGGTGAATGTGAAGTGTATTTTGAATTTGGAATTAAAATTGGGAGACAAACACTTTTTTATAAAATATATTGCTGCCCTGGCTGGTGTGGCTTAGTTGGTTAGAGTGTTGTCTCAAGCACCGAAGGGTCACTGGTTCAATTCCCAGTCAGGGCACATGCCTAGGTTGTGGGTTCGATCCCCAGCTGGAGTGTATATGGAAGGCAACTGATCGATGTTTCTCTCTCACATCAATGCTTCTCTCTCTCTATCTCTCTCTCCCTCTCTAGAATCAATGAAAAACATATCCTTGGGTGAGGATTAAAATATATATATATATGGCTCTGGACCTAATAGCAGTTGTTCAGCTACTTGCCTTAAGAACAATCTGTGTCATATTGATTTATAAGTCAAGGATGGCTTTAGCCATTTGCTTAGTCAGCCATGCAGGAATATTAGATCATGTTAAGGGCTGAATCGTGTCCTCCTCAAAAATGTCTGTGCTGAAGCCCTAACCCTCAGTACCTCAGAATGTGACTGTATTTGGAGGTAGGGCATTTTAAGAGGCGGTTAAGTTAAAAAAAAAAAAAGGATGTTAGTGTGGGCCTTAATCCGATCTGCCTGGTGTCCTTATAAGAAGAGAAAATTTTGCCTGGCCAGTATGTGTGGCTCAGTGGTTGAGCATCGACCCATGCACTGAGAAGTCACCGGTTCGATTCCCAGTCATGGCACATGCCCAGGTTGTGGGCCCAATCCCCAGTGGGGGGCATGCAGGAGGCGGTCAATCGATGTTCTCTCTCATTGATGTTTCTATCTCTCTCGCCCTCTCCCTTCCTCTCTCTCTAAAATCAATGAAGAAAAAAAATTTTTTTAAAGAAGAGAAAATTTGGACACACATGAAGGCACCAGGGATGCACGCACAGAGGAAAGGATGCAGAGAGGAGGCACCATCTGCAAGCCAAGGAGAGAGGCCTCAGGAGAAACCTGACCTGCAGGCTCCTTGGTCTTGGACTTCTAGCCTCCAGAGCTGGGAGAAAATAAAAACCTGTTGTTTCAGCCACCCAGCCTGTGGTGTTTTGTTATGGCAGCCCGAGCTGACTAATAATGATCACCTCAGATATTTGACCTTTTGCAACCAATTTCTATCACTATCAAATCAGAAGTTAGCATTGCAAGCAACCATTGTTCCTGCCATATCTCCCAGAGCCTCTGGATAAGGTCCCCACTTCTTCCCGTGGCAAACAAGCCCTTCAGGATCTATGTAGCTCTCATGTCTCCCGCCTCGTTTCTCAGTGCTTCCCCCTTGCGTTGTGGCTTAAGCCAGGAGGTTGCATTGGAAGCCACACTTTCTTTCTCCTCTGGTGTCTTCACCTCCCCGTGAATACTTCAAGCCTCAGCTGAATATCAGCCCCTCCAGGAGGCCTTACTTCATCTGGACTGTGGCATTCCTCTCCTCTGTGCTCCCCCAGCTCAGGCACCCACCCTCGTCAGAGCTCATCTGCTACTTTCCCGCCACTCTGAAGCCTCTTGAGATCAGAGACTGAATCTGATTCACTGGTGCGTCCTCAGTGCTTGGTATAGAACCCGGCACGCAGTTGATGTTGTGTTAGCTGAATCAAAGCATAAACAAATGTGTGCGAGAGAGTCCTTCAAAGTAGTCATTGAGCACCTCCCCTGTGTAAGACGCCGAGAGAGGACAGAGATACATTTCAACCAGATCAGTAGTTGTATTAGTCTGCCGGGGCTGCCAGGACAAAGCAGTGCACAGACTGGGGTCTCAAACCACAGACATGTGTCTCCTCACAGTTCTGGAGACTAGAAAGCCAAGATCAAGGTATCGGCAGGGTTGGTTTCTTCTGAGACCGTTGTACTTGGTTTGTAGATGGCTGTCTTCTCCCTATGGCTTCATGTGGTCTTCCTTCTGTGTGTGTCTGTGCCCTAATCTCCTCTTCTTATAAGGACACCAGTCAGGTTGGATTAGGATCCATCCCCTAATGACCTCACTTTACTTTAATCACTTCTTTGAAGACCCTATCTCCAAATACAGTCACATTCTGAGGTCCTGGGGTTACAGCTTCAACATAGGAGTTTGGGGAGGACACAGTTAAGCCCAAAATATTAGTCGTGAGCACTGGCGTCATTTTTAGTACCTTGGCAGACCCCTGGGGTGAACGTAGATGACTACATTGCTGACTTTTTTAGAAAGTTATTTGCCATAAAGTTTCGGGAGGTAGTAAATGTACATCGTCAAGAAAGGGGCATTTCGGAGTTGGTTGTTGTTTTCAGGGGTTGGAGTGCGCTGTTATGTTAGGAATTTCACACCACCAAGAATAAAGTCCTAGGGGGCTAAAACAGTGAAAACACTCAAAAATATATGGTGATTGCTAACACTAACATCCTCACTGGAAATTCCCATTCTGAAATGGTCAGTATTTGGTTAACCTTAAGAAATTCAGTGGTCGCGAAGCCCGTTCCCACCCAAGGATGAAAGCATCGTTGCTGCTCGTGACTTTCAGGACTGGGAGAACTCCGTGGGACACGGGCAAGTCCTGTCTTCTGAGTTCTGATTGGACAGAGGGGCTTTAGCCTTTCTCTCCAAAAAAGGCTGGGAAAGGGTCCACCGGGCTCAGCCTGGTCACTCCCGGTACATAATAGAAATCGCTGCCCACAGAACTCAGAGTGAGGGTGTAGGGAAGAGGCTGTGTAAGTGACTCTGACTGTTGCTATAACAACAGTACCTTGGTCTAATTTCTTCTGAAAAATGAATTGCAGCTGGCGGGATGAAGCCGCGCCGCTTCTCCCCACAGATTAGCAGCTCTGCGACAGCCTCCGGAACTGGCTGCTTGCCGGCCACGCGCGCGCGCTTCCCGGGTGAAAACGCTCAGAGCCGCTGAAATCACACCCGTGTTTGTCTGAACGTGGGGATGTGCCTGTCGGCGTGTGGTCATCTTCAGCCGCCAGTGATCCATCCTGGAGAGGAAGATGCTCCCGCTCTGCCTGGTCTCCTGTTTGTGACCAGAGTTAAATAACAGCAGTCCCCTTGTTGGTCAAGGAAGGCAGGTCCCTTAGCTCCCAGCTTTGGAGTGAAAACACGCGCCTGTGAAATGGAGGTTTGGGAGGCAGGTGCCTTCTAGAAATATGTTAGTCTGTGTCCTGTTTGCTCATTCACTGAGATGGTGTGGGTGGCGCGTGGGGACAGAAAGGGGAATTCTTTTCCAGGAGGGAGCTCTCAGCTTTGCTCTCTGCAAACCACAACTCACAAGGAAGACCATAGAGCAACGTCTGACCTCCGCCAGGGAAGCAGGCTGCTTCTAGACCAGGCGATCGTATTTCAGTACTGTTGTTTGCCGAAGGGAGAGAGCGTGCTGGGGTTTATTCAAAAGCAGTGTCGTGTCCGGGCACCGTGGAGGCGCTCCTTTGGGGGGGAGGGGGCGGGGAGGGGGCTGCACACAGAAATGAGAATTTCTTGTTGAAAATCAGGGACATTTTGAGTAAACAGTGAAATTAAAATATTCTTGATTCCTACCCAAGGGAGAGAAAAGTACTCAGCCTCCCTGAACTGTCTCTCCCTCCCGCCTCCCACCTCCCTCCTCCCAGAAAAGAAACAAATCGAACCTGGAGCTTAGTTCTAACATGCCAGCTCTTTGGTGTGTGTTGTTGGTGGAAGTCTCCAGCTGTGAATGGTGCAGATAAGATGTGATCTTCTCATTTGCCCTCTTCCTCCCTATGGTTTTTCCTTCTTCCTCCCCAACCCCCTTCACCATTATTTCTTTACAGCTCTCAGTAAAATCCCATTAGGAATTTGGGGTTGTAATACAAGGTCACGTTACAGGCGTGTCTGAATGGATAATGTATGCATGACTTCCAGTGAGAGATATCAGGAGAGATTCCTAAGGAAATTGTTTCTTGTTCTTAAAAATAAATGGAATGGGCCAGGCCGGGGTGGCTCAGTTGGCTGAGCTAGTCCCATGCACCAAGAGGTCCCCGGTTTGATTCTCAGTCAGCGCACACGCCGGGGCTGTGGGCTCGATCCCCAGTAGGGGGCATGCAGGAGGCAGCAGTTGGGTGTTTCTCCCTCATTTATGTTTCTATTCTCTCTCTCCCTTCCTCTCTCTCTAAAGTCAATAAAAGCATATTTTTAAAAAATAAAAATAAATGGAATGGAATATGTATGCATGTTTACGGATATGAAAAGACAGAGCAGCTCAGGGTTCAGATGTTGGCGTCTGATGGCCGCTGCAGACCTGCGTGCAGCTTTTCCCACAGAAAGCTACCTGGCGAGGAGGCTGCCGCTGGGATGCACACAGCTGCTCCCTGAAGTGTTCGGGGCTGCAGCTATCATCACTTCTCAAACACATGCTAAATTCGCACAGTAACATCCTCCCTCATAGAGGAGCACGCTTTTCTGTGAATCAGGCAGATCTGACTCAGAGACACGAACACATCCTCCCCAGACTGTCACGACACAGGTGTCGAAAACACTTTTTCAGAGTTTCTAAGCAAGCTTTGCTCACGTCTGATCAGGACAGGAGTCAGCAGGCGCAGAACAGCAGAGCAGGTGAGAACACAGATTTGAGAGGCAGGCAGTCATTTGCCCTGGGACAAATTATTATCCTCTCTGAGCCCAATAACCCCTCTGGGTCATTGGGAGAAATAATCAAGGTTATATATGTAAAGCATTTAGCTTGATGCCTGGTACATGGTAAGTTCTCAGCCAATTAGAATATTAAATGACACTAATATCCTGAAATATTTAAAGCAACCAAAATAAATTGTACGTTTACTCAGTTATCATTAAAACACTCTACAGGTCAACATTTTCTAGTGCTTGCTTTGGGGGTCATTTACTTCAACTCAGTGTGGTTGAGAGACCTGTTCAGCATTCACCCATTCTTGCAATCCCTTGAAGGAGAAGGAAAGCAGCTGCAGTGCAATGTGTATTAGGATGACTTGGGAGCACATGGAGGGTCTCACGAGAGACTGGACCAAAGGTAACGTCTAAGCTGACTCATGAAAGACAGAGTCAGTCAGATGAAGAAGTTGGATAAGAGTATGACGTGCAAAGGCTCAGAGAGAGAGACAGAATAAACACTGTATCTACTGAGAGCTGCAAATAATTAAGTATAGCTGAAGGTTTAGAGTCAACTGGCATGGGAGGGCCAGTTGGGGGAAGAAGGTTAGAGGTGATCCCTGAGACTAGAGAGGTGAGCGGGGGTCAAGTTGAAGGCCTGTGCACCAGACTAGATAATGCTGAAGACATTGGACAGCTCCAAAGAGCTGCAAATGGGGAATGGGCTGCGTCAGGCTGACGTTTATTCAGAAAATCACAGCCACGATGCAGAGAATGGGCTGGAGGGGAGGCAAGCCGGGGCCGAAAGCCTGCCCGGGAGCTGCTGCAGAAACCACGAGAGAAGTCTTGAAGATCTGAACTAAAGTAGTGGCACCGGGGGTGGACGATGAGAATTTACATTTATTAATGATGAGAACAGATAGTTCTTGAGGTTTAATTGGGTGTGGGTGGTGGGGAGAGGGTGGAATCGAGGAGGATTCCTGAAAACAGTCTGAGGGCCCATTACCGTGGGTAGCACTGGAGTCAGTGTGCTTCACGGTCCTGGACGGGGGTGCAGTGTGGGCTGCGGAGTCAGACCAGGGTATAATGAAACCTATCTCTCAGAAGCATTACGAGTAGAAGACAAGGAGTCGGATGGTTTACCCTGATATCTTCCATCCTGAAGTCATCACTAGTGGCAGTACATCTTTATTCCCAAGCTCCATGATCACACCCAGTTCCGTGCGAAGGCAGGGACAAGGCAATGAGAAGTGTGGGGGTTTTTTCAGGGGGAGGGAATTGCATTTTTTTTGTTCATTTTTTTAACTTACTAGCACTGCTAAAAGTCTAAAGGAAGAAATAATCTCTTCTTTGTGGACATACTGGCCCAGAAGACCCCTGAGAATCTGAGGGAATTGGGCCCCTCTGTGTCAGCAGAGGCCTGGTGATCATAGCCCTGTTCCTCCTTGTGGGTGACATCCATCCCCCCCACCTCCCCCAGAACACTGCCTTTTCCCTGTAGAACCATCAGACCAGAATAGGACCAACCCAAAGGTTTGCTATGAAAACTACATGTGGCCCTGTGTGGAGGGGTTCTATTCCCCAAAGGCACAGCTCTTCTTACTGCTACTGGTCTGGGTATCATGTCACCCCTCCCACACCATTCTGTCCCTCTCAACCTCTCAGTCTCTCTCTCTCTCTCTCTCTCTCTCTCTCTCTCTCTCTCTCTCTCTCACACACACACACACACACACACACACACACCCCACAGTTTCACACCATGGACCAGAGACCCGTGCTGGAGCCAGGATGGAGGAGGAGTTGCTTCCTTCAGAGTGACTGACACATGATAGTGGCCCAGTGTCACAGATGAACAGCGTACTTCAGCTCCTGGCACCACAGCACCCTTACTGGGAGAAAACACTTATTAGAATAGGAACCAGGAGCGAGGAAGCTGATGCTCAGGGAGGAGTTTCTGTGGTTCATACTTAGAGACGTCCAGCTTTGGACGGCAGAAGAGCCAGGACTTTCTGAGACAAGGCTGTTTGGGATGAGACTGGGACCTGAGTCTTGGAAAGGCGGGGGACTCACAGGGACATTTCCTCATGTAGTTAGCCATTCTCGTGCTCACTGAGCAGAGTACTTGTGAGTTACTCAGCCTTCTCAAGCATGCAGGTTCTATCTCTTCCTGCCCACTCTCCTCCTTACCTCCCGAGAGGGACATTAGGAGACAGGAAGACTCTCGGCCCACCTTTCCATACAGCAGGGGATGATGAGACAGTGGGCATGCTAAGATCGCTATTTTGGACACAACTAAACAAAACATAAAAACCATAACATAGCTTCATTGTCTTTAGTGGTGTCTTTCTTACATTTCTTAATGCTGATACATGAAATATATGTCAAGATTTGGGTTAAAGGGGCCAGCAGGAGAGAACTCTAGGTGCTCAAGGAAAAAGAAATTCTTAGCATCCATTCAGGTTGCATGCTGGAAATCGGTCTGACTTGAGCCTCAACATTTAGTGCTGTTTTACAATCTAGGACAGGAATGCATTAGCACTTGGACTTGGGCTTGAATTGCAAATTTGATTTTTGTTGTTCACATTTTAAAAGGTTTCACCAGATACTTGGAAAACATTAAGGTTTTTCGGGCTAGTGAACAGAAATACTATCATTCTACCTTTTTGTGTTTTGGAGATCCAAAAAGTAATCTCTCTCCGTTGCCGTTGTGACTATTGGTATCACTGAATTTTAAAAATAGTAATGGCTAAGGCATAATGGGTGCTTACCTGATGCCAGGCGCGAAGCTAAGTGCTTTGCATATTATTTCATTGAAGTTCAGCGTCAGAGTGACTCTATGAGCTAGATATTACTAACCCATTTTGCAGCTAAGGAAACCAAGGCCTAAGAGAGGTTATACGTTTCCAGGATTCATTCATTCAGCATGTATTTACTGAGTGTCGACTGTGAGCTACAGGGGACTCAGTGAACTTCAAAAGGGGACTCATGTCACTCACTATCTAATGGTGGGTATCACAGCTAACATTTATTAAGTGCCAGGCCACATTATATGTTTTAACTCTTAAGTGGGGGTCTTCGGTTTAAACCCAGGCTTTCTGACTCCAGGACCAGTGCTCCTGTTTCTGTATCTCTGCCCTGTGCTGCCTCACCCAGCTAGCCCGCTCTGCCGTAAGAGATGACACTTGTGATTTCCAACCAGACCTGTCTGTCTCCGTGATCTTGGCCACCACTGTTCTACAGAGGAACAAACAGAGCATCTGTCCTTATTTTCTCCATCCTGCCTCAGCCATTTTGTGGCCCTACAACAAAATCATGGACCTGAACTTTGCACAATAAATTCAGGTTCAATTTTAAGACAAGTGCTTATTTGTTTTAAGGTTGGTTAACGTCGCCTCAGGAGGTGCCGAGGGCCCCGCCTTGTTTCCTGTAAGCCCCTGGGGCTGTGATATCTGAACAGCCGCTGTCTGTTGGAGCTACATTCAAGTATCTGCCATATTTATGATCAGAACCCCAGTTTCCTAGTTTGTTCAATAAATAACGTAATTGTATAACAGTGTCTGCCTCCTACCATGGATTGAACCAGGATCTTCTTTGAAGTTAAATTCCAGTGTGTCCCAATTCAGGCCTTGTTTTTAGCAATTCAGGGGCTTCTACCAAGTGACAGCAGACAGTGTTTGGTGTTGTGATTAAAAACATAAGATTTAGCCCTGGCCGGTTTGGCTCAGCGGTTAGAGTGTCGGCCTGGGGTCCAGAGAGACCCGGGTTCGGTTCCCGCTAAGGGCACGCATCTCAGTTGCAGTTTGTCCCCGGCCCTGGTTGGGTCGTGCGGGAGGTGGCCACTGGATGTGTACCTTTCACATCGATATTTCTCTCTCTCTCTCTCTCTCTCTCTCTCTCTCTCTCTCTCTCTCTCTCTTCCTCTCTCTCCCTCCCACTCTGTCTGAACAAAAAAATGGAAAAATGTCCTCGGGTGAGATTGAAAAAATAAAAACATATGATTTAGGAAAAAGAGCTGGACCAGAGTTTCACCCAAGGACCTTTTCTGTTTATTTTTCATGGAACTCTTTACTTAGGAGAGAAGAGCAATAAAGTGGCACTCCTTTGAATCCCACATCATCTCTGATGGCTTTTATTTTACATGGGGCTCCTCTGGAGCCTGGTCAGTTTCACACGTGAGTGCCAAGTGCGGGGTCCCAGAGAATCCTGCTCCTCTCTTCCCCGGAGGACTGCTCCTCCCCACCTCCCCATGCATTCATTCTGCCTTCTGCTTGGCTCTGTGACGTTACTAAAACCCCTGCTGACCCAATCTAGTCTTCCTTTTGTCATTCAGTGGGCATTTTTCCAGTACTTACTTCCTGCCAAATTCTTTCACCAGAAGTCCCGCACACTGGCCTTTTCTGGCAGAAAGGAAGGGGGCAGAGAGATGAATTAGGTTTATGGTTTATAAATTCATAGAGTTAGCAAGACTCTTCTGAACTTGATTTCTTAAATGAACCTAGTTAAGTGGACACAACACCTTCCAGGGTCGGGGTAAGAGATCCCATTACTGGGCATGTAGAATCTCAAAGTCAGGCATTCCTTATGGTCAATAGGCCTGCCTACTGCTCTGATTTAAGCTCACCTCTTTTAGCCTCTATGAATTACACAATAGAATCATTCATTCAATTTGCCATTTTTTACTAACCACTACTCTGAACTTGAATACCAGATGCAGCCCCACCATACACAGCAGTTTCCCCAAAGTATGGTGGAAGCTATGATGGGAAAGTAGCGATTGCTTGGAAAAACTTATTTCAGCATATCCAAGCTAGTATAGGTGAGTCAAAGAAGGCTGTGGGGGGTGGATATAAGAGATTTCCTAGAGTAAGTGAAGTCTAAGATACAACCTGAAAGATGAGTGGCCGTTAACCTGGGGAAGGGAGGATGGAGGGAAAGCAGTATGTTCCAAGAAAAGAAAACAACATGTCCAAAGTCCTGGAGGCACACAAAAAGTCTTGGCACACTTAAGAAACCGAAGTTTCAGGAGAATTGATAGAAAATGTCTGGCAGGGGATGGGGAGGTGATGCTAAGCCAAGAAGCAAGAAGATGAGCCTGGAATGAAGACCAAGAGCCAGCTGAAATAGGCTCAGTTTGGATTTTAATCTAAAGACAATGGAAATCATTACAGGGTTATAAGCAGAAAGGGTGATTTTTTTTTTTTTAAGAGGTGGCGGTATAGCGAATAGATTGATAGAAAGCAAAGCAGTGAATAAAAGAATAGGTGAAAGAGTAAGTGGATGGATGACTGGAGACAAGACAAGGAGATCAGTTAGGAGGCATTGCAACAGTCTAGCAAGAGATAATGGTATCCTGGCCTAGGAGTAGCAGTGAGGTTGGAGATGAGTGGGCATATTAGAGTGATAGTTTGAATGCAGAAGCCATAGGACTTGGTGATTGGTGATGTGAGGATGTTTCAAGAAGAAGGCTCAGGTTTCTGATTTGGGCAACCAGGTAGTATTGAGATAGGAACATTGGTGAGGATCATGTTTGAGTAGGAAAAGATAATCAGCTCAGTGTTGAGACGTGTTGAGTTTTAGATGTCTGCGAAACATCGGTAAGAGAGCCTTGGAGTTAGTGGAGCTCAGCAGAGAAGGTAGGTCTGAGTATGTTGTTATGAGGTCATCAGCCTAGAGAAGATAGTTGAAGCTGTTGTAATGGATGAAATCATCTAGGCTAGGGTATAGAGTGAGTGGGCAGGGAAAAAAGCTTAAGACCAAATAATGAGGAATTCCAACGTTTAAGAGAAAGAAAGAAGACTACATAGAAGGCTGAGAAAGAGCAGATGGAGAGAAAGAAGGAAATCCAGAAAAGCATGAGATCATAGACACCAATGGAGGCATGCTCTTAGAACAAGAATCACAAGGTACAAGGAGGTCAAGTGAAGTAAGAACTCAAAGAAAGTTTTGGGCTATGTTAACCATTAATCTTCATTTCTACGCTATTTAGTGAATGTGTTAAATTTTCTGAGAGGGTTTTTATTGTTGTTTAAAATATTGTTGATTTATCGCTTCTCGGCCTTTTGGCTAAGATCAAGTGTAAAATATTGTTGGTTTAATTCCTTAATGTTCTCAATTAAGATGTGGCAAGAATTTAAGATAAGTATTAACATCTTCCTCAAGTATGGTACGTTTTGGTCCAAGTCTCACATTTAGCATTCATTTGAAAATAATAATAGGTGATTCTTTCCCACTCTCCAGTCTTTAGTTTGTTTTCTATCTCTTAACTCTGCTTCTTAGAAGTTAGTTGACAGCAATCCATTTCACCATGCTGAAAGAGTAAGCTATGAGCTGGAGATTTAGTCATCCTCTTTTCTATTTCTTTTCCAGCTCCAAGAGACTGTGAAAAGGAAGTTGGAAGGAGCCCGATCACCACTTAATGGAGACCAGCAGAATGGTGCTTGCGATGGGAGTTTTTCTCCAACCAGCAAGCGAATACGAAAGGACATTCCCACAGGGATGGAAGCCATCAACAGTTTGCCCAACAACATGCCACTGCCTTCCGCTTCTCCTCTTCACCAACTTGACCTGAAGCCTTCTTTGCCCTTGCAAAATAGCGGGTCTCACACTCCTGGGCTTCTAGAAGACCTAAGTAAGAATGGTAGACTCCCGGAGATTAAACTTCAACCTGTTAATGGTTGCAGTGACCTGGAAGATAGCTTCACCATCTTGCAGAGCAAGGACCTCAAACAAGAACCTCTAGATGACCCTTCTTGCATAGACACATCAGAAACATCTCTTTCGAATCAGAACAAGCTGTTCTCAGACATTAACCTGAATGATCAGGAGTGGCAAGAATTAATAGATGAGCTGGCCAACACAGTTCCTGAAGATGACATACAGGACCTGTTCAATGAAGACTTTGAAGAGAAGAAGGAGCCCGAATTCTCGCAGCCAGCGACTGAGACCCCTCTCTCCCAGGAGAGTGTGAGTGTGAAGAGTGACCCCTCTCACTCTCCTTTTACACATGTCTCCATGGGATCTCCCCAGACAAGGCCTTCTTCTTCTGGTCCTCCCTTTTCTACCGTCTCCACGGCCACCAGTTTACCTTCTGTTGCCAACACTCCCGCAGCTCCGAACCCCGCCAGCTCACCAGCAAACTGTGCGGTCCAGTCCCCGCCGACTCCAAACCCAGCCCACACTCCGGGCCAAGCTCCACCCCGGCCTGGAAGTGGCTATCTCCTCAACCCGGCAGCAGTGCCAGTGGCTGGCTCGGGGTCGGGGCCGGTGGCTGTGGCCAGCTCCGACCTGTCTCCAGCAGAGCAGCTGAAGCAGATGGCGGCGCAGCAGCAGCAGAGGGCCAAGCTCATGCAGCAGAAGCAGCACTCAAACCAGGCTTCCAGCTGGTCTCCGTTAGGCCCTCCGTCCAGTCCATACGGCGCAGCTTTCACTGCAGAAAAACCAAATAGCCCCATGATGTACCCCCAAGCCTTTAACAACCAAAACCCGATAGTGCCTCCCATGGCAAACAACCTGCAGAAGACGACGATGAATAACTACCTCCCGCAGAACCACATGAACATGATCAATCAGCAGCCAAATAACTTGGGTACAAACTCCTTGAACAAACAGCACAACATTCTCACTTACGGCAACACTAAGCCTCTGACCCATTTCAACGCGGACTTGAGTCAGAGAATGACGCCGCCCATGGCCAATCCCAACAAAAACCCCCTGATGCCGTACATGCAGCAGCAGCCCCCGCCGCAGCCCCCGCAGCCCCCGCAGCTGCAGGCTCCCAGGGCGCACCTGAGCGAGGACCAGAAGCGCATGCTTCTCATGAAGCAGAAAGGAGTGATGAGCCAGCCGCTGGCCTACGCCTCGCTGCCAGCCCACGGCCAGGTAAGTGCGAGGGTGAGGCCCACCCGGGCCGGGCGGGTGGTGCCTTCAGACTGTCCACGTGTGATGCTTTGGCACCAGCAGGGTTTAATTTCCTGTGGAAATGCTTCCCACGCGTCCTCATGGAGGTGCCGGGTTTGAGTTTGTTGTCCTTTTTTCTAAGAGATGGAAAAGGTTGGCCTGATTAACTTGCCTGTATCTGAATGCCTGGGAATCAAACTTCTTTCATTCCTAGCAACAGATAAGAAATGAAAAATGACATAGTGTTCTCACTCTGAGGGAGGCAGTGCTGAGAGGTCCCAGGGCCAAACCTGGTCTCCTTATCTCCCGGGTCATTCAGTCCTACACTAGGGGGGACGGGGAGGGAGGCCAGCGCCTTTAGGGATCTCTACAACCGTTTGATCAGGCTCTGAACAACCTTCACCCAGCTTCCAGAACTATGGATCCTGGACATTTGGGTTCTTGATGTTCAAATGTGGGAGAGTTTTCTGTATTTTCAGAGTGAACTGGAGGATAGATTTTTGTAGGACCTTCCACGTTTAAGCATTTGTTGCTGAACTAAGACAAGTAGAAGCTGTTTGACTTGGGAATACAGTCAACCCTCTCCAGTTCATTCAGCTCTGATTCAAGGAGATCTGATGGCGACTGTACCTTATCCTGTACCCCAATGAGGTCTCCTCTTTCCCACTTCATGACTTCCTGGTTTGGACGGTAGGGCTCTCAGTGATCACGGTAGAAGTGAGTGGCAGCCAGTGGGGAGCGAATACTCACTGCTAAGCGTTCACCCTCCGCATCCTGACCACCGTGGCAACAGCCAAAGCTCCTTCAGTGTAACACTTTCTCTGCCTTGAAGCAGAGCAGAGTGGGGAAGTACACTGTTCTGCTGACCTTCTCCAAGCGTGGGGGCACTCATGAGCCATCACTGTACTGCCTGTTGCTGTTTTATGCCCTAGTCCTCTCAGGATGCCAACGTTTGCATTGCAGTTGGAGGTTTTGCAGAACCAACTTTGCTTTAAGGGCCCACATGTGCGAACAGGTTCTAACTAGTGCTTGGTTATGCATCCGCAGTTGGATGCATCAGGAGTAATGCGGGCAGGTCTTGCATCACTAGGCAACTGTTTGCATCTTCTGTCTCCTGGTGGGCGCCCCCCTCCTCTCCACCCAACCCCCCTGAACCTGATGGAGGCTACAGAGCTGGAGGTGGTTCTGGCCTGCAGAGACAGGCCTGAGCTCTGTGGCTTGATTCTTGTCCTTCACAGCCTTCCAAGCCCAAACCCTCACAGTGGTTTCTTGTCTGCACATGCCGGCCGGCTCTCAAGAAATTCTGTCTGGAGAAATAAAAATATAGCTTGGTTTACATCCACTGCAATCCGTCGCTGGTAGAAAAACATTGAAATGTGAACTTTTATGTTTTATCTTGGTTTCATTAAAAATATGTATATACCATTGGAAAAGTGCACCATTTTATACCCTTTGGTATTAAGTTCTGAAGCAGGCAAAAATATAGGCGACATACAGGGATGTTTGTTGTAGCCCAGACGCGTCCGGGGTTTATGAGATCGCAAGCTGTCAGATGGTCTCTTGTTCATCTTAATACAAATTGTGCTTCTATAGTCAGTGTTTTTACGCCAGCTACAGTAAAATATTTCCTCCGAGCCAGACCAAAGATGATTAATTCCGACTCACAGGCTCTGCAGACATGTGGGTGCAGCGTGAGCCCTCCTTACTCCCCACCCTCACTAAATGTCTTTTGAAATTTGCTAACTTGGGATGAAGTTCTTGTCTTTGCTGGAACATGAATTTTGAAGGTACTTATTTGAGGTCCTTGTGTTTGCCTAACTATGAGTAACTGAAGCCTTGAGCTACAGAGCTCGTGTTTTGAAAGAGCTCTGTCAGGTGAAGAAGTGGAAGGTTTTCTGGACTAAATCTGTGGGCTCATCCTCTGTTCCTCCCGTCCCACGAGGTACTTTCAGGGTGGACAGGATCTCCCTTTTTGAGGCCTCGTTAGAATAATCACTTCTTAACCTCATAAAGAACCATCAAGCAAAAGCATGCTTTTTAATGAAATAAAAACAAGCTTCAAAATACACATATGAGCATGTGAATATCTTTCTGCAAACATCCCATGGTTTATGCTTTTATCTGATTGTGGAGCAGCATTTACATAGCTCTCGGAATCGTTAACTTGCACTGTATGTGAGTACATTCCACAAATACGAGCACGAATTACAGGCGAGACATAAAATGTAATTATACATAGGTGTTGTTCAAATATGTTTTCCGCTGTTGCTAGTGAAAATTCACTTCATTCTGTGTTGGCCACAAGGACCATGATCAACACTTAGTTTTAATGAATGACTTAAACACCAAAACCAGTAACATTAGAATGTTGATACTTATCTTATATAGATGTTTACTTATTTGGGACATTTGCAGAAAATGCCATTTCTCTCAGGAATGAGTAGAAATTCACTCGGTTCCTGGCTGTTTCAAAAAAGAGGGAAGCAAAACTAGAAAGCACCCAAAAAAGAACTTTTCCCAAAAATTTGAGTATGTTTTATCAAGAAATGACACTTCTCAGAATTCATCCAATATTCCTTATAATTAGAGAATTGAACAAAGATTTATGTACAAAGATTATGCTCATGGTGTTACTTACAATAGTGGAAAATTGCAAACAAAATAAGTATTTTGGGAAAATCATGTACATGAAAATCATGATATTGAGTGATGATCACGTAGAAGTGCTCATAGGATGATTGAAGTAAGTAGATCACACAGCAGCTTGTGTGTTACAATCCAGATTGTGTTTTTAATACGTATAGAAAAAATACTGAATAACTAAAATGTTAGGGATGGCATTTTTAATTGGTGAAATTATGAGTGATCACTGTTTTCCCTCTATAGTTTACCAAGTGTTTTGTCATACCTATATGTTAATTCTACCATCAGGAAAGATACTTTTTAAGGAAGGGAAATACCCTATTTTTTAAAAGTTTGTACTATGCTAATTTTTAAAAGAAAATTCTTATATTTCTAATTTGCCAGTTGGCTTGAGGTGGTACCATTATTTCCCATTCATTTACATATAGTATTAGTTATGAATCCCTGTTTTAGGAGACAGTTCCAAACCCTTCTCCCCTCACTCAGTCCCCTTTTCTCTCTCCACCTTCTCCTCTCACTCCTATTGTCTGCTCTGAATTCTTATAAGATCTCAGCTGAGACAGTGACAACGAAAGTTACCAGTGCGTCTTGCACCATTGTGAACTTCCGAACTTTCTCTGGGTTACGTTCTTGTATTATTTCTTTGATCATTTCTCCTTTCCCCTTTTCTCGTATTTTTACTTTCTGTTCATCTTCTATTGGACTTTCTGGGTTGCTCTCTAACTTTTTTAATATGTGATGAAATAACCAGAACTTATTTCCTTTGGCCGTGTCTATTACCTTTTCCTAATTTTGTTGTTTCTCAAGGACAGGATCTCTCTTCTCTCTCTCTCTCTCTCTCTCTCTCTCTCTCTCGCACAGTACCTGACGCTGAGTCTTAAACATAAGGTTGTTTGATAAATCATTAAACATAAGGATTATCAAAGTTCAGAACAAACAGAAATATGTTTACCGTGGAGTCTCAGCTCCAGTGGAGAGAGCATTAGCACCAATAGCACAGGCTGCCTTTGAGATCAAACAGAGGAACTGGAAAGGCAAGTCTGAAAGCAGCCCTTTGATAGGCGGTGCTTATCTCCAACCAGGGCACAACAGTGAGGTTGCGGGAAAGGCGGGCTCAGTCTGTGTGACAAACGGAGATACAATGGAGCAGCTCTGAAAGGAAGGGTCAGGAAGGTTTGGGGTCCCCAGCCCCCAGAAATGACTTCTACGTGGAAGAGCGGAAAGTGAATAATTTCCAAAGTGTGATGTTAATTTTAATAGTTGCAATCCTCGCCCTAGAGAAACAGGATGACTGTGCTACTGATTAATACGTTACACACTGGTCGCTGTGTATGTCAGGACGAGTCCACACATTCTCATGTTTTAGAGAATGCTTGTCCCTGTCCATTTTATTTTACCAAAATTAGTGGGGTACCATGTGAGGTGTATTATTGTAAGAGTTTTAACCATAAAAATCTCCACGGAAAGAACAGAGCTCCAATATTAACAGCCATCATGCAGATCTCTTCGAAGATACATTTTCCTTAACTTGAACAACTGGCGTCCTTTTGTTTAGATTCCTTAAAATATATACATGTTTTATTTTATCCAAATAATATATGACATAGCTCAGAAGGTCCAGTGGCACCATAGGCTTTATAATGAGGAAGAACAGCTTTGTCGGCCTCTTCATTGCCGCCTCCAAGGTGACCACTCCGATTCATTGAGGCGTTTTCTCGTGTTTCTTTCCATAAACTGCAATTTCTCAATGTTTCAACTATCTGAGTCCATAGAAGATGAGGATTCAGCTCCCCTAACACTACCTCCTCACAAACACAAGTCCCTGCACACACACAATCTCTTTTTCCTCTTCCCCACATTCTCAGTATAGCTAGATATACTGCAAATGACGACTTTTAAGGTATTCATATGTACGTGACTGATTTTTGCCTAGCGCCTCACAGTTTAGCTGGGTAGTATACTATGACTACATTTCCTTTCTTGCATGACTTTTTGTTTTCCCTGGAATTAAATTACTGCCTCTTTTAAAAAAAAAAAAAAAAAATGGTGATGTTTCTGCACCTACCTTCAATCTATCCTCAAACTTTTCTGACTCTAAAATTTTCAGTGGGATCAAACACGTCAGGTCACCAACTTTTCTTATATTTTCTTTTTTCTTTCTCTCCTTCCCTCCCCCCACCCACCTCTCTCTCTCTCTCTCTCTCTCTCTCTCTCTCTCTCTCTCTCTCTCCCCCTCTCTCTCTCTCTCCCTCTCTCTCTCTCTCTCGGTCTCCCTCTCCCCCGTCCCCCACCCCAGTATCTCTCTTGGAGGCTTATACTCTCTTGCTCCAATCTTCTATCCTACAGTTTTCTTGCTCTGCTGCTTAACTCAAGTCCTTCACTGTCGTTCCTGGAATGTTTCAGGGCCCTGCTGTGTGGCATTATGCTTCCTCGATTCCTCCTCCTCTTTCTCATCGTAGTCCCTCAAGCTGGTGGAGCGCGTCCCCTCGGAGCTTCCTGAGAGAGGGTGCACGGAGATTATGGAAACTGTGTTTGAGTATGTCTTCATCCTCACATTTGATTGACAGTTGGCCAGATGTAGAATCATAGTTAAGAAAACATATTTGATCAGAATTTTAAATGCATTTCTTCATTGTCCTGTGGCTTTCATAATATCCAGTGATATTTGGATCCCATACTCTCTGGGTGTGAGCTGTTTTCTCCCTCGGAAAGCTTTTCAGATCTTCTCTCTGTCCCTGAAATTTCATGATGCTATATACCTTCACTTACTATGTCTGGTCCTATGAACTTTTACCAAAAAATCTGGAAACATGTAGCCTTAAGATTTGGGATATGTTCTTGTATAAGTTTTATTGTGCCCCACCCCCGTTATCTGTTTCTCCCAAGCACCTTCTCCATGTGCTCATTTAATCTTTTTTCTTTCATGTTAGAAGCTTTTCTCAGATGTCTCTTTATTTTATTTTAAGAGCGAGGCACAATAAAGCCAAGTAGTTGCTCCGGGTCCTTGCACAGGGCTTGTCAGATGTGGGGCTTTGCTCTGGGAGGGTTGGGCTGGAACCCAGCCGTTTCACCAGGGCAGTGTCTGTAGATTTCATTCCCCAAAGACCAGTCAGAAAAGGCTCCTTGATCTCTTCACTGAGAGTACAGATCTGGGGGCTGGCTTTCTGGAGCTGAGCAGAGGACCGGAGTTAGTAGGTGACGGTTTGGTGAGGATGTCTCACTAAGTACAATGGAGACTTTCATTTAGTCTCCGCGGTTTTGTATGGTTCCTCGCCTCACCCTCAGCTGGGGCTGGGACCCAGGATTCCAGAGTCTTGTGGCTTAATCTCCTGAGTCATACACCTTCCTCCTTCCAGTCTGGGGGAGTATATCTGGTCCACCCTCTTAATTAAATAGGACTTTAGCCAGTTCTCCTTTGTGTGCACCCCCACCCCACCCTGGCATCCCGAGGTGCTTCTGGTTTCTGAGACTTGACAGCATCCTTCAGCTTGGACCGTCTCCCTTTCCCTTGGGCTTCCCCCAGCGCGAGATTACGTTCCACTTTCTCCACGCCGTTTACCACGCAGCCGTCCGATTTCCATCTCCCAGAATGTGGTTGACACCCCTCGATTGCTATTTCCATCTTCCATCCTTTGCTCTTGAATATTTGAATCATTTTCATTGCACTGTTGTCATTGTACTGGGCATTGCAGAAAGCCAAGATAAAGGTGGGCGTCCAGTCCACCAGAGGCACCTTCAGTGACCTTCAGCATCTATCTGAATATCGATTATTAGCCAATATTGAAATGTATATTATACAGCAAATTTCACATGATTGCTCCTAATATGTTGAGCTTTATTAGAGCTGGCTTCATAAAACCTAAAGTGATGTCTTAACATAAAACTCACATGTGTCTAACACACGTGCTCCAAAGGACAGCGCTGCCCCCGTGGTCAACATGCAGTGTTGGAATAAGGTCTTGTAGTGAAAACCACTGAGTAGTTTTCAGAATCTTGAAAATATTGACTTACTTCAAGGACTATAAAAACAATTTAGGTTCCATGACCCTGACTAAGCCAATAGTATCTGGCGACTCAGATGCAAAGTAAAATATTGACAGAACACTCATCACGGCCTGAACCCAGGGCCACCCAGCTGAGGGAACGCACACAGTGGGCAGAACCACTGCAGAAATGCAGATCGCAAGGGAACCATTCCTACTGGTGGCATGAGAGTCATTTCCATGCACATCCTGGCCTGTTTGAAAATCCTGTCTTAGAATTATGAGGCGAGGAGAAAACAGCAGAACAGGAAAAGTTCTAGGAGAGGAATTCCTTTTATAATAGTATTAGAGAAGAACGGTTTTAATTAGCCCCCTATGAGAATACCCTTTAAAGGTTTTGTGCAACAAGGGAGAGCTTACGACCCATCAGACTGTTTCTGCAACTTGTGGGCCTGAGAATCACCTGGGGAAGTTGTTTCAGATGCAGGTGATCCAATTCCACTGCTGAAGACTCGGAATCAGCCGTTCTGGGGCGAGGCCCGGGAGTATGCATTTTAACAAGCAGCCCACCACCATTTGCTAACGGAGAAATAGAAACTTGAATTAATGCAGCCTGGGTCTGTTTCATTGCTCAACATTGCATCTGCTTAAATATGGCAGCTATTGTCTGTGGAGCTGTACGTTCTGTAAGGTCCAAGACATGTGTCATTTCAAGTAAGATGGCAAATTGAGGTTACTCTGTGTTTAATGGATTTCTTTTTTTAATTAGGCTAGAGTAAATTTTTTTAATTTATTATTTTTTCTTTTTCAGTTACAGTTGACATTCAGTATTATTCTGTATTAGTTTGAGATGTATAGCAGAGTGGTCAGAAAATCATGTAATTTACAGAGTGGTCCCCCCTCCCCGATGCTCCAAGTACCCACCTGGCCCCTTACATAGTTATCACGATATTATTGACTATACCCCCTTTGCTGTGATCTACATCTCTGTGGCTGTTCTGTAACTACCAATTTGCACTGCTTAATCCCTCCGCCTTTTCCACACAGCCCCCCACTCTCCTCCCCTCTGACACTGTCAGTCTGTTCTCTGTGTCTATGAGTCTGTATTTTGTTGTTTTGTTTGTTTGTTTGTTTTGTTTTGTTCATCAGATTCCACATATAAGTAAAATCATATGGTATGTGTCTTTCTCTGTCTGACTGACTTCACTTCGCATAATGCCCTCTAGGTTCACCTGTGCTGTCGCAAAAGGTAAGATTTTATTCTTTTTTACGGCTGAGTAATAGTCCATTGTGTCTCTGTACCACAGGTGTCTGTATCCAGTCATCTATTGATGGGCACTTGGGTTGCTTCTGTATCTTGGCTATTGTAAATAGCACTGCAGTGAACAGAGGGGTCTGGATCCTAGCCATGTTTTGTAAGTCACAGAATCACTCCTGTTGATTTTCTTAACAGGACAAAGCAGTCCGTCCTCCCCCACAACCCCCTACTCCTGCCATGGTGAAGGGGGGAATTTCCCTTTGTCTCCAAGAGAGGGTTGTTTACTCATTGCTCTGTATCAGGACCTATGGAGGGCTCGGCCTTGCGGGTGCCAGCTTCTCTGCTCTGGAATAGAAAGCACACACATTAAAGGAAGCACAAGGCGTTCTTGGGACCTCTTTGGGACAGCCCCTCAGGGCAAGACTGCTCGCAGGCACATCACTAGGGCCACAAGTTGGTGTTCTGTGTTTGACCCTGTTCCATCAAGGATGGCATCCAGACACCTTTCCCAGACGCCCCTGGCCGTTGAGGAGGTATTGCCTCGGCCACATTCCCGATTTTATTTTACTTCCTGAGTCCTAGATTCCCTTCCATCCAATGGCATCCCTGCACCCTGGGCCCCCACCCAGTGCCCCCAGTGAATCTCCAGTGCATCCACCTGTAAGGGAGTAGGTCTGACTCTACTTTTCTTGACAGGCGCCCACTAGCCTAAGGGTCTGTCACAAGTGCAGAAAATTGTGAAACTGGACCAAGCATATCCTCCCCGTATATTCACTCCTACAGTTCTAAATATTATGGACTACAAATAGGCACCAAAATAACACTCTCTACAGTGTCAAGCGATGTGTAGTCCAATCAGGGTGAGGCGGAGGCTTGCACAGTAAGCCCACACAAAGTCTGCATGGAGGACCGCGGGCAGAGAGAGGCAAGGTCGGCACAGCCTGGAGTAGACAGGAGCAGCCTCCCTCGCGGAGATAAGCTTTGAGGTAGACCAAGCATCCGTGGGAGTCAGATGGGTGCAGGGTGGGTGCAAAGGCATTCTCATGCAGGCAAAGGTCGTTCCTGAAGTGGGCCATGCAGAGCATAGCCAGGCTGGAGGGCAGGCTTCATGGTGAGACTGGTGAGGTGAAGTTTGAGAGAACAGTTAGGGGACATTCTACTGTTTGAAGTGTGAGACAGTAGGAGTCTCTGTCTGCACAGGGCATTTAAAATTTAAGGGGAAATGAATACGGTGGCATTTAGAGGAAGACATAACCGAACTCGATGATTGAATATATGACAGGATGAAAGGAAAAGGAACCAAGCATTTATGATCATAAGGTTAAATGTTAGGGTGGTATACTAGTTTTTGAAAGATGATGGTCATGTCATACACAAATGTAAATCTCAAATCTTACTTGGGTTTAAAAGTAATTCAAACACTTGTTATAATTTATCTGATTCTTCTGATTCATATTTCCCATTCATTGATACTTGTTCCACACTCCTCAAAAGGTGTGAAGCAAGCTCATTGCGATTTTTTAAGTTTGTTTTAAATTGAGCTACAAATAGCTACTCCTCTGTTTTATAGTTGGACTTCTTGTTTTTACAAGTGTTTATTTTTCAGTGAAGTCATATTATCATAAATATGGTTGTATTCATTAGAACAGTAACAGAGTATCACATGTTCCTTTTGCTTTATGATTTTTTTAAATATGTTGTTATTGATTTTTTTTTTAGAGAGGAAGAGAGAGAGAGAGATAGAAGCATCCATGTGAGAGAGAAACATTGATCGGCTGCCTCCTGCATGCCCCCCACTGGGGACTGAGCCCGCAACCCAGTCAGGCTTATATTTCTATTATAAGAATTTACTTGGTTACATCTTATCTGTTACTTGAAGACAGCGCTGTCTAAAGATGGCTGTTGTGCAAGCATATGAGAGGAGCAGGGTTCCAAACTTTAAAACGTATTATGTCATCATTCATTAACTATTCATAGCAATTCTGTGCTTTTCTAGAGGTTACAAAGCTCTTTGCGGGGAGGGCTGTTTCCTTTGCAAAGATAGCCTATTACATCTTGGTTCCTGAGCAAGTTTCTGTGGAATTCATCTTTATGACACCAAATGGTTTATGTCTGACCCAGTGGGTAAAGAATCAAAATACCTTTCACGTTAGATTTCCAGTACACTGTTGTGATTAGTTAATGTGATACATGAGATCATGCAGGTTACCTATACATTTTTATTTACTAAGCAGTAAATATTGACCCCAAATAGTATCCAAACTGATAACTCTCATGTATTAATATTATGATTTCCTAGAAGAGGTTTTATAAACATAGCTGCATTCTCTAATTGCTTTTGCATCTGGGATGTTTGGAAGTTTGTTTGGGCTTCTTTTCTGCACTGGGCTGTAGCCAAGTCATGTAAAGGACGTTTTAATTGGCTTGTTAGGCCAGGAGCACTTTTAGTGCTAAGCTGAAGTTCGTCAGCAATGCAAGGAGAGAGGTCATTTCTGGGTGTAGAGACCTGTCCATCTCAGGCCGCTGCTAGTCTTCCTGAGCCCTTGGTGAGAATTAGGGGAAAGGCACCACCTCTGAGCAGATGGATGGGAAGCGGCTGCCCCATGGGCACCCCAGGTCTGCCAGCAGCCTCCCTTGCACCCTCTGCTGGACATTGTCATGCTAGCCACGGACTGCACAGCCATAGGTAGAGGTGCACCTGCTTATTCACTAAATCCACTAAACACAGAGCAGCATGTCAGCTTCTCAAGTCAGTGCAGTAAGAATCTGAGTTCCACCTGCCACTCAGTGCTGTGGCCAGTCAGATGCTGCAGTGTGAAGCCGTCGGACTGAAGGGTGTCCGGAGGCCTTGGAATGCAGGGTGGTTTCCGTCTGGCTGTTGAGCAGCCTTCATGGTGGATCCCGTTCATCTCAGTATCACCTGTTAGTGGGACTTTCATTCAATGTGGCAGAACAGCCCCAAGAAAAGACCTGGGAAATTGCAGGGCCTTTGCGTCCCGCCCAGAGCATGGACAGGCTTAGGTGTCCCCAGTGCTAGAGCTGCCCCGTCCAGTGGAAATATCAGGCAAACTATGGGATTTCAAAATTTCCATTGGCCACATAATAAAAGGCAAAAAGAAACAGGTGAAATTGGTTTTAACATATTTTTACTTAACCCAGTATTTTTAAAAAGCCGCGTTTCCCAGGCTCCGAGGCCACATGTGGTTGGACAGGCAGGTGGGGAGCAACCAAACGAATCTGTAACCAGAAGGGCAGTCGGCAGGACCGGGGGCCGTTGCCGAGCAGCTGACTCTTTATGTCAGCTTTTAAAAGCTAGATGGATGAGATGAACCGAAGAACTTATACGCAAGTATGCATAACCAATGGACATAGACAACAATGCTAGGGGGGACGGGATGGGGAGGAGGGTGTCGGGGGGGGGGGAGGAGAAACATCTGTAACAAAAATAAATTAATAAAAATTGGAAGAAAAAAAAAGCTAGATGGCCCTAAACTGGACAGAATAGTTTAGTGCTTCCCATTGCCCTCTGCCCGGCTGGGTCCCTTCTCAGAGTGGCACTGAGCCCTTCCTATGGCAACCGCACACAGCAGGCTTTGTGCCCTGGTCGTTAGGTGTCACCTGCTCTGAGGGGTGCACCACCATTGTGTGTCATGTGGCAGTTTCTCTGGAGAAGGATGTGGCCCTTGTTCACGATGTCCCATCAGGGATGTATAGCATATGTGAGCAGCCTTGGGGACACACACATCCTGTGGCAGGTCAAGGGCCCCTGACCCCTATTAACATGTCAGTGAGGGTGGCTGGTGCTCTGGGCTTGTTTTCTAGGGTTTTGATGAGCTTCATTAATTATGTTGGGGAAAGGTGTGCAGCTAGAGAAGAGTCCACTCAGCTCTCTGAACTTGAATAATTGGACAGTTGGCGGCGTGTTAAATCGGTGACCTAGTGAGAGAAATGCGTGAATAAACCCAGTGCCCGAAAACATCACAAGCAGGCATGCTCTCCCACACTTCACCTTCTCTGGACCTGGGGATGGCCCGGGTGCGAGCCCGTGGGAGAGCAGTTAGGGAACCGCCCTGCTGGGAGGTGGCAGAGTGTAGAGGTCAGTGGCCCACTCTGAAGCGAGGACAGGTATTCAAATCCTGCCGCTTCATTACCTGCAGGACCTTGGGCAGCTTACATGACTTCCTTGAGCTTTAGGTTTTTCATTTAGAAAATAAGGATGATAATAATAGGATTATTAGGACGATGCTGTGTCCTAATTGCTGTAAAGCATTTAGCATAGTATCAGACCCACAGTATGTACTGTATGCATTTTTAAAATTGAGATCAATCATATCATATACTATTCACACCTTTTTAATCCTCTAGGAGAGTATAATAACTACGCTTCAGTTTTCCTCTAAGGCAACCTTATTCATTCATTTATTTATTCACTTATTCAACAGACATCTATTATGTACCTGAAATGTCTACACCTTGGACATACAAAGATCAAAGATTCTGGGAGGGTCCGGCCAGTGTGGCTTGGTGGTTGAGTGTAGACCCATGCACCAAGAGGTCACTGGTTCGATTCCCGGTCAGGACACATGCCCAGATTGTGGGCCCAATCCCCAGTAAGGGACATGCAGGAGGCAGCCAGTCAGTGTTCTTTCTCATCGATGTTTCTATCTCTCTCTCCCTCTCACTTCCTCTCTCTCTAAAATCAATAAAGGAAAAAACAAAATTTTTTTTTAAGATTCTGGGAGGAATATATTATTATATATATGTGAAATTACGTGGACAGGGACCCCAAGCAAAGTGGTAAAAGTATATTAATGTTCTCCTTTTAAAAACCGTTAGCGCTCTGAATGGTTTGGCTCAGCAGTTAGAGCGTTGGCCCGTGGACCAATGAGTCTCGGGTTCGATTCTGGTCAAAGGCACGTACCTCAGTTTTGGTTCAGTCACCTGCCCTGGTTGGGGTCGTGTGGGGGGTGGCCAGTCGATGTGTCCCTCTCACATCAATGCTTCTCTCTCTCTCTCTCTTCCTCTCTCCCTCCCTCTCACTCTATCTGAAGATAAATGGAAAAATATCCTCAGGTGAGGATTAAAAATAAATAAATAAATAATAAACTGTTAGCAACGTTTAAATGGTGATTCAGAGTTTCCCTTCACCCTAGCGCTGACCAGATTGTTCCTCTTGCATTTACCTCTATTTAAAATAAAAATTACTTATTTGTCATATTTTAAGATACAATATAAAAATGCCATGTTTTTTGTTCATTTGCATTAATTGACCTTAAATGAGGACAACACCCCCAGGAAAACTCTGTCTACTTCCCCACCTTTTCCTTAGAGGTCTCTTAGACTCCTGGAGGCCTTACAGTGCTCTGGTTGCTTCTGGAACTTTATTATTATGAGAAAAATCCTTTCTCTATGTCTTTGTTAACCAGGAGCTGAAAATGAAGGTGGGATTTAATTCAACTGAACAGTTATAACATCTACCCTTTTTATGTATTAGAAACAGGTAAAGCCCTGGCCAGTTTGGCTCAGCGGTTAGAGCGTCAGCCTGCGGTCCAGAGAGACCCGGGTTCGGTTCCCGCTAGGGGCGCGTACCTCGGTTGCAGTTTGTCCCCAGGCCCTGGTGGGTCGTGCGGGAGGCAGCCACTCGACGTGTCCCTTTCACGTCGATGTTTCTCTCTCTCTCTCTTCTTCTCTCTCCCTCCCACTCTATCTGGACAAAAAGTGGAAAAAAATGCCCTCGGGTGAGGATAAAAAAAAAAAAAAAGAAACAGGTAAATAAGTATTCCCCAAATAATGAAAACTATTATTACTTTAAGCTGCTTTTGGCGGCTATTTAGATTAAAACAGGCATTTTAGTCAAACTTTTAAAACTTCATTCCAAAATAAACAAGAACCCTATTAGAAAATGTATCGTATGCATTGTATTGCTAGGTAACAAATCACACCCCAGACGTAGCAGCTTAAAACAAACATTCGTTGTCCACGCAGTTCCGAGCCATCCAGGAGCAGCTTGCTGGGTGGCTGCGGCTCCGGGTCTCCCATGGGGTTGCGGTGAGGTTGCCAGCTGGGCAGTCAGGTTGCATCGTCTGAAGGCTGGACTGGGGCTGGAGGCTGCATCCCGGGGGGCTCCCACTGTGGCCGCTGCCTGGAGGCCCCAGCTCCTGGCCACGTGGATCTCTCCACAGGGTTGCGTGAGTGTTCTCATAAGGTGGCGCTGGCTTCCCCAGTCTGAGTGATTCAAGAGAGAACAAGGAGGAAGCCACTGTGCCTTTTTGGACATAGCATTGAAGTCACACACCTTTACTTTTTCGGTATTTTATTCATTCGAAGCACATCATTAAGCCCAGTCATGCTCTGGGGGAGGGGGATCAGGTCTACCCTCTGAAGGGAATGTCAAGAATTTGTGGACACCATGATTACCATGAAAGGCTTTGACAGTTCCTACGGTGTTTAAGTGGTATTGGCGCAGAGAAGCTTAGGATGGGAAGAACCAAGCTGGCGAAGATGAGCCGACCCATCCTGGGGACAGTGTGTCTGAGTAGGGGACAGGAGGGAGGAGGGAGGAAGACATAGACTCCAAATGCACCAGAAATCTCTTCCTTTTTACTTTGCAGCCCCAGGCCTGATAGCAAAGCATGCCTCATGGCAGAGAATTAATGTGAGTTCTGTGGTCAAATGTGAAGACACCTTTGCTTTCATTTAAAGCGGGAGATACATTTCAGAGGACTGAGCATCGCGCCCTTGTGTTGTTTACACCAAACCCAGCCTTGTTGGTTACACCATTTTTCACTTCTGCTTTAAGAATTCTTTCCCTCCCCTTTTCAGGTTACGACATTCAGTGTTTCTAGCCTGCAGTTTCTGGCCTTCCCCTTGTCCTCTGTGCTGTCTCTCCTATGGAAGTGTTTCCCCCGACACGATTGCATGCTCCATGCTGCCTTGGGCTCGGCGGCCCCTGGGTTCTCCCCCACATCTTCCAGTCTCTCCGTTTTCCATCGCACAACCTGGCGCTGCCGTTAGCCACAGTGAAACTTCCTATTATTGAATATTTCAGGGGCCGGAGCCCTGAGTGCCCCATGCGGTCCACTTAGTCATCTCTCTCCACGTCTGTATTATTCACGGCAAGATGCACGCACGCAAATCCTTTAAGTCCTTCGGGCTTTTCTTTCCATTTCCCCTTCAAATATGAATCGCCTAGCAACATTCACTGAGGGCCAAATGCCAGGAAGCTGTGTTCCCGTTACCGCGAGCATCACAAAGACGCAGAAGGCATGGTCCCTGCCCTGGGGAAGTTTATCCTCTGGTGAAAGCTGGATTGAAAAACGTTTGTTTTAATAATAACAGCACACAGATTCCGGTTCCTCTTTATATTCCTAGAGTGACAGGTTGTCCAAGTTCATTTCGTGAAAATCATTTCTTGAGGTTGACTTCCTTGTAGTATAAACACGTTTCACCAATCTGGTGAAAATTCAAATGTGTTTGACATCAAAATAAAGGAAGCATTTATTAATAATCTGTTAAAAAAAAAGAAAGAAAGAAAGAAAGAAAGAAAGAAAGAAAGAAAGAAAGAAAGAAAGAAAAAGAAAAGATACACCCTATTAATATGATAAGTAATTTGTTACAACTGGTCACTGAAGTATAAGCAGAAGGGTAACTTCGTGTTTGCGTTTTTCTTCTTTCTTGGAAGACATCAGCCCTGCGCTTCGGTGTACGTCCCTTTGCAGGGACTGCTGTTCAGAAAGGGGAGTGGGGAGTTATGGGCTGTGAAGAGCTGATAAGGACTAAGAAGTGCAAACTGAGGAGGAGCAAAAGACGAGGCCTTGCGAGGAGGCCAGAGGCCGTGAGGAGGCCCCTCGCAGCCTGTTAAGATCTAGCCTTGACACCAGAAGCAGTGGGTGTCAGTAGGCTCCTGGAAAGAGGCGGGTGCTGTGAGATCAAAGCGATGGGCTCAGGAGCTGCTAGGACGCAGCACACCTGGAACAAGGTAGTTAGGGCCTGACTGGTGTCACCCTGGAAGCAGATCCACAGAACGAGGAAGTGGCAGTGGGACATGTAAGGACACGAGAGTCAGATGTGACTCCCAAACCTCTACCTTAGAAACACTGAGGATAGCCACCGTTTATAGGCAAAGAGAGAGTAGACCAGAGGGAATAGTTTTAGCACTATTTGGTTTAATTGTCAGTCGGACATTCCATGGAAGATGTCTTCCATTGGAGAAATGAAGGACTAAAGCTGTGGGTTTTATCTTCATCCACATCCATGGAAAATATGAGTGGAGGAACCGCTTCTCAAGGGAAATTGTATATGAGAAAAATAAACAGCATCTAGCACGAAGTCTGGAGGTTGCTAGAATTAATGGCTGGGGAAAATGACAGGCATACATGAAATATTTGCACATGTGAGCATACATGTACATGTGTATATGTGTATATACACTCATGTATGTATTCAAAATATATCTGAAAACCCACTCATCATACTGTTAAACCCAGTTAGTTCTAACTGCTGGAATTATATATAATTCTTTCCTTTTTCTTTTTTCCTTTTTGCTTCTCTATATTTCCTAATTTTTCCAGTTGAACAGTATCACTTGTGTACGTTTCCTCATAGGGAGAAGTTGTTTTTTTTGTTTTTTGTTTTTAATCCTCACCCAAGGATATTTCTTCCAGACTACCTGCTGGTGGTGGCTTCTTTTTTTTTTTTTAATCTTTTTTTTTATTATTGATTTTAGAGAGAGAGGAAGGGAGAAAGAGAGAGATAGAAACATCCATGAGAGAGAACATCAATTGGCCGCCTCCTGCATGCCCCCCACTGGGGATCAGGCCCACACCCTCAGCATGTGCCCTGACCAGCATTCGAACTTGGTGCATGAGTAGACACTCAACCACTGAGCCACACTGGCCGGGCCATTTAAAAAATTTTTTTAATTATTTTTTATTGTTGACACTGTTACAGATGTCCCCCATTTCCCTTCCCTCTGCCTCCCTCCACCCAGCCCCCGCCCAGCCTTCCCCACACTGCTGTCTGTGTCCATGGGCTATGCATATATGCGCATGTGTTCTGTGGCTAGTCTCTTCCAGTCCCAGGACAGGCCATTTTGGATTTGGGGTTCTTTTAGCCCTTTTCTCCTTAACACCACACAACTGAGGAAGTTCATGCACTGAACCCCGGGAGCATATTGTCACCATGACCTCTTGGGGTCAAAATTAAGCACAGAATTCTGCCTTCTACTCAGGATTTTTTTTTTTAATCCTCACCCGAGGATATTTTTCCATTTATCTTCAGATAGAGCGGGAAGGAGGGAGAAAGAGAGAAACATCGACGTGAGAGAGACACATCGACTGGTTGCCTCCCGCATGACCCCAACCAGGGCCGGGGACGAGCTGCAACTGAGGTACGTGCCCTTGACCAGAATCGAACCCACGACTCATTGGTCCATTGAGCCAAACCGGCCAGGGTGGGAAAAGTCGTTTTTAAACCCATGGTACAATGAAAGAGGTAGGAATAGAATGTTCAGGGTCAGAAGGAGAGGGAAACCTTGAAATAATGGTCCCAAAGTGAGGAAACTGAGACCCTGATAGTTACGTGATTTACTGCTAAGCTTTTGAAATAAGAGTTTGAATTTTCCAAAACCGGGGCTTAAAAATACTGTATATGTCAAGGAGGAGAGTGCAGTTACCTTCATTTTCTAGAAATTGGATTCACCCAAAGCAGCAGTTCTCGACTAGGGATGATTCGGTTGCCCCAACCCCCGGCATGCACATTCGGCAACATCTGGAGACACTTGGTTGTCACAGCGGGGGGCAGGAGGACTGTGGCTTCCAGTGAGTAGGGACCAGAGATGCTGTTGAATGTTGCGCAATGCAGGGACAGCTCCCACATCAAAGAATCGCTCAGTTCAAAATGTCAACAGTGCTGAGGTTGAGAGACGTTCAAAGGAAGGTGCACATTGTGGCTGCCGTCCATGGTACGCTTTGTATGCTGAAAACACTTGACACGAATTCTTTCATTTCATCTTCAGATGATCTTGAAACTCAGGCATATAAAGTTGAGTAGCCTGTTCTGGTCACATGGTAATGAAACACTGGAACCAGGAGCCAAAGCAAAAAGTCTGTTTGCATCCACACCTGGGCTTTTAAACATTATGCAGTTCTGCCTCCGTGTTGACACTCATGGAGTGAAATGGGAACACGAAAGCCATCTGAAGGTCACAGCTGACGTTCTGGTCTCATTTTTTTCCACCCTTGCCAAAGCAGTGGCTTCAGACCACCTTGATTCTCCTGGACTGTACTAACTGGTAAAACAAATCTTAACACTTTTCTCTGTCTCGTCCCCTTCACCCTCCTGCCACCCCCATCTTCCAGATCGATGTTTCTTTCTTAATGGATATCATGCGCCTCCTGTTGGACTTCGGGGTAGGGCGTGGCGTCTGGTTGGTTGGGCAAATGGGAGCTGATGTATGTGTGGTCTGCAGGCCTGTCTGCTTATGGAGAAGCAGTCTGCAAATGTGTGAGGATTGGTACTTTGGAGCATCATTTTAGCACACTGGCGGGGAGGCAGACATACATTTTTACGTTGTTCTTATCTAGCTTCCTGGGTCTCTTCACCTTTATCTCTGGGTAAAGAATTCTTGTCTCGAGCACTCTAAAGTTATCTCAGCCTCCTTGTCATTTGCACTGAAGGCCACTGCATATTAAAAACAAAAACTTTGTTGCTTTACAAAGCTGACTTCCTTGGGTCCTTGAAAACATAGATCAACCACTCAGTGGATATAGCTGGGAGGCCTGAGTAAAGGTCACCCCACCACTGTGCACACGCGTGTATCTCTGCTCTGCCACCACCACTCACCCCTTCTTTTCTGATTGAAAATTAGGATTTTATAAACAAACAAACAAAACTGAAAAAGACTCATAGATAGGGAGAGCGAGCTGGTGGTTCCCAGAGTAAGGAGGGGGGGCGCTGGGTGGAAGGGGTAAAAGGATTGGGAAGGACAGATTGGCAGTTATAAAAGACACAGGATTCAAAGTCCAAGGTAGGGAATACAGTGCAGTGACCAAGTATGGGGCCAGGTGGGTACTGGAAACATAAGGGGAACACTCTGTAAAGTATATGACTGTCTAACCACTGTGCTGCACACCTGAAACTAAAACAAAATAATATAGAATGTAAACTGTGATTGGAAAAAAAAAAAAAACTTAAGAAAATTAGGATTTTAAAAGAATTTTGTCTTACAGAGGAGGAGAATTTGTTTATAATTATCCTGTTGTAATTTTTAGAGAGAAATTTTACAAAGTCATTATTTCTGCACATCCTATTTCCTTAGACATGACGTTATAAAAACAAAATGATACCATTTTTGAGTGAATACAATGTTTCAAGCATTGTTCTATATACCCTGCCTACATGTCCTCATTTAATCTTCACAAAGCTTGTCATCAAGGTCGTATTATCTCCATTCATATGTGAGAAAACTGAGGCTTAGAAAGGTTGAGTGATTTTTTTCCTAAGGGTGCATAGCTAGTAAGTAGGAGGGCAGAGATTTGAACTCAGAACTCTTTGAATTCAGGGCCCAGGCTTTGCTTAACATCTGTGCAAAACTGCCTTCCAGGTTATATATTAAATCTGAATTTCTTTTTTTTTTTTTTAATCCTTACCTGAGGATATTTTTCTATTTATCTTCAGATAGAGTGAGAGGGAGGGAGAGAGAGAGAAACATCAATATGAGAGGGACACATCGACTGGCTGCCTCCCACAGGACCCTGACCAGGGCCGGGGATGAACCGAAAGCGAGGTACATGCCCTTGACCAGAATCAAACCCTCGACTCATTGGTCCGCAGGCCAAAGCTCTAACCACTGAGCCAAACTGGCCAGGGCTTAAATCTGAATTTCAATACCATTTTCTCTGAAAGAGTTAATAGCACTTTCACATACTAATTTACTCTCATAGCATCAAGCTGAGTCGCTAAATGGAAAGAATTCAGAAAAGAATTCAGAATATCAAATGAATCTCGAATGACCCTGTGGCCAGCCTCCCATGTATATCCAGCACCCACAGTGCGGGCTCCGAGTCCCCGCCCCAAGTCCCCGCCGCGTCTGTGGGGAGCACTCCGACTGCCCGTGGAGTGCAGGCACCGGTCTCCCGAACAGGCCCAAATTCTACCATGCGGCAGAAACAGTCTCCAGATTGTGGTTAAAAAGTATGGTTGCTTTACACACACACACACACACACACACACACACACACACACACACACGTTTTCCTATTTCCCACAGTACCTAATACAGCCCTAGGTACGAAAGAAGTGCTTTATAAATGCTTCCAGAATTGGAGTCGTCTCTAGGGATATAAAGGAAAAGGGTTGAATTCCAGAGTGATTACAGTACATTGAAGCCAGGAATCAGTGCGCTGAGGTTTGTGTAAGAGTCACGCGTGGGGAAGCCAGGCCATCGCCACGGGGCTGTGAGAGGCCGTCAGGAGCAGTGGGCTCAGGCCGTGCATGGACCTTGGTTAGAACACTGGCCCCTTCACTTACTAGCGGCGGGGTCTTCTGCAAGTCACCATCTATATTTGAATTTCACATATATTTCTTAACTTCAGTTTTCCCGCCTGTGAAATGGGGATAATAATATTCTCAGAGTTAATTCGTTTATTTTTTCTTATCAGTGTTGTCAGTTTAGGTAGGGAATCAGAGAGGCAGAAACAATTTTCATAAAGACTTCCTCACTTGGAACCAAACAGATCCTGGTTCAGATCTCACATCTGATGTTTACTAAGGTGTGCCTGGGGCAGGTCTCTTCAGTTTCCTCACCTGCAGAATGAGACGATAGGGAAGTTCTGCAGGGAAGATCAAATATGGCAAATGCCAGGTGTCTGGGATAGAGCAGGAGCTCAACAAACCTTAGCTCTGCTTATTATTTTCCTCTTACCAAAGCTGGTGAATTATTTCCCGAAACACTTAGACCAACTTCCTTGGGACCCTCTAGGCCTGTGGGGTCCTTGTTTGTTTTGCTCAAAAGTAGCATCCCTTTGAGAAGACAATGAGAGCTCCAGCAATACCACTAGAAAAATACACATTCCCAAACAAATTCGGATGCAATTGCAGCGGATTCATAGACACCCTCTCCAAGATAAGGCCCAGGAGGGTAAAAAAAAATATGACAATCCAAATGGAATGATGATTCGCTTTGTGAAGGGCCTTCAGAGGGTATTCCCAGTACAACTTTTCCAGTGTCGTTAAAATAGAATCCCGTTTACGAAAACAACAACAACAAACCTCACTTTATTCGGAACATTCTAAGAACACATTTATTCCATTAGCAGAAGCAAGCCTCTTCTAACAAAGCGTATTTATCAGATGCCTATTATGGGCCTAATAGGGTGGTGGGTGTTATGAGGAACAAAAGGAGCTTAACATGTGGTCCCTGCCCTCAGCCTTTTCTTTCTAATTGGAGAGGCAAGCGAACAGGCAGCACTGGATGTATTAGTGCTATATGCTGATATAATCAAGTACTAAATTGTGTGCGCTCGTGTGGGTGGGCGCGCAAGCCTCACATATCATTCTCTGACCTTGAATTGTACACAAATCATTAGCGTCAAACTGGAATTGCCGACTGCTCCCCCACCCCTCTTTGCTTGGCTGACTTCCATCACGGCCTCTCCCTCTGTGTCTGGAACACACTTTAGAAAAGAGGGGGTGAAACAACACCGTGGGGAAGGGAGAAGTCGGGAAGGAGAGGAGAGGGGACTGTCCGCCGGTGGTTCCCGCTGCCGACGGAGTCCGTGGTGGACAGCGGCTGGCCCAGGAGCACCCCAGCTTCGTGGGAACCTCCCGGAGGGACACAGAACAGTTTCTCTGCCCTGTTTACAAATTAGCCTTCTGTCAGTGACTGAATCTGAAGAAAGAGGAATGGTGCAGAGAAGAAGGCCTGACTAATGGGATGGGGAATTCAGCCACGTCGAAGGTCCAAACTGTTCACCAAAATAGCGTGGGAATTGAGCGCAGGAGATTAGAGGAAACGGCGCTGGGTGGGGAGAAACGGCCTGCCCTTCACATTCACGGGCCCACAGCAGGGGTGAAATGCAGGCCTCCATGCCATGTGCCTCGTATTGATTTGTTATACATCGAGCTAACTATTAAGTGAAATATGTCCTGTCGTCTGACCTTGACAAGTTTCACTTTCTAGTGACTGGGAAGGTCGTCGGGTGGGGGTCCTGCAGCATGAGTTTCCTGGACCACCCAATTCTCTCCCCATCCCCCACTCTGCGTTACCACAGAGGCCTCATACACATGTGGGACACTCCAGCCCACACCCCGATGTCCACGTGCACCCCTCTCTCGCCACTCTCTGGGCCAGCAGGGCACAAACTGTGTGTCCACCTTCTACGGGAAAGACTGGGGGGAGCTGACTTGGGCCCTCTGGGCAGGGAACTTGGGGTTCCAGGTATCCAGAACACGATCTGGAAGGGGAGACACCTTGGCCCTGCAGACTACTTGCCCTGGTAGGGAGGTTGTGGCCAGGGGAAGACCCCATCAGACCTAAAGCTGGGAGCCATGCAGGGTCCCCTCAATGCCTGTGTAGAAGGACATAACTGAAGAGAAGAAGGGAGTCTGAGGGACGAGACTGAAGCAGAGTCGCTAAGACTGCTCAGTTCATTGGGAGGTGGGGGGACTCAAGGGGTGTGAATTGGGAAGAACCAAACAGGATGGAGGAGAGGCTGATGACTAGAAGGGAGAAGGCCAGACCCGGGCCACCTCTACAAAGATAGGGGCTCATTTATTATTGTGTTTAGTAAGAGAACTTAAAACAAACAAACAACAACAAAAAAAACCCTGCTTTTATCAAAGCCAAAGGGCTTGTAATTCAGTGACAAGAGATATGAAAGGCAAAAGAATGATGGTTTTGAAGCCAAAAGCAGGGACTGGGAGTGATCCCTCCCCAAGGTCACCTGGCCGCCTCTTGTTTCTGCAGCTTGTCCCGTCAGCCTGCCGTCTGCTGGCCCGGTGACCATTAGGAAGAGGCTTTCCACCTTACTGTACTCCCCAGAAGAGCGCAAAACTGAAGGTTCATTTTGATTCTCCCAGGAGAAAATAATGCCTTTTTAGAATATTAACTATTGAGAAATAACTTGTGGAGAATATTAAACATAAATATTGGATGTTTAGCTAGACAAAGAGAGGACAGGTGCTATATTTGAAATTGTAGTATTTGCAAAAATAAAGAGGAAAAGATATTTCAAATTTTGCACAAATACACATTGTAAAATTGAATAAAATTCTAATGATATTTCAACATTTTAATTTATCTCCATTTCACAAATCTTTGTTTTGTGGATAAAATATTTGAGTGATTTAGGAAGGAGGTAAATGAGGAACAAGTTAAGCTTTATGGGGGAAAAAAAATCAAGATACAACTTTGTGTTACTGTTGTCCTAGAAGTATGTTTATCCACACTTAACTTTATTCCTATCAGGTTAGTAGGTGGGGAGTTTGAGATTCCTTGAGGGTCCTTTGACCCCCACCTAAGATTGACCCTTTGCTCCCAAACCTGTTGAGGGCAGTTGTAGGACAATAGTTAGTGAACCTCGTTGACTTTAGTATTCAGGAATTTATCATTCAGGAATTTCTTTCATCACAAGGAAAGCCAAAGCATCATGGTATGAGTAATTAATTATACTGAGGTATGAATCCAGAGTAAGAACTTGAAGCCAGAACAAGGAGCGAGTGAGTCGAGGGTTTGCGAGGGACCCGCACATGGCTCAGCGCCCTCTTCGACCTGTGTTCCCTGCCTGTCGTCGACCTGGAACTAGTGCTCATGAAGTGGGAGTCTGTTCCTATTCAGCACTACTGTTTAGATTTTACCAATTTCGTTAAGTTCACGCCTGACATTGCTGCAACAGTGATGTCATGGGCCCCCACGGGGGGAAATCGTGGTTGAGAGCTGCTGTGGTCATAACGCATCCTCGGATAACGCACACTTCAAACGTCCTTTATTTTTACTCCAGCTCTCGGCTCCGATCTTGTCGTGATGGACGATACTGATCCTGACTTTATCACTGGTGGCCTGACTCCTGACGCAGTCATGACAAAGCCAGTCCTACGTGTGGCTCATTTTCTAACATTCTCAGTGGCCAGTTAGGTCCCCAGCCT
The DNA here is from genome assembly GCA_030848825.1 of Tadarida brasiliensis. Taxonomy (NCBI): domain Eukaryota; kingdom Metazoa; phylum Chordata; class Mammalia; order Chiroptera; family Molossidae; genus Tadarida; species Tadarida brasiliensis. Next base: position 14,537,255 of record CM061259.1, on the reverse strand, counting down.
CCAGAGCATTGCATCCTGGATGTGTTCGCCCGTGTGGCGGACACAGGGAAAGCAGACCAGCCTGTGCCCACGGAGACGGCCGGGGGTGACAGAACAGTCTGGAGCGCAGACGCTGTTTGCTCATTACCCTGCGACTTCAGGTGGTGACCGTGCCCGTCCTTCAACCTCCCTGGGGCTTTGCCGTTCCGAACACAGGACTTCTTTCAGCTATTTTTATTGAGTATTAACTAGCTGTGTGGGATGCAAAGAAATGTGAAAGTATTCAAGGAACTTACAATGAATTCATTTTTTAAATAAAATCTCATAATTTGACCAAATGGAATAATTTCCACTGGCATTGCAAAAAAAAAAAGTACCAAGAGTCATTAGTTCTGTCCTGCCATAGTTCTGTCCTGGTCGAAACTGTTATGAATGTATTAGAAAAATTATAAAGGGCACATATTTCAAGTTGGATATGACACGAGGCTGGGAGTAATAATGAATGCAACACATTGAAGGAAGGAACGCAGATCTCAAAAATCTTCACAGTTTGGAATACTGGGCAAAGTCTATCCAAGTAAAGTTTATCAGGAATCAAGGTAAAGCCTGCCAGTTACTGTGTGACTTTAGGCAAGTTACTTAACCTCTCTGTGTGACTCTAGGCAAGTTACTTAGCCTCTCTGGGCCCTTAGGTAGAAATCGGGCATAAGGCAGCCCCTGCACATAGGCTTAGTCCTACTATTTAACTGAGTGCAAGTAAAGTGCTTATACCTGCCTGTCACATCAGAGATGTTCAGTAAGCATAGCAAGTACTCCTGATGGAAATATATGGTGACCCCAAAAGGTTGGGGATGGTCCACGGTGGCTGGTGCTTGACAGGCCACATTATGTGGCATATGTCCAGTGAATGCCACACTTTAAAAGTGAGATAGAGAACCTGCATTGAGTTCAGAGGACAGAAGCCACGGTAGAAAGAAAGCTTAAAATCATATGATGGAAAGTGAAAAGAACCGGGTATATTTAGCCCGAAGTGGAGAAGACTCAGGTCATACATAACAGCATTTTCTAATACTTGAAAGGGTCTCATATTATAGATGCTTTAGATTTATTCTCTACCCAGGGGCCAAAGGTGGATATTTTCAGAAGACAAATTTTGGCTCAGTCTAAGGAAGAATTCACTAACATTTGGAGCTGCTCACGGATGGTAACGAATGCTTCATGAGGAAATGAGCTCCTTGTCACTAGAGGTGATCATAGGCCAAATGGCCACTTGATGAATTAGTGGGTGGGTGCGGTAACCTTTAATGTCCAATCTCTAAAATTCTGTGATTCTGAGAATAAACAGGGCTATTTCAATCAAGGTAATAGACAAGAAGACTTATTATCAATACATGGATTTATTATACACCAAAGAAGGAAATCCAAGACCAGCAGATCCGAATCTGGTGATGGTCATTTTCCTTTCAGCTTCCCTGAGGGTAGGATGGGAGGAATGGGGTAGAGGGACCTCCCTCCTGTTCTGCGTGAAAACTTTCACCACCTGTCCCCCTGGCTTTCACGGTGTGTGTGAGCCCACTAGCTCAAAAACAGACCTTCTACTTGGCTGGATGCTTGAAGCCAAATAAAGAGTCGCTCGCTCGACAGACTGCTTGTTGTTTATCTTTCCTCGTCTCCTTTGAGCCTCTTCCTGCCGTAGCTCGCAGTACACCCGCTGCCGAGGTTACGCCGACTCCCCGCTCCGCTTTCTCTTTGGTGTTTAATGTCACTGATATTTGTGTTTCCTGTTTGCTTTGGGTTCTATTTGTTGTTTAAAATGACAAAACTTCATCACGGCTGGGCTAATTATTTATCTTCTTCTATGTTGTGTTTTTGTGACTTTGTTTTATTTGAATTGTCCTTCATTTTTTGACTCTAAGAATGTAATATTTGGAACCACATAGACACGTATCCAGTTTTGCCTCCCCTTTGTGTATTTATATTTATTGTTGCCTTAAGCATCTGTTAATATTACAGAATAACATCTAGATATGGTTTATTAGTTGCAGTCTCCTAAGAGTTTCAAGTTATATTCTTCAATAACAGCAAAGATGATCATTGTAGATGTACTTGCTTTCGGTGGGTGGGATGGGGCACCAGAGCCCTGCGGTGCCCTTCCCGGACTCACGCAGTTCAGAGGTGGAAAGTGGCTGCCTTTCTTAAAGGTGCGATCTTCTCTCCACCTCTCTGTGGCTTTCGCTCCGGCTCGGCACCCCATGGCTTCCCAGACCTTGGACAAGGGGCTTGACTCCAACCTCTGAGGCATCAGAACAAGGCTGCTCGTTTGCTTTCTGGTCACTGATATCTGACCCTCTGAGCACTGCCTGCTGGTTCTGCTGCCCCGTGTCCTTCTACCCGGGAAAAGACTGTAGGCCGGAAGAGAGTTAGATCGGTCGCTGCTTCTGTCCATCCAGGTTCCCTACATTTCAAGTCCTTATAAACTGTCATTTTTCCAACAGAGGATCCTTCTCCTGACTCCTCTCCTCTGCCCCCATTGAATTTGACTTTCTCAGTGATAAAAACTATATTCATCTGAATTGCCTAAGAATATTCTGTGACTACGCTAGAAGGCAGCCGGTTCACACTGCACACTTTCTGTACGGTACCCATTTCCTGTGGGTTTTTTCTCTTCATTCATTTCGCATGTACTGACTGCCACCCTAGCGCCTCGCACTGTGCTCTGTAAGAACTGGGGAGACAAAACAAGACATTGGCATTGACCTCAGGTGGCTGGCGGGAGACAGCTGCGGTGCAGCGTGGAGTGCACTGGGATGCTGGTAAGCACAGGTGCACGTGGCGTCCTGAAGAAGGACGAGGGTCTCGACAGTGGGGAAGGGTCGCCGTGACATAATGCCCTGGAAGAAGTGAGACCTAAACAGTCTCTAAGTGGGAGTGGGAGTTTTTCCAGAGCCAACATTTGGAATAGACGATTTTTATAATGGATTTTTATCAGGAAGCATGCAGTGGCTTCTTCATAATGAGTTTATTTTGTTTTCCTGTAGACTCATGAAATTTTGGGTGCTATGTGAAAATTAGAACTTAGAAAGAAGAGAGGTTTGTAATACAATTTCCACAGACCTGAACTAGTCTCACGCTCTCCAAACCATATCAAACCTTTGATGCCCGTGATCAAGGTGAGATGATATATATAGAAGCACTTCGTGAAGTCAAGGGAGCCATCCGTGTGTATGGTTTTAGGGTTAGGATTGTCAAACAACCTTTATGGTATATTTTCACTCCTTATAAACCCTCTGGTGGTTTTAAACCTGAAGAACTGGAATCCTTTGGAAATATGAAGCAAAGAACACTGTGCAGTACATGTCGATGTGCCACTAAGATGGTAAGAATTGTATATGTTGGGCCCTGCCCTGTGTTGCTCAGTGGTTAGAGTGCCGGCCTGTGCACTGAAGGGTCACGGGTTCGATTCCCAGTCAAGGCACATACCTGGATTGCAGGTTCAATCCCTAGTCCGTAAGGGCTTGTGCGGGAGGCATCCAATCAATGTATCTCTCTCGCATTGATGTTTCTCCCCGCCCCCCAACTTCTACTCTCTTTATAAAGCAATGGAAAAAATATCCTCAGGTGAGGATTAACAAAACAAAAAAGTTACACGTTGGAAAACGGGGAGAAAAATAGATGGGGTCGTAATAAAACGGCTTTAACTGTAACACATCCCTGAAGCCATTCATTGGACACATTTCTTTTCTCTAATACATATACATTGATAAACTTTCATTCCGACGTTGGTTCATCTCTTTGCATGAAACACTTTTTATGTTGCCCCAGCTCCATTCCCGCGGCCCTCCAAAAGTGTCAGACCCTGAGGTGTGTTCTCCACCAGCACGTAGCACAGGGTGAAGCTCAGGTTCCAATAGAGTGTGGACGGGATTCCTTACCACAGGACACCTGCCCCAGCTACCCCATTTCATCCTCTGGAGAGTCGGCTAGAAACCTCAGACATCTAAACAGACCCAAGTCCAAGGGTGAGAGACGGAGCCCTAGACACAGAGCCACCCCCAGGACCAAGTCCCCAGCTTCAGAATTGAAAGCAGGCAGAGGTTAATCCCACAAGCTTGACTTCCCTTTCTGCTGGGCGACATGGATGACTTAGGGACCAGAGAGGTGCTGAGAGGGAACGGAGAATGATCACAGTGAGTCATAAGAGACGAAGGCTCAGATTCCACAACCGGTCCAGGGCCATGGGCGAACACACGTTCCTCCAGTGGACCTTCTGACAGTGACCGAGCTGCTGTGGGGAGCCCCGGGGTGCCCAGAGCTCCCTCCACATTCTGCAACAAAGAGCACCCCTCACTCCCTCAACACCGTTCAGCTCGGATAACTGATCTTAAGCGTGGAGTGGGATCACCCTCGAGACAGCCACTCCTGGGCTAGAGACCATGGTTTTGCTCTCTGCTCTTGCCACCAGCCCCGGCCGGACCAGCACGGAATGGATCTTCTGCAGCTTGAGGTTATCCATGAAAATATTCCTCACCGTTCACATAGATCATTGAGAAATGGTTTTCTGTTTTACACTGTCGTTTGACATCATTGTTCTGTAGACCTAGAAGGACTCTCAGAGCTCATCCTGCCCATTCAACAGATGACCATCCCCGAGGCACATCGAGCATCAGAATCACCATAGGAGGTGGAGGGGAATGTGATGTCATGGTGGCAGCAAGATGCGGTGTGGCTTCCATATTTTACCAATAATCTGAGCCTGTGGATTGGAGCAAGTCACTGCACCTCTCTGGCCCTCGGTGTTCTCATTAGGAAGCTGAATCAGTAGCAAAAACAACTGACATTTCTTGAGCAGTCGCTGTATGCCAGGCACTGCGAAAATGATGGTGGCATTTGAAATTGATGATCCTTTAAGTATATTAGAAAGCTGTGTAGACTTCAGACTTAATTCTCAGATGACCTCTGAGGTTATTTCCCTCCGTTTTCCAGTGATGGAACTGGGGCGTGGAAAGGAACTTACCCAAGGTCTCGGAGCAGGTAACAGGCAGAGCTCGTATTTGAACCCCACCCTGCTCCCTTAACCTTGGGGATACTGAAGTTTCTTCCTTAACATCCTCTGCCTTTCTGACTGGATGCAGGGCAAGGCCTCAGCGCGGAGGTGACCAGAGATGTTCACCCCCTGAAGAGCCTTTTGTGTGTTATGGCCCCGCCTCTAACGCCATGCCTTCTAGGCACCTCCAGGCTGCACCTGCATCCTCAGAGCTTCCTTCCAGCTCTGTCCCCTCCACAGCCAGAGAACACACCTGCAGGCCCCACCTGGTCCCCTTTCACTTGGTTGAAATGCAGAAGGACTTTGTATTCTGGTGAGGTTAGTTGGCTTGGTGTTTACCATTTTCACAGGAGAACATCCCGTTGTTTTGAAGAAAGAAGCGCTGTTGTTTTACGGTAACATCTGCAGTGACGAGCCTCGCGGTGCACTGGAAGCCCGTCCTGAGCCGTGGGCACAGTGGCAGCCGAGATGCGCGCTTCCCCGGGATGTGCAGGCGCGAGGCTGCATTGCAGCTCTGTCTGCAGTCGCTCCGTGACTCTGGTGGCTTGGTTGTCTCGGTCTTCCTGCGTCGTCAATGCTTCATCCGTAACACAAGACGACCGTGATAACCTGTGTACTGTGCATTTCCATTTATGGGTCATTTTCGCATGCATTGTTTCTTTTCATCCTCACTGCCAGGACAAGTATTTTATAAATAAGGAAACATACCCAGAGAGGGTACAAGACTTGGCCAAGATCACCCACTAAAGAAAGGCCGAGCCAGGAGACAAACTTAATGTGCTCTTTTATTTTCTTTCTCTATTAAATCCTCACCTGAGGATGTTTTTCCATTTATTTTCAGACAGAATGGGAGGGAGGGAGGGAGGGAGGGAGGGAGGGAGGGAGGGAGGGAGGGGGAGAGAGAGAAAGAGAGAGAGAGAGAGAGAGAGACATCGATGTGAGAGAGACGCTTCGATTGGCTGTGTCCTGCATGACCCCGACCAGGGCCTGGGACTGAACTGCAACTGAGGTACATGCCCTTGACTGGACTCGAACCTGTGACTCTTTGGTCTGCAGGCCGATGCTCTAACCGCTGAGCCAAACTGGCCAGAGCTAATGTGCTCTTCTCCCTTCACAATGTCTGGGTCTGTGAGAAAGGCAGAGAGCATTAACCAGAATGTGTCTTATGCACTTGGGCAAATGTGCATCTCCTGGAAAGGATACTCACGGTCCAGAAATCGGAGAAGCACCATACAACTAAAACTACACAGTCCTTGGAGTCCTCCTGAACACGCGGATTGAAATTTAAGCTGTCCACGATAGGTTTCACATGTCTCTGGACCTGTGGTGCTTTCTGTATGTTTTACATTTTATGCTGTGACCAGGATGTGGGCATAAGTTGATTTGCAGAGAGGTTATAAAAAGCTATGAAACTTACCCCTGAAATCCTTAAGTCTTGCAAAGTTTTCATCAAGCTGTGTTCAGTTGAGCAAAATAGAACAAGTATTCCGAAACATGTTCCAGAATTCCAAAATTTGTACTTCCTTTGAGCCTGATTCCCAGGTGGTGAACCCAGGACTCGTGTTATCCTGTGTGGTTAGTATAACCTGTGACCGCTGGTAGAATCAGGTGAAGATGGCTGTGTCGCCAGTCTAACTCAGATGGCAGTTAGCAGCCAGCCTCAAAGCCACCAGGGCCTGCAAACCCCGTCTTTGTTTCAGAGAGGGCAGCTTTCACCCCTCTATTTCATCGGTGACTGCTCGCTATTCACTCAAGAAGTCTCTATGGTCAGTTTCATGCAAGGACGGCCCTTCACCCTCCTTCAATGATCTGCTCTCACAAGTGGCCATTGTTTTCATGGGAGAACGTCTGTCTCCAAGCTGCAATGATCAGTCTGCAAATCTCACCGCACTTTCCTGCCCCCTTTGCAATCTCGAGGAGTCCTGAAGCCAAGTACACGGTCATCCGTTGCTGCACAGGGCCTGAGTCCATGTGCCCGCCGACCTTCTCCACGTATTCTCTTCATCAGCCTCACCTTGCCAAGTGACACGGACCCTCTGTTTGGAAAATGGAAATAATGAACTATTTCTATGTTGGTTGTCATTGTTTGAGAAGAGGAAGAGCCTGAAGACATTCTGTATTCTAAAACAATTCGGCTGCTCTTTCTTGTTCCCTTTCTTCCCTTTCTCCCGTATTTCCCCCCAAGCCTCAGTGTTTACAGCCTTGGGCCTGGCAATATAAATTAGATTTTCAGAGTGAAAGGAAGTTGGCCTTCCTTAGAGGAGTCTCAAAAAGCCCCGAAGAAGAAAAAAGTCGTCCAGGTGGCATTTTAAGTCTGTGATGCCAAACATACGAGCCAACGGCAGACCTGGGCCATACATAAACGGCACCCAAAAGAAGCTGAATTGTCATCATCGTGATGCGGTGCTCTGTATCTGAGAAGCGGTCCTTCAGTTCCTGGTTGTGGTCAGATCTAGGAACCCCAGTGGGGCATCTGCGAGATGATAGAACCATTGGTAGCTTCAGAATGAAGGCACCTGAAGGGACAGTATTTGAAAGGAGAACATCATTAGAGAAAGTTCTGGAACCCAAGTTGCCGAAAGAGGAATGTTAAAAATCTAAAGAAAATTCACCTAGCTCCTGCCAGCGTGGCTCAGTTGGTTGAAGCATCACCCTGTACACTGAAAGGTGGCAGGTTCGATCCCCAGTCAGGGTGTTTATGGGAAATAGCCCACTGATGTTTCTCTCTCACGTCAGTGTTTCTCTCTCTCTCTCTCTGTCTCTCTCCCTTCCTCTTTCTAAAAAGATACACTCAGGTGAGGATTTTTTAAAAAGAAAATTCATCTAAAATTACCGTAATGTCTCACTTTTCTGGGAAGAGGCTCCTTAAAATATGGGTTATCTTCTAGGGTCAACCATATTCTACATTTTGGTAGATTACTCTCTCTTTTCTTTCTTTTATCTTGCAAATAGTCCTCTCTTCACATAGGTATATATGTTCAGCAACGGCTTTTTCGTCTCAAGAATCCTTTAGGAAGCAAAGAAAATATATGAAGTTGAGGTTTGCGCCGGGGCTGGAGATTGACAGCACAGCCTAGCTTATCCTATGGGCTCATGGAAGACTTGAGACAACTCCATCTAATTTATCATCAAACCAGGACACTTCTGAGGGTGACAAGGGACAAAAAACAAACAGCTCACCGGGATAACCATTTTAAGCCAGAAAGATCCTGAGCAGAAACCTCATTATGCACAGTGAGAGTCACTGGGTGGCCAGAGAGTGCTGACCAGTCAATGACTTGAAACTACGTTTTAAGATTTCATTTTTGCCGTTGTGTACACGTTTACTTCTCTTTCACACAGAACCATCTAGACGTAGATTTCACAAAATTCTCTCTGTTTCTTTCCAATTACAGTCTACAGGACAACCAGCTACAAATACACAGGATCTGGAAGGAAAACACAAACCACCGAATCGAAATAAAACTGCGTTTTAGGCAAGTGAGAGTTTTAGCAAACTAAAAAGACGGTCTACAAGGCCAGCGGTTCTGTTTGTCTGTAAATCTCACATGAGACACGGAACACGCAGTGTTTTATGTAGTATAAATATCCACATGTAATTCTGTTTCTGGTAAGCGACGGAGCCCTGTTCTTAAGATAGTTTCTCTGTAACGTCTCTACATACCAAACACTATTGAAAACGTTAACAGTTATAGAAAAATCGCCTTTTAGAACTTTATGTAAAATTTCAAGGAAATGTGCTGAACCAGAAGAGAACCATAAAGGGGTGTTTTGATAGGATGGTGCAATCGCGACATGTGAAAAGCTGAGTTGAGTGGTGGAGTTGCAGTAGACTCATTTGGGTTAACTAGTCTGCACTTGAGGATTTTATGGCCACCGGGCACAGTATTTTTAGGATGGACGTGATTTCCACACTCAAAATGTAAAGCTGTTCTTTCCAGGGAGGCCCCTTTTGCCTTCCCCACTGCCCATCCCTGCTGTCTGCCTTCTGTACAAACTTCACGCTCTAACCTCTTAGCTGGGGAGGGCCGCACCCTGATGTGCAGTTTAACCCGTTCATCAGCCATGGGGTCCGGCCGTGCCTTCCTTTCCCCCCGTATCTCTTGCAGTTGCAGAATCTGGGCCCTCCTTTCAATGTATTTGCTCTAATCCTTTTCACAGGAAGTTTCTAGGGACCAATCAGAGCCCTGTAGGTAATACAGTTTTTCTTTTAACCACTTAGTCACTGGTCTGGAGAGCTAAAAGAATCCTCTTACAGAATGACAGACCCAGGTGTTTGCTCACGGAGCAGGTCAAGGATGCCTGGCCTTGCTCTCTGTGATACCTGTGTGTGTTCATTTTCGTTCCTCTCTTCCTGGGATCAGGATAAGCATATATATTCTTATAAATATATATTTAATATGTACCCACTTGAAGATAAACGATATTCATGTACAGTGTAAGAAATAGTGAGGTTTAATAGTGTTTAAATATGTGTGTCAGGAAGAACATTTCCAGAAAAGAACAGTAAAAAGAGAATACTGATATTACTGACCAGAAAAGAAGAGAGAAAAACAAGGAAGACACAGGGCTTATCCTGGCAGATGGAAGCAGGGGGCACTTTTCAGTTCCGCCCATTTTTGTCAGTTGTTTATAACCTCAGCCACAAACAGTGGTCAAAGAATACGTTTGGTGTATTCTGTTTCTTCCATCGCACACAGCTCGTCCCTTGTCTCATCACTACATCCTCGCTATTGAATTTCCTCTGAAAATTGGCCTTTTCTCTAGCCTTTGAGAGAAAAATAGCCTTATTTCCCACTTACTTCATGGCTGAAACTTAGACGAAACTTACTCTCTTCCCTTCTTTTGTGTTTATTTTTAGAAGGTATAAGTGCATATTTCTCAATGAAGAATGATTTTAATTGGCCCAAATTTTCTTATGATATTGTGATTTTGCTTAGTGTGGGATTCTTAGGTCAATTTTTGTCCTACTACAAAAATAATAGATGTTTATTGCAGAAAATTTTTTGAAAATTCTGACAATCCAAAATTCCAAGACGATTAAAAATCACAATGCCCCCTAGTAACCGCTAGCAAAATTGCTGGTGTGTTCATTGTTTTTTGTTTTTGTTTTTGTTTGTTTCATTATTGAAGGGCTATTTTCGAGAGAAGGATTCTGCCCATTTCAACACTGTGTATTTGTACATGCATGTATCTCACGCACTGGTGCTATATGCTAGAATAATTTTTTTAATGACTGGAATATTTAACCAGAAAATATCTGACATATGCAGCTTCTGCGCAGCTTTAACGGTGCCCTGGTGAGCGGCAGCCGTTGACGCTGTCATTTCTGTGCACACACACAGACATCCATCCATCATGAATATTTAAAATTCAATCATTAGGTGCAGCGGCGGCGGCCACAGCATATTTGTTGCAACTGATCAGCCACTAATGGTTTAAAAACTTAGAGATTGGGGGTTGCTTTTGTCAACTGAAGAGGATTATTCCAAGCCACTGAAGCCCCTTGTCAGAATAGAAAAGTGTATTAAAAGAGATGGGAGTGCAACCCCAGGGTCGCTCGCAATATATAATTTACTAAGCACACATGCTTAAGAGAAAAATGGATCAAACGGATGAGATTGGAGATCCCTAAAACAGTCTCCTGCCAGGATCAAACATTCTGCCCAGTAAACAAACAAACAAAATATTCCGAATCCTGTTTCTTCCCGAGTGCCACGCAGACAGAGATTCTGGTTACGAGGCCCCTGCTTTGTGACGCAGGCTTGGCCCGAGTCATTCATTCCTCCAGGTGAACATCACTTTCCGAGCGAGCCTTTCACAGCAGTCGAAGCAGCGGGTTTTTTGTGATGATTATTCACAATAATCAGGTGAAGCCTGTTTTCTTTCCTGGCCTGGAATTTGGTGATCAGCAGTGAAGCATGCTTGGAAAGTATTTTTGAAGATTCCGTTTTCTGAGCTTAATTTGAGCAGTTCACCAGTACAATCAGCTTCCCAGTGCTAGCCACGCACTTTGTTGCTGAATCGCTTCCAACTTTCTCATCACACTCACAAGGCTTTGTGTGGAGGCCCAGAAAGGGGGTTCCAGCTAACCTGACACGTCCGCATACCCTGAGCTGTCAGAAGTCCGGGGAGAACATGGCAGTGCCAGGTGTGCATGGAAACACTTTGAGACAAGCATGCTGGAACCCTCTGACCCTTGCCGGAACCACACAGAAAGCGTTTGATGATTTGCTCGACAGATTGACTCAGTGAGTGACCTTGTTCCTCTTCTCCGCACTCAGCACCCAGCTCTCCACACGGACCTGGATGAATAGGGATCTCTGCTAACCCAGAGGAAAAGAACAGTGTGTGTATTTTTTTAATATTCGAGTCTCACACAGCCTGGAAATTGGAGGAAGCAGGGAAGAAGACGGGGAAAGGAAAGAGAGAGGGAAGGAAGGAAGGAGGAATATTTGTTCAGGAGTGACATTTGTACCCATTGGCTAGTCAGTGGGAGCTCAGTTCCATCACCCATGTCTGGCTTCAGAAGATCCCAAGTGCGAAGGGTGGAAATCTGATGGAGTGGTGTGAGAAGACGCAGTCCATCCGGTCTCCTTGTGCTGTTTGGGTCCCTCTCCCGCGACAGCCACACCCACTGCTTTCTGCTGTCAGAGCTGTGACAGGGATCCACAGCTTCACGGGGAAAGCCACGCCATTTTCCTCCAGAATATCAAAATGTGTCACCTTGATTTCCTAAATTACAGGAAATCCTGATAAAGCCATTGGATAGGTATCTTTAAGTGTAGCAAAGAAGCAAAAATGTTTAAAAGGGACTATGGTTTAAGGATCGGAACTGTAGAGAAAAGGCCCTATCTGCCACCAAAAGTCGTAACTCGTGACTATTTTAAAATACATCTTTGAATGTAAACTAATATTTAAACTATTATTAATAGGCCATTTATTTCTTAAATGCTTCCTCTTACAGACAAAAATGTGTCGTTTGGCGAGAGAATCTGGCTAGTAAATTAAAATAAGGTGCTCGGCTAGCTTATGATAATCCAGAGCTTAATCGACAGGGCTCCCGGCAATCTGCAGGAAGGGAAATTAAGGCACAGGACCATCTACCAAGGGCTGCATAAAAAGTCAGCCGTGCAGTTGTGGAGAAAGCATTCCAGATCCTGACTTTTCTGTCACTGACAAGCTGTCACACATAACTGAAAGAAAGTCTCCTTGGGGCATTTCAGACTCAGAATTCTCTGTTTGTATGGATGCTGGGATTTCCTTCTGCTCCTTAAACTGTAGACTAAAGGGTTAAGAGATTAACATTTCCCTGATAAACCTTACTCTGACTCAAGATTTACTTAACGAACTGTCTTTTTACTACTGCACAGATTCAATCTGTTGGGCAAATAAAAGTCATTTTGAAAATGACCTACCTATGTATTTATTCAGTTTGTATTTCAGAATTATCATAATATCGGGCGTAAGAGATGGCGTGCCAGTGAAACTATTATATACCGCTTGCCATAGATTTATTAATGGGACCTAAAAGAGAAAATAAGAAATCACATTGTATGTGACAATAAGAAATTCCGCCATAAATGCTTTCATTCAGATAAGCATCTTTTTCAAATCGAAAACCATCAATATGGGTATTGTGTTCAGCGTCTTTCCTGCTTTGTCTAGGTCCTTGGCCTCGTTCCTGACCACACTCGCTGTGGGACCTTGGCGCGGTCAGGAAGAGACTATGGGCATGGACTGAAACTTCCTGACATCTCGTGTTCAGAAATGAACTTGTCATACAGAAAACTATGATTTCCTCGCGCTTTCGTTTTTCTAACTTCAGTTCGTCCCTGGCCATCTCTGCCAGTCCGGCCTGATTCCCACACCCTGACCTTGGATAGAGACACTCCTTTCTATTTTCATTCTTGATCTGTAAGTCCTTCCCCATTTCTGTGTTGGTGCACCGCCCCGATACTCTTCTAGAACAGCCCTGTGTCTGATTCCTTCCTTCCCTCTGCCGTGCTGCCCGTGGCTCCCCTTTATCTTCTTCTTTGGGGCGTCCTCTCTGTTGGACATAGTGCCATTCCTGATCCCCACACACGTGTTCTCTCCTGGATGTCTGCCCTCGGATTAGATTCTGGGAGCCATTAGGCTTAAGTGACTTATTTGACTAAAAGTCAACGCCCATTATCTCTTATTTAAAAAAAAAAAAAAAGTCCCCTGGGAGGGGGGTGGCGGCAGGAGAAAAACCATGTCGACATATAAAGAAGGGAAAGAGTGTGGACGAGAATTGGCTCTGCCCAGCCCTCTGGCCTCTGAGCAGTGGCTCTCTGCCTCTGTGCTCCCCACGTCCCCAGTCTCCCTGCCGTCTAGTCGTCTGTCCACCTTTCTGTCATTGCACTGGTGATGGCCCGCACACCTGGGTTGTTTTTCCACAGTTCCTGTATCTCACCCTCACTGTCAGTGCCAGCCCCTCCCCAGCATGGGAAGAAGGGCACTGAGCTGCAGTGATGGGGAGGGCACCGTCTATGGGGGAGAAACAGATTTTACAAGGCCCTAAGTAGACGATTAAGAGCTATACACACTGCTCTGACAGCCTAATTGTCACGGCCGATTTCAAATGTGTTGGTAGTGATTCTGAAGCCTGTAGAAAAAATATCAGGTCTTAAGAGATTGAGAAGTTCGCCAGTGGTCTACTCTGCAAAGGAGCCTGCCCAGCTTGGTATTGTCACGCCCCCCACATCATATCTGTGCCTAATGAACAAGATAAAGACACCAGAATGCCACCAACATCGAAACGGTAGCATCTAATTGATTTTAATCTTAGTTCAACAGTGTGACCAGAAGGATGTTTCAATTACGACCACCATATGGGACGGGAGTGCCTGATTAGTAGGGATGCTCCTGCACGTCCGTCTTTCAGGCCACCACTCATTATTGCGTGACTCCTTGTCTCCGCCATGACATTGTGCCCCGGCGGACTCAGTACGCACAGGCACCGGAGGGCGCTTGGCTGACAGCAGAGCTGGGTCCCACACGCGGCTCCCACTGAAGTCCGTGGGAGCAGCCGCAGACTTCCACTCTAGCCTCCCCTCACATATCTGTTGTGAACCTGATAAATGCCATCCTGAAGAGCAATTGATTTATTAATTAGCTGATTCGGAATGTTCTTAGGACTCATTTGGGATACGGAGTCGTTATAATTTAAAAATGTCAGTGCAGTGCGAAGGGAGACGAAAAGCACCTCCCAGGGGCCCCGTGGGCAGAGCTTGTTCCTTTGCTGGGTGGGGTTGTTCTCCACGGCCTAAGGCCCCCCACGGAAGTCACCTCCTCGGGCCTCGGAGTGAGGTCTCCGGAAAGGAGGGGGTGTCCCACCATGAAACAGCCAGATCCAGACTGGGTCAGACCAAGCAGGAGAGTGTTGGCTATTAAACTCTGGCTGGTCGCTGGTTCATTAGAAAACACAATCAGCCCTGGCTGGTTTGGCTCAGCGGTTAGAGCGTTGGCCCTCGGATGGAAGGGTTGCAGGTTCGATTCCTGGTCAGGGGCACTACCTCGGTTGCAGGTTTGATCCCTGGACCCGGTGGGGGTTGTGCAGGAGGCAACCAATTGATATGTGTGTGTGTGTGTGTGTGTGTGTGTCTGTCTGTCTGTCTCTCTCTCTGTCCCCCGCCCCGCCCCCCTACATACTTCCCTTCCACTCTATATAAAAATCAGTGGAAAAAAGTATCCTCAGGTGAGAGTTAACAAACAAACAAACCACAAAAACACACAAATTAAGGTTCTTTAGCTTAGGAGTCACTTCTAGAAAAACCCCAACTGTACATAATTGCCTGTATTTATGAATAGGTAGACCATACATTTCTTTCTGACAAAAGAAGGGATGAGCTGAGAAGCAAAAAATATAGGCTGGATTATGTTACCGTGAATGTTAACTAACCAGGCTTTTGTTTTTATGTTTGCATTGTCCTTGGACATGGGTACCTAAGAGCTGACAGTAAGTTGGCATTTTTAGTTTGTAGTTTTTGAAACACAGGACCTTACTGTATTGGGTAGTAAATTCACAGTTGTTATATATCAAGTTACTGTCTGGTGTGTGTTTTTAATGTGAGCCCATGTACCCAGAAAGGTGACGTGTCTTGGTAACAGACTCACCTCCAGGCCAAAGATAGGCATGTTCTCTGTTGGATGCTGAGGTCTCAGTAGACTGAGGAGTTGGGTTGTGGGAAATAAGGTAAGTGCCAGAGCCCGTTATCAGCTGGATACACACAGAGCTTTGGGGAAGAACCGATGTCATTAGTTATGGTTTTAGGCCTGCCTTTTCTTTAGAGGGAGAAGGACTTGGAGAAGGCCTCCTCCGCTCACAAAAGGAGGCTTGCTGTTCACCTTGTTCGAGCCTCACTGTCGGACGGGACACAGATAGCCCGAAAGCCTCCTGGAGGCTTAGAGCACTGCAGGGACCCCCCAGGATAACCAGATCCTGGCATCTTGTGTGGGCTCCATGCTCACAGTGGCACCGAGCACCTGGAATGGAATGCACGAGGACGTGAGGTCAGACGGATCAAGGTGCAGACCCAGCCCTAGTGAGGCGGTTATGAGCCGGCTGATTCGTCTCCTTCAGCCTCACTTCCTCAGCCTGTGTGTGTGTGCCTGTGTCTCTGTGTCTGTGTGTCTGTGTGTGCACGTGTGCCTGTGTCTCTGTGTCTGTGTGTGCTTCTCTGTGCATCTGTGTGCATGTGTGCCTGTGTCTCTGTGTCTGTGTGTCTGTGTGTGCACGTGTGCCTGTGTCTCTGTGTCTGTGTGTCTGTGTGTGCATTTGTGTGCATGTGTGCCTGTGTGTCTGTCTGTGTGTCTATGTGTGCATCTGTGTGCACATGTGCCTGTGTCTGTGTGTCTGTGTGTGCATCTGTGTGCATGTGTGCCTGTGTCTCTGTGTCTGTGTGTCTGTGTGTGCATCTGTGTCTGTGTCTGTGTGTCTATGTGTGCATGTGTGCCTGTGTCTCTGTGTCTGTGTGTATGTGTGTATGTGTGTGCTTCTGTGTGCATGTGTGCCTGTGTCTCTGTGTCTGTGTGTATGTGTGTGCATCTGTGTGCATGTGTGCCTGTGTGTATGTGTCTGTGTGTATGTGTGTGCATCTGTGTGCATGTGTGCCTGTGTGTATGTGTGTGCTTCTGTGTGCATGTGTGCCTGTATGTGTGTATGTGTGTGCATCTGTGTGAATGTGTGCCTGTGTCTGTGTGTATGTGTGTACCTGTGTGCGTGTTTCTGTTTATCTAGAAACCCTACATCTTAGGATTGTGGAAATGATTGAACTAGATAATGTATATGAAAATGACTGGTATACAGTAGGTGCTCAGTAAATGCAGTTTCTCTTCCTTTATTGAGATGTGTGCTGCAGTCACTTATCTCTTCTGTACTTTAGTTTCGTTTTATATGAAATGAGGGATAATAATGTCAACGAATACTTATCTGTTCTCCTATTAAAAGGCAAGTACTTTTGTATCGATAGGACCACCCTCCCTTCTTTTCGACTCCCCTTCCTTATTTGACATCTGTCAGCCCTCTCAGCTCTCTGCAGCCCAGTGTCCAGTCACGTGCCCGAGCGGGGCTGCAGCACCCTCCCAGGGGACGTCTGTCTGCAGGTACTGCCCCAGCCTGCAGTGAGCTGGGGACCTTTTATTGATTGTGCGCATCTGGCTCCGCCGTGATACCAGGAAGAATGGAGGTGGCTGGCCCTGGACTTGGTCCTGGACAAATAAATGTGTTTGTCAAAGCCCTTTCCTGACATTGGTTGCCTCCAGCCCAGGTGGCACTGTGGAGGGTAATTAGTTCTCTTTATTGGAGGGAACCTCAGGAAGCTCTGAACTGCTTACCAGTGGACACATGCAGAAAGATTTTGTTAATGCAGCTGTTACTGGCCTTTTCATTGTGCTCATGGGCAGCCTGTAAGAAATGTAACTTCCTGTCACTGGCGCCAAGCAACACCTATCAAACAAAGCATTGTTTCTCCTCTTGTTGATGTGTGACTTGTGGAGGCCAGCGATAGGATGCTTGTTTTTATCTGCTAAGTGCACAGCGCTTGTAAAAACCAGCAGTGGCCTTGTTACCACTTGACACGACACTAGGTTTAGCTGTTTACACTGACACACGGCGGCACCCTTTTAGAGCTGCAGCTGGGGGTCAGATTCATTAGAGCGGCAGCGGCGGCGCCCAGAGGGAGGCGGCATCTGGTGGGAGTCTCTCTGCTGCCCTGTTGGAAGCAGCCAGGCAAGGAGCTTGCATCTTGGAATGGGTGACTTTTCATTCTTTTCTTTGTTATGATGATTCAAGAATCCCTGTTTATTCTTTGACCATACATGGAGAAGATGAGAGAGAGAGAAAGGTCTGGGAATAGCATTCACCCCAGTGAAGAAGAAAAGGAATGCCGTCCTCTGTGTGTTGCTTTTCTCTGCGAACGTGGGGCTCTTTGTTGCCCAGCGAAATGCACGTGTCTTTCTTGCCACAGCAAAGGCAGCTGAAAGGCGAAAGTAAATTGAGTGGAACTTGACACTCGGTTCCCTTGTTTCCTCCTGTTTCCTCCCTGTGTTGTGAGTGTGGCCTTGACGGATTGGTGACTGGGCTGCCTTGTCATACTTCAAGCCACATGCCTTTTGTTCTAGAGTTGTGATCCCTTTGGATGTTTAGGAAATGGAGGGGGATATTCCAGAATTCGGGGTTCGTTTTGCAATCACTGTGAGCAGACCGGTTGCTGATAACCCAGAACAGCTAAAATGTCCATCACACCCAGAGATGGAGCCCAGACCTTCACTCGTGCCGCATCCACCTCTCCGTCCGCCCGTGAGTCCGCGTGCAAAAAAAACGCACGTGGCAGAGAACGCACGTGGCAGGTGAGGAGCTGCGTGTGCAACCCCATAAGAACCGTGTGCGGCACGCTGGCCACACAGGGCTGACAGCGCAACTGTGCTCTGTAAGCCAAGGAACCTCAGGCCCCGCTACAGATTGCTAACGCATCTCACGCCCTGTCATAGCTTCTCTGACAGCTGCCGAGGCCCGTCCCACCTCCACTTCCCATAAGGGTGTAGGATAATTGGTGCACTTCTTTGGGTTAAATAATACACCCATTTAAAAAGCAGCTACCACATTGTTCTGCCCTTGCCCGCGAGACCAGATCACTTCATTTGTCAGGAATATCTCTTGTCAGGCCTTTTCTCCCAGCTGCTGCTGCTGACATGTACAGTGGGTTCTTCTGTCTGAATGCTTCTTACTAGGTCATGCCTAAAGCATGGCATGTGACATACTAGTGCCACTGACTCACAGAGCTCCCAGAAGTTTTATCAGGAGCCAACAAGGCTTTCCCTATCCAAGCATTATGATACCCCAGATTGCAAGTTGGGTCATTGTTGGGTCAGCCTGACCTGGAATTTACCAGCTGCTCTGGAGAGAGATCCCACCCATGAACTGTGTTTTCCTGTATGCCCAGCACACAGCCATCAAGGCAGTGTCCCAGGGGCCAGGAGGCTTGGCGCTGTCCTGTGGCTCTGTGTCATTTCCTGTCATCGCCGCCTCCATCCAGGTCTTTTCCAAGGCCTGGGATGCTGCCAAGAGCTTCCAGGCACGGGAGCCGAGAGATGGTCACGGTGGCCTAAGGGCTTGTACACGAGATGCATTTCTGTCTTTGGGGTGCTTGTGACATCTTTCCATTCACCTGAATTTACACAGAATAGGTCACCTGCTCTTCCTGGGGTTTAGTGCTGGGTCAGAAAAGCAGGGGGCATGGATCTGGGTCCTCATCTGCACTGCCTGCTCCCGCAGCAGCCTCCCCGGCCCCTCCCCACGGTCGCCCCTGCGCAGCCACCACCTCCTGTCTCTGTGCAGGTCATTTATAATCAGTAGTCGTGGCGTACAGGCCTCATTAGTGATATAGCCATTCCTTCAGTGCTTCAGAAATAATCATTTAGAAAAAAATGCACGGTTTCCTTCCCTTGAGAGCCCATGAGTGATGAATTTATTTCAGTTTGGCTGGCTTGGCTGTCTTGCTCAGCCTTATTTCCATATTTATTTCAACAAACAATGTAGGGTGGGAAGGAGAAAACACATGCTGGGTGTACACACACGTTCTGCGTATCTCCTCCCGAGCGCAGGTCCTCGGGAGGGAGGTGCCCAAGGACTGCCGGCGAGTGTGCCCTCCATTTTAGAGAAGAACAGAGCCCTTGGACTAGCCCGGGGCGCTGTGTGCAGAAGACGAGCTGGTTTGTGATTGCTTGTGTTCGAAAAAGCATGGGCAGTATGCCAAATGCGATTGATTCTTAGCCCCCATTCTCGTAACAAAAGTGTCCCCGGAGTGCTTTAGCCCTTGACCCCCTGCTCGTGTGGGATCTGATTTGTGTGACAGTGGACAGCGATGAACTTTCTGTGCCAACTGGGGATCAGAGGCCTCTGTCTGACTCTCCCCAAGCAGACCTGGTCCCTGTGAGGCTGGGGAGGGCGCACGTGGGGAGCTCGTGCTGCTCTGACAAGGACCCATGCCAGCAGGTTCTCGATGGCAAAAGGTGTCCTCAAGCCAGACCTGCAAATGTGCAAGCCACCCAGCTCCCAGATACCCACTCTCGGGTTACTGAGCATTTGGCTAAGGCTTGGCACTCAGCCCACCTGGTTTTTTTTATGGTGAATATTTCTAAGTGACTTTGGCATCAGGTCAGAAGAGAAGGCCTCAGAAGTCTGTTGAGAGCTGTGTCACTGATACTGTGTCAAGTGGACAGGCAAACCATGTCACCATCACAAGCCAGGAAGACCGGCGCGTGCCCCATCTTGATTCTGTGGGGATGCTTTGAAAGTGGCAATCAGTGTTTAATAATAATAATAATACTAAGAAGAAGGAGGAGGAGGAGGAGGAGGAGGAGGAGGAGGAGGAGAATAGTTCTGTTCTATGGTGAAAGGAACTAGAATGTGCAGAACAGTTATCTTGTCCCAAACATAACACCGTTTTTCCTACAGAAAATTTACCCATTTCACAAGAGAATGAATGGGAACATCTAATGCATAGAAGAACCAGGAATAAAAGTTTCTGATTCAGGGATCTGAACAGCAACACTTACAGAATTTCCTTTTCTCAGAAATGCATTTTTCTAAGCTGAGGGTTCTTTCTTTTCTAAGAAAGACGTCTTGCTTTTCCAAATTAGTTCAATGGACAGAGCAGGGGTGAAGAAAAAGAACGATTGAACAACAGCTAGCGGATACTATCCACCTCCAAATTAGACTCAAAATAATACTAGACAGGAAGGACTGTCTATGGGGAGGAAGGTGGGGAAAGAGTGCTGAAATGCAGCGTTTTTACAGAAACAACCCAAAAATGAAAGTTCGAAATCTAGTGCCTGGTTGAAAATGAATAGTAGATTCACATACATGCTAGTATCAGTATTAAGAGCTTGGAACCAAACAAAGGGAGAGAGAGACGCACACAAGGCAGCCTCCAGCGATGAAGATCTAGAAAAAGGCATCCCAACCCCAGTCTTGGCCCGTCCAGACTGTGCCCTTTACGGGAGCGTGATCTACCAGGGACAGGTCTCTCAGTCAGCTTAGCCTCCATCCTTTTCATCTAATACAGACAAACAGCATGGTCTTTATTCAGCCAGCATAGTGTTCCTTACCTTTACAGTTAATAGCATGTATAAAATAGTTGTAAGTGTGATGTAGGAGAATGCCTTCCCTTACCCTGGGAGAGCAGAACTGTGATCTTGTGGGAAGAGAGATGGCTTTAGGGATGGTGTTGGGTTAGTAACTCCTCAGCAAATGAAAGGTCTGTTAAGTACATCAGACCTTCTTAGAGCAATAGTTGAATCATAATAAAAACAGTATTGTTTTGTAAGTGACAGTAATGATGTATTCCACCAAGAATAAAGTTAGTCCGTGCTCTCCAGCGTTCCTGGGCCTTTGGAGAAAAGCACAGGTGCCAGGGAGCTGAGAAGGGCCCTTTGTCACGCTGTCAAAGGGGGGCTCCGGGTCTTCGCTGAGCTCCTGGGGTTTGCTTGCTGGAACTGTGCTATTCCATTTTTAATTGGTAATCTGACCACCCCTGAACATGGCATTAAGACAGCAGAAGTTGATAATTGAATAAAGTTGAGCATCATTGTTGTTTTGAATTGGAAATAGTTCTCATAACAACCCTCTGAGGGTATTTCCTATCACCAGCCTAATTCCTGCTGATGTAACCTTAAACTGTATAGGTCTGTGATTTTATGGTATTGAAGCATTTCCCCCAACTGCCTTTCTAGATTTTTTTCCTATTGTTGATGGGCTAGCAGACAGTAGGAGTGTAAAGCAGACAAACTGATTGAGCGGCTGAGATGTAGATGTTTGTCTGATCCCTATAACACCTTTTTTCTCCTATATGTATTCACCTGTTTTTTATGTATCTATTATTTTGGTGCATTTTATAGCTCTAGAAACTACTAGGAAGGAAGAAGACAGAATGGTGAGCCTTGATGTCTTCTTACTGGCATTTCAGCCATAGAGAGCCCAGGGCCACAATGATGCACCATTTTTACTGGCTTCCCTGATGAGGTTCCCTGTGATCTGCCCTCTTGCAGAACCCCATTAGCACCCTTTGGCACAGCCCCCCCCCCAGATCCCCTCACCTGGGGCTCCTTTACGACTTCAAGGGTAAAGCATAAAAATATGTTCCTGAATATCAGCTCCCTGAATTATAAGGTTTATTCTCTTTTCCATTATATAGGTGGCATTTTTCTTATAATCTTTGCATTTATATTTGCTTCTTTGAACCACAATAAATTCCTTCTTCGTGGAAATAATACTTGATTCTTTTGTTATTGTATGAGGGAAATGAAGGGCCTCTGGAAAAGTTATATTTGACTTTAGGTGAAAGGTAGCAAAATATGATAGAAAAAAATCCCAAATGAGAGTTAGGAAAATTGGGTTCAAGTCAAGGAGCTGATACTCCCCAGTTACTCATTTTGCCTCAGTGACTACAGGTCATTGAGTAAAAATGGGGACAGTCCCCACGGGTAAATTGGGAGGTCAGATTAAATCATTTCTAGGCTCCTTTCAGCCTTAAAACTATGTCCCTGGCCCGTGAATGTGGAGTGTCATCTGGGTGTCCGTATGTTACTACCCACTGCTGGCGGGGCTTGCAAACCCAGTGCCAGGCTAGTCATAGTTTTCTTTAGAAGCCATTAGATTCAGAGTCTGGAAGAAATATGGCAAGGACCAAAATGAAATCAGTTTTAGGGCCCCTCAAATAATAAATGATAGCTGAATTTACACCTGTTTAGTCAGCCAGCCCTATTCATTGAACACTTGGTATTTGTAGATAATAGCAGGCACCCTGAAGCATGAGCTGAGACTGACTCACTCCCAACACAAGGCAGAAATACACAATATACATTCCAGGACACCAAGGGTGCTTGTGTGCGCTGCTGATACGTGGAGCCATCTCTGAGCTGGGATGAAGGAGTCACCTCTCTCCCTTAGCCTCTGTCTGAGCAAAAACTTTTACTTTAGTTAAATTCAAATTACTCTGTAAGAACATACATCGGAAGAGGGGAGACCCCCTGGTCTTATTCCCGGGTCCCTGTAACTGGGGCTTGTGCCAGAGTTGTTTGCTTCCTCACCCGACCAGAGAGCCAGGCCTCCTTGAAGTTTCCTTTTCCCTTTGTGAACTGAAAATATTAACTTCTCGGAATAAACATAAAATCAGGGCCCATTTCATGCCGCGCGCCTTCTCTCTAACCATACTGAACACCCCTCCCGTCTCTCCCAGAAAGGGACGGTCACCCTTTGATGATCTGCGGCCAACAGTGGTATTAAAATTACTTTGACTCAGAAAAATTCCCAGAGCGATTATATGCAGTACGAACTCTGCCTTATCCCCGTCACCCCCTGCACTAACCCACCTACTATTGGGCAGAATATTCAGAGCTTTGCTGCTGTGCTGAGAGCCAGCAGCATCGGCTTCCCTTTGGAACCTATTGGAAATGCAGAAGCTCAAGCACCACCCAGGACCTGCCGACCCAGAGTCTGCATTTACCGCAGGCCCCAGTGTGCTCTGCAGCTTCAAGCTTGAAAGGTACTGTTTCACAGGCGGCCCTGGCTGGTCGCAGTGGCCCCCAGGCCTCATGGAAGGGTGGCAACTTGGGTGTCCAAGAGTAAGAACAGGCGATAGCTAGCGGAAGCTGCCGGTGACCCTCCCCTCCAGAGAGCGGCCAAATCTTTCAAGCCAGCAGTTGTGATCCACAGAAGATAGTATTGTTCCAAGGGGAAGAAAGATCGATGTTTAACCACACTCAAAACCCGTAATATCATCAGCTGTTTAATACGGATTCCGATAGAAGTGTAATTCCTCTGGCAGAAAGCTTTTGTGCAGGAATGAAGCTACGTTTCCTATTGAAACCCACAGTGGGTGGAAGTCTCATTTCAAAATGGCAGAGCTGTGCTGTCCGTTTCTGATTTCCTTGGACCTGTTACCAGGTTACATAAGTGATTTAGGATTTCTGTTAGGATAAGTTTTAATGTCAACTGAAAGCAGGAGGAACATTTTTCTTTTCCCAGCTTCTTTCACTGATTTTTCCTCTTTAAAATCCTTGATGACTTCTTCCCATTCTACTGGAAGCCCACCCCCACCGGGGTCCCTGCGTGAGCAGGGATACAGCTATTTACTTCTCTAAAGAGCCTATGGGAGAAGCCCTACCCCCACCCCATCGGAGCCTCACCCTGGTTCCGACCAGCTGCCTCTTTTTACAAGCCCCTGGAGACTGCAGCAAATGGGCAGGTCGGTTTGTCCCCAAGCCACAGCCCCAGGGTAATGATGATGGAGAACTCTGAGCGACCAAGCCCGGCCACTGCGGTCTTTGAATAGGAAGAAAAAGCAACAGCTGCGAGAACCAATTCTTTCATCTGAAACTTGGGGCCTCTGAACGCCGAGTCGAAACACTATTTCCCATCCTATTCCTTCCACAAGGACCTCGATGTCTTGGCCGAAAGCGTTATTTCTTGGGTTCCCACATGTCTCTCCCCCCGACTGCTCCCCTTTCCATCCACCCCCCTCCACTCCCCTGCTCGCCCACTCCCCAAATCGAACATGTACAGATTTTACGGTTCACTGGAGAATAAGTGGCTGTCATTTCACAGACGGGCCAGGATGTAATTAGCCACAATGCATCGGAGTAATGGAACAGATGTCTCTTTGTAAACTGAGTTTGCTGCCGAGCACCGCGTGTGTATGACCTACTGATGCTCCAGGCGATTCCACGCCGCTCCCCACCCCCTTTCTTTCTCCATATTCCTCTGGCCCTTCTCTGGGTTCCCAAGCCAGAGGCCGGGCGACTGGAGTGTTTACGTCTTGACTGTTTTTGTTTTCTTCGCTGTGCTGCCCCGGCTCCTTTCTGGGGCTGAAACCCTGCTGGTGACACGAGGAGCCGGTGAGCCAAACCTGCACTTCCTGATGCAGTCACTCCCAACAGAAAAGGTGGCACCCCTCTCGTGAGATAATTGGCAGTTTCAGGTTGCACTTATTACTGGATGATAATACACCAGCAAAATCATAAATTACTGTTATGCTCTCTGGCCTGTTGTTGTTTTTCTTAGCTGGAAATAAAGAAGATGGGTCTCCCTTCTTCCAAGGTTATTATTTAAAATTTAAGAGGAAGGGCCCATGCCGGTCACAGAAGGATGATGGGAGCAGATATTAGATACTTAAACGTATTGCCAAACCAGCTTTTAACATCCATCGTGTGCACGGATTATGCGATCATGTGAACCTCTGCTTTTCTACGTGTTTCACTTTAATATGAAGGTCTTCCCTTTTTTAAAAAAAAATTAATAACTTTTTTATATCCTTACTTAGGAGGCTGAAGTTTGAGTGAGACAACAGGCAAAATTCCTGCTGTATTAACTGTTTCTTCTCTCTGCAGGGAGACGAGAAGTAGACAGTAACGACATTCCAACTCCTCCCTCACATTTGGAGAAAAACAATCCTTATTAAAATACGTAGGGATCCACTCCCGGGGATGGTGCTGGCCTTTGTTCCTCAGGCTCTCGTGTTCAGTTTGATTGTTTTTTTTTTCTCCTGGCCACATGCTCAAAATCTCTGCCTCGGCCACAGACGGGAGAACGCGATCCGTGCCCAGGTCTAAGGTTCCGCTCCCTAGTTGGTACCTTCGCCAGGTGAGAGGTATTCTCCTGGCTCTCGCGTGGTCTGCAGCCGGCCAGGCCCCATCCTCCTGGTCAGTGATAGATGTTGCTTCGTAGCATGCCTTTATCAACAAGCAGGGAGCAGTGTGCCGATCGGATGGGAAAGCTGACTCGAGTGAAGGTTGTCATCAGGATTTGGGTTTGGCTTTGGGCCTTGGTGGCAGTGAATCTGAGAATACTGGGTTAATTCAGATTTTTCGTTTGAAGATTTTGTGTTGATTATTTTCCCCAAAACAGAACCCAGGACCTTCATTTGAGCTTTTAAAAATCATTAAAACAGCAGTCTACCGTTAATTTTTACCCCGAGGATTTTATAATAAATAATAGGTGGAAATAGACCTCTGGTGCATGAAATTGATACCTCTAACTGGGTTAGTAACAAGTAATTGGACACCTCTTCACCGTGACCTCATTGATTGTCCCTTGCTCATTAAAGTTGAAACTTCCCCGTTCTCTGAGGGGTTTCGGTGATCATGATTGTGTCATTGGTACAGATTTGGAAAAGAAAATTTCTCAACTTTTTGCTAATGTCTTCATAGTCCAGAAACCAGAACGTGGAGTGCCTGACACGCGCTAAGCTCTCTGTCAATATTGCTCTTATTGTTTTGGTTTCATAGCTCAAAGGAATCCTTTGTATCTTCAGCATCCCTTATAAGTTCCATTGTTAATATAAATACTTCTGAATGACTTCGGCTTCCTAATTAATGCCGGTTTGGGAAGCAATCCCCAGTTTCATAAGAAGTCAGTGACTGCCTGTGGGATTGTGCCTCCTTGAAGAAAGGAGAGTCGACAGGATCCTGTCTTGTTTTTTTATCCTCCTCAAGATCGAGCACAAGGTGCAGAAATAGTTGGGGATTATTTTAACCTAAACTATATTTCCAGAATTGTAAATTACATGGGATCATTGGTTATTTTGAAATTACAGATAGCTGATATAGCCAGGATATATTGACATTTTATATAGAATCTGTGAGTAGAAAGGCTTACCAAGGTCATGTAGCTCAACCTCTTGCCAAAATCAGGAATCTCCTCCAAAACTCTTTGTCAGAATGGCTGTCAAGTCCTTGCTTGTCATTCACTTTCACTGTTTGGATAGGGAATGCTTCAAAAGTCCTTCCTTGCATTCAGCTGAAATCACTCTCCATATAACCTCCACCTTGTTCTTCTCCTGTGATACAGGGTAAACCTACCCCGTCTTCCAGAGGCAGCCTTTAGAGAACTAACAAAAGTTGTCATGTTTCTCTTCCTCTCTTTCCCAACTTGGCTATTCCCAGTTCCATCTACTATTCTTTATATTAGCGTGATTATCGGACCCTGTGTCACAAAGCTTGTCCTCTTTCTGACATGCTCATGACAACTGATATCTTTTTAAAATGAGACTCTCAGATCTACATATAAAATCCCAGATGTCGTTTGACCAGTTCACTAAAAATTACCACACCTTGCCTGCAGCCCAAAGGTGCTCGCGTCAATTAAAAACCTCAAATCTTTTTGCATAAACCACGTTTAGACAAGGTTTTCCTAGCACAGTACAAGAGTAGTTAGTGTTTGTGAATCTGTGTATTCAGGTTATTCAGACCTATCTTTCCTGGCCTGGTAAGGTTTTTTTCCCCTTATAATTGTCATTCTTCCTGCCTACTACACCCATATACAAATCGCTAATATAAACAGCACAGAATTCTTCCAGGGTTGTCCAGCACTACACAGGAGGATCCGGGCCCCTTGCTCTGTCACCCAGCTTCATCACCTGCTCCCGTCAACCTTCACGGCCTCATCTCCTTCCCTCACTCGTGCATCCTCTGGGACCCGCCACAGCACTTTCTCAAACCATATGCTTTTCATGTCTTCAAGGCTATTCCTCTGCTGCGAAGGCTTTGGCCACACTTTCTCTGACTCATAAACTTCTACTGGTCCTTTAAGGCTTAAAGCAAAACTCACCTCTTAGATCAGACTTGTGTTTCGAGGGGATGGAGGTGGGTGGAGGGGGTTGGGTGAAAATGCACAAAAGGTACAAACTTCCAGTTATCAGATCAATAAGTACTAGGGGTGCAATGTACCACATAACTATAGTTAACTCTGCTGTACGGTACATCTGAAGGTTGGTGAGAGGGTAGATAGACCCCAAGAGTTCTCATCATAAGGAAAAAACTTTAATTTCTTTCTTTGTGTATATATATGAGGGGATGGATGTTCACTAAATGTACCGTGGTAATCATTTCACAATACATGTAAGTCAAATCGTTATGCTGTACACCTTAATCTTATACAGTGCCGTGTGTCGTTACATCTCAGTAAGAGTGGGGGAAAAGGGAAAAGAAAAGTGCATGCGCAGATGGGCAGAGTCAAGAAGGGTAAAAAACAAAATTAAAAGTATGTCTAGTGAGGAAAAAAGAGAATCAGCTGTTGAAGCTCTTTCAGGACACGGAGGGAGGGACACACCAGAGTATTTCCACCCACAACCAACCCTGGAAGCCACATTCCATGTGCATTATTATCATTATTATTTTAGATTATGAAGACCATACTGTATCAGCAATTGAAATATACTTCGGGGAAAAGAAGAGAATGGCCTCTTCTGCAAAGCCTTCTCTGGCCCACTGTTGACCTTGATCTCCTTGAAGCACTCATGTTGCATTTAACTGGGGTATATTTGTTTGGCCTCCCCAGACTTCCAACTTCTTCGTGGTCAAGGTTTTGGTATTTTCTGTGGCATTCTATTTAGTAAGATTATATGTGTATTTGATAGTTCTTCAGGTCTGGCAGTCCACTTGAAACTCCTTGTTTAAAAGGATAGAGAGAGAAGTGATGTCAAATGTTGTGCCCAAGTCAAGACGTCCTGACTTGGTAGTGAGGTGATGCCACTAAAAAAAGAAGTGAGCCCAGCCGGTGTGTCTCAGTGGATTGAGCATCCTCCCATGGACTGAGAGGTCCCGGTTCAATTCCCGGTCAGGGCACATGCCCAGGTTGCGGGCTCGATCCCCAGTAGGGGGCGTGCGGGAGGCAGCCGATCGATGTTTCTCTCTGGAATTGATGTTTCTATCTCTCTGTGCCTTCCTCTCTCTCTCTAAAAAATCAATAAAAACATTAAAAAATAAAAAAAGAAGTGATCCTGGTGTCAAGGCGTTCTGGCCATGCTGAACGTCCATTTGACGGACTGTTACAAACACCGTGATGGCTCTATCCGAAGCCATGTTATAATTGTTTTCTTCTCAGTGTTAATGGGTCTGTGATTAACTATAATTGCATATAAGGCATGCACAGTGAGGAGTGATTAAAGGTGCGTAGTCACTCACCTTTTAAATCCCTACTGTGTGCAGGTATGTCAGACAAATAGCATCCTGACAGCGCTCTAATGGCGAAGTGTAATCAGCAGACAAGCCCATGCTGGATTCTTCAATTACATGCTCACTTTTTCAAGAGTTGACACACCACCACTGTATTTATCATCAATTAAATTTCCCTCTATTAGTTACTCGCAGTAATTTTTGAGGCAATCACCTCAGCTCAAATTGCCATAGCAAACCACATAATCTCACCAAATAGAATTATTATCAGCAGTCATCATCCTCATCAATTCTTTATTAAAGACTCATTTCTCAAACCATTTTAAATTGTGGCTTAGAGTAAGTCATTTATAACCACATTTTGGAAATAGGCACATTATATTTCCATTTCATAAATATGTTTTATTAGTAATGAGTGGGATAGTATTAGATTACTGTTCGTATTCTCAGCATAGGTTGGAAAATGCTTAATTAACAAAGATATTGGATTGGAAAAAAAATGACTCTGGGCATATTTATTCTTGACCAAATTATTGTCTATTTCTTTCCCTCTAGTCCCTGGTAATTTTCATTGCACGCGCCCATCCCAGAGAGTGTATTTCTAAGGGTCTCTGCAGGGAAGCTGAAACCAGTAGAAGCAAACTCTCTGGAAAGACTTCCCTGCTACTGCGTCAGGATCTCCCAGCATCTGCACCTGAACCCAGCCCCAGATCCTTTTTAGAAGCCATCACCAGCCTGGCCGATGTGGCTCACTAGTTAAGTGTTGACCCACGCACCAAGAGGTCGCTGGTTAGATTCCCGGTCAGGGCACATGCCCAGTTTGTAGGCCCAATCCCCAATGGGGGGCATGCAGGAGGTGGCCAATCGATGTTCTTTCTCTCTCATCGATGTTTTTATCTCTCTCTCCTCTCCCTTCCTCTCTCTCTCAAATCAATAGAAAAAAAATATTTTAAAAAAAAGAAGAAGAAGCCATCACCAGCAAGCAGCCTGTTTGTTGGTGAAGGGCATTGCTGGGGAGCTTTTACAATCATAGAGCGACCAGATTCCAGCTCTGGTTATGATAACCTAAAACTGGTATTTGAAATCCAGAGGCACTTTTTCAGTCACCCTTTGGGTGTCTTTAATTCTGAGAACATGTAGCTCCCTATTTTCTGTGCTCTGATTCGGTCTCACTTTTCAGAAGAGCCGTGAGCACCGGGGAGGTGGCAGAGATGTGGATCCCCAGCTGTCATGCTCAGAGATGGCACTCACCTGGGGCACGTGCAGATCTGTGAGGCCCACACCTTCTCCTCATTGTTTCGTTTTTCATTGGAGCTTCTGGTTTACTTGCTCTCTGTTCTCAGCTCTTGTTGGGGCTCTTCCATTGTTCTTATTTTATTTCATTTGCACTGATGCCTTTAGCTTCCTTATATTCTCTTGTATGAGATGTGTTCTTTCTATTATTTTCCACTATTATTTTTCCAAGGGCCAGGGCTCTCTGTGTGATGTTGTGATGTGTTCCCGCAAGGACATGCAGCTCGTTTTGAAACAAGCTGACGGCTGCAGTGTGGACGTTTTGCCAAGAAGAAAGAGCAGGAGTTTGTGCTTCGGCCTAAATGCGGGAGTTTTGGCCCTGGCCGGTTTGGTTCAGCAGTTAGAGCGTTGGCCTGAGGACCGAAGGGTCTCAGGTCTGATCCCCTGCCCTGGTCAGGGGTGTGCAGGAGGCAACCAATAAATGTGTCTCTCTCACATGGATGTTTCTCCCCCCCCCCCTTTTCTCTCCCCCTCCCTTCCTCCCTCCCACTCTGTCTTAAAAGTAATGGAAAAATATCCTCGGGTGAGGATTAACAAAAAAATAAATAAAATAAATGTGGGAGTTTTGGACGACTCAAGCCCGAGCGCTTGCTGGTTCCCTAGCAGCGGGTGGTGATGTTAACTGGGAGTCTCCACGCAGGCTGCTCTGTGCTGAGCTGCTGAGAGAACGGGATGAGCAGTGGAAATCTCTGAGAGACACGAGACTTCTCCCCGGCGATCGATGGCCCACGGCTGTCCTCATGGCAGAGGACACGTTCCATCCGTACTTAATGTTCGGTTCAGATCTCTTCCCCAAGGCCCCTGGTTATGGGATTTGTGTTCATAAAAGCTTCTAATATGGCCTTGCTGTTCAGCCAGCAGGTGAATAATCCCCAAGTTAATAAAGCACTCTCATTGAGGCAGGATGGAAGGATGTGCCCTCTCCTCCTTCTCTGCTCCTGAAGACAGCTTGCCTTTGCTCTCCCTCGAACTCTCGCTTGGACTCATTCCTGACATCTTTCCTGCACGGATCAAGAACCTGGCGGTCCCTGACTGTGCTGGGCAGGGCCAGCCCCCAGCACGGAACCGGTCCGGTGACATTATGAACATGACATTAAAAGGCTCTCCCCAACTGCAAGTTCCTACTGTGAGAGAAAAGTGACCTTTCCTGATACCCCTCATGGCATAAATGAGTGAGCTGGCCCACGCCAGCTTTCCATAGTTTTAGGAAGGTTTTGCCCAAAATGATGTGGCAGAGGCATTGACTCCGGATGCTAAAGTGGGGGGCTGGCGTGGGCGTGGCTGCTGGGGAAGCCTGCTCCAGAGCCACAAAGAGCCAGGTGGGAAGGAAATGGCTCCTGAATCAGGAGGCCCCTTTCTTTGAATCAGAGACCACCCTGCCCAGGGAAGAAGCAGCCTCGCTTAGCCAAGAAGACCGATGGCACATGCGCCCTTCCTCCGCAGGGCTCCCCGTGGAAAACCTGGCAAGGGACCCAAAATCATGCCCAAAGTGATATCCGGACCCCGGGCTACAGATGAAGACTGATGTGAGGCTGCGAGGCTGCGCTGGCCTGGTCTGGGCAGTCATTCTGGAACAGCCCGCTCCTCCCCGCTCCCTCCACGGCCACTGGGTCGCTATTGTTCCTGCCCGCCAGGGCTTGTTCGGAGCTCCGCGGCACTCGCAGGTATAAAAGAATGTGCAACTTTTTTCCCCTTGAAGTCATTGTGTATATTTAGGTCAGTGACGTGATGAAAGATGTTGTGTTTTGTACCTCACACTGAAGATGGTCTCTCCCCGCGTGGAGGGGCGTATGGAGGGGCTCCCGTGGCACTGCCGTGAGCTCCGTGCCTGGCAGCCCACGTGGCAGAGCCGCAGGGTGGGATCTGCCCTCTGCCACTCACCACGACTCAGCACCCGGTCGCAGAAGCCCCGCCCTCGCCTTCCTGATCCCCCGTGTGGGAGAGGGGACTGTCTTACAAAAAGATGTCTTATAAAAAGAGGAAAGGTGGCTGGAAGTTGCTTTATCCTTTACCTGGAGTCCTCACCCCACACTTGGCTCTGTCAAGTAGAAAATGCAGCCCAGATAAATCCTGTCCACAAAGGAACTGCAGCTTTTTAACATGCAAATATACAGGCAGGAAAGGAAATAGACATCTCCTCCTTCAGGGAACCAGGAGACAATCACAGCCACCCCACCCCCACCACCATTTCCCTTTCCTCTTCCATTTCTAAGAGAAAAATATTCTGATTTTCCCCCCCATTATTTTTCCTTTTTTTTTTTTAAGGGAGGGAGGGGCTTGCATTGAATTGTTCTTAAGTCACTGTCTTCTACTCAGATAGGCTTCATTAGTTTGATAAGCCCACACCAAAGAGAGGGTGGTGGTGGGAGGAGGGGGATTGCAGGAGCCGCTGCCTAGGGGCTGCCCTGAGGTTTTAGAAGATGAACTGCTAATGATGTTGAAGACACACCTTTTCAGACTGCCTGGCCCCTCTGGAAAATCAGGGTCCTGTTACACATATTCTGATTGTACCACAAGAACTGAAAACCGGGGGCCTGGTGGGACGGGAGGAGGGGCCTGTGGACTGGGGGTGGCGGTAAGTAGACAGATGCCTCTCCAAGGAGAAATCAGAACATGTCAGTTACACAGCTTGACTGTCCTTTGCTTTTAACAGGGTATCTGATATTGTCATGCTAAAGAGTCGGAAACTAATGGGGAGAAATAGATTAATTTGCTAGGTCATTTATTGAACAGTCTTGCCTGAGACTCACAAACTAGTGAAATTAGTGTAAATTGGCAATATGAATATTTTGATCAACATCTGTGACCCTTGAATTCAAACCGAATATTCAGGATGCAAACCACAGAGCTTTTGACATTTCAGAGGCACTAACTAATCTTTGCTGGTCCTTTTCCATGTTTTAATATGACAGAAGCTGATGATACCTAAGACCGTCATATGTAGAATCTGCCCAAGAAATCCCAGTTCATGCCACTTGTCCTGCTTTGGGCAAAAAATTATATACTTGCCCTAATTATCCCTCTGAGCAACGGGGAGAAGCTAAAAGATCCCCAGCTTTGGTACGATGCTATTTTTATTCTCTGTTCTCTTGCGCACTTTCAAGATCATTCTCAAACATTTACTGAAAACAAATGCGCGAGGCATGCTGAGGATGGAAGGATCTTTCCTCATTTTAGTTGGTGGCAATATAAGCAAATTGCAGATTTATAAAAAATCTTAAATACTCTCGAATCACGGGTCACAATCCTACACTGGCTTGTTTTGCTCCTGAAATAAATTCCGACGTGGGGGTGGGATGTCAGTGGGCATCATTAGTTAAGTGAAAACAACCCAGCCTGCTGCCCCCAGAGTTTCTGCTTCGGTAAATATTTTACTTCCTCCTCAATTTGACCAAGTGAC
The DNA here is from genome assembly GCA_030848825.1 of Tadarida brasiliensis. Classification (NCBI taxonomy): domain Eukaryota; kingdom Metazoa; phylum Chordata; class Mammalia; order Chiroptera; family Molossidae; genus Tadarida; species Tadarida brasiliensis. Next base: position 14,504,064 of record CM061259.1, on the reverse strand, counting down.
AGTGATTGCTTGGCGGTGTCAGAGCTGACTGCTTTGTGGACGCCAGCAGCAGCTTCGAGCCGGAGGGGTGGAAGGTGGGAGTAAAGATTTCAAACAGATGAACAGGTCTTGGCCTGTGGACTTACTATTTGCTTAACTCGAAGGTAAATTAGAATGGCTAATAAACATACATTCATAAAACAAATATTTATTGAGTGCCTGTGGTGTGCCAGCCATTCTTCTGGGTGCTTAAAATATATTTGTGTACAAAAAAAAAACAATCAAGATCCCTGGCCTTGTGCTGCTTACGTTCTAGCAGACATGAAACATAATAAGTGAATGTCAATTACATGGCATGTCAGACAGTTGTAAATGCTATGGAAAAAAGACAAAGTAGAGCAGGGTGAAGGAGGTATTAAAAAATCTTAACACTGGGGCCTACTAAATTGTTTCAGAGTTTATTTGAGCAAATATTGATTCAAATCTGGAAGCACCAGGCTGGAAGTGGCAAGGAACACTGAGGACAGGAGCTAAGACTTTATAGAGAAAAGGTGGAAGCAGAGCCAGGAAATGATTTGATTGGCTGTAGCTCACTCGTTTGCCTTATTTGGAAAAGCCGAGGTGGCTGTTTGTGATTGGCTGTCCTTCGGTGTTTATTTCTTGATCTGGAGGCATTTGCAGGCTTAGGTTTCGGTTTGTATCCCTAGGCTGCTAAGGTATTAGAGTCACCTAGTCTAATGGCCCGGCTGTTTAATTTAACAGAGGGCGGAGTGAAGGTCCTGCCTGGGCAATGGGTTTATGAGCTGCTGGAGCCTTAAATCCAGCCCCAGTGTGACTGCCTCCCACCTGCGCAGAGCCCACCACAGACACCAAGGACCGCGAAGGCCAACACTCCCTGGCAGACACACAAAGCTACAGTCCCACGAGGGGTGTGACACAGGCGGCAGCAGCCATGGTCTGTTTCTTTGTTACACCTGCCCTGGCTGCCAGGACCAGTGGTAGTGAGTGAGTGTGTGTGTGTGTGTGTGTGTGTGTGTGTGTGTGTAAGAATGCAGAGTTGGAAGGTGGGTGAAGGATGGCTAAGGCGGCCCCAGTTCAGTTCAGGCCAGAGCCAGAGTTCTGGCTTTTTTTTCCTGCCTTTTCCAGTGGTTCGTCATGTCACCTGCAGTGGAGAACTTATCTTTTCCTGGCAGTGGTCATATTCATAGAATCACAAGGTATAGGTAGTAACATTTGGCTGACCTGGGTGAGGAGGAATCATTTATGAATGTTCTAAAGACTAAGCCAGCATTATGAGTTCCTTAACACCCAGTGATGGCCCTAAGACAAAACTACAGTATTTCTAAGCTTTCCCTAGGCTGGGTCCATTTTAGGCCTGTAAAAACTATGCTTTTTCTTCCCTGCCTGTGCTCTACACCTGGAGCTAAATAGGAAGGGTCAAGGCAAACACTCCGTGCCCACCCCCATGCCCGTTTCTGATGGAGCGGATGCTGTGCTTAAGTGTGGACAACCCTCTCCCTGGCAGAAATGCCCTGCCCATATGTCAAGGGCCAATAAGGGGTCTCCTGAGATTCAAAGGCATTAGGTCGATTCTCCCTCCAGCAAACCTGTTACCCAGAGAGGCAGAGCAGGGCTGGCAGGAAGGCTAAGGCCCCGAACTCACACCAGAAACTCAGCACTAAACGCAGAGTGGGCGGCACAGCCCAGCAGCAGCCCTTCTGATCACTGAGCCCTTGTCTCTAGGACCCCTACTCCTGTTTGCCACCATGATGGCGAGGATGATGGTGAGGAGGAGGAGGATGGAGTCCACATCCTGGCTTCCATGGCCTTACCAACAAAAAGGGCTAAGAAAGCTGTATGAACTTCAGAAGCATCTGGTCCCCCCCCCCAAATAGATGGTTTATTTCTGGTTTCATCTACTCCCCCAATATTAAAGTTTCATAGGCAATTGTGAGCATGGAATTACTAATTTTCAAAAATAAGTGGTTCTTGGATGCTTCCAATTCACCTGGTACTGTGATGAGTATTTTATCCCGTTTAATCCCCACATATCTTTTGCATTTAGGCACTATTATCCACATTACATAGACGAGAAAAATGAGCGTGGCTCACAGCTACCGAGGTACAGGGTCAGGCTTTGAACTCAGCAATGTCAGGTTCTAAGGGCTGGCCCAAGTTCCTTGACTTCTGCTCTCCTGGGGGGAGGAGCAGGAGGGGTGGGGAGCGATCGAAGGACGTGCCTTGCAGCTGGGCCTTGCTTGTTGGCGCATGCTGAGCATGGCATCAGTTAAATGAGAAAGCCCAAGTCATCAGAATGCTCTCTTCCCAGAGCAGAAGGAAGTGAGCAGGTTGTTCACACGTAGGAAGACAGTTTAGATGAGATCCATGTGTGTCCCCTAAGAACTTTTGACCTAAAGTAGAAAACTTAGAATCCATTGAAGAAAGTCTTCAAATCTCGGTAGGATTCGATTGGAAAGAAATCTGAGTCAAGAATTTTGAGAGAAAGCTACCTAATTATATCTAGATATTTGTACTGATCTTGCTTTTATAATTAATCATATCTCTGAGAACACTTGGGTGTTTAGAAAATAAAATTATCATTACCTGTGACCACTTACCTGGTGGCAACATAGCCAAACAGAAAATACCCAAAAAGAAGTAAAAAGCAAACGGAGGGCGAGCCTTGCAAATCTAGCCAATCAGATGAGTGTAGACTTCACATGTGTCTTCCCAAAGCCAAATCTGCAAAAAGATACTGAACAGCTTCTTCTAGAGGGCAGAGTTGGAACCGTGTTACCGGTGGAATAAAATACTAACTTCTTAGCATTACATCCAACATTACATATAATCTGACCCCAAATGTCTTTCCGGTTTCCTGTCCCTTACACTGCACCTCTCATCTGTGCGGGCACACTGTTCTGCACCCCACCCCACCCCCACCCCCAGTGAGCCATGCACTTGAGGGAGTTGGGGCCATGGCCCATTATGTTCCTTTGGCCTGAAATGGCCTGAATTGTTCTGTTTCTTTGTTCATCAAAGTCAGTCTACTTTCCAAATCCAGTCAGATACCACCTCAGTCAGAAACGAGCTGACCTTCCTTTTCATACCTGTAGATTTCTATAGATACCCTCATTTAATGTTTATTTCATTCTGCCTTACATTTCAGCTGGTTGTGTGTGTTTCCCTCCCGTCAGATTGCTGTTCATCTGTGAAGGCCTCCGATGCCAGTCCAGAGGACTTCATGCAGTAGTCGCCTAATACATGTTTCCTGAATTTGGTCAACTACTAGAAAGTATATAAATATTAAGATGTTTGATACAGACCATATGTGCAACCATGTTTACCAGAGAAAAAAATGTCCAGAAATGTGAACTTGGGACAGAACATCTGAAATTAGACTGTTCCTAAATGACCCAGATTGTGAAAGCTACTGTAATACCAACCCATAATAATGTCTAACATTTTTGAGTGTTTGCTACATTCTAGGCATCCTAGTTCTTTCCATAGGCTATGCCATTTGATTATCCCAACAACTTATGAGGTTGAAGTACTATTATCCTCATTTCACAGATAAGAAACCAAGATTTGGAGGTGCCTCTTACCCAGGAAACCAAAGGGACTCTGCACAGACACATGGGCCACACCTCTCTCTTCTGGGTCTCTCTCTACCCGCCCCCCTTGGAGGAGGCCCAGGTAGGCATTGACAGCCATCACTTGTACAGAATGCTGATATCTGCTTAATTCACTCACAAGGAAGAGGTCCTCACAACAGGTGCTAGTATCTTTTGTAAGCACCTCTCTGATTCTAACAGATTTTCTCCAATTATCATTGGCATTCCACAGTATTTGATCATTTTTCTCTTCTAGAGAAACTCTAGAATATATTCACTGTAAAATGGGAGGCTTCTGGTAAGTTAAGTGGTCGATAGTATAATAGTTGGGATTCTCCAGAGAACAGAACCAAGAGGATATACGTATTGATAGATATATACAAGGAGATTTGTTATAACACTGCCTAGTGGAAAACCACTCAGAGTTTGAAGCAGGAGTATGATAGGATCACACTTTGAAAACACCCCTCTGACCACGGTGTGGAGAACTAATAGAGTGTGTAGACTTCAGTCCTCTAACTTGAAAACTGACAAATGGAATGGTAGAACACTGAGACAACGGGAAGTGAACGGAGTGGAGATATATTGAGGAAGTGACAGAGAAAGGGCTTTGGCATATTTTGAAATGGGAACTGAGGGAGGGAGATAGGTCAGGATGGAACCTAGGTTTCTGGCCTGTGAAACTAGACTGATGGTAGTGGTTCCAGTCACTGAGGTACAGGGTGGCTGTCATACATTTCATTTGGAGCATACTGAGTTTGAGGACCCTTTGAGCTATGAACTAGATTTGGTAGAAATTGGGTGGATGAAAGCCAGGGGGGGAAAAATCATTCTTGAGGGGGAGCCAAAGGATGGAGATGGAAATGACTTTCTTAAGGTCTGCTTGCCTGTTTTATTATTTATTTATATATTCATTGATTCATTTATTAGTTTGTTTTGCCTATTGTGCCCTGCCAAGAACATTGGAAGGAAAAGTTGGAAACATGTGAAGGAGAGGAGAGGAGATTAGTAGGTGGGATGAGGACCAGCTATGGCAGATCTTGAATTGCAAGCTAGTAACTTTGGATCACCATTGAAGGTAGGCAGGGTAACATCATGGCAGAGGTATCTTTTGGGAAGATTGACCTGGTAGTATTATAGGTAGGCAAGAAACGAGAAGGAGGAAGATCTGGCAGGAACTCTAAGGATGCTAAAGGAGCTACCTCATTCTTTCTCATTGTAATATAAGGTTATCTTTTGGGGATGACAAATTCATATACATTCATTTCTCCTATATCATGCATTTGCTATATATCTTTAACCTATCTCTCCACTCTAGGTTTGGGACTAGGAAAAGATAAACTTTGAGAATGTGGAAACTAGGTCTTTTTCCTTTTTAGTTTTCGACAACCAAGCAGAGGTAGGGTATTTTAACAGAAGCTAATGTGAATTAGAAATGAAAGACCTGCACATAGTAGGCCCTCAGAAAGATCTGTTACACTGAATTGGACTGACGTTGTTGGAGTAGTGAGAGAAGGAAGACACGGCTCAACACTGGACTCCTCGAGGCAAAGGGAGAGCCATCGGAGCCCTTGCATGAGAATGAGGACCTTGGTGACCCCCATCTGTTCCTCCCTCCCCCCTCCCTTCCCCCTCCTTTCCCCACCGCTGCCATGGTGACATGTCTGGAATCACAGTAAGCCTTATACCCCAGAGAAAACAATACTCTGTTTGAACAGTGTAAGTTGGCCTCTAAGGCTCAGGGTCTGCAGGTCCCATCCCCCACAATCAGGGGATTCTTAGAAAAGCCAGCTTTTTACCAGAGGGTCAGCCTCGCACTCCTGCTCATTGATTTGAGCGCATTTTATCCCACTTGTTTGTTTTTGAACTCACACCACAGTCTCGTGCTGTTGGTCTTGTTTTTTGGGGCGTGAAGTTACTGTTGTGGCCATCTGCATCCCCTCTGCTCAGCCCCATGGAGCATCCTGCTTCTTCCTTCCTTGTGTCTTTTTGTCACTGCTGTTGATTCACCAGGCTGGGGCTGGCTGAGCTCAACTGGATTAGTAACAATGCAATCAACATCTCTATTTTTATCTTTGCTCCTCCCATCCTTTCTCCCCTCCAGACTGACTCACCACTTCTAAGTCTCAGAGCTTGGCAGTCTTCAAAGAATTATATTGGGGCTGAGGTGGATATATGCACACATGTGATATTTCTACCACTCGATATGAGTGTTTGCTTTTTTTTCTGGTGGCACAAGGGTTCAAACACTGTAAGTATTATTTATTATGCTCATCGTCATCCTTATAGTTGCAGTGTTGCTGCTGCAGCTGCTGTTCATCTCCTGAGGTCTAAGACGAATTGTAGGCAAGGGACGGGGCCCTGATCTGATTTCTGAAACTCATCTTCGGAGAAAACTCCAGTTTTGCACTGAACTTTTCACTTTATCCCCACTGAATTCTGGAAGCCTAGGCTGGAATCCAAGCAGAGTATTACCTATAAATGATATACCATTAATGCAAAATAGACTTTCCTACCTAGGCCTTTGCCTGCTGATAATTACTTTAATTTTATAATTTATAGAGAAAGATATCAATTAAGAGCCTGGGATTTTGGAGGCTACATTTGAATCCTATTTTGCCACCTATAACCTTGGGCTAATTACCTAATGTCTTTGTGTCTTAATTTTTCCTTCTATAAAATGGAGACTTTTACGTCTCATACATACATCACAGGACAGATCTCATGATTGTTTTGAGGATTATATAAGTTAATACTTATAAAGTGTCTAGTACAAAAAAAGTTCTCAATAAGCATTGTCTATTATTATTCAACAGGCCATATTTATCTGTTTTGAGAGAAATTCAGTCCTCAGAGAATTTTCTTCTAACAAGCACAGCGCACCTCAGCATTTTACGTCCCCTTATTTCTGAATTTTCAAGCCATCTATGTTATGGACCGTTCAGCGGACCCTAAGTTACAGAACAGACCTCTTTGTCTTTCATTCAAAAGTAGAGCTTCCTCGCTTTCCATTTGGCCTTTCACACAGCCAGAACTTTAGTCTCATTTCATCAGAATTAGGTTTGGGCTCTCCCATGGTCTAAATCCGAGTACACTTACTTCTTCTTCTCCGAGTAATTCTGTTTTACGTACAGCGATTTTCCTTGGCTTATCTGATGCAGCCTCATTAGACTCTAACCCCTAATGATACCCTTCCGTCTGTAACTCAGCCACGGAAATCGCATGTAGAATTCCCTGTGGCAGTTCTCCCTTTGTCTTCCAGTACCTAGGTCCCCCCTCGCCTCCAGCCCTACCCTCTGCTGGACGTGGGAAGCAAGACCAGCTGCTGGACGACGTTGGCAGTAGTCCAATAGCAAGGGTCATAGAACTCAACTGCAGACGGGATCTAGAAGGTCCTCAGCAGACCCCCGGCAACCCTGTGAGCCTCCAGCAACGACATTATCCCTATGGCTTGTCAGACCTGGGGGAGGGCGGGGGTAGTGGAGCTGTCAGTTATACTGAAAATGATCTGAACCCCAGTTTATTGCAATGTGGTCAGATCTACGGAGCAGCCACAAATCAGGACTCCGAGAAAGTGAAGCACAGGTGGGGAGCAGTGCTGCTAACGTCGCAATGTCCCCTGTGACATCAGCACTCTCAGGATGGCTTCCAAAGCCTGCGAGAATCAGACGCACCGGCTCACCTTCACCCCATTAGGTGTTCCGTGATAAGCAGTGGGCTCTTCTGTTTTTCAATCAGTATCTTTATCCGAGTAACACGGTTTCAGAATATAAGGTCACCTAGTTCTGTCAAGCTTCTGTGATGAAAAGCAGCAGCCCTGCCCTATTCCTCTTCTCTTTCTCATTTCTGTTCCCCAAAGCTTTACAATGTTTTAGCCCTTTCTTCTGGCGTGAACCTCCTTGTTTTTAAATAACCTGTTTCAACAGTTATCTCTTGAGTAGCGTGTTTTAGATATTACCCTACTGACTCCATACCACGGGAAATAGGGATTTAGCTCACCGACTCCTTCCACCTCTCACACATGCATCCTCTTCCTCCATCTTCCCAACCATTGTTATGCCACAACTTTGTGGTGAAATCGGGTGTGTGTGTGTGTGTGTGTGTGTGTGTTTTATGGCTGGATAAATGCTGTTCACAGCTGGAGCCAAGTGGGGGACTTTGATTTACGTTAGGACCTCGTACATCTTTTGCGTTTCCTGCAGTCATTGGCTCTGTTGCTTTGTTGGCTTGCTCAGTTTCCCCTTCCTGTCCCTACGGCACTCAGAGCCTTCAGCAGCAGTGTGTCTCCTCTCCGTACATCTGCAAGCATCAGTGAGTGCTGCGGGTCTGCACCCTTCCGCTCCCACCTGCGTTGGTGCCAAGTCCGCTGCTGGGCTGGCGTCCCGAGCTTTCCTTTCACGCTGCTGCTGTGTTGGGTCCCTTGTTCGTGGACCCCAGTCGCTCTAGCTTAGGCCTCGTTTCAGTGGAATGTGTCCTCTAATAACTGCCTAAGAACTCATGAATGTTCATGAAAGGTAAGTTTTGGAGGCCTTGCATGTATGAAAATAGCCTTATTCTTCTCTCATCTGACTGGATAGAGGCTTCTAGGCTATAAATAACTCTCCGAAGGAATTCTGAAGCACTTCATGCATTTTCTCCTGGCTTCCAGAGTCACTGTCAAAACGTCCATTGCCCTTCTAATTCCCACCCTTTCGGAAACTTTTCAGATCTTTTTTTTTTTTTTAATTCTTGGCCTTCTGAAATTTTACAGTGATGTACCCTAGTGGCCCTTTTTGTATTCATTGTTCATGGAATTTTCTAGGCTTTTTCCATGTGGAAGTTCATGTACTTTAGTTCTGGGATTTTTTTTTTGTATGATCCATTGATAATTTCCTTCATTCGGTTTTATCTTTTCTCTTTCTGGAACTCCTATTATTTATATGTTGTACTTTCCGGACTAATCTCCAATTTTCTTATTTTTTTTTCTCTTCTAATTTTCATCTCTCACTTTTGCTGTACTTTTCAAAAGATTTCTTAACCTCACACCATTCTCATCCCCTTCCCTTCCCACCCTTTAGTTGGATATTATTTGTACTATATTTTTAATTTATAAAAGTTTGTTTTCATTTTCTAAATGAGTATACCCATTTTTAATTCATAGGTTTAATAAGTTTTTTCTGAGACTGTTTTAATGATTTTTAAGTGTTTTCCTGTTGCCTTTATCTTCTCTGCTTTTTCTTTTCCATTTGTTTATTTGGACTCTGCCTTTTGTGATAGAGGCTTTCCTGAAATGCGTGGTGATACTTGCCTATATATGTATTGTTAAGAGGAAGGTATAAACTGTCTAACTGGGAGCCTTGTGTTTATATGTGAGGACTTCCAAGTGGGAAGGGGATTGGCCTGGAACCCAGCCAAGGACATTCAAGATCTATCAGTCATTTCTCATAGGCTGGTCAGTTTCCCTAGAGAGGAGTCTACAGAACTTCTGTCTAGAGGTATAAGACTGGCTGCCAGTGTTCTCGAAGCCAAATGGAGGAAGAGTTTGGAGTTGGGTAAGGTTATCTCATCATTGACTTGTAGATTTCCACTGAATTCCTCTGTATTCAGTCTAGTACTCCACCTTCAACAGTGCCCTGTGTTCATGTTCCAGATTCCTTTGCTTCCACTTCTTCAAAGAGGAAACCATAAACCCTTTCAGGGTGCAAGATGAATAGTTGCATGGTCATGGAGGGAAAGAGAAGGGTCTCAGAGTCTAATGCTTCTTATACGGACTTTCAACCAACCCTCCTGTTCTTTAGCCCCGTCTACACCCCATCATCGGAGGTACCTGGTGCCTCTAATTCCTGAGCTTTTTAAGGTTCTTAACACACATTGGCTTCCTTCTCCTTGGCTTTTCCCCACTGAAAGTTTAGGTGTCAGCTTTTCCTGCTCTGTAAATTAGTTACCACTCATTTATCTGTTTACAAAATTATGTTGTCATCTCATGTCTACTTTTGGCTCCTTTCCTATCATCTCTATGTAGAGTTTTACTTTTTTTTTTTTTTTTAATCTCTTTTTGTGTCATTTTTGTGGAGGGTAAGGAGCTAAGGTGGAAAATAAGTTGAGATAAACATGTATCCAATCTGCCGTGCTTAACTGCAATTTATGAGCCAACCCTTTGTTTCTAAGGGATACCCTGTTCCTATATGCATCAAAATAAAAGTGTCTGGGTTATCTGGCAAGTCCTCATCCTGGAAAAGTTCTGCTGTAATGATATGGGTCTGCATCAGAATACTCTTAAGGAATGCAATGCGATCTAGAGCTATCCCAGGTAACATAAATCAGATCTCTCGGGCAAGCAGTGTTAACTCACAGATCAGAGCCAACCAATTCTCAGTTTCTGGACTGAAGTCCAGGCCCAAACTCCAGGACAGCCTAAGGAACTAGAACTACCTAAGCTATGAGCCTCAGTATGAGCTGAAAAAAATCACACCATTCTCATCCCCTTCTCCAAGGCTTTTCTGGAGTGTTGGCACTCTGAAAATAGTCTATCAGAGTGTGACAGCATATCACTGTATCATATTACAACCGAGGTCCTTAGGTAGATTTAATTTAGGTTTCAGTTTACAGCTCTGCCCCTTAGTAGGGTGTCACTTTGGATCACATTTGTCTGTATGCAAGAGTACAGATTAATTTTTTAAAAAGATTTCATTTTCTTCCTGTAATAAGAAGCCAGAGATAGAAAGATGAGAGGAAATGCAGCTGATCTATACTGTCAGATATTTCCCATCTCCTCTTTCTTTGTACCCCAGTCTGTGGCCTTTATATTCATATTTGTTATCTTGGGGTCACAAGATGACACCTCCACCACCAGTGTGACATCTGTACTCCAGGCCCAAGGAAAAAGAAGAAAGGGACAAGGAGAAGGGGTGGGAGCCAATCACAAACTCCCAACATACGTTACATGCATCTCACTGGCCAGAACTGTGTTACATGACCACACCTAGCTGCAAGAGAGGCTGGAAAATCCTGCCTCAAATACAATCAGGATTCTAATGAAGAAAGGAAAAAGAATATTAGCTAGGCCTCTAATAGTGTCGGCCACACTAGGTGTACATTCTTGAGCAACTTATCTAATCTCAGTTGGCATTTATATCTTTCTTTGGAATGTGAGAATAAAAGTACCTACCTCATGGAGTTGCAGTGAGAAATAAAGTAGAAGATGTTTATCAGATACATAGCACCATACCAGATAAATAATATGCCCTCCTTAAATGTTAATTCCCTTCTCTGTGATGCCTAATGTTGGTCTGATTCTGAACACACCACACTGTCAGCATATGCTGTGAACACCCATATAAGTGTTTGTTACCTTATAAAATTGAAGTATTTGGGGCATTGCATAACACCATTGACAGAACATGAGTAAAAATGAGATTTGGGGATCACAAGTCAAAAAATAGCATGGTATGTTTGAATATAAGACACAGAGAACATAAGATAAAGATGATTTTACAGTCCACGTCTTTTGCTGTAATCCTTAATCTTCCTTTATATCCCTTCCCTTTAAAGCTATCCCACCCACCAGCCTCTTTTCGCACATGCTTCCCTGATCTCTTGAGAGGTTTCTTAATTTGTATTTGCTATTGTTTACCTACAAAGCTTTATTATGCAGTCATTGGACCATCAGAGTGTGTGAGTGCCTGGGTTTTCTTACTCAGAACTGTGTTACATGACCACACCTAGCTTACCCAGCCCCAGTAACTGACTGCCCCTTTGCTCCCTTATGAACCAAGTTGGGTCGGGGGTGGGGGGCTAACGTGACGGGAGGGTCGTGACCAGCCAAGCCACAGCCGAGGATTTATGAAAACTGCAATGGTCTATTAGAGTTTGGGTGTCAGAGGGTGAGAACACATATGGTTTCTGTGTTTTATGTCCACAGCATTTTCCTGCCTGTGCAGACGACGGCATGCTTTTCGTCCTGCCTTGTTCACACCCCATGCCCTGTGACCTAACATGCACCCGCGCACACCGTCTAGCAGAGGACAGGGACCAGGGTCACACTGAACAGCTTAAATTGGAAGGGACCTTTGTTTTCCTCTCACCAGCGAAGTGAGCACCCGTAGCAGAGCAGAGAGGTTTGGTGCTGTGTTTCTGCACAGTGAGAAAAGGAACACTCGTCCAGTCCCGCACGAGCCAGGCTGCCTCCTGAAACCAGCAGCTCCAAACACATCATCTCAAGATAAATACAGGAGCAGAGAAAGAAACCTCCTCCACGTAACAACGTCCCCCTTCCCCGCGGCCCTTTCCAGGCTGGTCCTTGCCGACGCGGAGCTCTGGCCGGCTGTGCAGAAACCAGATGCCACCGTCCAGAGGAGAAGCTCTTCACGGGAAAACAAAAGGCAGCTGTCAGTTTAATCCCAGGCTCCCTGATAACATTCCAGCAGAGTTCCTTTTTCTGGAGATGAAATAAGAACCCTGGCAGGCCCTCTTGACTGGCCACATAAATCATTTGTAGTAATTGCTCTGAGAGAGGGGAGCTTCCCCGGCTCCGCAGTTGGAAAGGGGCGGGGTGGGGGGATCACACGCCAACATTCTCACTCTCTCCCTCTCTCCCTCTCTCTCTCTCTCTCTCTCTCTCTCTCTCTCTCTCTCTCTCTCCCACACACACACACACACACACACACACACACACACAGTGCCATTGCCTCTAGTTCGTCCCCCAGGTGCACAGGACTTGCTCGCGCTGGGGTGGGCTCAGCCAGCCATATTAAAAACAAAAAGAGCACGGCCCAGAATCTCATGAACACTCAGTTTTATGTTTCCTTCTCTTTGAGCTTGCACTAATTTAAATTCTTCGGGAGTACAGTTGGGGAGGGGTGCTGGGAGGGTCGACCGGACCGTGGGACAGAGAGACACAGAGGCGAGAAGGAAGGTCGTAACTTGGCTTTGTTAGGCTTGGCCTTCGCTGTGTCTTCTGGGCTGTGTCACCTGCTTCCCCCTTTTGCCTTTTCTGGTGAGGACTGAGATGTGGTCATAAAATCCCCCACGCTGTGATCTGGGAGCTGCTGCTGAGGCTTGGCAGTTCACTAAGGACCGAACTCTCAGAAGCCACAAAGCTATAATATCCCTTCCCCTCTGTGGCCAATAAAGATGGTGATAATCAAATAACAGGGCTTAGAAGTGGTATGGTGCCTGCAGCGGTTGGCCACAGGCCGGTGATATACACCCTGCACTTGTACCCTGATGTATGTTCATTGAAAATATTGAGGCCACCAGAGAGGGCGGCAGGGGGTGGGAGGGCTCCTCCAGGAACACACACAGCTGTTTGAAGAATGAATGGATGGATGGATGAATGAATATGTGAATGGGTAGATGGATGAATGAATGATAGATGAGTAGAGTTCAGTCTTGTGTTGTGAACACAGCTCGAAAAGCCAGGAACATTGCCTTGGTGCTGTGACAGATGACTGCCTTGTCCCTCGGCACACACTGTTAAGTTACCACTACCCTTGGCATTGTGCCCATGGCTAGAGGAGACAGTGAGAGGAGGGAAGAACTAGGCAGGAGTGGAGAAGCGTGCATGTCCCCACACCACCCTTCGATCCTGTCTGCCCTCTGCCCTCGCCGTGAACATGGAACCTGCTAAGCTCAAATTCATGCTCAGCTGTTTTGTTTGATGAGAAAAAATATCGAACTGAGAACGCATCATTCATGCGCTGTATACCCATATGCTCAGAGCACATTTCATCTTTGCCAAGCTAATAACAAACTCAACCTTTTTTATTTTATTTTTTTAATCCTCACCCAAGGATATTTTTCTATTTATCTTTAGGTAGAGTGGGAGGGAGAGAGAGAGAGAAATATCGATGTGAGAGAGACATGTCGACTGGTTGCCTCCTGCACGACCAGGGCCGGGGACGAATCGCAACCGAGGTACGTGCCCTTGGCTGGAATCGAACCCGCAACTCATTGGTCCCCGGGCTGACGCTCTAACTGCTGAGCCACACCGTCCAGGGCATAAGGTCAACCTTCTTTATCGACTTCCCAATTTATTGGACACCAACTATCTAACTTCAAAAGGAGAGTGAAGTGTTGGCAAAGAACTGTGTTCCATCTGCTGTGTTCCAGCATAAAACTAGGTGTGTTCCCCCCGGGTCACTTCTGCCATGAGGTGCGGGGTGCTTTAAAGTACGTGTATGCGCCTCTGAGGTAGCCTGTGGAGTCTGAGCTCAGCCCAGCCTGGGCTGCGTCTTTCATCTAGTCCCCTGTAACCCAGGACGTCATTAATCATTCCTCTCTTGGCTACTGGGCCAGTTGTTACATATCAGCATGTGTTTGTACACTAGACCAAAGGTGGCTCCTGTGTGTGATGAAACAAGTACAGATCCGTCTTAAGATTTTCAGGCCCTGGCCGGGTGGCTCAGGTGGTTGGAGCATTGTCCCATACACCAAAAACTTGCAAGTTCAATTTCCGGTCAGGACACACATCCTAGGTTGTGGGTTCGATCCCTGGTCGGGGTTGATACAAAAGGCAACCAATCAATGTTTCTCACATCGACCCCCCACACACACACACACACACATCCCTTCCTCTTTCTATTTTTTTTTTTATCCTCACCCGAGGACATTTTTCCACTTTTTGTTCAGATAGAGTAGGAGGGAGAGAGAGACAGAGAAATATCGATGTGAGAGAGACACATCGAGTGGCTGCCACCCACACGACCAACTAGGGCCGGGGACAAACTGCAACCGAGGTACGTGCCCTTAACGGGAACCGAACCCGGGTCTCTCTGGACCACAGGCCGACGCTCTAACCGCTGAGCCAAACCGGCCAGGGCCCCTCCTCTTTCTAAAACATATCCTCGGGTAAGAATAAAAAATAATAATAATATTTTCAGTATCAAAGCTTCTCAAATACAGGTTAGTGAATTTTTGCTTTAATCTGCAAGGTTGATTTAGGCTGCAGTTCTAAATTCAGCCGTACATGCACACACACAAACTAATAATAATATCTTGCGTTTGTATGTTAGTCTCCAGTTTGTAAAGCCACTTTCCATATGGCAGGTCTTGTTGGTTGCTATTTTTAAGCTAAGAAACCAAAGCTCAGAGAGAGATGAGTGACTCGTGTAGGGTCATAGAGTAAATAAGCAGCAGAAGCAGGTATGGAAGCCGGGTGGTGAGGCATCTAGTTTCAGTCACCACTGAGCACTTATTGTCTCGCTACATTATTACGAGCTTGAGCAAATACTTTGTACATTATCTATCTTAATGCTAAAATGTTTATTTTATAAATGTTTCAAAATATACACGATGTGTTTTTTCAAATCATGAATAATTGTACCATTCAAAACAATCTTTTTTTAAAAATATATTTTATTGCTTTTTTTAGAGAGAGTGGAAGGGAGAGAGAGATAGAAACATCAATGTGAGAGAGAAACATCAATCGGCTGCCTCCTGCATGCCCCCCACTGAGGACCGAGCCCACAGCCTGGCATGTGCCCTGACTGGGAATTGAACCGGGACCTCTCAGTCCATGGGACAACACTCAATCCACTGAGCCACACCAGCCAGGCCATTCAAGATGATCTTTCCAATATCATTTGAAGCAATTCATTTTAGTCATTTCCATGCATGTTAAAACTAATATGATGCCCTGGCCAGTTTGGCTCAGCGGTTAGAGCGTCGGCCTGCGGTCCAGAGAGACCAGGGTTCGGTTCCCGCTAGGGGCACGTACCTCGGTTGCAGTTTGTCCCCGGCCCTGGTTGGTCATGCGGGAGGCAGCCACTCGATGTGTCCCTTTCACGTCAATGTTTCTCTCTCTCTCTCTCTCTCTCTCTCTCTCTCTCTCTCTCTCTCTCTCTCTCCCTCCCTCCCTCCCTCCCACTCTATCTGAACAAAAAATGGAAAAATGTCCTTGGGTGAGGATAAAAAAAAACAAAAACCTAATATGAGGCTTTGATATATACATCATTAAATCATGCAGCACTTGGTTTTGTTTTTTCTAATCCTCACCGAGGATACTTCTCCATTTATCTTCAGATAGAGTGGGAGGGAGGGAGACAGAGAGAAAGAAAAAAAAAACATTGATGTGAGAGAGACACACCGATTGGTTGCCTCCTGTATGACCCCTACCAGGGCCAGGGACCAAACCTCACCTGAGGTACTTGCCCTTGACCGGAATCAAACCCGCGATTCTTTGGTCCGTGGGCCGACGCTCTAACCACTAAGCCAAACCAGCCAGGGCATGCAACACTTGGTTTTATAACTTACTTTCTTTACTTATTACTTCATTGGGGATTTTTTCCTTTGTCACTAAACATTATAAAACATGATATTTAATGCCTGCATAATTTCCCCTGGTCTGACTATCCATAAATTATCTAAAATTTAATCTGTCTCCAATTATTGAACATTTTAGTTATTTACCTTTTTTGTTTATGAACATCCTTATAAACAAATCTTTAGTGGAATTTCTGATTATTTTTATAGCATAGATTCCTACAAGAGGAATTGCTGGGTTGGAAGTTACTATAGTAACAACTTTTTAGGATCTTGACATGTGCTGTATGATTGGTGTTCAGAACGATTTTATCAATTTCCACCAGCCATCTGAATAAGCTCTCTTTCTGCACCCTTCCTAGCATTAAGAATCATGAGCTTAAAAAAATTTTTTTCAGTATAATAATAAAAAATATATTTTGATATTTTAATTTGCCTTTGTATGACCATTAGTGAGATTAAACATCTTCGTTAAGAATTATTGGCTAAACTGTATTTTTCATTCATAAACTGTCTTCTATTCATGCCTGTTCCTATTTTTAGAATAGGATATTTCTTCCTTTTAAAAACTCACATATTACATTCTTTGCAAATCTTTCATCCCATTTTAAAATCTGCCTCTTCATTTGTAAGGTGTTTTTTTTTATGTGCAGTTTTAAATTTTTTACGTATTGAAAACTAGTAGCCTCTTCTTATGTAACTTCTAGTTATTTTATACTTAGAAAAACTTTATGCCAAAATCGTTAAATACTGACTTTTTAAACATCTTTTGGAGTTCGTTTTTTCCAGTTAATTATGTACTTCTCAGAAAGGTATTTGGTGTAGTCGTGAGGTACAGTTCCACCTTCAGACTTTTCTCCCAGCTCTTGTCTGTTTAATAATCCTTTTCCCCCCATATTTTTAACATATAGCATATTTTTAAGATCTCCTTTTGTACTGTCATTCCTCTTTCATTGACCCATCCACTATTACACCAATAGTACAATTTTCCATTATTCTGACCTTCTCGTAGGTTTCAGTGTCTCACCTTGCTCATCTCAGCTGCTTTTGCTCTTCTTCCCAGTTTATTTTTCAGAATAACTGTGAAAACATTTCATTAAATCCATAAATTAATCTCTCTGGAATATTCATTTGAATTGCATTCAATCTACAGAATAATTTGGGAAGAATTGACTTCTCTACAAATACAGTCTTTCCATTGAGGAATATGAAATGTATCTCCATTCATTCAAGTCTTCTTTTATAATTCTCCAGTTTTCTTCATATAGTTCCTATTCATTTCTCATTGAGGTTATTCCTGGGTAATTCACATGTTTAATTATTTCTGTTTCTGAAAGTATTACAAAGTGGCATTTTTTAAAGGAGGGTACTGATGAGCTAAATTGAGGTTAGACTATGAGAAACCCCAACAGAACCTGACAAGCTAGAAGTCATTAGTAATTAAATAATTTTCAACTGAAAACTAATTGGATTAAATCAACCCATTTTAAGATATTATTTCTTGGACAAGAAGTGTCCAGCTGCTGTTCTTACATTACCATCGTGGCTATCCGTAATCACATACCACTCTTAGGCAATGAGTAAGCAAGAAAGGAATGACATGATCAATTCCTTTGTAAACACGTTGCTCTCTGTCACCGCTGCACGGCGATGTTCTAGACACGGTATTCCCTACTGCTATAGTCACACTAAGTCAAGTCGCGGGCTCTGCCTCAGTAAAACTTTCCTTTTGATTTCCAAAAACATACATATTTCCAATATAGAAGTAAACATTTAGTGTAGTACTGCATACATTTACCCATACAGTTAAGACTATATGCATATATAAATTTATGTTTGTAGAAGAAAGATGTATTACAGAATTTTAGAGTACAAATCGCCCTTAAAAATCAGCCAGCCAAAGCCATCTGTCTTTCTAGGATCCTTGGGTGCCCTGAAATTGTTAGTGAGATTGTGTTTGTGTATATGTATCTTCCTTCATGTGGGCATTTTTCTGAGAGTCTGTAGCTGAATTTCATGTGCTTGCCGACTGTCTAACACCCTCAAAACAGTTGAGAATGGCTGGGCTACACGAAGCCTGTCATTGGTCAGATGAGAAAACAAAAGCCCCGAGTTATTAGGGAGACATACCTTGGGTGCACAGCAATTCTGGGTCTCCTGATGCCCAGCCTTTTCTGCAACACCTTTCTGCGCACTACCCGTGAGGAGTCTGCCATCTCCCTGCACACCCAGTCCCCCTGCACCCTGTGAACTGGGTGTGGTAGAATTAGAGTGGAATTTGGAGCCAAAGTTCCAAATAGAGATTGTGTGACCACCCAGGGCAAGGTATTCAGCTCTGGACTCAGCTTCCTGTTCTCTGGAATTCAGTTGCAGGAGTAAGGCCTGTCTCACAGAGTTTTACAGAAGATACAATGAGGTGATGTGTGTATATACATACATTAGTCCCCCTTACCTGTGGGGGGAGGGGGCATTCTAAGACCATGGCTGTGCCACACAATGTATGTACTGTTTCTTCCTGTACATCCATCCCTATGATAAAGCTTAATTTATAAATTAGGCAATTTCATGGATAGAAGATTTGTTCTTTCCATAGATCTTAGCAACCTCAGCATATAATTTTGTTTCTTTCCTTATTAAGTCACTGAAAGGAAGCAGTTTACGGCTTCTCCTTGGCATATCCGAATTGCCAGCGTCACTGCTCTTGCATTTGGGGCCATTATTAAGTAAAATAAGGGTGGCTTGAACACAAGCACTGCAATACCACGACAGTCCACCTGATAACCGAGATGACTACCGGATGACTAACGGGCAGGTAGTGTATACAGCATGGATACGAGGGACAGAGCGACAGTTCACGTCCTGGGCGGGACAGAGTGGGACAGCCCAAGATTTCATTATGCTACTCAGAATGGTGCTCGTGTTGAAACCTATGTGTTATTTCTTTCTGAAGTTTTTCATTTAATACTTTAAGATCGCGGTTGAGCGCCAGTAACTGAAACCATGGAAAGCTAGACCGCGGCTCGGGGGACTACTGCGCATACCTGGTACTTTGTAAACTGGGAAGCGCTGGGAGCGTTGGTGTTTGACCGTGGCTCAGGGATCTGCAGTGAGGGAAGCAGTGTGGCAGTGTGTGGCAGCGTTGGTGACTGTCAGCCGCCACCAGAGCCAGCCTCCCGTGCCACTTAGCGCTCTCCGCTGCCTCCACAGCAAACATGGTCATCAGCTTACACATCCCTGAACACCTGCGGACAAAAATCCCCTTTAAGAAGACATACCTAGGAAAAAGAACGCTTAACTCATAGAACGTCATAACGGGTTCTGTTTTGTTTTGTTTTGCTTTATAAAAATCTTTATTCCCCGCCCCCCCCAAAATGGTTAAGCTGTAACATTTGAAGAATTATAGTAAACTATGTTTTTTTAAAAAAGATTTTTAAAAACTTATGTGGCAGCACCATATTTTAGATTGGGATATTATTAATCATCTTGGAAGATCCAGTAATCTGAGTATTTCAGAGCAGTACATTTATGAAGAGAGGTAGTTGTATTATTTCTAAGCACTGTAATATGTGTTCATTTAACACTATTTGCTATAGAGTACAAGTAAGCATAACACATTTTTGTCATTTGGGTCATAATGCCTTACATTCGAAAACTGCTATTCACTTTCTGAAGCACTTTTACAACATTGTATTTCATTAGAAATACATATTTTATCTAATCCTATTAAGAAGTGATGATTATGCTCATGTTTAAAGTGAAGGAAAGGCCGAGCATGGTCCCATGGACTGAGAGGTCCCAGTTGGATTCCTGGGCAGGGCACATGCCCGAGTTGGGGGCTCCATCCCCAGCAGGGGGCGTGCAGGAGGCAGCTGGTCAATGTTTCTCTCTCACATGGATGTTTCTCTCTCTCTCCCTTCGTCTCTCTCTAAAAAAAAATCAATAAAAACATATTTTAAAAATAAGTAAAGTAAGAGAAAGGAGGTTGACTGGCCGGAGGCCCCCACACCTAAATATCAGCACAGCTCGACTTGACCCGACCCCCGACATCCGCCGTCTCTCAGAGGCTACACTCTGCTCCTGTAACAAACTATGGCACTCACTTTTAATTTTCTAAAAGAATACAATCATCGTTCTTTTCTTTTGCAATTTGTATTCCAGTATACTGAGTAGTGGGAAACATAGATTCAGAGAATGAATGAACGAAAGGAAAAACAGCTAAAGCAGTGAGAGAAAGACAGGCACAGCAGAAGGCAAAAGAAATGAGTTGTTCCCAGGAAACGGTGAACAACCTCAACAGTGACATCTCAGTAGGGGAGATAGGGAACCAAGGAGAGAGAGCGAGGAACACGGTGACAGACACATGTACCCCGCTGCAGCCAGGCACTCTGGGGAGATGCACACTAGGAAATGTATGTTAGCTTCCAGTAGGAGGTTCTAGTCAGCTGAAGAACCAGCCAGCTCATTCCAGGTGTCCCCAGTTATAGGACATCTTCCGGCTGCCTGTCCTGCGCTCCACCTACCCCATCAGGGGTCCACTGGATCCCGCAGGGCCAGGGAGTTGACACTCACCCCTCACTAGGAACTGGAATTTGGAAGGAGTCTGAGCCTGATCTGAGCCCTAGGATTGAAACTCTGTAACAATGAGAAACTTGGTGTTTAGAAACAACCCGACCATAATGCCCTGCACCACACACCCAGCCTCATCCTGAAGGGGGCAGTCTGTCTGTCCATCTGCCCACTTCTGCCCAGGTCACTTGGGCCTCTGGGGAGCCTAGCCCTGCAGCGACCTGCCCTATACTTGGGAGTTACTGTTTACAAGACTGGACTCCTATTTCACATCATTTCTTCTCATTGAACAACTTTCCCTTTTAGTTGTTCGCTCTGGTCCTGATACTAAGCACTGTTGCTGCCTGGGCTTTCCGAAGGTGCAGACGTGAGCAGCCCCGTGAACCCACATGTCAACACCCCCTTCCAGCGCCCTTAGATGCTGACCCAAGTCTAAAACCCGGCCTCAGTTTTACTGTCTTCACTAGCACGCATCTGTTAGGGCTTTGTTTGGAGTGGCAAAAGTCCACTGCTGAGCGAGGTACGCTCCTCCTCTCCCCTCCCCGCCCCTACCCCTGCCCAGCCTTCCTCACTCCCAACAGCAGCACCTGCCCCTGGTAAGTTACTTTATCTTGGGGGCAGGGGTGCCGGCTTAGAGCACAAGCAAACAAGCAAGAACTGGAAGCCCAGTTAGATTTGAATTTCAGATGAACAACAAAAACCTTTATTTAGTACGCGTATCAGTGTATTCGTGTAAACTGTTTGTCTGAAATTCACATGTGATAGGGCGTCCTATGTGTTCTCTGGCAGCTCTCCTAGGGAGCCATGCCTGTCTTTGGGAGAGTGCTCATGCCCTCTCAGGCAGAGAGGTCTGGTGATGTCATGGCCCCGCGCTAAGGAAGAGAAGGCGTGGCCACTGGACTGGCCATCCCCTGTGGACTCCTTCTGAAGCCTGGTCATTGCTCAGCACTAAGCAGATTCCAGCAGGATCTGTTAGTCAAGCCCAGTGAGCACCAGGCCTGATCCCTGAGAAAATCTCCCTCCGTGGAAGCAGCTCTTTACAAGCATCAAAATGTCATTTTTTTTTTCTCTGCCAGGTTTTCCTCCAATTCTCCAAATAAGGGCCAAAAATATTGCAGATAACTCAAATGATTTGCCAGCCCTGTCTCTCCTCAACAGGAGTACTGGTTGCAAAATAAATGAAATCAGTGCTGTTTACAACTCATCATCCAAAATTATTATTCATTTGAGGCAAATGGCTGTTTGTAAAACTAGTCTGCCATATTTTGCGTCCTTATCTTCCATTCCTTTCAAAAATTAAAGCTGACTTTGAGTTCTCTAATGGGAACACATCAGAGGGCTTTCTGGTCCGTCCTGTTTTGTGCAGAGCCTTCCAGGGAGGGGGCCTTCTTCCTCGCACAGGTCCACCCGGCGGCTGAAGTCGTGCAATGCTCTTCTCTTCTCTTCCCCTTTACAATTTCTCTCTGATCCATAAAACTTTTATAACAGAAACTTTATATTTTTCAGTGAATTGTGTATTTTGTTCTTCTTTTCCTCTTTACTTATCCTCGGCATCAAATCAAATACTGAGTACACAGATGTTCGTGACAGCCCCATACACAGGAGTTCATAGCCTGGAAAGGCAACATCTTGATACATTTGCCTTTGCCGAGACCACACACGTAGGCTTCTGCGCATGCGGCTCTCTCTGCCTTCTCAAGGAAGATGGGGCAGGTAATCATTAAGCAAATCTAGACGGAGAAATGGCCCTCGTCCAGCTCTGACTGCTTCTAACTCGCTGCACTCATCAACCATCACCAGGAAACATTTAAGGATATTTACTTTGGGTGGTACATGTAACTTTTTTTTTTAAGTGTGAGCTTTTATGGTCTGGAAAAAAAAAAATAGCCTGGTTACTCTTTTCTCAATGAAAATAGTGTTTGTCATAGATTTAATACTATAATAATATACCTACCTATTCTTTAGTATGATTGAAAAATAAATACAGTCTTTTACAGTGCAGTTGTTTTATACAAAGATTTACATTATTTTCTCTGTACTATAAATATTTGGTCTCATATTCCCTTTTTTCTCCTATTTCCCTTACTTCCCTTGAAACCTCAGAAGGTAAATATTAAAGTGCATTTGCTTCTGTTTAAATATGAGCCATGGGGCTTACCAGGAGCCCTCCCTCTGGAAAATGATTCTAACGTCCCACAGTTGAAATTACCTGTAGTTTGGGGCTCTGCCCTCACATGGTAGCGGGAACTGCTTGATTCAGAGGTCCTGTCTTCTTTTTCTATAGAACGTTAACCTGGAGGAAAAGATGAGATGGGGCTCCTTCCTGGCTTCCTTCCCTCCCCCTGCCCCTGTCTTACCCTGCTTCTACGTTATGTTTCGTTTCTAGTTTCTAGTTTCCTTACATGAACTTGATAACATACTGTCTTATGAGGACAGAAAGAGTTCAGTTAAGTGCCTTCTTCGGATTTTTGAGTTCCCTTCCCACTGCCCAGGGCTTAAGATACCATCTATTTTTTCTTAACACACACACACACAGTTTATCTATGAACGTTTGTCTAGTTATTTTCTGAGTTCGGTTGCTTCAACCTTGGAAGGAGAATAGCTCCATTTATTATTAGACAATTTGTAGCGTTAGGTTGATGTATAGTAGCGAGATGTTTTTTTCTTGCCAGAATCACTTGAAGGACCGCTGATCCCAAACACATCGAAATGGTCATAACACATGGAAGTGATTTGCTTTAGAAGCTGGTCATTTAATTATGTGTAGTAGTACTTCACATACAAAAATGGCCCTACTCACCCACGAACAATGACAGTCATGCTTTTGAATGTTCTCACTCAATCTTTGAACCTAGGGGAGCAAGGGTTACAGTAAGGCTGGCTGAGTTGAAATGCCCATGTTAACCATGGACCAGAAAAGAAAGCTCTAGAAAAAAGCTCAGCCTAAACTTGAACTGCCTAAACTAATTAGTTATAGACTAAGAGATTCAGCTGCTTTTAATCTTCCCAGTTCAGATATAGAGATAAACTTGTTAGAAATTTAAAATGACAAAATTTCAAGGGTGAAAGTCACCAGTGGGCCTGGTAGAGGATCAGGATTTCAAAGGAAATGCTTATGCATCCTTGTTAAATTAGATAACTTTCCCTATTTTAAGGTACAGGACCAAAAGTCATTTTGTTATTTTCGTGCATTTTGGAGGTAAGGCCTGGACTAAATGTAGAAATTGGCAGAATGTCAGTCTCCAGTGCCAATCTGTCTTACCTCTTAGGCTCTGAGCCATGTGACATCGTCCTAAGGCGGTTCCGGGTTAAAAGCATCAGGAAAGCACGTCGTGACCAGGGATGGGTGGGCTTGGCCCTAAAAAGCCGAGGCAGGGGACAGCTATGGCCTTTGTGCTGACTTTATCCAACTTTGCAACAAGTGAGATGTGGGCTACAAGAGGCAGGGAAATGGTAGGTTTTGCACTTGTGTTTCACATCCTGCGTTTACTAGTTCAGAGAGGTTCAAAAGAAAATTTTAGAACTGACCCCTTTCAAAAGTTCATTCGAGCTTGAAATAATTTGTGAGAAAAGTGGCAGAGTTATCCCCATTTTAAAGATGGGTGCAGAGCCTTTGGGGATGGGTACGTGCTTTCCACGTGGCAGAACTGAGAAAAATTCTGAAGCTTTGTGCCAGGTCTAGTTGGGCCCATTGCCTTCAGCACCGACAACTGCAATCCAGGTGTAACAGGAGCAGTTCCTGAAGGGGGCTCGCCAGCTCTGTGTCTTCTGTGCCCATCCCTTCAGAGTACTGCCCAACGACTTTGGATGTTGAGATGCGTGCAGAGTTTAGCCCTGGCTCGGATAATGGGTAGAATGTCAGAGATAAAAGACACTTCGAGGGTCTTGGGGTTGGGTTGAACCAAATAAAGTTGCTGACATGCAGCTGTTTGTGATCTACAAAAACGGCAGTTTCGTGTGACTCAATCTAATACGTGCCACTCATTTTAAATATTTGCCACCAAGTCTCAGAAAGAGTAAGTGGTTTTTTTCTTATTTTATTATGAAAAAATTTAAACAGAAAAAGTGTTAAAGGACTTCTACACTGATAAGGTACATGCTACCCAAACTCAGTTATCAAGATATCGCCATAATTCCTCCATCAATTTCTCCCCACTTTTTTTTGGCTGAAGTATTTTAATGCAAGTTTCTTTTTTTTTTTTTTTTTTTTTTGGTACCTGCCCCTAGCGGGAACCGAACCCAGGACTCTCTGGTCCGCAGGCCAACACTCCAACCGCTGAGCCAAACCGGCCAGGGCTAATGCAAGTTTCTAGATCTCAGGTCACTTCACCCCTACATTGTGTTCAATTCTCAACGATGAATTTTTTCTTTATGTAACCACAATGTCATTATCACTTAAAATCACTAGGGATGGCTTGATCTATATTAACATGGTCTCAAAAGTGTCTTTTACTGTTGGTTTTATGGTTGGTCATATTCCAAACAAAGCCCATCTGTTGCAGTTGGGTGTTACATCTTTAAGTCTATTTTTTTTTTATTGGGGGGGGGGGAGCACATTTATTTTATTTATTTATTTATTTATTTATTTATTTATTTATTTATTTATTCCTCTTGCTGAAATATTTTTAAAGCAAATTCTGACTACACCTGAATTTGATCTCTGCTTCTCTCTGTGGTCACCGGCCAGCCAGGGATATCCTCGCTGCTGAGAATGGGAGAATGAATGCCCCTTTCCCCCAAGAATGTGGTGTTTCAGTTAAGTGTCTTTTAATCTGGAGCAGTACATCCCCTCACCTCCTCTTTATTACACACCCTTGACTCGTTGAAGAAACTAGATCAGTGGTCCAGGGTCACATTCTAGATTTATCTCTTCAGTGCCAGATGATGTTAACTTATAAGTGATCCTCACCGCGGCATCTTACCTGCTCTCCTGACCCCAAGGCAGGTGCCCCACACCATGTCCCACAGCATGAAGCTACTGACATGCTCGTCACTCATGGCTGGGACCACGTGCTACTGGGACTCTAATTAGTTAAATATCAGCATGTGTATGTGTGTATCTCCATCATGTTTTTGATTACTTTAAAATAATGCTAACTCTACTTAAAGAAAACTATAAAACTGTGACGTTTCATATGACATAGACGTTATTTTCTTTAATTATAAGGACAAATCGAAAGCTCCAGTTCCAATAAGCAGTCTCTCATGGAGCACCCGCCCCGGGCCAGGCACCTTGACATTATCACTTTCAGGAACCACAACAATCCTGTGAATTATCATCCCCATTTTATAGATGAGGACATTGAATTTAAGGGAACTTAAATAATCTACCTAAGGCCCTCTACTTCCAAGTCCAGTGCTCAGGTATAAAATAAGGTCTGGAAAGCCTAACTAGTGAGTCTTTGTGCTAATCCCCATTCATTCATTCATTCATTCAGTCAGTCAGTCAGTCAGTCTTGCTATGCCCCAGGCATTATGCTTGGCTTTGGTGAATATCCTTTCTCTTTTGATTTATGATCACTTTAAAGCATATATTATTGTAACCTTTTTATAATTGCTAGTGATAAGGATAGAATTAGCCTCTGCCTTATGGCTCAGGCTCTAATATTAGGTGTTTGCTGTAGTTTCTGGAAGGATGAGCTAAACCATGGCCTGTCCAAATCTGTGTTGGTTGGTTGGTTGGTTTTTAACACACTCGTGTAACTGAATTTTCCATTGTAACGGACCAGTTCCTTCAGAAGTTGGAGCCCTGGAGTTCACACCCAGAGGAAGCTGATAGGGTACTCAGCCTGAAGGACCTTCGCTGGAGATGAAAAGCCTGGGAAGAGGGTAGCGTCTCTGAAAATCCATGCAGGGTCTTTGTACCAGCTGGGCTTCATTTCAGAATCTACTGCTGTCATTACAAAGTAGCTGTTTTCTCTTTAATCTGTGTGCCACATTGCAGCAATTTTCATCAAAAATATATTAAGCCCCTGCTGTAAATTGGCCCCACACACCCTTGTCAGACATGTGAAGCGTAAAATATCTTCTTATTTCAAAGTTTTTCCTCTCTCTAAAGCCCTAGCAGATATCCGCCGCTCCTACAGCCTCATAATAGTCCATCATGTCTGTAAGCCAAGGATTATAATGTGTAACGAATCTGGTTCCGTGTCAGAGACAGAGCTCCGCCTTTGTCTCTAAAAAGTGACAGAGAAAGCATTCTAGGGTGAAAACGAAAGCCCCCCACATTTCCATGTCTGATGAAATCTCACCTCAAATCACCGAGGAGAAACGAGTTTTCTGACCTGGGAGAAGAGCTCTCCACGTGCTCCCTAGACCTCCCCAACCCCGAGCCAGCGCTGTGATCCAGCCGTGAGAAGGAGGTGCCTTGTGCCGCCCACGGGGTGGGCGCTGGGGGTGTGAAGTGTGCCAGTCGCTTCGAGAGACAGCAAGGCCGCTGTCTGCCGGTGCATTTCTGTTCCGTTCTGCACGCCTGACCACCTTCTCCTGGCAGTGGTTCTCACCTTCCTCATGCCGACCCTTTAACACAGCTCCTCGTGTTGTGTGTGGGTGCACCTGCATGTGGGCGGACCCGCCTGGAGACGGATGGAGGAGCGGTGTCCCGGTTCCTAAGACCAATTCCCATGGTCTTAGGTGACCCCTGTGAAAGGGTCGTTCGACCCCCAAAGAGGTCGCGACCCACAGGTTGAGAACTGCTGTGACCTAGAGTAAGTTAGGATCTTCCAGAAGTGTTCTGTGTCCCCACAGCGACACTATAGTATGTTGTAAGTGGGGTCAGCTTGAAACCCCACTCAAGAGAGGCCTGTAACAGCTGCCCTGGCCAGTTTTGCTCAGTGGTTAGGCCTGCAGACTGAAGGGTCATGGGTTCGATTCTCAGTCAAGGGTATGTAGCTGGGTTGCAGATTTGATCCCTGGTCCCAGTTGGGGAGCATGCAGGAGGCAACAGATCGATGTGTCTCTCTCACATTGATCTCTCTCTCTCTCTCTCCCCCCCCTCCCTCTCCCTCTCCCCCTCCCCCCACCCCCTTTCTCTCTCTCTGAAAGTCAGTGGAAAAAAATATCCTTGGGTGAGGATGAACAACAACCACCAGAAGCTCATTTCTGGCTTGCAGTGTTCCAGACACTAACATCTCTGTGGGAGGGAGGTCTGGTCAACTGGTGCCGTGAACAAGTGTCTGGTATAGAGAAAAGAACGGAGTTCGTTCCCTACTGGAAATGTAACTGAATTATTTCTTCCACTTTTTCGTTTCTTGTCAAAGAGAACACAAGAACTGTGGTGCCTTAAACATTCCCCCAGAAGCTCCCATAACAGAACAGCTTTGACAATTTAACAGGAAATTGCCTCCGATTCTTAAACCATTCTAATTTCACCCTTAACACTCACTAAAATGCATTCAAAAACATTTCATGTATAATATGCATGACACATAAAGCTTGACCCATTCAGCTGAAGTTTAATTTTGTTGACATCCTTACACTTCTGTTTTTAAAAAAAAAAAACAAAGAAAAACCCCAGAAGTCTACATATTAAGGGGCTTCCGAACTGACTTGCTTGTTTTTCTCTACAATAAAATGTCTCTGAAATTCAACATTATGTTAGGGTTGTTGTTGGGTTAGTCTTTTTTTTATTATTATTACTATTAATGAGATTTCAAGCGAGACAGTTTTCCTGGCTTCCCCGAGTCCTGGGTGGGTTATTGACATGCCTGACAGCTGTGATGCAGATCTCACGTTGCTGCCACAATGCCTTCCCACCTGACTCCCTGTGCGCCCTTCGGGGCCTGGGGAGGAAGCCGTGTGACGCTAGTCTCAGTCACTTTCTGAGACAGATAACTATATTGGTGAGGCAGGATGTGTTTTTTCCTCGACACCTTCAGCTATTTGGGAGTTTCGAGAAAAGAAGCCTTCAGGGCAGGCGACCTCCTGGCACCTAACCCCAGTCTGTTAAGCAGCGTGAAGACAGGAATCATCTTGGCCAGCTCCAAGGAGGAGCAGACTGTTGGCAGTGCCAGGCGCAGGAGTCAAATGCAGATGTGCTCGCTCCTCCAGCATGGAATGCAGAGGTCCCCCTCCAGCTACATTTTAGCCACAAGACTGGGAGCAGACAGGCTAGCATTTTTCCAATAGGAAGTCATTTTGAAAACTGGAAAACAGTTTTTCAGACCAAGTGGAAGCCCACATTTGGGGGCCATCTCAGTAGTCGTCGGGGTTCATATTACAGAGCCTAACCTGGAGAGGACGGTGGTCAGAAATGAGCATGACCCATGCAGCTGAATTCTGGTTTAGTTGATATCCTGACTGGAAAATGTGACTGTTGAGTAGACGTCCAGGCAGGGCCCGGAACAGGGACAGAGGGAGGCAAGTAAGGCACCCAGGCCTTCAGGGCGCAGTTAACTTGTATGTGAGGACACAGGCCACCCCGTTGGTTGCCTGGGTTGATTTTGCTGATTCAGCCCGCTGCCTTGGTGACTGGCCTCCCTCGTCAACATTCTGCATCTGTCCCTCCCAACGCTGCACTCCTGGTCAGAGGACAGCCTTCTCAGCTAGAGCATCATTCTTTGGCCAAGGGTATGTGATGACTTTGTCTGTTATCTGGCATTCTAAAGAAATGTCGTGTTCTGGTTCATCTTACTGGAGTAAATAGAACACTGAACATGAATGCTACGAATTTTCCCCCACAATACATCACATTAAAAGGAAGTAAGTACAACATAATCTTTCTTTGATAATGGTATCATAACAGGGCCAGGGAGTCCTAGGCACGAACATCAATTACCCACGTAGGACTATCTCTTAGGTACGTGAGTACTTCCTGACAAGGAGTTCTAGCTAATGTTAAAAGGTGAGGGGCCAACATGTGTAGTGCTATTTATTATATCTTTTTCCTTCTAATTAGGAAGGAAATGTATTCGTAGTGCACAGCTGTAGTAATAACGTTCTTCTAGAGTGGTGCCCCTCCAGTAGACACTGTAGGTGGGCCACTCACACATCCACCTATAGACGTTTGCTAATAACACGTGAACAATTAATATAAGAATGTATAGAGTACCCTTTGGAACTGAAGGTCTGCATTTCTGGACTCCGTGGGTGAGTTGGATTCTTTGGTAGAACGCAGTAGAAATCAACTCGGGTAAACCTAAGCAAAAATAAAATATTAGGAAATAGCCCACAGAACCCTGAAGAACCAGAACAACTGTATAATCTTGGCTCATTCATTTAACTAATTCTGTGTAGTTGTGAGAAAATATTATTGTAGAATGTCTGTAATTCAGAGCCCATTAATTTATGAAGAACATAAATAAATCAGTATCCAACAAAATTTCTTTCTTAAACATAAAAACCTGAATTGGTGTTAAGACATTAGCTTAATTCTCTATTCCCAAATGATCTACACCGTTTTAAATATGTTCTTTGTACAGGATATTGTTTGTCCATTGTTATGGGCGGAAATGGAGTCGATGACCTCTCAGGTCTCATTTAGATTTAATATACCGTGAACCTGAGTCTCATCCCTTTGTATGGGACAGGGACTGTGTTCCCATTCTCTCTGTATCTCCACGAGCAGACTTGCATGCACACTTGCCCCCTGGCACAGTGCCTGAGACTTAGCAAGTGCTCAGTAAACGACTGAATTGAATTGACTTGTTTGAAGTCGCTGAAACGTAGGTGCACTGTCTGCATTCATGCTTTTCTAGCCTACAACATGCATTGGCCCGAATACTGGAAAGCTCTGAGTTCAGAGATTCCAGCCTGTCCCGACTCCCTAGCAGACAGAGCCCCCATTACTGATGTGTCCATCTGTCTCCGGCGCTGCTCCGGGAAGGAACGCCTTCTCCTCTAACAATGCGGGGAGCTGGCTGCTAACAATAGCTTCTGTCCTGAGGAAGCATACAGAACATGTGGCTGGAACACAATGGACTAGAAACACCGCATACGTTTGGGGTTCTGGAATAATATTGGTTTGGGAGTAACGTACCTTGTGGCCAAACAATTTAATGGTTAACTTCTAGGAGGGGCACTTCCCTGTATTATGAGTAGATCTGCCTTCCCTCTCATCTTGAAATTAAGAACGTTAAAAGATAAATAAATGTACTGACGGGAATACTTACATATATTCTGGAAGTTTTTTATTACATTTCAATGGAAATTTATTTATAACTTTTATGTCAATGACAGTCTGTTTGGATAAAGGGTACCTTGTTTTCTTCAAGGGCAGTGGATGAAAATATGCTTTGTAAACTTTAAAGATTTCTATAAGGATAAGGTCCCAGTGTCATAAAACTTGGGAAATTAAGTACCCATTACAGGTTCAAAAGATACTTAAACAGAATTTCTCTCTAAGTTGTCTGTAAGCTTGGTTTACTATCGTGACATTAGCTTAGCTTTCTATTCAAAAATTCTGTTCAGTTTTTGTTTTAAGAAGGCTTTTTAAATGAAATAACCTCCTCTGCAGAACTCTCAGAATGAAGAAGAGGGGACACGGTAAAAATTGTCAAGTTTCTGCATGTTGCTGTGGGAACTTAGGCAAGAGCTGGAGATTTTAAGGGTAGGGTTCCTCGGGTGAGCATTGTTGACAATGACCAGGAGATGTCAGTACCCGGATGTCCATCTGCAGAGAAGCTGTAGGCATACAATGGAACGTCATCCACTTGGCCTCCAAAAGAGTGAAGTTCGTATGCATGCTGCAGCATAATAAACCATGAGAACATTATGCTACATGACGTAACCCAGACATGAACGCACAGATATTGCACAGTCCCACTCCTGAGAGAGACCTAGACTGCGCAGACTCACGAGACAGAATGTGGGATGGGGGTCACCAGGGTCTGGGCGAAGCTGCTGTTGAAGGGGCGGCGTTTCTGGTTGATGGAAAGGTTCCAAAGTGGGCAGTATGACATTGTGAATGTACCAGTGCCACCAAATCCTGCACTCGAAAATGGTTCAAATGATCAATTTTGTTCTGTCCTTTTCCACAAATAAAAGTAGTTTGTTCTACACATCAAGCAAAAAAGGTTACTTAGGTCATTTTAAAGAGAGGGTGGAGGATATCTTGTTGCGGTTTTCTTTATTGTTATTGGTTCATTTGACTTGTATTCCTTGAGTACTTACTGTAGGTCTCCTACGCAGCTTTTCATAATTCTCACCACACCTCCAAGAAGTTAGTAGTTTTAGTGCCCTGAGTTTATACATGATAAAACTGAGATTTACAGAGTTCACCTGACTTTCCTGAGGTCACCGAGACACAGAACGGTGGGGTCCCGTGGCCCAGACCCCTCTCCGATTCCACGAGGAAGTGGCCTTCCGTCTTGAAATTCCCCATCTCCTGGCATCCACGGCATTCCTCATCCTCTCCCTGCCGCTCTGGCCACTTGCCCTTGGTCTTCTTCACTGACCTCTCTTCCCCTCTGCCTTTGCCATACACCTTAAACGGAATGGTGAGTTCACCAGAGGTCGACCTGCGGGTTCCTTTCTTCCCACGCTTCGCTTTCTCCCTCGGCTGCCGGGCATGGTCCTTCTTCAGCTGGGGACCAAGCCCGCCAGGTTTATTTCTGTGCCCTGCCCCCTCCACTTCATTCCAGGTGTGGACATTCCCTCTCTCTCTCTCAGTCACTAAGTAGAGTTGGCTAATGGCCCAGGCTAGGTGAGTGGCCCCTTCATCCCTTGCTGCCCCCTGCCTGTTCCCAGCATCCTCAGAGAGATTTGTTTGACAGGATCCTCAGGGAATTGTTAGTTGAGAGGTTCTGAATAATTACAGTTTTCCACTCGAGCTTCCAAACAAGGTCTAAATGTCCCATGCGCCCAACCTACGTTCCCACAGTCGGCTGGACTCCTGAGAATATCGCTCTGGCGCCCAAGCTCAGCATATTCGAAATCTAGTTCGTAGCTTCACAAGCTGCTCAGTCACCCTCGCTCGGCTGGCCTCAATCCCCCCGTCCAGATCCTTCCATGCCTTCTGCTTTGCCCCCCGCTCCTTTCTGAACTCACCGGCATTGCCCTCGTCGAGGTTGTGAAAAACCTTTGCATTACCTTCCTTGTTGTTATCTCTGAGCTCCAATATTTTCTGTATTCCAAGACTCCCTAAAAAAATCTGATTGTATATCACTTCCTTGGTTAGGATGGCTCCCATACTTACAGATTAAAATAAAAACATCTTACATGACATTCAAAGCCCTACAGATGCAGATTGCAAGCCCCCCTCCATCCAGCCTTCACCCTGCTTCACTCATATCCCCCTGCGTCTGGTCGCCCTGGACAGCCAGCCGTCCCCACCCACAGCAGGATTTACCTGCCCTTCACCTCCCACCCGGCTCCCTCTGTCGAGACCGTCTCTCCCTCCGTCCACCCTTGCTGTGAAATGCTGCCCACTCTGCTACAGGGCTCAGTTCAGACACCTCTGTGAGGCTTTCCTGGCCCGGGCCACCTCATCCTGCCCCCTGTTCAGTCACCATCCCCCAGTGTTTCTGTAGCACACTGGGAGTTCCTCTCTTACAATGTTTGACATTAAAACTCCTTTAAGGGAAAAACAGTATTTCACAGCATTTTTTCTCCCCTGTGACACTTAGACTCCTGATGTTCACCTAGTAGGGCATTCAACAAATGAGATTAGTTGGACTTTATTTGAAAGGATTGTACCTGGTGATCTCTAAGGCCATCTACCATTAAAGGGTCTTGGTTATGTGAAGTAAACCTACGCCACGTCTCTCTGTATCTGTTAAAATTAGACAGAGCTGCAAATGACAGAGGTCCCACCCCAGCCCATGCTCACCCTCCCCTCCCCAGCACCGGCAGTGGCTTAGGCAGCATAGTTTATGTTTCTCGTAACTGAAGTCCAGGAGTCCAGGCCCAGGACCAGCGTGGCAGATCCCGGAGCCGTCCAGAGCTCGGGCTCTGTCCAGCTCTTCCCTCTGCATTCCTAGGCTGTGGCCCTCATGGTCTCCCATAGCTTCTAGAAATCCGGCCATCACGTCTGAGTTCCAGCAGGAGTCCTTCTCCAGGAACGTAAGAAGAAGGCATGCCCTGCCCTGGCCGGTTTGGCTCAGCGGTTAGAGCGTCGGCCTGCGGTCCAGAGAGACCCGGGTTCGGTTCCCGCTAAGGGCATGTACTTCGGTTGCAGTTTGTCCCCGGCCCTGGTTGGTCGTGCGGGTGGCAGCCACTCGATGTGTCACTTTCACGTCGATGTTTCTCTCTCTCTCTCTCTCTCTCTTCCTCTCTCTCCCTCCCACTCTATCTGAACAAAAAATGAAAATATGTCCTCGGGTGAGGATAAAAAAAAAAAAAAAAAAAAGAAGGCATGCCCTCTTGGCAAGAAATTTCCAAGAAGACCTACCCAGACTTTCATTTATATTTCATAGGCCAAAACTTTGTTTCTTGGCCACCCTGTCTGCAAGAGAAGTTGGGGGTTTTAGCCTTTGAACTGGATAGCAATGGGCCCAGTTAAAAATGGGAAAAATAATACAGTCGTCCCTCGCCACTGCGCGCTTCGACGTATTGAAATAAAGACTCCTACTTGGCGGAAATTCATTGATCGCGGTAGAGTCTGGACTGGTTAACCGCGATAAACGAGGGCCGACTGTACTTCATAGGCAACTAGTGATCTCAGCCACATTCTTCACGGTAATTTTAAAATTGAGAGGAGTTTATTCCATCAGGCCCAATGGCCTCTTCTGGCCATGTAGGGGAGAGGATTGGAGACAGTTAAGAGCAAGGAACTAGGGACAAGGTACAACATACTTATCTTGCTGTTGGAATCTGAGAAAAGAAACCAGGAAATAACCATGGAAAAGCCTCTAGTGAACTCAGTGGTCTAGTTTCTATTCAAAAGAAAACCCACCCTGAAGGGGGGCGGGGTCCAGGAGCTGGGCAGGCCAACTGCTGCTGCCTCAGGTCACAAAGGAAGCCGAGGACAGGGTAGCTCTGCAGGCAGTTAGCAGTCGGCTAGGATTCCTATCCTAGTTTTTAATATCCAAATGAAATGGGAAACATTTTGGGATCCTTTATTCTCAGCACAGGAGTGGAGGTGATTCTTGAAGCTGAATTTGACCCGGGTGCCCCGCCTTCAGGAGGTTGTCACTAACGTCTCGCAATATTTTACATGTCACTGAGCATAGCCTCTTACCTAGTAGGGCTTCTTTCCATGCCTTCTGAAACCCGCTGACTTCCGAGAGCGTGAAGAAGTAGAGGGCAAACGCTCTAAAGCAGAGAGTTAAGTAGGAAGCTTTGAATTGGCACGGTTAATAAAAAATTAAGGATTGCTGTGAGACACTTCAGGCAAAGCTTAAACAAACTAGGGGATTGGGGAGTGTGAAAACAGATGAAATTTAATTTGGTTAAGTGTAAAATAATGCACTTTGGGAAAAATCATCTAAACTTCTCATAATCTCTGATAGGCTCTGAACTCATAGTAAAATAATTTAAGAGTCATGGCTGATAACTTGGGGAAAATATCTGTCTGGTAGGCAGTAGCAATTTAAAAAGCCAATAGGATACTTGAGGGGGTTAAAAGAAAAATAATATAGAAAATTTAAGATAATATATAAAACATTAGTGCTATTCTGTGTCCAGTTTTGGTTGTCGTAGGGGATATTAAATCCCAGAAAAGGGACTTTAAAATAGTTTAGAAAAGTAGTGTGACTTGGGATTTAAATAAGCTTACTGACTTGGAAAATGGCATTTTGGAAGAAAGAAGAAGAGGTGTAATACAAAGAACAAAAATAGCAATTGAGAAAAGGATGCTTCCTCCTTGGTTCTAGGGTCCCATGATATGAAAAGGCAACACCCAGCAAATTCAACACAAAAATATATTATACAGCACTGGCCGGCGTGTCTCAGGAGGTAGGAGCATTGTCCCATACACTAAAAGGTCCTGTTCGATTCCTGGTCAGGACACATGCCTAGGTTGCAGGTTCAATCCCTGGCCCCAGTCAGGACATGTGCAGGAGGCAACTGATTGATGTTTCTGTCTCACATCGATGTTCTCTCTCTCTAAAACTATATGTATTACACAAAGATACAGTTGTCCCTCGGTGTCTAGGAGATTGGTTCCAGGACCTCTGTGGATACCAAAATCCACGGATGCTCAAGTCCCTTATCTAAAATGGCACAGTATTTGCATACAACCTATGCACATCCTTCTGCACATTT
The DNA here is from genome assembly GCA_030848825.1 of Tadarida brasiliensis. Lineage (NCBI taxonomy): Eukaryota > Metazoa > Chordata > Mammalia > Chiroptera > Molossidae > Tadarida > Tadarida brasiliensis. The sequence goes on along the minus strand of CM061259.1, from coordinate 14,468,527 downwards.
TATATCATCTCTAGGTTACTAATAATACCTAATGCAGTGTAAGTGCTGTGTAAATCATTGTTACACTGTACTGTTTAGGGAATAATGACAAGAAAAAATGTCTGTACATGTTTAGTACAGAGGCAGCCTTTGTAGGCCTAACTATATAGTTCATGTCAGTAACAACGTAACTTTTTTTCTGAATATTTTTGCTCTGTGGTTGGTTGCATCCGTGGACGTGGAACCCGCAGGTGTAGAACCCGTGGGTACAAGGGCCGACTGTATAAGATGACCTATAACCGGTGTTCCTCCAAGTTGTAGATGTCCCTATTCCAGGAGGGGACATTAAGGGACACAGAATTCCATTAACATTTGTGTCTGTTCAGCTGAGAATGAGGAAGCGAAAGGGGATTCCCTGTGGGGTGCCAGACCAAGTGGGGTATAAAGCGGGGAGGCTCAGCCGAGTGCTGCTCGCAGTGGGTGAGAGAAAACTGAACTAAAAGGCCCAGTGGCCAAACCCAATTGAGTCATGGTTGTGTTTCTGCTACGTATGGAGTATTTCTTTTTCCTCCAGTGATGCTCTCATGATTCAGCATTTCCGACAGCAGCAGTTGGCAGGGTTGCCTCTGCCAGGCAGAGGGTGTTTAGACTCTGCCATAGGACGTCCCTGGACAGATGAGAAGCAGGCCTGGGAAGCAAGGCTAGAAACACGTATCATTTCCTGAAATCAATATCTCATGCTCTGTTTCTCCAGTGGACACTGTACCAGCATTAACCTGGCCCTGGACCCCACTTTAACCTCACCTCCTGAAACACATAATCCTGGGTTATCCATTTTCCGAATATAAGTAACGGCTGAGTTGTGCTTCCTGCTGTGGACGCAACCCGCCCGGTGACGGCAGCGCTGTTGTATTGACAGGTACGTCTGTTGCTGGCTGGCACCTTGGAGAACCGATTGATTGGCTCAGACAAAAATCTAGAGGTTTGTTTGAAGGGCCAGATAGGTCCTTCCAGCATTTTCTTGGTTCAAGATGTCAGTTCTGCCTTAAGAACAGGAAGCTGGTAGCAACTGCACTTTTATAGGTATTTTGCCAAGAGATAGCCAAGCATCTGGGCTGAGATTTACTGAATCCACCCTTCTTAAGATACATCAGTTAAAATGATGCCTGAAATCCCCCAAGTACCGGGAAACTCCCCACCCCCCCCCCCCACACACACATTGTTTCTCACATCCTTGGAGCACTTTAGGACTCATCACCCTGTGTTAGCTTGCGGGGCTGCCGTGACAACCTACCGCAGACCGGGTGGCTGAAACAACAGGGGTTTGTTCCCTTGCACTTCTGGAGCCTGGAAGTCCAAGATCACAGTGTCAGCAGGGTTGGTTTCTTCTGCGGACCTCTCCTTGGCTTGTAGATGGCCATCTTCTTCCAGAGTCTTCACACGATCTTCCTTCTGTATGTTCCTGTGTCCTAACCTCTTTTTATAAGGACACCAGTCCGATTGGATTAAGGTCCACCCTAATGATCTCCTTCAACCTTAAAGACCTCATGTAACCTCTTAAAGATCTGTTTCCAAGTACAGTCACTTTCTGAGGCACTGGGGGTTAGGGCTTCAACCTATGAATTGGTGGGGGACACAGTGCAGCCCATTATACCAACATGATCTTAAAACTCAAGATTTTCTGACTTTCCCTGGTCCGTGTGGTGATGGCTGGCATTGGAATTGTGTCCTTTTTCCTATGTGTGAGAAGCTTGCAAACCACAGGTTGCCCCTGGCTCATCTGTCAGTCAAGGGCCTTTCTTAAAACACAGAGTAGTTCTAGGACCAAAAACCCTTAGTGGCATTTTAAATTCATGAAATCCATTTGTTTTATCACAGGAAAAAAAAAATAGTATGGAGCTAAGTGAATGCGGGGACAGAACTCTCCATGCATCGCCTCGGGCTCTAGGCAGCCATATTGTTCTTGCTGGGTGATATCTCTCCAAACAATACTCCACGGTGCGGCACCAGCCGGGCCGCAGCCCAGCAGCCACAGGCAGCCTGTTCTTGTCAGTGGGGATCACCAGATTCCGTACAGAAATAAAACGCTGCATTTACTACCCAGCTCACTCACCAGGAACGCCCTGATCCCAGAGCAAGCATCGCTTCCTGTTTTATTCCTCCCCACAGCCCTGCCAGGGGTATCAGGAATACAGCTCTGCTCTCGGTTTTATTTTCTGCCCACAGCCCTACTAACATGAACTCCGCTGTTTAATATTTTCAACATGTAAATAGCAAAATTCCATCCATGCCCTGGATGTGAGGGTTCAGCAGTGCCTGGGAGGACCCCGGGGCTCAGGGCCAGGCTGCCGTTCAGACACTGGGCACCCAGGAGGCACGTGGCCGGGTGGTTGTCAGTTAGAAAGTCAGGTGTCAGCCTGTGTCCAAGCCAGCCTTCCACACCTGTCCAGGATCCTTCTCTGGTGGCAGCAGAGAAATGAAGCAGGAGAGCACCCCCCCCCCCGTCTCCAAATTGAGAAGCCCACACTAACCAGAGGCCAAAGAAGGGGCTGCTGCCTTGGCAGAGTCATAGCCCGAGGAGGGTCCAGAAACTCGGTGTCCTTATTGGTCTTTCTGAAGAATAGAGAAAATACCAACCACATCTGGGGACTAAATGGAAGAGGTGGGGATTTTAAAAAGCAAGGTAAGTGGGGTTCTTTTTATAGAGGGGAAAGAGACCTTTGAGAAAGGAGATACACACACACACACACACGCACACGCACACGCACACACACACACATGCACACGCACTCACACGGAAAAACATCAGTGTTCGTGCCATAGCAACCTAAGGCCACAGAGAAATGTCCCCAGCAAGCGGAAGTCAGTCGCACGAGGAAGAGAAGAGGGAAGGGGTGACAAAGGGCCCCTGCCCCCCTAGGTACCCCAGAGCCACCTCACCAGACTGCGCTCGCTCGCTCTGAGCTGGCTTGTCCTGTCACTCGCCAGGATTGCTTGGAATGCCGTTGGAGATGCAAGACAGTTTTAGAAACAGGAAATTGGAAGTGTTCTGCTTAAAATACTTCAGGCTGTGTGAGAGAAAGAGCGGGTCTGTGTGCCGATAAGAGCAGCGCTTGTGTGGATGCACCAGGCGGGCTCTGGACAGCGGGCGGCATCAGGCTGGCCCGGCCGCCTCAACCCCTCTCTTCCACAAAGGCTCGCTTGTTTTGCATAGCCATTTTCCTTCAGTTTCAGAACCAAAGGTCTTTTCTTCTTCTCCTCCTGCATCAGAGAAAGCTGCTGTGCGCGGATGCTCAGGAAAGCAAACCCCTGCATTTGAATATCTGCGGCTCCCCCAGCCAGCGAGCTGTTCCCTCCACCCAGGTGGAGAAGGGGTAGCGGGCCTCCCTGACATGCTGGTTAGCCTGAAAACAGACCGCTAAATGCATAATGAAGAGCCTCGGAGGAGTCAATCTGCATGTTAAAACGGTGTTCAGCAGCCCGGGCTGTCACACAACATAATTTGAAGATGAATGAGCATCCAATCCGACGGCCAGTCGCTGACTGGCAGGGTCCTGGCTGTTAGGATTACCTGTCTGCTCGGTGGCAGCGGGGCTCCTGAGGGGCCACACGTGAACCACCCCTAAATCTGTGACGGGACAAATGGGCCCTCTCTTGGCCCTGCCCAAATTTGCATGGCAGACCGATGCCAAGAGGCAGTGGCTATTGGTCCTGACGCAAGGACACCAGGATCCCCGCGTATGAGAGTGCGGGGCTGCAAGCAGTAACAGACAGACGTGTTCAGCCTGACACTTGGAAGCAGAAAAGCCAGCTCTGAGCAGTGGGCGCCGCCAGGTACTGCCCGCCACGCAGTTTGTGTTTCGGCCACTGCGGTCGCCACTGCCACCATAGTTCACAGCCAGGAACAGCCTTTGCATGAAGGATGTGTAGACGCCACTTTTATCTCTGAACATTTGACAGCAATTAGGACCTGACTCCAGGGGCAGGACATCACACGTACACTGGAGTACTGGAGAAATGAGGTTAGAGCAGAGAAATTAGCCATCTGCCTGGTGAGGACTGAATCCTCCAGGTGACATTTACATAGGAATGACAGGCAACATGTATCCATTTTTATCGTCCGGTGCTACAGCTCGACAGAGCACAAAACCAGCTTGGAAGGACCGCGTTTTCTTTAAGGCCCCTCTGCTTAGAGAAGCTGCATGGGTCTTTTTTTTTTTTCCATTCGAAATGCCTGATGGAGCTGCAGCTAAATGCCAAGCCCTGGGGAAGGATTCGAATTAGCTGGAGGTTTTATGCATTACTCCCTACTTGAGGTTCCCAGACACTGAAAATAGGCAGCCTAAAGCCAAATTTGGAGCATAGGAAAGAGCAGCGAATAAAACTGCAAAGGCCCTTCTTTGGATGTTGCAAATCCCCATCTGAAAGATGGAAGGGGAAATGTTTTTAAGGGGGGATTCCCAAATTGAGCCCCAAACATGTTCCAGCAATGACAGAGGCCCCCTGTTTAAAGTGAAGCCTCACCCACAGACGCATGTTCCAGGCACACACACCACTGGGCCATGGCCACCACCTCCACAGTACACAGCTCAGCCTGCAGGTGCTCCTGGCCGCTTTGCCATCCATGACAGGCAAGCGAGAGAGGTATTAGGGGGACCGGAAAGTAATGTCGTTTTTTTACATTACATTCAAACAGATAAATTTTTAACAAGTTTTTATTTTTAATCAGTGATGTAATCACCCTCGTTATCAACAACCTTTTGCCATCTGGTGTGCAAATTTTCAATGCCGGATCGATAAAAATCAATTGGTTTTTGAGTAAAATATCTGGAGATGGCATTTTGGACATCATCCAAATTTTCAAATTTTTTGCCACTTAGAAAATGTTGTAGCGATCGGAATAAGTGGAAATCCGATGGCACAAATCCGATGGCGCAATATTGGGCAAGCATGGTGGGTGAGGCAATACCTCCTACCTCAATTCATTAATTTTTTCCAGGGTTCGTCTTGCACAGTGCAGTCTTGCATTATCGTATTGCAGAATAACGCCTTTTCTGGTGACAATCGCTGGGCACTTTTCAATTAAAGATTGATTTACTCGATCCAATTGTTCACAGTAAAGGTCTGCATTCACAGTTTGTCCAGGTTTCAGCACTTCAAAATGAATGACCCCACGAATACTCCACCAAACACACAAAAGTGCCTTTTGGGGGTGTAAACCTGGCTTAGCTGTACTTCATGGAGATTCATTCAGAGAGAGCCACTGCCTTTTGCATTTTGGATTATCATAAAGGACCCATTTTTCAGCTCCAGTGATCAAGCGATCAAAAAACGCTTCTGTATTGTGCCGCTGAAGCAGTAAGTTGCATGTGGTGGACCGGTTAGCTTTGTTTTCTTCGGACAGATTATGTGGGACCCAAACACCTGCTCTGCTTACTTTACCAATCTGCTGCAAATGTTCTTGGATGGTCGACCAAGGCTGGTTAAGAGTGTTTGATAGTTCCTCGATTGTCTGACACGGATTTGCTTCCACTTCCGCCCTGAACATGTCATTACTTTAACGACATTACTTTCCGGTCCCCCTAATACAAGGTACACTTGGTGTGCATAGCCCTTCCTGAGAGCCCTGTGAACCTGGGGAGAGCCACAAGGAAGTCCTTTCTATTTGGCCATGTGATCGAACATTGGTCTCTGTGCTCATGTGAACTATACGTTTCGTTATGCCAAGTTGGCCAAAAAGCCAGCTATACTTTTCAAAAAAATATAGGCTGATATATGTATAATTTTTTTCATTAATCCTCACCTGAGGATATTTTTTCCATTGGTTTTCAGAGAGAGTGGAAGGGAGGGAGGTGGAGGAAGAGAGAGAGAGAAACATCGATATGAGAGAGACACACGTTCCTTCCCACACGTGCTCCTACTGGGGCTGGGGGTCCAACGTGCAACCCAGGTACGTGCCCTTGACTGGGAACCAAACCCACCACCCTTCAGTGCGTGTGCCAACGCTCTAACCGTTGAGCCACGCCGGCCAGGGCTTGGCTGGTGTTTGGACACTGATTTGACAGATCCTGATTTATGGGTTCAGAATATAGATCTAGACTTAACTCTCAAGTCTCATCATTTTCCTCTCCCTTCCACTTCCCACCAAGTTACCTCAATGTTCCTGTTCCGTGGTGCGGTTCCCGCCGGCACCCAACATCCCCCTCCATCCGGGCAGGTTGAGCTTCTGTTGGACCAAACAGATAATCATGTGCATCGTCTACTCAGATGATATAAATAGGGTGCTTGCACGTGAGGAAAGTGCTGTGAATGGATTTCGTCATCCTTAGCATTTTAGCCTATTCATTTTGTCCAGTTGCCTTGACCTTGGGGTGCCAGATATCTTCTCACGTTTTCGAGAAGGGGCAGCATCACCGTGAATGGAGTAACTGGCATCAAAACCAGCGCCCGCGTGCTCCAGCTGCGAATAAGCTTGGCCTGTGCGCGGTGTCCAGAAGTGAAGCCACGCTTCTCTGCCCTGTGTCTTTCACCACTTTCTGCCTTCGTTTGCCCACCTGTGAAGGTAGAATAATAATGGCTAATCCTGCCTGCTTGCTTGAGGCTAGGGAAGAGGAAAGAGCTACATGGGTGTGCCGTGAAGATCACACGTATGAATGTGCTTGAAGATAAAAGCTCTTCATAAATTCAATCTAGTGGTAAAATTGGGATTTGGAGGTTTGCCAAACTCAAATACCATGAAGTTACCAAATGTAAACACTTCAACCTTTCGAATATAGAGCTCCCCAATTTAATACCAATTTCTAGGTAAAAGGGTTTTCTCTTTCATTATGCACACCCCAAATGTTCAGCAACGGAGTTGTATGGCATAAATTCTGATTCGAATAGGAAAGGGTGGGTTATATTACTTCATGTTCTGGAGTGTCTCTGGGTTTTCTTCTGCAACTTTATTTTTGGAAGATGAAGTACAACATCTTTGAGGGTAGTAAATAAATTAGGAACTTAAGACTTCATAATATGCAATGCAAGCAGTATGCAGAGACTGATGCATTTGAGGTAAGGAGCTAGTGGGAACCAGTCCTAGTGCCTGGGCTTGGGGGCAGCAGGTGTCGAGTTCGAAGTTATGATTTCAATGACTGGCCTATGAGCGAAAGTGAATTATCAGAGCCTTTGTAATTCTTCGTCATCAGATGGAAGATGCATGCGTAGCCACACAGAAGACAAAAGGCAGTTCTGTCAAGGATCACTCATAAGTAACAACGAAAAAGGTGGCAAATACAGGGTCAAGCTTTCCACATGCCTTCACAGTCCGGTAGAATTAACACACGCACAGTTTACGCTCCTATTGAAAAACAGTAGGTTAGTTCAGAGTCTGTCCTTGGTTAGAGGTTCCTTGCCCAGTGTTCTGAGTCACAGATCTGTGGCACCTGCTTTCTGGATGGGTGCATAGCAGCCAGAGAATTCCCCGAATCTCACAGACCCCGTCTTCTTCGGCACCACAAAGGCGGCCATGGTCCCAGGATCTGTGAGCAAACAAGCAAGGGACCGATATTCCCAATCATTTTGGAAGTTCTGTGCCAGCCTGTGAATTGGCTGCTTATAAGGTCAGCTCTATTTGGTGCCAACTTAGCTATTTATTGAAATAGAACCCCTTAGAAAGGGACAGCATTTGAGTATTCTTAGATACCAAAAATGTTGGCCAGTCCAAATTTCGTATGAACCAGTTACTTATGACTGCTTGTAGTCAAGCGCTCAGGAAATGAAACCTTGTATGTACAGTGATTAGATTTTGTAAGTGTATATTTTGATTCCTCAGTGTCTCTATTTATTTATTTATTTATTTATTTTTATTGTTGACAGTTACAGATGTCCCCTATTTTCCGCCTTCCTTCCACCAGGCCCCCGCCCCACCCCAGGCCTTCACCACACTATGTGGGCTATGCATATATGCATATAAGTTTTTGGTTAATCTCTTCTGGCCCCTCCACCCCCATTCCCTCTGAGATCCGTCAGTCTGTTCCATGCATCCATTTCTCTGGACCTATTTTGTTCATCAGTTTATTTTGTTCATTAGATACCACATATAAGTGAGATCATACGATATTTGTCTTTCTGTGACTGGCTTATTGCACTTAGCACAATAATCTCCAGGTCCATTCATGCTGTCACAAAGGGTAAAAGATCCTTCTTCTTTACAGCTGCATAGTATTCCATTGTGTAACTGTACCTCAGCTTTTTTATAGCATACCTGCTAAATGAACTAATTGAAACTTTTGTAAGTGGTTGATAGAAATACTAAGACAAATTTAAAAAGGAGAGAGTAGAGCCCTGGCTTGTTTGGCTCAGCAGTTAGAGCATCGGCCTGCGGTCCAGAGAGACCCGGGTTCGGTTCCCGCTAAGGGCATGTACCTCGGTTGCAGTCTGTCCCCGGCCCTGGTTGGTCGTGTGGATGGTAGCCACTCGATGTGTCCCTTTCACGTCGATGTTTCTCTCTCTCTCTCTTCCTCTCTCTCCCTCCCACTCTATCTGGACAAAAAATGAAAAAATGTCCTCAGGTGAGGATAAAAAAAAAATATATATATATATATAAAAAGGAGAGAGTAGATCATGGGTCAGATTGGTCAAGCTCTTTGCAGGAGTCCTTCAGGGGAGAAGGTGATGAGATAGCCTAGTCCCCAGAACTGCTTTGTATCCTAACTGACTTTCTAGTTCCCAAGCTACTTTCTAGTCTCCTTCTATTGCCTGGTTATTTCCAGATTCCTTTAGGCATGATCATATGAGAGACATTTCAGCCTTTATTTCCACATGCATCTTACTAAAAAATCCTCTAACATTTTAAGTTTAACAAGTAATTTGGTTCCTTGAATTCAAGGAATCCAACACACACAAACACACACACACAAATACACACACACACACATTAATATGTACACACCCACTCCGACACCATACCTTGTTTCCTAATCCAAAGAAGAACAAGTAGAAAATTCTCAAATAGCACATCAGAAGACAGAAAAACACTTTTTTAAAAGACATAACCACTAAAAAATTTAAAAATAAGAAGCAAAGGCCTCTTGGCACCAAATGAGCTGTCCAATAGAACTTTCTGGAATGTGAGAGACATTTTCTATCTACAGTCCAATACAGTAGTCACAAACACTTGAAAAGTGGATAGTGCAACAGAAGAACTGAATTTTTAATTTAGTTTAATTTCAATTTCAATGGCGGTACTGCTTTGGACAGCATGCCTCTAGATTTTCATGGGCCCGGAAGTCAGAAACGGTAGCACCTCCGCTGGCCCAGAGGCACGAGAACAGCAGAGTCCACATGTTGACAAAGAGCCGCGCTTAACACACATGACATATGGCATGTGCCCTCCAAAATAAACTAAGACTGATCTGTGACAGGGGGGGAAATCTTTCCCCGTTGGCCTCCCCTCCCCCACTCATTCTAATTGCAGAGAGTAGAGAAGGGACCTATGGAGTCAGGCCTGGTTATTGTCAAGCTCAATTTGCTGTGACTTTTATTTCCCAATAAGCAATCTGGCCAGCTGTGGCTGAAAATGAAATCACCAAAGCGGACAGTCCCTCACCCCTCCTCCAATTATTGATTTATGAAGAATCCACTCCATGTTCCCGTCTGTCATCATATCCTGTGGTCATATGTGTCTCTGGCAAATCCCAGAATACAGATAGAGTCCAAGAAATACTCCTTGAAATGAACAGCAATTATTAACTTGTGTTTCTAAATTTGAGGAGATTTGACTGGCCTTTTCTCAAACATTTTAAAAACAATGTTAAATTTTAAAAATCAGGCCTATAAGCCTTAAAGGACACAATTGTGACTACTTGGAGGTTTTTGGGGGGGGGGGGTGGAGGTCATAGTTCTTTTCACAGCTAAGTTTCTAGATTTATATCAATTCCCTTTTTAAATTTCTATCAACCACCTGATGGTAGCCCTTTGGGATTTTGAAATGAAGGACAACAAAGCTTACTAAAATGAGGTCTAGAGTGAAGTCTGAGTCAGTCCATTGTGAACATTTACAGCACCCCCAGGTCAAAGACTGCCCTCAGCTCTTTGGGAAAATTAAGGGCAAAAATAAAATAAAAGCCATTGACCTTGGTCTTAAGGCCCTGGTTAACTGGCCGGGGTGATGGTTAGCCATTGCATGTGAAGCCTACAGAAATCTTATGATCATGTCCTCCAGGGGTCCTTCCCATCCCTCCTTAGTCCAGTTCTGAATCAAAGTAGGCCATGTGAAGGTAGATTTAGAGTGAATCACAGCATTTCCTGTGGGAACGTAAAACCACAAAGACCTTATGAATGTTATGGAGGTAGAACTAGAAATTAGCTTTCAGGAAGAGCAAGGGAGCAGCTGTGCCTCTCGTGACTCCTTTTGAAGAAGAAACAAAATAGAAACCTCAATCCATCCTAACAGTTGATTCAACTCAATGGGGCTTTTTTTGTTGGTTTTGTTTTGTTTAAATATGTTTTTATTGATTTTAGAGAAGAAGGGAGAGGGGGAGAGAGAGAGAGAGAGAGAAACATGGATGAGAGAGAAACATCAACATCAGTTGGCTGCCTCCTGCACACCCCCTACTGGAAATTGAGCCCACAACCCAGGCATGTGCCCTGCTCAAGAATCAAACCAGTGACCTCTTGGTGCATGGGGTAACACTCAACCACTGAGCCACACTGGCCAGGCCCAACTCAATGGTTTTTGAGTAGGGTAGTGGGTCTTACATTTCCATCCTTTCTTCTTCCACTGTGACTGTCCTCCAAGACCCAAGGTCAGTCCTCTGTGCTTTTTCTCATGCTCAGAGAAACTCCCCTAAAATTCCCTGACCCTGGTAAAGATGATGCCCCACTGGGTTTAACTTTTCTTTGGAACCTCAGTGTATTAGGCAGGCCCCACGACACTACAAAGGTACACACCCCTGTGAATCTCTGACAAAAGGATCGTGTAGTCCATTCACAACAGATTCTTTTTCTCATCTCTACCTGTCTTGGGATAGCAAATAACAACCTGTTTTTATAGTCATCCTGTTCTTTACCAATATTTATTGCATTACCCCAGTGTGTCAGGGACCCGTTCAAGGCTTGAGGACACCGTCATGAACAAGATAAAGTTCCCACTCTCAGAGTGTACATTTCTAGTGACTGGAGAAGGCCTGGAGAGGTGGTGACACCTGAGCTGAGATCAGAATGACAAAAAAGAAGCAAGCCACATGGAGAGCTAGGGCAAGAGTGTTCCAGGGTAAAGGAGCAGCTGGTGAGAAGACAGAACAAAGCTGGCTTGTTCAGAAACAGCAGAGAAAGTCCATGTGGCTAAAGTGAGCATCAGAGAGAGAGGAATGGATGAGATGAGGATTCAGCAAGTGAGCAGGGCCAGATGGTGCAGGGCCTTACTGGCCATTATAAAGAATATGAGTCTTACTCTAAGCATGATGGGAAGTCTTTGGATGGTATTGAGCAGAAGAGTAACATGGTCTGATTTATGCTTTAAAAATCAGCCATATTATGGAGAACAGATTGAAGGAGAATGCAAGGATCCTCCTGGCTTGGGTCCAAGCAAGTGGTGATGATGGCTTAGGCTGGGAAGGTGGTAGTGGAGATTGAAAAGTGACCACATGCAGACTTTCTTTTGGAGGTAGAACTGCCAAGTCCACTGAAGGGTAGTGGTTGGGGTGAGTAGGGAAAGGAAGGAAATGGGAATGGCTCGTAGGACTTTTTACTTGGCCCACAGCGAAGATGTCGGTATTGTGGATGAAATAGGGAGTGTTGGGAGTGGGGAAGAAAGAATCAGAAACTCTGTTCTGTTCTGGACATGTTATCCTGTCTTTCCCTAAGTTCTTCCTTCTAGCCAACTGAATATTCTCCAGCTTCTTATTGAAGCCTCTGCTTCTCATCAGCCTCGCTTGCACATGGAGAGAAGTTGGCCAGTGCCCCTCCAAAACCCTTCCTATATTTGAATACAGTCCCTGTTACACCCTAACCTGTTTTTCTTTGAAGATAAGCAACCCAATTCCTTTCCTCTCTCTTTGGAGGACCTTTTTTTCTATCCCCTTGGCCGTACCTATTGCTGACCTCTTGGTCCTCACCCATTTTCTACATGTCATTTTGTAAATGCCAGAACCAAGGTAGGACACGGAAGTCTACTAATGGTCTAATGCCGGTAAAACAGAAAGATTCTTTCCTGCCCTTCGTATGTCACTTTTTTAGCCTTCGCAGGACAGTCCGTTGTTGCGTGAATGCCCTGACTGGCTGATCCTTGGTGCACCTGTGCTCTCTACCCCTCTGCTTCTGTCTGTGCCAATGCCTTGCCGTCCAATGTGTGTGCCTTTTGTTTAGGGGTGAGTGTTCCACTTCGCAAACATCTGCTTTGGGTGTATTTCCATCCTGCTCTTGTAGGAGTCACCAAAGACAGTTCAGAGCAAGACTTGCTCTACTTTAGAGCCTCTGTCAAAATCCCCGCTGCAGCCCTGAACTTCTGCAGAAAGCAGCCAGCTGCTTTGTTATTTCTCATTTACCTATCAGTGCACATCTTCAAAGGACTTTCTAATCAGTTAGCATCTAATCTGCAGAGTCACTTAACCTTCCCCAAAAAAAAGGTTAGAAAGAGAAACCAAGTCAGAAGGGGGGGTGTGTGTTTTCTGGGGCCCCGTATCAATACAGCGCCACTTTGGATGTGATCAGGTCTCAAATATATCTCTTTGCACATGTCAGCGTGTTACAGTTCTGGCTAGACAATTACAACTCTTCTGCAACAAAATACAACAAAAGTTAATATCCTAAAATAACATTAAAGGAAAATACCATAAACTAACTGCAACTGATACCCAAGAACTGTTGATTTACAAAATAATCATTTTTTCAACCTACATGAATTGGAAAATTGTTTATGCAGATGCAGTTATCATTTGCCTTGGGTTAATACATTCAGATTTGGCATGCTATTGGGTGGAAAATATTTATGTAAGATTTTTATTTCCCATAAATAAGTTAAATGGCAGCAGTAGAGCAGAGCTGATCGTATTATATTTGGCTCCTCCCTTACTTCCCGGAGATGGGGGAAGGTGCAGAGTCTTCTAACAGCTGCAAGGAGCATCGTCAGTGTGAAAGAAAACTGAAATCTTTTCTAAGCCGTTGGAACCATAATGCTTTAAACGAAACTGAAGGCAACAGGCTTTTCAGGGAACTCTAAGTACAGTGGGGAAAAATAGGATGTCCCCCATGCCTCTCACATAGTCAACAGATGATAACAACTAATTGATTTGACATATGGGGACGCTATCAACAATAACAATGAAGCCAGGATGTATTGGAAGATCAAATGCAAACCTGGAATCAAACAGAAATCAAACTGAATGATTCTCTCCCCAGAACCACTTCAGTCTGCTGCCACTGTCCCTTCCTTTGCTTTCCAGGCTCACAGCCCCGGGTTTAACCTGGGAGATTGTGAACTCCAGTTTCATTCCTCATCCTTAATTTAGCTAGACAGAGCTTTGAAATGGCAACTAAATTACCTTTTGGTGAAATCAAATCTTCCCCACTAGCCTCAAGCAGAGAGGAGTCTAGACCACACTGCCGGCTCATGTGCCCAGCAGCTGCTAGGCACGCTCCAGGAGCCCAGAGAGGGTACACGCTGTTAAAGGGTTACTCCCGTCCTTTGTCCCCTGCAGTTTCTCCTGTAGGGGGTTACTCTATGCACAGTCTTTTCTCTTCTGATGGCCTGCCTAGCAGGAGGTTGCTTAGGGCAGTAAAATGTTTATTACCTGTTTATTGTGTGAGTAACTGCAGTCTAGAAGGAGAAAATATTTCCCAGTTTACCTAGGGCAATGAAAATAGGATTAAGAGTTCTGAGGGCTGAGGAAGGAGCAGTATAAAATCCAGAGAATCATAGACCATGCAGTCCCGAGAAGCCCAAGTACCCCTGCATTATCCTTTTATTCTAGTCATGGTGACTTTTCCTCTTATTCACAGACCCGTGTAATTCACCATTATGGACTTGGGGATTGCTGGTATTCTAAAAGTTAAAGTCTTCCCAGAGGAGAGTTTGGCTCACATCCCAGGTGGGCTGTCTGATTGCACCCAAAGACAGGTCATCGACCTGATTAACGTTTACACACCCATTTATTTCTCTTTCCTCCAAGGTAAGTTACAAACAGCTTAATTTCCACCAATTTTGCAGTGTGAAGATTCAATAAAATATCATATAATAGTTCAGGCCACCCTACAACCGCCATTTGCCCTGAATTCAGTTATCATGGTTTAGATAATTTATGTCTAAGATTTTAAAAGTTACTATCATAAATTTTCAATTAGTTCTTAAACATGAATTCCTCCTGCTGTCCTCCCCTCCACTTTATTTTTCTTTCTTAGGGGTCTTCCCGTCTTGATCATTCATGGAGCAGCACAGAATTTAAATTTTGTGCATCCCTCACAAAATTATGCTTAGCCATCTCTGAACCAAAAATGTTGGGTCCCCTAAAATGCTGTCAACTCTTAGAACTGGACTACAGGATTGAGCCCTAATTACTTTGGGTATCTCTCCATTCATTCATTCATTCATTCATCCTTTGTTCATTCGTTCACTCCTTCCATCATCCTTGGACAACTATGGGTGTTACGACAGACATTGTTGTGTACTCCTAGTATGTACCAACCCCAGTCTAGGATGGCCAGGTAGGGCTTGCTTCCGATCCTAACCTTTTGTTCTAGATTCCAAAACTTGAAAACTGTTTCAGGCGTAAAGTGCACAATGAGAAACAATCCATAAATGTGACTTCACAGTGGTCCCGTTGTTTGTAATTTTTCATCACATGGATCACCTCTCCTCAGTCATCTCAAAGCCCTATTTCAGGTCTGAGGTCTAGAGCTGTCGGGTGCTTGTGACAGTCTGAACGAGGACTGAAGTGTGGACAATTGGCAGTCATTTCGTTTTTTTAATTTTTTTAAAATTATGTGGGGTTTTTTTTTCTTTTAGAGAGAGAGGAGGGGAGTGAGAGATGGAAACATTGTCTCAGGCTTTCCTGAGACATCTTTTACATCTTCCTTCAAGAGAAACTTTGTCTTATGTCACGTAGTTTATCATGTGGCCTTTTACCAGGGGCAGAAGATGCTGAGGGCCTTTGGAGCTCACCTCTGGGCTGAGGGCTGTGGGGCTGCTCCTAGAGGGGGGCCAGCGGATGGCTGGTTTCGTTCTAGGAAAGAATCCAAGAAAGGAGGGTTGGACGTTTTATTTTTAGGAACAAGAGCAACTTTTCAACCGAGTGCCTGCCTGGCCCTCTGACACCAGGATTCTGTGCTGTTTTGCTTCGACCCAACTGCCACCGAGCTCTGGTCCTCCTCCCCAATTCGGCTCCCTCGGGAGCCCCGGGGCGCTGTGCGCAGGGACACACACGGGAAGAGTCCTTTCGAAAGAAAAAGTGTAGGTTATGTACTAAAGTGGGGACTTCTCTTTCCTTCCCCACCCTTGGCCCCGTGGAAATAACTGTTGGACTCTAAAGGGCTTCCACCCTAAGCCCATTTAAGCTCTAAGTATCCAAATATTTTTTAATACCATTATTTACTTTATTCATATTCAGAGGTAATGAAACTATTTCTGAGGATGTCTCTGAATCCTCCTGAGACCGACTGTGAGCTTGACATGGAAGGTCCTCAGAGTCAGAGTCACTCATATGTCATTGCTGGTTGATAAGCATTGCGTGTGTGTGTGTGTGTGTGTGTGTGTGTGTTGTGTGTGTGTACATTTTCCTGGTGATTCTACTGTTACGTCTTGCAGTCTCCTAAGGATACACCATTCAAAATGGTGTTCTTAGAAAAGGCTCCTTACGGTAAACTAGGAGTGTCACTGTCATGCAGATGGCCTTTCCCGAGGTTTACAGCCCATCGTGGGCAAGAGAGCACACTTCATCAAAGCGCTGTTTGTGTTCTTTGTCTCTGAGATGTGTCCTCAGGAGAGTATATTGACGTAGCTCATCTGCCCTACACCAGGATTCAAGGACCTCCCATCTGCCCCGGTGTGGGCAAGGGCAGACACCACGAAGCTCTGCGCCCACTCCTGGCCAAGCCCTCGAAACCCAAGGGCTCCTTACCAACCCGGGGTTTCTCCAAGCCTTGGCTAATGGTAAGGCCTCTGCTTCTGCCGAGACTTGGAGTTCCTTTAGTGAATTCACTAGGAGGTGAGTTCCAGAAAGACAGCGGAACTGCTCTTTCTAGACACTGTGCAGCCGCAGCCAGGACGGGGCTCAGCCACCATCCGGGGCCGTCACGCGCCCCTCCATGCCGGTCGAGTCATGTGCGCTTGGTGTCAGTGCTGACTGAAGCCAGGTGAATTTCTGCAGTCTTGTCCTATGTTGTGGCCTGGGAGAAAAGAGGGACAACATGTTCTTGGCTTGAGGGGAGCAGGTTGTCGAAGAGTGAATGTCCAACTCTTGGTCCAAGAGAACCGTGATAGCTCTCAGGCCTTGACCTCTTCTACCCACACCCCACATCTGTCAGGACCATGTCTCACTGCAGCAGGACCTGTGTCCACCTGGGCCACCAAGGCAAGCGGAGGCAGGGAGGTGATGGAGAAAGCACCCCTTTCCGAACCAACTCTGCCAAAGGGACGCCTCTCCCTTCTGCTTCCACCCCCACAAAAACTAGTTCTTTTGCCCTCTCTGGATACAAGAGGTTCTTGGAACTGTGGTCTCTGCCAGGCAGCCCTTCCCAGACTCTCACCTAGAGAGGGGACCAGTCGGCTGTTTCTGCCACGTGGACTTGGTTACTTTGTAATAAATTGTTTAGTACGCAGGAGAATATGCAAGTTTGGAGAGGACACTATCACAATGAAAAATCACGTGTGCATTATATACATTTTAGAAGGTCTGATGGTACAGCTAAGACGTTGAAAACTAGTCAATGAAATTCAGTGTAGAGAAACGGGGAGCAGTGCATCTAGGGAAAATCATCCAAATTAGGTTGTACTCATGGTATGACAATACTCCACGGTATCAGATTCCATCCAGAAAATGGGCGTGAGAGTCTTTAGATACCATTCTCTGAAGACAGGGATACAGCCAAAAATCCACCAAAACAGCAGACATCATCTGGTGAAGGGTTACAAATAAAGCAAGATAATCTTGTTCAGAATTCTGACGTATCCTAATTTAGAAGATTATATGCCATTCTGGCCACTGCATCGCAAACAACTAACCAGAACTAAAGAAGCTTCAGGAAGGAGCCAAGTGATCAAAGGTAGTGGTTCATCACCTTTTTGGAGTCATGGACTCCTTTGAGAATCTCTCTTGCCCTTCACCCCAGAGAAATGCATGCATGTGCACCCACAACTTTGCATGCAATTTCATGCCCATGCATAGCTAACTTGGAAGACTCAGACCAAAGTTAAGAGCTTTGGTTTAAAAAAAAAATACTACATGAGAATAAATTTAATAATTTGGATTCTTCCAAATAGAGACTGAGAGAAGCAGTATGTAATTGAATTGTTTTAAATCACCAAGTGTGTGATTAGTGCAAACGTGGACATAAGACAGAATCAGGAGGACCACCCTGAAGTTTGAAAGAGGCAAATCCAAAATATATATATATATATATATATATATCATCACTGGTTTACATGGCTGGTTTTGTAAGCTTATGGAATTTCATTTACTTAAGGTGTGATAAGACCAGAATTATAAATAGCATTTAAAACGGCTTAAATCCGTTTCATGGAGGGTAGGTCTATGATGAGAGATGTCAGAGAAAACTCAGTGGTTTGGTGTGTGGCCTAACCTTTGAGGGTGACATCAACACAGATAGCCGTCTTCCCTAACATGTGTCTCAACATGTCCCTTGGTGCCATCAAAGGAGGTTCAGTGCTGAGCTGAATGGGTGGGTGGTGGGTCTGAGCCAGTGCCGAGTTTTTAAGTTAGAACTGATCACCTGTACCAGTTGGAAAGTTGTTGCGGTGCTGATGTTTTATTTTATGTGTTTGTTTCTTTTTGAGACAAAGGAATAGAATTGATTTATGGAAATGACCAAATTGGTATGATAATGGAATGGGCAGTAAGGGTGATAGGTGCACGTGTTATGTGTACACAGACTTTTTTGTGAATGAGGTAGGGAGGAACGTGTATCATTACCTCCAGACTTTCGTGTGCATATACTGAAGGGTGGAGAGCAGGTAACTAGCTCAGCCTCACAAGTCGAGTGTCACAAAGTTCACCAGCTCGTCACCACCATGGTCGACCAGCCAGTGCAATAGCAAACCCTCAGCCCTTCCTCGTTCTAGTAGTCTCCATCTGCTAGCTGCCCTGAAGCTAGAACCTTCCCTCCACCTTGCCTTGGTTTACCTCCTTGTCGGATGGAGCGAATGACTTTTTAAATCAAGTTAGAGGAAATGGTGAGCTTGGAGCTGTCTGGGGAGAAAGGAGCGTGTCGGAGCAGTTACCATTCTGTCGTACCCGAGAAAAGTGCCAGGTGTGGCCGGCTGCCCTGGGAGCCAGACCTTATTTTGTCACGGTTTATGGTTGTTTATTTGAGCAACCACAAGTCATTTGAAGTTCCCTTCACTGCCACTATCTTGGCACCTACTGCTTTAAAAAAAAAGCATGCATGAACAAGTTGACTGCCGTGTGCCTCACAAAGCAACCCGTGATAATCCCTTCATGGGAACATAGGAAAAATGATGGACTGGGGAACTGCACAGCACCTTGCCCAGTGTTCAGCACATAATAAGCGCTCAATAAAATTTAATTCTTTGTTGACTGAAAAGATTGTAGACTTCTAACTAAGGGTTTTCCGATTTAAAAAGCTATGAAAAGATTTCCCATTTGTAAACATCTCACTTGCTCTGCCACTTACCATATACTCCAAAAAATACCTTGACGTGAAGGAGGTCACCTTTAAAATATTTTAGAGGCTGAAACTATAATTATTACATTGAAACACTTTAAGCCTTTGTGGCATTTCTTTAACTTTGCACTTTCAAGCCCCGTAAAGCTGAAATCAGGGTAACTGGATGCCATTTTACAAAATGTTAAAACTCCAATTACAGTTCCTTTTTTTTTATTATTTAAAGACTATTTGACAACATTACAGCTAGTGTGGGCTAGGGAAGCCTTTATGATCCCACCATCCTAACAAAGCAAGTGATTTCATGTTTTAATTTTCCCGTCCAGATATCCACAACATGCTTGCATATTTTTTCTATGTGCATCGTAGTGAACATGTAATTTTTTATCAGATTTAGATGTAATATCTAAGACAGATGATAGGGAGAAGAGAAAAGCCGGAGGAAGTAAATAGTAATCACCTCCGTTAAATGATGGCCAAACAGCAGCTGTCAATGAGCTGCCCAGGAGAAGGTGGGCATCTCTCGTCCTCCCAGCTAGAACTCACCAGCCGGAGGACCAGGCCCACGGCGGGCACTGGTGATGTCCCAGCCACCATTCACATCGAGGCTGAGCCCGCATCTGCCTGGGTCTCTGCTTCCCGATGAGTCCAGGCCCGACCCTGCTGGTGAGCCACCCAGAGGAGGGGCCGCTGCTGGAGCGGAGTCCAGCCAGTGACGACAGCCATGAGCCAGGATGGGACTGAAAGCACGCTGGTTTCCTGTCGCCCCCGCTGCTCTGAAGTGGGATGTGGACACGGCTTTTACCTGCCACCCCACCAAAGAGGACCCAGGCTAGCGGTCTGCACAGCACTAGACTACCGTGCACGACACTTTCTAATCACAAGGAGAGGTCGCTGTCCTTCCCGCTTCTCCAGTACAATGTCCAACAGCAAGGACTTTGTCAGGCTTTACAGATTCGCAAGCTGCTTTAGTGTGCATTCTTAGCTCATTCTATCTCCACAACAACCTTGGAAGGTCATCGGGGACATATTTGTCAGCTTCACATTACACGAAAGGGAAACTGAGACCTGGAAAGCCGAGGCAGTGTCCTAGGTCACAGAACGCTGGTGACGTTGTTCTTGGATCCACGGGCCCTTCTAGAAAGGACCGCTCTATCCGGCCACATGCAATTGCACCTACTCACCCTTGTCCATACTCCAGCAAGCAGCTTTGCCAGGCAGATGACACGAGGAAGTGGGGACCTTTCCCACCGGGATTAGTGAGCAGGGCGTGGGGTGGCTGATAAGGGAGTCTAGCAAAATGATGTTTAAAAATAAATGGCTCCTGACCAAGATGGAAAAGCTTTGCTCGTCAGCAGGACTGCTCGTCAGCAGGACCACAGATCTAGGCATGCACTGCCTTTTTGGTGCTACCATTTCTGTCTCATGTTATTAAAAAATAATATATTGATTACTGCTCCTTCCGTCGATTCGGCATAGGGAAGCTATTTATTTCTGAAAAGTGGCAAAGGCAGGAAATTACTTCCTTCACTTTGGCATAGTTTCTAACACACTTTGGGAGTCTCTCCCTCCCCCCCTTCCTTGCAGGTTTAGAAGAGGAGTCTATCAATTCGGTATTATTTTAGCAACAGCCACGCTTCCACTCGGGCTATTTTTAGCGTGTCAGGTGCACTCTGCCTGCCACCAGCGTGGTATCTGCAAGTGTTTCATTCAGCGGCCTCTCATTTGAAAGGGAGCCTGTTCCAGCCTCTGACCACCACAGCTCAGCTTTTAGTGCTGCTCGTAAATTTCTGAACCTGCAGAGATATCTTTAGCTGTGACTCCAGAAATTTCCTGTGGGGCCGCAAGATGTGGTCCTGTGAACGCACTGAGACTAAATATACCTTCACGTCCAGCCCTCGGCCACACAAACAGGGGCAAGAGGGTTTTTTAAATCCAATGCTGAACAGGTTTTCTCAGAATAATTAGGCAAGATTATCTACTTTGGCCCTCGAAGTCATCTCACCTGCCCGAGCTTTTCACACCTAAGCTTCATTTTCTCTCCGGATTCAGGATCCAACCAGAAGCCCAGGTACAGGGACCTGTGCTGGGTGTGTTTCACGCCCCTGCGCCTCTTAGCCGTACTTCCCACTTGGTTAAACAGACGGCCCACAGCAGCCGGCTGAGGCCAGGGCCTTTCCCGTTCTCTCAGCATCCAGACTCTCCTCAGCCTCGCCTAGGGCCTTAGGCATTTGCGGACAGGAGAGCGAAGCCAGGGTTTTCTTTAAGGAATGTGTCCTTTGGGGACTTGATGAAGAAGAATGGGGACTTGACAAAGAAGAATGTTGAATTCCTTTCAGGCCTGGTAGGAAGCCTGTAGTAAGAGAAATCGCCTCTCTGGAGTTAAATTCTTGTCCACAAGAGATGCATTGACGTCTTTACCAGACCCTAGGAAGTTAAATTGTTGCTCCTGGATAAGTCCTTGGATTCTCAGAGAAAGTTCTGTTCCCCCTGAATCTTCAGACCCAGTAATATATATCTACACCGAATGCCACTGGTCAGTTTCCCTGTAACCAAGATCAGCCAATCCCAGGCCATGCACAGGCCAGGGGGACACAATGCAGAGAGAAGTCTGAGAAAGCTACGTGAGGAAGCCTGGCTTTTGCCCTTGGACAAGCAAATACCCACCCCCACGCCTGCCCTCCTTAGGGAGACTATGGAATTGTACCTGCCCTCACCCCACCAGACTAAACTCCCCTCAGAAGGTTAGAGTGAATGAGATCTTCAGATGACTATTTATTCCCTCCAGTTTTCCACTCGCCTGTTCTCCAGGGTTCACTTTGGGGGCACAAGTTTCTGCCATCAGTCTAGGTTGGAGCCTTAGCTGATGCTTGTACACTCTTTCCAGGAGGCCTGCAAAGATGAGCCCGAGGGCTCCCAGTCTTAGCTCAGTCCTTCACGTGTCATTTTGTGGTTTCTGATACTGAATATTTCTGTAACGCTCTGTACCTTGAGGATTTCTTCGGGGGGCTGTTATTGTTTTGCAAACACCATTACTCATTAAAATTTATTTAGCAGGGCCAGCCACAAAAGCAAAGGTGAAAGCAGTGGGCTTGCAAAACCTGCAAGACAGGAGAACAAGAAATGCAAATGAATAATAGTAACAATAGCTCCTCCTTATTAGTGCATACTAGGGCCTGCTCTAAGCAAGATGAATATAGCAATTTAGAGAAACCCCACAGTGATCTATGAGGCTGCATCCTTTCTGTTCGCAATCTTTCTTTTCGTGGAAGCATACAGTGTTTATTGGGCACCTACTATGTCCCAAGCATTGGTCTAGGCACTCGGGATATAACAATGAATGAGACAGACAAGGTTTCTGCCTTCCTGGAGCAGAGCAGACATACAGTAATGGAGAAAAACAATTGCACAAATAATTCCTATAGGGCAGGGACCAGTTGAGATTCTGCAGCTCGAGCAAGAGTCACAGTGTGAGTCTGTGCATGAGGCGTGCAGACCCTTAGAAACCCGCATGGGGCTCTCTGGGCCTTCGCCCCTTCCAGTCTCTGCAGCCCCATTTCCTCCTGCCCCGGGCTCCGCACTTCGAAGTCCAGCAGCACGTGAGATGTCCACAGGGCTGTTTCTTACCCCCATTCCTTTGCTCATATCGTCCCTGTGCCTCTGATGTTTTCCTTAACCAATCCCCATGCAGCTTCCAGAATCCACCCCAGAAAACCCTCCGGGACCTTCTGCTCCCCAGCCAGGCGGGATAGTTGAACTTCCTTTGCGCCTGCAGGGCCCTTCGTGCTGATGTCCATCCTGCACTTGCGCAGGGATCTGTGTAGGGTTCTGTTCTCTCACTGGCCTGGGGGCTCCCGGCTCATGCTGGGTCCATCCTTGTTGCCGCTGTAGAGTGATAGCACCGATCCCGGCCTGCAGATGCTACCAGGGAATGCTTGTCGGATGAGTGTATATCTGCATGAGATGTGCCTTCTCTGCCCTACTGGGAACGTTAGGGATCGAGACTCCTGACCAATAGTAATGAATGGGACCAAGGGGTCTGGGGTGGAGCAGTAGAGGCTGTTACTGCTGGAGGAGGGGAGGGAGGAATGGGGGCCGTTGTGGTACAGACCTCTCCAGCTCCCCCAGGGACACCCACCCGCACTCTGAACAGTTACAATGACCGAGAACTTGAGCTTCATCAAGCAATCTGTTCCTGTCACATCTACTGAAAAGTTCTCCCTTTTGTTAAGCAAGCTCTGCTGAAGACTGTTAGAGATCTGTCCTTTAGAACAACAGAATAATTTAACTCTCCTCTCTATAATAACCCTTCTAGCATCTGAAAAGCATTGCCGGGATCCACGTTAGATTCACTTTTCCTTACCAAGTAACTCCAGTTCCTTCAGCTGTTACTCATCGTCATGTCGCACAACTGGACTACCTCCAGTTCTTGATGTCTCTTTTAAAACATGGCATCCTGAACCTGACAATATTCCTGATGACTTCTGATCAGTGTGGACTATAATGGTACAATTTCTTTCCTGAACCTACAGCTTACATTTGATTTCACTTGTTTTATAGCCTTGTCACTTTGTCAGTTCTTACTACTCTTGTGGGCAATGAAAGTCCTTGGTGTTCTGCATACAATGAACTCTTCTCAGACCATGTATAATAAGGATACTCATAGCAGGTACTAGTTATTGACCCTGCTGTGCCCACGAGCCAGGCATTGTGCTAATCATTGTACCGTCAATGCCTCATGGAATTCTCCCAGCTACACTGAGGCGGAGTGAGGTTGAGTAATTTGCCCAGGGTGCTGGGATTGGAACCCAGCCGACTGCCTGACTCCAAAGCCCATTCCCTTTATCCCACTCCCCTACTTCCCATCCTGAACTTGTGCCGCTGATTTTTTTTCACCTAAATTCTAGACTTACCTCTGTTGAGTTTGATCTGAGTTTCTGCTCAACTCTCCAGCATCTCAGAAACTGCATAGCAGAGTTTTTAGCTCATCTTATCAGGTTTCGATCATCACAGCTGCCACCTTCATCAACCAAAGTGCCTTCCAGCTCCCCATCAGAGAATTCTTCCCAAGTTGACACGTCTGGGCACCACTAGAGCCCAGACTTTCCATCCCCTTCTTACGAAGCAACTTACCTTTGAATTCCCTGCACCTCTTTCCACTTTGTCCAAAGTTATCATGAGAGTGTTTGTGAAATGCCATATTGGTTTGAAATATGTTACATGCGTAGCTTCCCTCTACTCTAGCAGATTAATGTCACTAAGGAACTGTGCAAAAGGTGGCCTCTTTGTTTTACATATTTTCATAAATTCTGTGTCTAATCTTTTGTCCTAAAACTGCCAGAAATCAACATCATGTCCACCTTTACCCTCTGTGTGAAAGGGAGCTATTGCCTGGGCTCTCGGCTTCATTATTTATTCTGATCTTCCATTATTCATTCATCCATTCTCAACACCAACAATGCTTCCACAACCACAGATACAAAAAGTTTTCTTGATCTTAAATCATTTTCCTTTCCCCAAAACATTAAAATAATGCATACTTCTGCCCCAGCCGGTTTGGCTCAGCGGTTAAAGCGTCAGCCCGCGGACCAGAGAGACCCGGGTTCGGTTCCTGCTAAGGGCACGTACCTCGGTTGCAGTTTGTCCCCGGCCCCGGTTGGGATCACGTGGGTGGCAACCACTTGATGTGTCTCTCTCACATTGATGTTTCTCTCTCTCTCTCTCTCTCTCTCTCTCTCTCTCTCTCTCTCTCTTCCTCCCGCTCTCCCTCCTGTTCTATCTGAAGATAAATGCAAAAATGTCCTCGGGTAAGGATAAAAAATAAAATAATGCATACTTCTTATGAAAATATGGGGAGTACAAATACAAGTAGAGAAAGCACAAAACAACATTATCCAGTAATCCTAAAGATCGCCTCTGACATCTACTCCTTTCTTTCATAATCTAGAAGGCAGTTTGCCTAGTGCTAAAGCAATTTCTGACCAAGACCTAAAGTTGGTTTCCCACACCCAGAGCAAGAGCTACAGCCTAATATCAGCTAGAAAATTAGCGAGAGAAATACTAGTTCAGGAGAGGAGAAAAGCTGGGCCCCTGGGCAAGAGTGGGGTGGATTGTGGAGGGGACGGGGTTGGGGGTCTCCACCTATGAGCCCCCAGGACAGCCAGGTCTGTTCTGCTTAGTCCTTTAGTTGTTGTTCGTGTAGAACTTTGCAGGTAATGTATTAAAAGAATGTTCAATTTACAGGAATGTGTTTTGTCATCGGAAAGTATTGTGGAGTTGGGGGCGCCGTGTTCTGTTTAGTTCTGTAGTGTGTTGATATTCAAGGCAGCACATGTTATTTCCCCGACCCTCTGGGTGTTGTTTCCCCCGAGGAATTACTGGGCTGCTCTTCTGCTGTGGCTTTTCTCTTTCTGTCATAACTGTTGTGCCCCATACTATCCAGCTTGAGAGTTTTATCTGGACACATTTCTCTCTTCCCCTCAAATGTCAATTTGAACATCAGGGATTAGAAGACGAATCATATGGGCAGGAAGATTCCCTCTGGGTGACTGTGATATGTTGGACATCTGTCTCCAGATACATTATGTTCATTTTAGAACCAATCTCTCAATCAATCACTGTGATTTTTCACAGCTGGATGGATGGACAAACATCTAACAAAATGTTTTGTAAATTCTCATCGAGAAGTTCAGGCGCAGTGCTGCCCAGAGGTCCCTTCCAGCTCAGTGATTCTTTGAATGTATGATTGATATTTTGGAAACTGGGACATCACTTGGTATATTCGTCAGTGACTGGCGACCTTCCTGAAGCTTCAGTACGGCCCAGGGAGGTGAGGAGGAGATGAATTGTATAGAGGAATCTGGGGATGAGACAAGCTGGTTACCAGGTAGCATAGGTAAGGATGTGAAAAGCCTGTTCTGGGAAAGTTGTTGATGGAAAATGAAGGAGGGAATCGAGAGAGCCAGAAGAAGTGTTTGATAACATACAGAACATACTCCTGCGGTTGAACGTGGCCGGGAAGGGTGAAGGAAAACTGCAGTAACCATTACATTATGTCAAGAACTTGACAACAGAAGGTCATACCTCCCAGCAGTGGGGTAGAGATTTCCGACACAGAAGGAATAATGGGCCTAGTATCAAGGAAACAGTTGGGCATTCATCAGTCTTTGTGTCCACTTCTGCAAACACAGATAGAGGTCAGCAGTAGTAGCCTCGTTTTAAAATATTATCAAGAAAATTTAAAGATATATTCAGATTCTACAGTGACTCCACAGTTCTTTTCTGTAGCCGTGTGTGCACAGGCCACACCTGCCAGGTAGGAAGGCACACCTTCTGTCACCTTCTCTTCCATGCCTGCTGGGGACTGTAGTTTAGATAGGAGCCTCAAGAAAAGCAGATGGCTCTCCCCCAAAACTAACAAACAAACAAACAGAGTTGAATTGTGGAGGGGTCAGGTGGAAATTTAGGAAGGTTTATGAAGCAACCAATCACAGACCCATTTTCTGTCCCTCATTCATTGACTCCTGACTTTGTGATAGGCACCACAGAAAGCAGGTGAGTACAAAAATGAAGGCTGGCAAGAGACTCACAGCCTTACAGGGGAGAGGGACTGGTTAGCACACGGCTGTAATACAGGCAATCAGAAGGCCAGGGGAGAAAAAGCAGAGGGTGTTCTGGATGCTCCGAAAGGAGGCAAGCAGCCTAGCTGGTGACAGGGAGCACTTCCTGGGTGTGGTATTAGAATTCAGCGTTCAAGTGTGAGTAGAAGGAGTTAGCCAGGTAAAGAATGAAGGAGGGGGAGGGTTGGAGGCAGAGGAAACTGGAGAGCAAGACACATTCAACCAAATAAAAGTAGTTTGGTAGAGCCAGAGTTAGCCTGGGGGCTAGGGTGAGGCGGTCAACAGACAGGACTGGAGAGGTAGGTCATGAAGTATGCCCTGCTAAGGAATGTGGTTTTCACCCTGAATGTAGTTGGGCGGGGGGGTGGGGGGTGGATTGAACAGTATAAGTATCATCAGTCTCATGACTGGGTGGCTGGAAGGTGTATTGGAGGGCCACAAGACAGAAAAAAGGAAAACCAGTGAGGAGACTCAGAATCACCCAGGGCAAGTGTTCATGACCTGGACCAATGACATACTAGGTGGGATGATATTAAGGAGGTAACAGCGACCAAATTCTCTCCTGGATTATACCTGAAGAATGAGAGGGGAAAGGAAGAGTCTCAGATGACCCCCTGGCTCAGACATCAAGCGAGCAAGATGGCAGCACCATTTTCAGAGGCATGAGTTTGAGGCTGGAGCAAAGTGGTAAGGGGACGTGGGTCGCTGATTTCATTCAGGTTGCACTATGAGTATCTGTTGGCTATGAGACTTTGCTTCCAAGCTGCTGTTGATGGGAGCTGTACTGGTGTGAGACGTGGTCATGCATTCATATCAGGGTCTGCAAAGCTACAGAGCCTGTTACTGGAAAAAACCTAGGGAGAAGGGCAGGAGATTATGGCTTTGCAAAACCTGGATGTTTCCTTGGGGAATTATTCTTGCTGTGGTTCTCAAGAATATCGTGTGCTGATATTCATAGTAACAACTGTTTCACGGGTGCCAAGCTATCAGACATGGACCTAGTCTAGAGCAAAAGGTTACAGGTGGGGGAGGGGAGGGAGAAGTATACAAAGAGGGACCTAAACTAGCTTAGCACAGCCTAAGTGCTAAGACACATCCAAGTCATTTCCAGAAATATTTTATTACCGACTTCTCCAAGGCAGCCTTCCCTCTGAGGACAAAGTTAGCTGGTGTATCGGGGTTCATTCAAAGTTTAAGCCCTGAGCACTTTACTCCAGGTACAGTTATTGGGATATTCTATGAGAATGTTGAGGGACAGCATTTTAAGGCCGTGTTTCTCTCCTCAGCCATATGTGATTCTGTTACATAGACCCACGTACTGGTGGTTTTTGTTTGTATG
The DNA here is from genome assembly GCA_030848825.1 of Tadarida brasiliensis. Classification (NCBI taxonomy): domain Eukaryota; kingdom Metazoa; phylum Chordata; class Mammalia; order Chiroptera; family Molossidae; genus Tadarida; species Tadarida brasiliensis. Next base: position 14,440,753 of record CM061259.1, on the reverse strand, counting down.
TCTTGGGGGGCATAATAAAAATGTCTTCAAAATTAGAGATCGAGGAGGCATCACACTCCCTGATTTCACAAAGCTATTGTCATTAAAACAGTATGGTTTTGCATAAAAACAGACACATAGATCAATGGAACAGAATAGGCAGCCTAGAAATGAACCCACAGATATATGGTCAATGAATGTGTGGCAAAGGAGCCAAGAATATACAATGGGAGTACAGTCTCTTTAACAAATGATGTTGGGAAAGCTGAACAGCCTCATAAAAAAGAATGAAGCAGACCACTTACACCATACACAAAAATTAACTCAAAATGGATTAAAGGCTTCAACATAAGACCTGAAACCATAAAACTCCTAGAAGAAAACATAGGCGGTAAGCTCCTTGACATGAGTCTTAGTGATGATTTATTTTTAATCTGACACCAAAAGCAAAAGCAACAAAAGCAAAACTAAGTGGGACTGCATCAAACTGAAAAGCTTCTGCACAGCAAAGGACACCATCAACAAAATGAAAAGGCAACCTACTGAATGGGTGAAAATAATTGAAAATCATATATCTGATAGGGGCTAATATCCAAAATATACAAAGGACACATACAGCTCAATAGCAAAAAAATAAATAGGCAGAAGATCTGAATAGACATTTAAAAAATAGGTAGAAGATCTAAATAGACATTTAAAAAGTAGGTAGAAGATCTAAATAGACATTTTTTCCAAAGAAGACATACAGATAACAAACAACAAGTACATGAAAAAATGTTCAACATCATTAATCATCAGGGAAATGCTAGTCAAAGCCACAATGAGATATCACTTCACACTTGTTAGGGTGGCTATTATCAAAAAGACAAGAAATAGTAAGTGTTGGTGAGGATATAAAGAAAGGGAACCCTTGTGCACTGATGGTGGGAATGTAAATTGGTGCAAACACTATGAAAAATGTATGGAGGTTTCTTAAAATATATATATATATACATATATATATATGTATATATATATATATATGTATATATATAACTACCATATGATCCAGCAATTCCACTTCTGGGTATTTATCTGAAGAAAACAAAACACTAATTCAAAAAGATATATGCATCCCCATGTTCATTGCAGCATTATTTACAATAGTTAAGATAGGTAAACAACCTAAGTGTCCATCAGTGTTTGAATGGATAAAGAAAAATATATAATATGTATAGTATTATATATGTATATACACAATGGAATATCATTCAGCCATAAGAAAGAATGAAATCTTGCTATTTACGACAACATGGGACCTCAAGGACATTATGCTAAGTGAAATCAGTCAGAGAAGGACAAATATCACATGATCTTTTCTATATGTGGACTCTAACAACAACAAAAGAAAAACAAAGCTCGTGCCAGGCCGGTGTGGCTCAGTGGATTGAGCATCCTCCCATGGACTGACAGGTCCTGGTTCAGTGCTCAGTCAGGGCACATGCCCGGGTTGTGGGCTCCATCCCCAGTAGGGGGCGTGCAGGAGGCAGCCGATCGATGTTTCTCTCAAATCCATATTTCTGTCTCTCTCTCCCTTCCTCTCCCTCTAAAAAATCAATAAAAACATATTTTTAAAAAAATATTTTTAAAAACAAAGCTCATCGATACAGAGAACAGATTGGTGGTTTCAAGAGGCAGGGGGTGGGAGGGAGGAGAAATGGGTGAACCATTTGTTTGTTTGGTTTAAATAAATTGAATAAAAAGTATCTTTTAAAAGTTAGAGAGATCCATCTCATTCAACACCATGGTAGACTTTAAAGTGACTAGCCATCATATTTACAATGCACATCATATTTTTCAAAACCATCCACTGTTCTCATGGGCAGGGTGTTACTTTTAAAACATACTAAACAGCTAATAAATTAGGATTAGGAGGTTCAAAGTAGCGTTCTTCTGCACAGCGTTGCTTTTGTCTTCTGCGACATACAGCTGTTGCAATGAATTGTATAGATGAACGAATGGCTTTTAAGTTGACTCTCCATTTCCCATTCTCACACTTCGATCTCTTCTCCTCGGGCCCCTGAGGGTGTTCTAACGTAAGTTCTACAGAGCTAGAAATTTAATTTCAGACTTGCAAAAACCGTTCTCAAGCTTTGGACCCCACCGTGTCCATTAAATAAATGGAATTAGAAATGACAGAATTCGAGTTTCAGGATGTTGTGTGTGTTTTCTATTTGAACTATTGCCATATTCTGATGCCCTGTGTAAAAAGTCAGTCAGCAGGAATTTTTGTAGACCCTCCCAGCCGCCAGTAATTCCATCCGCAGAGCTACCCAGTGTCTGTCATGTGCATCAACGTTCACCTAATATGGACATGCAAAGCTCGCTTTCTTTTTTTGTTATTGTAGTAAACCATGTACATGGGGACCAAAAAAGTAATTCGAAGCCCTGAATCAGATCAATTGCAGTTGTAACAGAGCCGTGGATTCTAACTTGATGGGTTACCCTCATTGCTGACATAGTTATCTTTGATCCAAGATGCGAAGTTAGTGTGAGGTCCGAGCCAAATAACAAAAGCAGGCTTTCCCCTGTGTTATTCCAGGCGCTTTTCATTCCCAGAGCCTACAGGTGTTATCCTGGCTTAAGCCTGTTGAAATATGGAACAGCAAACCAGCTGTCATTCATAAGAATTGGTGCTGGCCAGCTGGCCACACCAACTACAGCAATAAGAACGTGCCTTTTCACTGCGGTACACGGGGCCTTGCCTCGAGGAGACAGCTGGAGAATCTCAGGTGACAGCCCTTGGGAACAGTGTTTGTGGCACTCAGGCACTTGCCACCCTGAAGAGGCAGGAGCAGGAGACATCTGCTGTCAGCGTGCTGCTTCGGGAAAGCAAAGACTGGACGTGGCTTTGGGTGGAGGATGAGCGACAGGGAAAAGCTGGGATGACAACACACTGCAAGTTAGTCTTATTCACAGCATCTTCTGTTTATTCATTAGGAAGGGAACGTGCAGAATTATAATTACACGGGGCAAGTGGTCATTTTTTTTAATGGAATCTAAAGTATAATACCAAGATCTTTGTATATTCCTGATGGGAGTGTAAATAGGTTAAATCTTTCCAGAAGGCAATTTGGGAATATGTTCCAAAACATAAAAATGTTCATGCTCTTTGACACAGAACTTCTACTTGTAGGAACTTGTCCCAAGGAAGTAATCAGAGGTAGGCACAAGGGTCTATGTGCCAGAGTACTCGTTTCAACTTGAATTGAAACGGTGAAAAATTGAAAAGGATTTAAATGCCCAACGTAGACAGCTAATTAAATAAATGAAAACACGTCAATACAATGGGATAATGTGATCCTTATTTTATTTGACGGAATACTTTGGAAAGAATTTTACCAAATGATTATCATTTTGTAGTCACGGTTACCAGTGCTTTTGCTTTTCTGTTTTATATTTTTCTGTGTGGTCCAAATTTTCTAGAGTGGATAAACTTATCGTCAAGAAGAAAAAAGTTTTAAGGAGCTATAAGAGCATGTTTACATTTCTAAATTTAAAAACCACCCATAATTCACCCTAAAACAACTGCGTTTTGCATGTTTCTGATGTTCGCATTCTACACTTAAGTTTTACACAGTTGCAGCCATAGGGCGTATGACATGTAATAGTCTGCTTTTCATCTGGCATTATAGTTCTATGTTATACAGTCTATGATTTTATATCCACAACTGTATAACATTACAACACATGAACATATAATCACACCTAGGTACTGTTAAGTCTGCCGTGGGTGAAGAGGGTGTTCATTCACTCCCACCTTCTGCCCCCACCTCCATCTGGGGCAGACTTAATCCTTCCCTCATCTGCATTTTGCTCCTTACATAATTCATCTCCCTCCTCAGGCAGGAGTTACCTGTGGGCGGGCCAGAACTGTGTCACAGTGGCCAGCCTGCGCCGGGCTCATACACAGCACTTGCCGGTAAAGGCGGACACACGAAAGGAAGGAGAGATGGACCAGGGCTAGGATTTGAGGGTTCAAGGTCTCTTTGGCTTGACTGGCCTTGCAAACTTATTCTGACCTCAGCCTCAAGGAAGGATGTAGGTAAGGAACATTCAAGGTCTGCGGTTGCCCTTATACCAATTTCCCCCCTTCAGTCATTTTGTAAAAGCATATTTTATTTTCATGGTAGATTTAGACCCTGGGTTATAAAGGCCTGTTTATAACAGTTCTCATCCCGGCTTCTAAAACGCATCTTTAACTCTTGGTTGGGATTTTTCTCACTAAGCATTTGCCACATTCCTTTCCAAAGCTGTGTCAATACCCATAATGGCATTTAAAATGCTCCTAGAAAAGGCAGAAAGAAAGAAGGAAGGAAGGAAGGAAGGGAGGAAGGAAGGAAGGAAGGGAGGGAGGGAGGGAGGGAGGGAGGGAGGGAGGGAGGGAGGAGGGGAGGGAGGGAGGGAGGGAGAAGGGATGGGGAGGGAGGGAAGGGAAGGGAAGAGAAGGGAAGGGAAGGGAAGGGAAGGGACGGGAAGAGAAAAGAAAAGAACAAGAAAGCAGGCTGCTTCCTGGGTACAGAATTTCTGTTTGGGATGATGGAAAAGTTCTAGAAGTAACTGTGATCATTGCACAACAGTGTAAATGTACTTAAAGCCCATGAATTATAGATTTTTAAATGATGTAATTTTATCAGAAAGAAGAAAAAGGGAAATGGAGTCATGTGGTAACCAGTCTTTCTAGAATTCTGTTTTTTATTAATTGAGCCCTTTCCTGAACAAGAATCAACACTGCTGTAAGTGTTTTTGAAGACAGGAAAAATACATCCCTCCGTTTTGTGTTGTATCCTATTATCTTGACCTAGCAGATAAGTCCCCCAAAAATCACTCAGCCTGCAAAAACTTCGCCATCCCGTTTTCTTTCTTCCTTTTAGCTCTCCTCAGTGTCACCGTCAGGAAGCTGATGGCCGCAAGCATTAGCAGCCTGCAGAACTGTGCTCAGAAATGTAGCGGCTCCTTCTTCCCTTTGGAATTATTGCCTGCCCCTAGCTTTTTTCCTCCTGGAATCAGACTGAAATCATTTCGGCGCTAGTCCTGTGTTTATTTCAGTGGCCATGTTACTTCTTCTGTGTACACATGTTCTCTTGGGAGAAATGTGTGCAGTGCTATGTGGTAAAGATTTTTTTGCTGTTATTTTAGAAAAATACAGACGGTGTTTGTGCCAAGTCTTGCTCTGAATGAAGCCATGAGAGGGGAGCCCCGGCTTCCTTGGTCCCCCACGACCCATGCCCGCTCTCCCCAGCTGTCCTCACCTGGCTCCCAGACGAGAGTGCTTGTCATCACTCACCCCTTGTCGCAGGTGGGCCGTGAGCACAGAGAGTATGCTAGGTCCAGGGTGGACGACACCCACGGGCAGAGGAGTGACCACCACTCTGGTCCTGCTGGTTATACGGGAGCCTAAATACCATGTCTCATTGAGCCTGAGATGCACATTTTTAGATCTCTGAAATCAAAAATTATGTGTGAGGTTAGAGTTGATGAAATGCAATATTAGGGAGACCCTAAAGATAGCAGTCTGTACCATTTTGTAGAAGTCACTGAAATCCCTACCTGCAAGGAAAGTTAGAATTTGAGTGTCCCTAAGTCACAAGCAAGGGAGAGAAGACAGGTCTATTTCAGAGTCAGGCCGCTAATTAACGAGCTCCAGATTTCTGCGCGGGCCCAGACCGCAGTGGTAATAAATGCAATACAGGCCTCCTTTTACAGGGGGCTCCCTGGAGGTCTCTGCTTGAATGTGAACCTTTCTTTATCAGAAGGGGCTCTATCGTCACCTTCCATGCAGACACCACAAGGAATAAGAATGGATCCATTGTGGATTAGGGGTCAAAGATGTCATTGGAACTCTGACTTGCTGTAGACAAAATTGTGACCTGGGCTGGGTTTGGTGGTGGTGTTTTTCAGTGTCCTCTCCCTCCCTCCTGCCAGGCCCAAGGTCCTATCCCCTGGCTCTCTGGGGTCCACCAAATGCACCCATCCTGTAGACCCCTTAGAACAGTGGTTCTCAACCTTCCTAATGCCAAGACCCTTTAATACAGTTCCTCATGTTGTGGTGACCCCCAACCATAAAATTATTTTCGTTGCTACTTCATAACTGTAATTTTGCTACTGTTATGTCTTAGGCCACCCCTGTGAAAGGGTCGTTCAACCCCCAAAGGGGTTGCGACCCACAGGTTGAGAACCGCTGCCTTAGAACCTAAGGACTCTGTTAGGGACTGTGTGGGTTAGGACCACTCCAAGGAATATGTTAAGTATGGCAGCAATCTCCTAGAAAGCCTGTGTATGAAAATGTCATATTGAGACAGTGACATGGGAGAGAGAGTTTTAAGAGGCGCTTTGTCATCTGGCAAATCATACCTGTGGGTCACTACCCACCTGACCTACACTGAAGACTCCTCCTTGCCCACGCTCGGTGCCAGATCCGGAGTTAGAGCCTGAAGACCTGGGCAGCTGTGCCCACCTGAGCTGCTGGGCACCAGGAAGGAATGGTCAGACCCAGAGGTATCTTGCCAGCTGTCCCAAAAAGACCGGACCCTTCCGCTCCTGCTACCTATAAAAGGATGATCATTCTCAGCTGAGGCCAAAGTCAGAATTGTGAAAGCAAAACAAGGAACCCTTCTTCCCAAACCTCCTGCCACCCCAGTTTAAAAATGGGGGTGGGGAGAGGGGATGAGTCGCAATGAGACTTGGGGATGGGAGATAGAGCGAGAAAATGTATCACAGACTTTTGGAATTCAAAATATAGTGGTGTTGAGAGACCGTTTTTAGGTAAAACCTAATCCTAAGTTGAGCCCAAAGAGAGCCTCACTCTCTGTGTGCATGTTTTCCCGGCCCCAGGAAGACCTGGAGGAGCGAATTCCAGCGGGTCGGGTTTCATCCTGTGACGTGACCCGGTTTAGATACAGCTCCCTCCGTAACTCGGATTCAGAGAGGATTTAAGGCTTAGTATCTCCAAAGAACAAAGGGGGAGAAAACCCAAAAGCACCAAGGCCATGCGAGAGACGCCTGGCTTGCCTTTAGTGCAGAGGCAGCAGATGCGGACGGGCACAGGTGACGGCCGCCTGCAAGCCTCTCGGTCTGTCCCTCCGAATCCATTGATTTTATTGGACGTGGAGAACGACCGCCCGAGAGCGCCTGCGTTAAGTTTCTAAAGCTTCTGATGCCGCCTAGGAAGGGGCTAGGGAGTCGTCACCCTCCTTCCCTTTCTTCCGCGGGCACCCAGGACCTCTTCCCCTCCCTTCCCCTCCACTTGGCATTGAGATGCCAGGAGGGCAATGTGCTGCCCTCAACCCAGGGGACCGGACTCGTTCAGATGAATCCCAGAGCATTCTGCCTTCCGGAGTTCCTCGTGTCGTTCACGGCTGTGTTTGGCGTCCTATTGGCATTTCAGGGTACCATCAAAGTCACTGTCACTGTAGTGACATGAATAATCTGTCCGTGCTAATAAACGGCAGCGGGTCCTTGCCATCTCTCTCCCTGTTCTTAAACTGATTTCGAAGAACATGAATCCCACTTCTGGGGGGAGGCAGTGTTCTTATCCAAGTCCACGGTGGGGCGGGATGGAGATCATGGAAGGATGGGGATGCAGAAGAGCTGTGAAGTCGCGGCTGCGCTGCTCAGAACTCTTACAATTCATCCGCGTAGCGAGCGCTCTGGTCGGTGCCACATCTGAGTGGCAACCTCACCAATTAGTGTTGCCGCTGCAGGTCTGTGAATCGCATGTGAAAACAGAATTTGTTTAGAAGTGCTCATGCAAATTGTGCAACACGAATGTGGCCTCGTGTCAGGTCCTTCTCCATGTTCTGACAGTCTCTTGTCTTCCAGATTTCTCTGATCCGCGGCCCCCGTGACAGTTACCAGAGCTCCTAAGCCAAAGGAAACAGCTCCCGTTGCCATGAGCACTGTGTCTGTGGCGAGGTTTACGAGCCGCTCCTGTCGCTGAGCTTTGCCTAAAAAAAAAAAAATCAGATTTTCACTTGGATCTGTGAAAACAAAGATTAAGAAGGGGATATGTGCAAATATCTATGTTAATGCCACCAAACCTACAACTTGACCCCCTGGTGAAAACTTTATTCGCATTTTAGCATTAACGTATATGTCTCATGTTTTAAAAATCTGCATTAATGCAAAAAATCTTGACAGCAAAAGCATTAGGTCAAATATGAACTGTGTCCTTATTTTATATAATTAGGGTATATAGTATCTTTGTAAATATAGTAACTATACATTTATAAACCATTCTTTGTTTTTGCCCAATTTGAAAAAAAAAAAAGTCCTTATCTTTTTTGGAAGAAAACATTTGTTCCATTGGAGCTCTGTTTGGAACTGTTGTCGGATTGTTTTATTTGTTGGCAGTTTGGGGGGCCCAGATGGGGAGGAGGAGGTGCCCTCTGGCGCTTCAAGGGTTCAAGCAGCCACAGATCATGCCCACACTCTGCGGATCAGAGATGGCCCGCGCAAAGGGAGGCCGCAAGGCTGGCCGTTCTGGAGGCCAGCAAAACAAAGCCGCTGAGTCTGCAGGTGGGAAAGGGCTGCCAGGGCATGTCCAGTCAAGTTGAGACCCTCAGCCTGTTTCATCTGCCCTTCCACTGCCCAAAACCTGGGAAGCAGTCACGTGAAATTGCTGAACTTGCCAAAGCTACTTGCGTTCTGGCTGAAAGAAAAATAGGAAATATTACCCGGTATAGAAATGTCTAATTGCTGTGTTGTACACCTGAAACTAATATGAGTATACATCAACTTTACTTGAAAAAGGAATTTTTTAAAAATTTCACCCCAATAGAGTTTTTGTACTTTATCCCACCACCCCCACCCCCCACCACCACCACACACAAAAACTGCATAGACGCAGAAAGCACAACTTAGAATAAGACTGACTCTCCACACCAGACCTCCAGGGGCACGGGGAGGGGGTGTCGGCCAGCCAGGGTCTGTTCTGGGACTTTCCCCAGCCTGATTCTCCTCCAGCTGCATCCTTCCCCCAGTGTCAGTCATTCCCATTTGTCCTTCTGTCCCCTCCTCTCCCTTTGTGGTCTGTTTGCTGTTCAGTCCCAGACATTCTTTATCCGTTGGGTTCTTGACCTGATTCCACTCCTCCGCGTCCAGCACCTCCTCCTGGTGCTCAGGTCCTGAGTGCCTCTGTTTTGAGGGGTGGGCCTGTTTCTCTGGAGCCCCTGAAAGGAAAGAGATAGGCAGTGACGTTCTTGGGGACCAGCATTGGAAACCCCAACTAGAAAGGGTCTCCTCTCATGGCCCGAGTGCCCTAACCCTCACTTCCCAAGGACTCTTCGTTACCCCCAGACAATGTAAAGAGATAGAGGCACTCTTGTGGAGAGCCGGTGAGCAGAGGGAAGCTAATGTCACATGTCACTGTGGTTCCTCCCAGCCTCACATCAGAGCCCACCACCTCTCCCTGTTCCAGCCGCTCCTAATAGGTGTCAGTGACACAGTAATCGTGTAGTCACGTGTGCAAGGAATAAAGATCCTACAGGGTCCGCCCCCAACCACCACCACCAAATTCATTGTCCAACTAAAGGGATACAGATGCTTGAAGGAAAACTCCCTGTCTAAAAGGAGAAAAAAGTTGCCCCGTGCTCTGTACCCTCTTCCTTCCCTCCCCGAAACTCCCGAGTTACATTTCCTTTCTCAAAGGTACGGATAGTGTGGATTAAGTTTTAAGGGTTAATGGATTTTTTTTTTTTTTTCTGAACCTAATCATTTCTTTCAGATTGTCAGGAATGTAGAAAATAGGATATGTAAGTACTGAGTTCCCTGCACATTTTGAGGGCAGGGTCTCCCTCCGTGTTTCCCCCCATTTCGTCTCCCCAGAACCAGGCTGACCGGGCCGAGGGCTGCCCAGACTCAGGTGGCCCCGAGTACAGACCTGCGAGGAGCTGCTGGCCTTTGGGCACTGAGTCGGGTCAGATCAGAAGAAGTGGCCCAGAATTCTTTCCGATGACCTGCCGACAAGAGCTGCCCTGGCCCAGGACAGCAGCCGCCAGCAACCCCCATCCCTGTGTTCCCTGGGCTTTTTATTACCTTTACTCGGTCAAGGGAAGGAAGTCAGTCTGTCTCTCTCCTACTTGTTTGATAAAGGAAAACATGATCGTAGTTTGATGTGTCACTTCTGGGTGCACAGAAAGAGTATCCTCTATATCAGAGGAGAGAGGAGCGGAGGGCGAGGCAAAGGACCCACACTGGCTGCCGGCAGAGCCCAGCGTTGGCCTCAGAGGACCCGTGTGCCTTCCCACGCGGTGGGAAAACCCACAGCAACGGGCCGGAGGGACAGGTGGGGAGGACGGCAGCCCCTCCCTCTGGTTCGGAGACAGAACAAACAGGTGAAACCGTCCGTGGTCTAGAGCCCCGTGGGAATGCAGAGTGCCGTAGACCAGAGTGTCTGCTTCTCCTCGACGTCGTCTCACTAAGGGGTAGGAAGAGTTTCACAGAGAAGATTTTCATTTGTTCAGAGAAGTCACCCAATCTCCATGTGGCTGACACAACGCATGTTTTTCCCTGAAACAACCACCGTATTTTTTTTTTAAGATGTCCCTCCTTTTTCCCCACACCACCGTATTCTTCAGTCATGAATTTCCAGTGGCCTGACGGTAGTCACTAACTATTTAGTTAGAAATTACTTTTACTACCATATCTACTTTCCATTGAAAAGATTGATGGGCTAAATACATTAACTATCTTATGAAAATGTCAGGCTACTTCTGAAGCAAACAAGATTTACCATGCAGACCAAGAGTGATGTGTCTGGCTTTTTAAAAAATCCAATGTTGAGTTTCAACCACTAACCACGCCTAGGAAATAGTTAGTTATCCCTTTGTTGTGAATCTACTTGTCCTTGAAACCCTTTAGAGGGCCACCCTCTAACTTTCATTAGTCCTTGTCAGGTCTTATTGAAAAGAGTTAAGTGAAATGTGCATCCGGAAGTAGAAAGTTGGGGGTATGCTAAGGAAGCACAGAAATGAAAAGTAGTTTTAGTCATATTTCCTGTTATTGTTTGGCGTCTTCCCTTCATCCCCAGGATATATTGTTAGAGCTCTAAAAATAGTCAACGTAGACCCCTGCTATACCACTCCCAGTTAAAAGTCTGGTGGTGGTTTAAGATGCTTCTGGTACTGAATTTACACTTAAATAAACTCCGTTTTTTAAAAGCAGGGAAGAGGAGGAAAACTGGAAATATTTTACTGAGTTTTGAGCAGGGATCGCCCTCTCTGCCAGATGTCTGGTAGCCACTCGAGGGCAACATGAGAATAGCAGAGACGAGAAGTGAGCAGGGGGAGATAGGGACCGTTGGTCCAGCAGGTGACCCCAGACATATGTTGCATACGGGAAAAAGGCACGTGAATTCGTATTCTTGCCAAAATATACCTTGCACTTAAATTTGGCTCTTGAACCTTAAGGTCCCATAGTCAGGACATAGTCTCGGCCAATTTCCCGTCACCTCCTGGCTGGATTTCCCAGTCCTGCCTCCCGCTTTCCTCCGTCTGGTCAGCCCCATTCTAATCGCGGCTCTGCCTGACACCAGCTGAATCTTATTAAAGTAATGCTTTTATTGTTTTATTCCCTTTCAGAGTCTTTACTGTGGCCCCTGTGTGTTTGGTTAGGTCAGATGTCTGAGCCTGCGTTCAGGCCTGTCCGGGGTCAGACCCGCCCCGTGAAGCTGGACTCCCACACCCCCCAGCTCGGCTTGGGGCCTTGGGGCCACGCCTGCCTCCTTGCAGGTGGCTGCCCCTGCCTTCTCCTCTGTCCACTCAAATCGAATCTCACTTCCATCCAGGCTCCCCTTACCCATGCAGCTCTTCCCAAACAGAATTAGGTCATTTCAGGGCTTAGTAGGAGCCTTGGAGAGCACCTGGGCAGGCGTCCTTGTTTTCTGAATATTGAAGTCGGAGTTGTTCAGTGAATTGCCGCAGGTCACACAATCCCTGGAATCCATGTGTCCCCCGGCCCCCGTTCTGCCCTCTTTCTACTGCATAGCTCTGACCATCCCAGCAGGTCAGACCGGGCTGGCTTTATGGAAATCCTATGGAACCAGACAGAGCACATGCCACAGTCTCACCCTCGACAGGCTGGGGTCATCCTCCAGCTTTCCAATGAAGGGAAACTTTGTCTCCCCACTGGTTTTTGTTTGTTTGTGTTTAATCCTCACCCAAGGATATGTTTTTATTGATTTGAGAGAGAGAGAGAGAGAAGGGGAGAGAGAGAGAGAGAGAGAGAGAGAGAGAGAGAGAGAGAGAGAGAGAGGAGAGAGAGAAACATTGATCGGTACACAGGGGTTTGAACCCAAAACCTAGGTATGTGCCCTGACTGGGAATCGAAACTTTGACCTTTCAATGTACAGGACGACACTCCGACCAACTGAGCCACACCAGCCAGGGCTCTCCACTGGGTTTTTTATATCCATCCAGACCAAGTCCTTGGCTGCCCTTCTCCAATCCTCCAACCACAACACCCGCCGTGTACTGGGGTGCTGGAGGCCCCAGGGGTCTCCCTGAGCAATCAGAGCTTTTTAAAAGGGGTTTGCATATCTGAACTGAAAGAAAGCTTTAATGGCAAATTATACATTCTGCACCCTGACCAGTGTGGCTTGGTTGGTTAGAGCATCATCCCAGACACCAAAAAGTGGTGGGTTAGATTCCAGGTCAAGGCACATGCCCAGATTGCAGGTTTGATCCCTGGTTGGGGTGAATACGGGAGGCTTTCGATCAATGTTTCTCTCTCTCTCCCTTCCTCTCTCTAAAATCAATTTTTTAAAAATGTTTTTAGCCCTGGCCGGTTTGGCTCAGCAGTTAGAGCGACGGCCTGCGGTCCAGAGAGACCTGGGTTTGGTTCCCGCTAGGGGCGCGTACCTCGGTTGCAGTTTGTCCCCGGCCCCTGGTGGGTCATGCGGGAGGCAGCCACTCGATGTGTCCCTTTCACGTCGATGTTTCTCTCTCTCTCTCTTCCTCTCTCTTCCTCCCACTCTATCTGAACAAAAAGTGGAAAAAGATGTCCTCGGGTGAGGATAAAAAAAATAAAAAATAAAAAATAAATAAAAATGTTTTTAATTATACATTCTGCATATAATGTCCCAGTGCTCAGGTTTGAGGTAGAGGGTTGTGGTGTATGTTTTCCTGGTGACAGGTGCATTTAGCCATGGAGTAATAGTATCTAACTGCACATAAAATCAAAGCAAAGTTGTTAACACAACCCATACGCACGGATTTCTGTATTCTATTAAGCAAGTCTGTCGTTTCCTTGTTTGGTTTGTTTGTTTCCTTGTTTGTCTTACCTGTGGCTGAATATTTCCTAAGAAAATTCAACTCTAAGACCTGGAGCCTGAAACTGAACTGCCAGTAAGGGCTGTGCGGTACTGTAGCTGCAGGTGACAGGCAAAGGCTCCATGATCTTAAACCGGATCCCTGAGCTTATATCAGGTCGGCAGCCTTGGCAGCATATTGTGCTGACCTAGTTACCCTTCCTGCGCTGAGTCCCTTAGCAGACAGAGAATCCTATGCAGGTCACGTGCCTCTCACGGCAGGATATACTGAGGCTCTGTCCCCAGGAAGCCTGTGGGAGGTGCTGAGAGTGACTGAGGCCCTGCTACAGCCCCAGATATTTCCACGGTGCTGGTGGCGGGGCTCTGTGCCGTGGTGATGGCCCCTCCACGTCATGAGACATCTCTCAACACCCTACTCATGGGTGTCCTCAGTGACTTCGTTTCTTGGAAATTCTCCACGATTACATCAAACAAGGAATGAAAGAATGGCCTTGTTAGCCTTTTGTACATGCTTCTGACTATGAATCAAGAGGTGGCATTCAAAACTGAAGTATGAAGCAAACTAGGGACAGACTCATAGACAGAGAGCAGGCAGCCCGTGCGTGGGGTGGAGGCTGGGGCGTGGAGGGGCTGGACAGAAAGGGAAGCAAGAGGGAGAACTCATGGGCATGGACAACAGTGTGTGGTTGTGGGTAGAGAGGGAAAGGGTAAATGGTGATGGGAAAATTAAATTTTAAAAAGAGGTGTTCACTGGGCCTTGTACAGAAAGTGGTGTTGAGTAAAAACTACGCCCTGAGAACCCAAGGTAAATACAGAAGGACTAACTCTCGCTGGCTTTCCTGTGTCCCACAGTGGGGACTTGAGACAGACTAGAGTTCAGTTTAGAGGTTCCTCATCCCCTGCCTCTGCACCGCCGGTTCCCAGCCCTTTGTATTTAATTTCAGCTTTCAGAAAAGGTTTGGTTGCCTTGGGAAGGATTTCATCCATGCTGATTGAGAAATTGTCTCTCCCTAAGATAGGGGAGGATGCCCTGGCCAGTTTGGCTCAGCAGTTAGAGCGTCAGCCCACGGACCAGAGAGTCCCGGGTTCGGTTCCCACTAAGGGCACATACCTCGGTTACAGTTTGTCCCCGGCCCGGGTTGGGGTCATGTGGGTGGCAACCACTCGATGTGTCTCTCCCACATTGATGTTTCTCTCTCTCTCTCTTCGTCCCTCTCTCCCTCCCACTCTATCTGAAGATAAATGCAAAAATGTCTTCAGGTGAGGATTAAAAAAAAGATAGGGGAGGATGAAGAGAAGAAACAAGGGGCGAAAGCAGAGTCACTAGGGGGACCCAGGTAAAAGAAGCCAAGTGTGTATATTACAGAAATGGCTGAAAGGTAAGGAAGACCGGAACTCCGATCCTTAGCGCTAGGGACACTTTCTCAGGTTGATAAAGACCCTGGTTGGCAGTTGGAGCTCCCTGTCCTGCTCCAGCATCCATCATGGCCCTCCCACTCTGATTTCAACCTCCTGGAGCATTCACACTGAGAGCGTGGTAGTTGGGAGCGCTTTTAAAGGAGATGTGAGGCCTTGGGGGAGAGTGTGTCTGAACCACGTGGCCGTTGTCATGGAGCTCGCCCAGATCTGGGAAGCATAACAGAAGGGGGGTTACTTGGCTAGGGAAGAATTCGCACCAGAAACTTTGGGGAAAAGCGGGGAAGGGGGGGCATTTGAGGTGCTGTCATGGTGAGGAGGTCAGACTTGGCTTTAGCTTCTGGTGGAAGCGTGTGCGCACATGTGTGTGTGTGTGTGTGTGTGTGTGTGTGTGTGTGTGTGTATGTGCATTGCGTGTGTGTGTAGAGTCGGGAGCTGTGTTCACCGCAGCACCAGTGCAACCCAGGAAACTCGCTGAGGTCCGTATAACTTTTAGGACCGTTTTTATCCCAGTTTGTCCCCAACTCTTCTCAAGGCTAACAGAAGACCTGGGCCACTTCTACTTTTTGGAGTTACCAGGTAGATTTACAAAATGAACAAATGCCAATAAAAAAGAAAAAGAAAGTCATGTTTTATTTTTAAAACAGTGCAGTGTAATTGTATCCCTTGCAAGATAAACACTTAGGAAGACTACCCATCACGATGGACTTGGTGTGGTCTTATAACGGGGCACAGCTTACAGCCATGAAATAGAAGGTTCTTTCCATCCTATCAGCATTTCTCAGTGACTCTGTGTACGCTGTTTGAAGAACATGTCTAAAAATTTAGACTAGAGGATTGTTCTGGATGTGAGGCCCGGGGTCTGAGGGACCCCCACCCCACTCCCTGCAGGTCCTGCCTGACCTTCTGTGAGCCTCTCTCCTACACTCGCATCCTCTAAGAACCTGGTTCTCAGCTCAGATCTCTAACTATGTCAAGTTCCAACCAAGATTTCTCATTGTTACTCCTTTCCCCCTACTCTCTCATGCCCTCCCCCAATGCCGGCCTCCTCAAACCCCAGCTCCACTGCTGGCCTGGTCTGCTCTCAGGGGTGTGGGGAGGGCAGCCCTCCTGCCGACCTTGGTGTGAGCACACCTGCTTAGCCCACAGACAGGTGGGTCCCGCAGAGCAGGCTGACACGGACCCACCCCCTCTGGAAACATCTTCTGCTGGGAAGGCAGAGCAGGGCACTGACAGTAAACAGCTTCATAGAAGGAGCCCTTCCCAGGCAGCCAGGGCCTCTGGCCCCCAGCCACCCTCAGGTCCGAGGTCCTTCCCTCCGTCCTGTCCTGTAGTGGTTGCAGCAGAGAGCGCCACTTGGCAGTGTGGTGGGCTCTGGTCTATAAATGGAAACATTGGCCCGGCTCCCAGTGTGACACAGGATAGGCCTCTGCGTCCCTTATGTAATCTGGGCTGTGATGACGTCATGAGAAGGGGGGAGGCGATGGGAGAGAAAGGCGCGATTTGGGGCAATAGCAGCTCAGGAGAAACTCTTCCCGGCAGCTGGGCTGAAGATAGCTGAGAGTCCTTCCTCCACTCCCGGTTTTAAATCAAGGAAAGAAAGGCAGCAAACAGATGGGTAAAAACCTAATTCCTGGAGCCACCGACAAACCACTTGCAGTCCATGTGTCCTGGCGGCAGCCACTTGGATGCGGGCAGATGCTGTCCCCACCTCTGTCTCATAGCCCCTGGGGCTGCGGTTTTCCTCCAGCCCCACAGAGAAAACTCCTGTGCAGACCATGATGGTTTTCAGTTTCCCAAGGTCTTCAGCCTTAAGGGCTGGGCTCTTTCTGGCCATGCTCTGTGGTTTTAAGCCTCGACTGGAGAAAACCAATTGCAGAGAGAAGGGTGGTGCCACAAAGGGCCGCTTGTCCAGGGGGGCCAGAGAATTCTTCTAAGATGGTCTGTGCCCTTCAGAGCCGTCTCTGGGACTGGGGAGCCCCGGTTGAAGCAGTGAAAAGCTGGCCGAGCTGCTGAATCTGTAGCCAAACAGTTGGTTCAGGTCTTGAAGTCTCCAGAGAACCGCATTTAAGGATGTCTGTTGCACACTCCAGAGCAGAGGTGGGCTCCGGTGGGAACAGGCCACGTCCCAGACACAACCAGGGCCCCTCTTGAACTCAGTAGGTCCATTTCATGTCTGTTTAGACCAAGTATTCTTACTAAGGTTTGGGGTCGTTGCAGGGGGGGCAGCTATCCTTTAATGAATCCTCTAAATGTTGACCATTTAAGTTGTTTTTAGTTTGTTGCTACTCTAAGTCATTCAAGCTATTCAAGATGCCTCTTTGCGCAAAGCTGTGAATAATTCCATGAGATGAGGCCTTAGAAATGGAATTTCAGGGTATGATGTATTCACCCTGTGCCTGTGCTCTAGACGCCAGTCCCTCTTGTCCTCCTGGGCGATTCTGAAACAGCACTTCCTGTGAGAAGCCCCAGCCCCTCCCCAGCACAGTCAGGTGCTTCCACCACTGGGTCCGTCCTCTGCTGTCTCCTTGGCCCAAGTGTGGCTTGTGCCTCCTCCTAAGCAAAGATGCCATCAGCGCTCAGCAACTGGGGGATCCTCGCCCCTCATCAGAGTTGTGGAGTCCTTGCAAACAAGCAAATAACAAGCCACCCGGCCGGCATGGCTCAATGGATTGAGCCCCGTCCCATGGACTGAGAGGTCCTGGTCAGGGCACATGCCTGGTTGCAGGCTCGATCCCCAGTGAGGGGTGTGCAGGAGGTGGCCAATCGGCGTTTCTCTCACATCAATGTTTCTCTCACATCGATGTTTCTATCTCTCTCTCCCTTCCTCTCTCTCTCTAAAAAAAAAAAAATCAATAAAAACATATTTTTTTTAAAAACAAGCAAACAAATAGGCCCCTTTTCTTTCTTTTTTTTTTTTTTTTTGGCAATTTGAACACTTTATTTTATAGAGCACAAGTATTGTTTTTTGTTTTGTTTTTTTAAGTAATTATTTAAAGTAATATGTTCAGCCCTGGCTGGTTTGGCTCAGCAGTTAGAGCATCGACCCATGGACCAGAGAGTCCTGGGTTCGGTTCCCACTAAGGGCACATACCTCGGTTGCAGTTTGTCCCCAGCCCTGGTGTGTCTCTCTCACATCGATGTTTCTCTCTCTCTCTTCCTCCCTCTTTCCCTCCCACTCCATCTGAAGATAAATACCAAAAAGAAAAAAAGAAAAATGTCCTCGGGTGAGGATAAAAATAAAATAAAAAATAAAGTAATATGTTCATAATAGAAAAATGGAAAGAGTATAAAAATAAAAATCACTTATAATCCTTGTCTAACATGATTATTCTGTGATGACTGATTTAGAAATTGCTTTTTTTCTCCTCTTAACTATATGTTGTAAGCTTTTTTCCTATGTGATTAGATAGTCTGAGAAGGCGTGATTTTTATTGGCTTCCTAGTATTCATGGTATGGATGTACCATAATTTATTTAATCAAGCTCCTATTGTTGCACACTAATGAACTTTTAACCAATTTAGAGTTGCTTTGGTGGTGGAATTAACCACAACAAAGGGATCAGGAGGCCTCTATAATTTACATCAAAGGCAGAGGAAAAGCATACCTCTCCAAGTTGTGTTGCCACTGGAGGGACCTATGGTAACTTTGTTCAAAGCACCGATAAGGACAAATGGCATTTTTGTTGTTTTTACCCCCAAGAAAGTCCTTGAAAGCCTGACCTTCCTGCACTGGACTGCTGACGTTAACCCTTTCTTCTGCAGCAGGAGCTGGGAGAAGCAGTCCATTGTAGGGCCATCTTTTTGCTCCTCCCCAGTCATACCTGATACTGGTTTAGGCTAGAATTCATCAGAGCCCATTAGTCAGCTCAACTGAGCAAATATATATTCCGTTGCAACTGTGGACCTAGCTCTGTGCTGAATGTTAGAAAACAAAAAAAACTACAGACCTTGCAGGAAATATTCTACCAGAAAAGTATAACTTGTAAGCATTTGGAAAATTGGAACTTTCTACCTTTCTTTTAATTTTGTTATTTTGTTTTTTGGTGTGTGTGTGTGTGAATTCTCACCTGAGGATACTTTTTCCATTGATTTTTAGACAGAGTGGAAGGGAGGCAGGGAGGGAAGAGAGAGAGAGAGAGAAAGAGAAACATCAATGTGATAGAGACACATTGATTGGTTGCCTCCCACACACATCCCAACTGGGGCCAGGGATCGAACCAGCAACCCAAGTATGTGCCCTTGACTGGGAATCAAACCCATGACTCTTTGGTCCATGGACCGACGCTCTAACACTGAGCGACACCAGCCAGGACTCTGCCTTTCTTATGTTACTTAGTAAGAAACAATCATGAGCATGGAAAATATATTTTTGCATGGGGTTGAGGGAGGCTTGGAGTAAATATAAAAACACATGAAAATATTAACATGGTTGCCTTTGAGTTAAAAATGAATATTGTCTTTTCTTTATACTTTTATGCAAAGGTTTCAAGTTTTTTCGGTAATCAGGGGAAAATAACCAAAACATGTATTTTTTTAAACAGTTCAGTGTCTAGATAAGAACTCCATTCTGCTCGTTGAGAGCCTAGAAAGAAAAGCAAGTTTACAGCCTTAGTCCTAATTGTCTTAGGAGCTAAGCTAGAACCAGAAACATAACACTTCCCTCACCCTGACTTTCCAGAGCTGCACGTTCATAATAACAACAAGCAATGTGTTATGGTCAGGGAGGGCCAGTCACTTCATGGAGCTGAGTGTCTACCTAGGCCTATTGGGTTCCCCAATATAAGTGACTTCTTCTTAGAGGTTGAACACAGAACTTGCTGAACCCATGTAGCAGGCTTAGCATTGGGCCCAAGATAAGCTTCCTGAATTGCTAAATTGTCTCAAAACTCAATGGTCTTGGGGACACAACCAGCACACATCATAAAACAAACCTTTTTATCCAACCTTCTTCAACAATCTTCTGAAACAGAGGGGTTTCCACGAGGCAGGCCCTGTTGGGGCTCTGCTATGAATTTATTGTAAACAACTCTCCAAACCCACAGTGAAAAATTGGTCCAGAAAATAAATTCTGTAAAAGAAGCCACCATCCTGAAACCAAGTTTTGCCCTGACAATTGATCAATTTCAAAGGGAATTCGAAGGTTTTATTTTATTTTCTGCCTTCCTTCCATTTCTGGTTGAATGGGCTCTCTTGTGCCCTTTCTTTAAATGTCAAAGTTGATAGCACAAAGGCATCCTAATTTTGGGTATCAGGCAACATATTAAAAAAATGATGTATATTTTGGTGCTATTTCAGTTTCATCCTTTGATCCCAATGGAGTTTCTACCTTTTAATTCTATGCCCATTCCTCTCTTCCCCCCACCCACCCCTTCCCATTTCTTTTTATTCCAGAGCCCTCTTGGGTGGTTTGCTCAGTTTAGACCAGATGCATGTTATGGTCAGTGGAAAAGTCAGAATTCCAAAGACAGCACCACCAGCTGTGTGACATCAGACAAATGACTTAACCTCTCAGAGATTTAGGGGGGTTTTAGTCAGTAAAGTAAATTTAATCATGGAGGCAAACGCACCTGGCAGGGTACTTTGCATATATAGTAGGTCCCCATAAGTGTTTAGTTGTTTTCTTCCATTGTTGCCTCTGTTTTCTCCTTGTTTGAAGAAGCTTTTCCAAGCAGAGAGGACTTTCCTCCAATCATAGCTTTCCATAGTTCTACCTTATATCAGACCAGGGGACAGGAAGGCTATTGATGTTTGGTGCTTCCTCCTGAGCAGGGAGCATACTGGCCTCACCCTTCCTCAGTCTTGGCCGCTCCTCAGCCTCACAGCAGAGCTGCAGGAGTCCTGCCCTTCCTGGAAGACTCATGGCCATGGCTCCTTGCAGAATTCTTGGGTTTGCATTGCCCGAGCAGCCCTCGGAAAATTTGAGAATTTTGTTCCAAATGCAGAAGAGTCTGCAATAGAAATCTAAGCAACTCAGCACTCTGACTTGCTTTGGAAAATGCAGGGTTTGCAATCTCGTCTGGGTACATAGAGCTGGGCAGCCCCACATTACAGTCAGTGCCTGTGAACCAGGATTATTTGCCCAAATGATTCTCAAACTGTGGGTCATGGTAAGTACCTGGAGGACTTGTTAAAACACCTCCAGAAGTTGTAGTTCAGTAGGCCTGGGGTGGCCCTGGGGAATTTGCATTTCTAACAGTCTCCCAGGTGACACTAATGCTGCTGATCCCAGAACCACACTTTAAGAACCCCTGATTTTAGCCCATTCTTGCGTGCCCCCCACCCCAAGGGGATGGCTAGCATCTTCTTAGCCATTAACTTTCTATAGGGCTTCATTAACTCTTTCATCTCCAAAGTTTCCACTGTCAAGGAGAAGTCTTAGGAATATGATTTTCACCTGAGGGCGTGGGAACTAGGACCAAGAGGTCAGATAATATCCCGAGCCTCAGAATGCCAGCCCAGCACCCGGAGCCCTGGGAGGCACAGGCAGGTGCCTCCACCCAGCCCCAGGGGGGATTCCTCCTAAGCTGCTCTCCAACGTGAAACTGCTTAACTCTTTCCCAGCAACTGTTGGAGAACCGTTAGCTTCTGCCTTCGGAAACTTCACACTTGCATAGCACCTTTGCAGGGAAAGCCTCTGGACACTGGTGAGAGGTTGGACTTAGGAGTCTCTTGATGTCTAGAATCTGGGCAAAATTCCGTGTGGAATTGATTTAGTTGTTTGTTTGTTTTTAATATATTTATTTAATTACTTGATCCAGTTCAGTGTGTGTGAAAAGCACGGATTTTTTTTTCTGGGACATCCTTTTTGTTATATATTGATTTATTATTACTTTTCCCTACAGGAACAAGGCTATTCCACCCTCCCAATCCTCCATGCCCTCCACTCCCACCGCCTTCCCAGCCTCTGGCAGAGGCGGTGTGGCCGAGGCGGGGAAAGGCGCCCGGGAGCGCTTGCGGGCCGCGGACTGCCCCCCGCCCCCCGGGACAGCTCGCCCGCCCCCCGCGTCGCCCTGCCCGCGCCCCGGGCCACCTGGGCTGTTCCTTTGTTAGGGACGCCTGTGCCGAGAGGCGTTTTCCGGCCTTCGGGGATCGCACGGGCCCCACTCCTGACTTCTTAGAGCCCCCTAAGGACTTGTAAGCATATAGGCTCGAGTAGAGAGGCTAAATTACGCCCCAGGGGACTTTTTAAGTAAAATCCTAAATTTCATTTAGGCTGCTCGCGGGCCACGCGATTGCAAAGCCAGCGGAGGCGCGCCTCTCCGCGCCGGCTTTGTGCCTCCCCGGCCACCGGGAGCCCTGTCCCTCTCGACGGTCCTCCTGGGGCTGGTGTGCGCCGCTCTCCCTCCCTCGCCGGTCCCCACCGCCCCGCACCGTGTCCTCCCGCTCCCGGCCCTTCCGTTTCCTTCCACGGCCTCCCACCCCGCCCCCCGCAATCTCCCTCCCCTCGGGCTGGAAGGAAAGTCGGTAATAAGAAACCAGTTCAGTGTCAGTGGGAGAGAGGGGGGAGATCACCCCAGAGATACACGGCAATGGAGAGAGAACTCATTTTGTGTAAAGAGGGCCTCGAGTCACCAGGGAATTCCTGGATTGTCTCAGGCTGTCGTGTGTGATGTCCATCACGCCGTGCGAACACCATCTGCTCGGTATTATGCTCTCAGTTGCCAGGCTACCTGCTGTACGCAGTAACACTTGACTGCCTGGCTCCACGTTCGCCGCGTCGCCCAGACCGTGCGGGGCGGGCGCCGGTGGGGGAGGGACGGGAGTCGTGATTAAGCCATCTGCAAGTGCAGGGGCGGGGGACACGCGGGCGGCGGGCGGCAGCTTGAGCGCCGGGCTGACACCACCATCTGCTGGGCCAGAGGAAGAACAGCAGCTGCTCCTTGTTCCCCCGGGAGGGCCGCCTGAAAAAGGCTGAAGCCCTGGGCATCCGTCCTCAAGCCAGTTCGCCACCAAGTCCCGTCACCCCAGGCTCATCAGCCTTTTGTGATCCCCCCGCCCAGGAGCCAGCAATCTTTGGCTCACCGCCAGCAACCCTGGCCCCTCTCACCCAAACACTAGGCGTGTTCTTGAAAACACTTAAGAGGAAGAAAGCTTCCCTGCGCACAGATTTATAAATAAACAGCTGGCTGCTCTTGGGAGATATTTTTACCACAGCTGTTTTTTGAAGTAGAAAGCTGCCTCTTCGGGGGAGGTAGGGTGTTTTTTGCACCTCCTACCTCTCTCCAGCCCTTAGAAAATTGCTAAGATCTTTTCCCTGCCGGAGAAAAGATATGTAAAATAGCTTCATTGGTTTTGATTTTTCCCCCTCCCTTAATTTTACTGAAGAGGGAAAGGTTTGGGGAGTGATGAAGATCTATGTAATCATTGGGATTGCTAACAGGAAGAGACTGAATGGGGATTCTTGGTAGAAGGCAAGGGAGGTCATTGGGTGGGGGGCGGGGTAGAGAACAAGCCAGTAATTAAAAACTAAAAATACTACATCATTTGGCTTCAAGGCATTACAGTTCTGGTGACGAAAGCTCTGCCCTGTTTTCTCTAACAGCACACACAGTGTGTCCTTAGAAACAGGAGTGATGTCATGAAGTCCTGCAATTCGACAGGCTATTGCTCATTAAGCCTCTTAGGCTGGAGGTTAGAAGCCACCATGTAATATGAAACAGTTCATGGCCTCAGCCAGCTCAGTGTGTAAGGCGGGTCACTCGGTGCGTCGTCACGCTCTGGAATACACACCTGAGGCTGGGGCTCTATGTGTCAGCTACTGAATGCAGCAGAGCGGGTTGGGAGAGTCTTAAAGGTGTATCTACCTAGATCCATGGATGTTGCATTGAGAAGGCAATCCTTTAAAAGTCCTTATAGCCCTCCTGCCTCTAGGTCTTCGGGTCTTCAGTGAGAAACCCGAAGGCAAAACTTTTGGGAGGGAATCATTTGGAGAAATACATAATCCTGGGAAGTAGTAATAACCTAACTATTCATTTGAAAAGGTTTTTTTTTTTCCCCACTGTGCTTTAAAAAAAATTTTTTTTTTAATTTATTTTTACTGAGAGAGAAAGAGGCGGGGGGGGCGGCGGGAAGAGAGAGAGAAACATTGATTTGTTGTTCCACTTGCTTATGCATTCTTTGGTTGCTTCTTATAAGTGCTCTGGCCGGGAATCGAACCCGCAACCTTGGCATATCCAGATGATGCTCTAACCAACTATGCTACCCAGCCAGGGCCCCCACTGTGCTTTTGAAGTATTTAGTTATGCTGCAGGAAGACAGGGGCCAAAAGTGGCTGGATGTATCAATGTCATCACTGCCACCGAGGTAAAGAAGTCTGAGAAAGCAACAAGTCACTGCTTACCACTTCTGAGTGTGTGCCCCAGCTTCCTGGGCAGGTCACACAGGACAAGAATATCTCAAAGTGCACAAAAATAAACAGGGCCTGCCCAGACCAGCCCTCTCATAAAACCAAGCTGAAGAAAATTTTTGTCTTCCCTTGGGTCTCATTTTCTTGCCAACTCTCTCCTCCTTATCAAAACTGGGAAATAAATATACTGAAATACACAGGGGGGGGGGAGCCCCATATATCTCTATTTTTGCTGATTGGTTAACTGTCCTTGTGTGTGAATTTTTTTAAGTGTTAAGTCATTTAGCCATTTGTTTCTAAAGGGGGCAAGAAACAACTTTAGCCCATTGGAAGGAAGGGCTTGGAAGACAGGTAGCAAATATTGGGGGGAAAGGAAAGACATACCTTGGCCCTTGCAGGAGTCAGGTAAACTGGTAGCATAAAAGTTGCTGGCATTTTTTAGCATAAGGTCTTTTTAACATAAAAGTGCATACCTCTCTACCTAATGATTGTTTGTGTACAGACAGAATACATACAGAAAGACAAAAATTTGTATTAACTTCAACAATGACACTTGCATTCAAAAAAAGAACATGGTACGTTTATGGGAGACATACTATATATTTTGTCCACAGGCAATTTTTAAGTGCACGCTTGGCACCATGAGCCTGTAGCCTGGGAAAGGCCTATGCCAGTGGAAAGAGTATGAATTTAGACTCAAGATCAGTGTTCTCCTTCTGCTAGTTCTGTTTCTTCTACTTATTAACTGTGTGACCTGGGCTCCTGCACTAACTCACCAGAACTTCTTGGGTTCTTATTTCCCAGGTGAGAGGAGTAACAATGTTTTGTTTTGTTTTGTTTTGTTTTGTTTTGTTTTGTTTTGTTTTGTTTTGTTTTGTGGTTGTTTTGCCTGTTTTGTTTGGGTTGGTGGAGTACGGATTAATTACTTGAAACTTGAATGAAATGAAAGGAACAGTTTCTGTGGAATGTTCAGACAACTTGCCATTACCAGGTTGCTTGGTAGAATGAACAGGAAAGGAAGTGTCTGGAAACTGAATCTTCCCATCAGGTCTTTCTCCCTGGTCGTCTACACTATCTGCTGTTAGACTTCCCTGCTGAGCACTATCTCAAGTAGTCACTCATGCTGTGTGTAAATAGGTCTCTACCACTTTACCTCCTATTCCTTAAAGATCGGTCCTTAAAAGTTGCCATCATTAGAATGACTGACACATAATTATAAAGACCCAACTCAACCCTCCACATTTAAATTGTCCCAGACATACGAGACTCAATTCTAGTTTTGAAGATGTTGGGATATTATGTATCTTTGGGCAGTGTAACACCTTCCCACTTCACACCATCAACAATTCTCAGTAACAGGATTTATTTATGTTTTTTACATTTATCAAAGCTTTCAAGTGTTACAATTACAGTCGACCCTTGGGCAACACGGGTTTGAACTACACACATCCACTTATACACAGGTTTTTTTCAATAAATACACAGTTGTCCCTCTGTGTCCCTGGATTTCTCATCTGCCCATTCAACCAACTGTGGATCGAAAACAGTATTTTCAGTCCGCAGTTGGGAATGTATGGGTATAGAGGGCTGACTGTGTGCACTGATCCACAGCATTTTACACGAGGGACTTGAGCAGCCCGGATTTCGGTGTCCGTGAGGGCCTGGAACCAATTCCCCGCGCATTCTGAGGGAGGATTGTAGTTAAGTTTGGGGGGAGTCAAAAATTGTACGTGGATTTTCAACTGCACAGGGGTCAGTGCTCCAAACCCCCCATTTTTCAAGGGTCATCTGTAATTAGAATTCCATCAAATTGCAGATCTGTCAACTAATAAACTCCAGCAGACTTCTGTGAATGTCTCGTACTACCTAAGAAGTTCATTTTGGCCAGGTGGGCAGTAAGGATTAAGAGGGAAACTCGGGCTGTCTCCTTGGAGACTTAAGATGAGCCCAGCCGGAGAGCTTATTCCCTTCCCTTTAGAGAAACCCAGAATGTTGGCTGAAAACCCAGTCGGTGTCCTTTAGCCAGTCCCTCCCGAGACAGACTGGACTTGGCCTCAGATCCCCAGATCCATGCTCTATACTGTCCCCCTGGAGCCTCTCCAGTTCCACTGTGATAAGGCCACCCTTGAGGTCTACTGTATTGTTTGTATGGAAATATAATGTGCCACTCGGGACCCCTCGGGTCCACAGCCAGGGCCTCTGCCCCAATCCCCTCCCCCATGCTTCCCTTCAAATGTGCAGTCACTGAATCAGGCTCTCTTTCTGTCCTCCCAGGAGCAGCACCCAGTTGGGCTCCCCCGGACCACCGGCCCCATGCAGTCCTCTGTGCCCCCAGGCTCAGGCAGCATGGTCTCCGGCACCAGCCCTGCGGGTCCCGGCTTCCTGGGCAGCCAGCCCCCAGCGGCCATCATGAAGCAGATGCTCATGGATCAGCGGGCCCAGCTGATGGAGCAGCAGAAGCAACAGTTCCTGCGGGAGCAAAGGCAGCAGCAGCAGCAGCAGCAGCAGCAGATTCTGGCCGAGCAGGTAACACGCGCCCGTGGCCCGATCCACTCATTCAGCCCCTGGCGTCGTGGGGGGTTACAGTTCATGCTTTTTGTCAAAATGTTCACAGTCTAGCATTCCCCAGGATCACGGGAAAACCTGCAGAATGTAGACCTTGCCAATAGTGAGTCCTTTTCGGAGAATGAATTAGTTTGTTCTCCGAAGACAGGCTTCAGTCATCGATTTGAAGGCCCGCTGCCAGAAACACGTCTTCCATTTGAGCCTGCCTCCCTCGCGTTTCTGGGGCAGGGGCCGGGTAATCAGCATGGGGGTGGGGGGAGCTGGTTCACATTCTCCGTAAACTCTAATACTTCTGGCAATAGGAAGAAAAAAGAAAAATAATTCAGAGAACTTTGTCTCCTGGAAGAGAGTGTCAGGAGGAGGGATTGAGGAGAATTCTACAGAATCGGTCATGAACAATGCAACAGCAACAATGGCAGAATAATAGGGCCCATAGAACCACCTGGAAACCTGAACTTGAGGTCACAGAAAGGGGACAGATTTAAGAAAATCCCCAACAGCTTTGAAAAGAGCCCGGGAAATCTTCAAGTTAGAGGAGGGCCTAATACGAAGCTTTACCTTAGGCACCTTTGTCCACCCTCGCCTGTAATTCCTCCAGCTTTGCCGGAAAGCCTTCCTGCGGCCGCCCCGTCTGTGTCAGTGTGGTTCTCTGGGGGTGGGGTTGTTCTGTTCTGTTCTGTTCTGTTCTGTTCTGTTCTGTTTTGGAGATGTCCATGCCTGATTTAGTATTATCCCATGAAAGGCCTGGGGCCTTTCTTAGATAGCTCCTGTGGGGTCTGTACAGTGCATCTCACTTTTATTATTGGAGGTGCGAGGTTGTCATCTAAAACTCAAGGCCCAGCAGAGCTCTGCCCCACTGTTACCCTTCTAGAATATTCCTAATAGGAGCAGAATTGTGGAAATGTATCAAGCATCCTCCACCACCCACTGTGTGGGACACAGACACGTTGAGATCCCTCCTAACCAGGAGCAGCAGTTCGAAGGAACACCCGTCACCCTCCAAGCAGAAAAACTGCACCGTTGAGCACTGTTCACTTAGGTTCTCTTTTTTTTTTTTGCTTTTGTTCCTGAGCAGCTGTGTAATTATCTCCCTTTTCAGCAAGGTCAGCCAGCCGCCTGGCGGCTTCTATACAAACAAACCTCTGTCCCTCTCACCCTGCGTCAGGTGTGACAAGGAGCCCTGCTAATGTCTCTCAGGGGAAGCCAGGCTTTGTAAATCCTCTCCTCAGCCAACCCCAGGAAATTTCAGGTGTGCCTGACACTTTGAGGGATGGCTTTTGGTATGTGTGCTGTGACCAAGACACAGAGCAGTCAGGGTGACCAGGCAGAACTCGGCTGTGCCAGCCCAGGGGTGTGCCCGCTTGGTGAGGTCAGCCAACTCTGGGAATGAGGAGGAGGCAGAAGAGTGGGAGGAGAGCCACCACAGGGTGCCACCCACGGACTGGGAGACGAGAGAGGGGAGAATCTCTCACAAGGACATGGAAAGATACAAGGCTCCTTGGAAAAGGCGAGGAAATGAGAAGGGAAAATGAGTATAATTCCTTGGTGACTATGTGTACCAAGAGATAATGAGGGAACCAAGGGAAGAACAACTTACTCCAGGTCAGAAAGTGTCCACTCTTTGGCATGTGGTTTCAGAAAAACCACCTAACCTCTCTCCTCATGTGCCAGTGTATGTTTTAATAATTTTCCAGCCTTCCTCGTATAATGCTTTTAAGAATCACATGGGATAGTGTGTGTAAAAGTCTTTGGAAACTGCACAAGTGTGTATGGAGACCTGTCACGTGCCCCTGGTGTCACAGAAGAGGGGCAGCCACAGGCCAGCCATCCTGCAGGACTGCCCCAGAAAGGAAACCGAGAAAAACTCAGGTCACTGGAGCGCCTTACCTGTGCCTGGAGACAGTGCTTCTGGGCACAGGCTGCCTGGGGGTCTGCAGGGCGTGGGCCGGCCACCTTTGGTTTCGAGAATGAATATCACCGTGTGGAGGCCAAGCTGGGGCTCTCCGCAGCCACAAAGTGTCCCTAGCACTTTCAATATTGTAAACAGCGTATTGGAGACACCTGGATGTCCTGAAAGGACAGGTGAGGGACAACAGAAGTATTTGGGGTCTTGCGTATCTTGGGGAACTTGACAATAATTCTCAGTGGACCTGGAGATCAGAACAGAGCGGGTTGAAAGCAGGCATGAAGTAACAGTTAATGCCTTCCTCAAAAGAGTGCACGGCATGTCACCATCCACACGTTCCCCAAAGTTCCAAAGAACCTAGAATGTTCTATCTGAAAGAAACATTAGCGATCACCAAGCCCCATCTTTTTACGTACAGGGAAGCAGAGGCCAGGGAGCTGATGTATATCTGAGATCAGAGTTAGAGAGAGGCGGAGCTGAGACTGGAGGCCCCGCCCCCTCCCACCACGGGCTACCCCACCGTGTTATGTGGTTGTTAAGTGGGACAGTAAGTGGGAAATTTGGCCGGGGAGAAACTTTTATGTGCTCAACTTACTTTCAAGAATGCCCTTATACTGCTGCCTAAAAGATTAACATGGTTGCTTGTCTACACAATTAAGTAATTTTAACAGTTTGTGCAAAACACAAACAAAATACAGTTTAGGCCCCCTAGGACGTCTGCACGGGATGGAGCCTGTGCTTTTCTTTGGTTGCCAGGGTGCTGGCTGGCCTTGTCGAGAAAAGAGAAGAAGAAAGAAGGAAAATTATAGAGCTGCCTAAGAAGAAAAACAAGAGAAAAAATAGAAGTAAACACATGTGTTAAGAAGTGGTCAGTGTGTGTTATTTTTATAATGAACACTCAGAAGAGCAGGGCCCTCGTAGGTTCTGTGTAGCCCTTGCAGATGAAAGGTGCCTAATGAATATTCAGGAGCTGCAGGGGAGGTTAAACGACACACCGAAGGTCAGGTCGTGCAGCTACTTGACGGCAGAACGAGAACTAAGACCCCTCTCTCTGCTCTCTCCACCTCACTCTTCTTTTCTTTCCCTTTTCACATACAGCATGATAATGATCATAATAGCCTTTCCAGGAGATTGGTAATAGCACGAGCGAAGCAGAATCCCCGTGAGTGGAAGAAGGCAGGCTGACTCGCAGGCCTCCCGGCTCCGGGTCTGCGTGGCGTCCCACACGGCTTCCTGGAGGCAGTAAATGCTGGATATTTTACTCGTGGAGACGGATTTTACAGGCAGGGTGGCCTCATGGGAATAAGATTCGCCTTTTTTTATGGCCCCTGAGAATCCTACCTTCCAATACCCAAGCATGTATGTAGGTCATTAAAAATCCGTCGTTGTCCCTTTGAGCTCAGTCCCCACAATGCTAAGGAAAACACCCAGGCTGATGTTTGGGAAGTCAAAGTCAAAGCTGTGTGGCTCAGCACACATTCCTCGTAAGCCAGCTTGCCACACAAAAGGCGGACAAGGATGTCCACACAGCGGTATTTGGGGCAGCCCCAAACTGGAAACGCCCTAAATGACCATCACTGGTAGAACAGGTAAATTAATTGTGGTGGTAATAGGATGGAATACTTGTCAACGGTGAGAATAAACAGACCACAGCTGCGTGCATCCACATGGCGGAATCTCACAAATGTGAGGATCACAGGAAGCCAGACACCAAAGCCAGACACAAGTACAGTGTGGAAATCCATTATATATATCAAGTACAAAAGCACACGTCACTGATCTGTGTTGTTGGGTTAGGGCTTTGGTCCCCGGGGTCAGATGAAGAGCAACGACTGGCAAGGGGCACAGGGGTTCCTGGCAACGTTCTCGGTCTTGATCTGTCTAGATGCCGGTCACCAGGAATGTGTTCATTTGTGAAAAGTCATCAAACTGTACGCGTCTGCTTTATGCACTTGCCTGTAGGCATGTTGTTCTTCAATACAGAGTTTAGTTTTGGAGAAAACCCTGCCTTCCTCGAACAGCAGGCTGTTCAATGGTGTGCTCTGCCCGTCTCACCGCCACCCTCTTGTCCTCTGTTCCAGCAGCTACAGCAGTCCCACCTGCCCCGGCAGCACCTCCAGCCACAGCGGAACCCGTACCCAGTGCAGCAGGTCAATCAGTTTCAAGGTGAGACCCATGTAACCAGTAACTTGCCTTCTGTGCTGTGTTTGTGTCAGGTAATATTACAGATATTTAAGATCTGAGAGAACCAAACAATGAAAATACATTCCTGGAGGTCCCCTGCTATGCCAAGCATTATTAACCTTTTGGTCGCTGAGTCCCACAGAGGGCCTGGTGGGCTAATGGAGGGGTCGTGGTGGCTGTGGGGGGTTGAGGCAGCTGTTCTTTGCCAAAGGTGCAGAAGTATTTCAATAGTTCAACAACCAATAAGAACACACCAGTGCCTGTTGGCCCAATATCAGCTTTGTTAGTGTCCAGATCATCGTCTCAGTGACCACAGTGCGGGTAATCTTGTACCACATCTTTCTTGCTAATCCCAGCAGGTCAGCTGGCCAAAGCCTTCACTTCTAAGCCAAGGTGGAAGATTCGGGCTTGCAGCAACCACTAATCTCTACTGAATATAGAAACAAATAAGGCCTTGAGGGTGGTTGATGCTGCTGCCCTGTGCAAAATTCCAAATCATAGCCCCCTTAGCACTGGGCGCACCGTGTGCCATTCTTTCATGAAGTAGTAGGTCCATTCAGTATCATCCTTTCCATCTCCAGTACAGCGAGCCCCTGAGGTTCTTGTGTGGGGTGGAGGGTGAGCCTGAGGACCCTTCCCAGTCTACCCACAGGAGTTTTCAGGGGGCTACAGGAGTCCCCAGCAGTAGAAATCCTGATTCCCATCCCCTTCCCTTTCCGTAGGACCTAGTTCAATGCATCCTAACTTCTCACGGGTTACCTATCCCTTTGTGAATCAGTCAGAAGCTACGAAGCCCCTTGCATAGAAATATGCTTATATAAAAATACATACAGCCTTCACGTATCATTTCACAAGTGTTACTCCCCTCCAGAGACTGCGGGTGAAACATTCGTGATCTAGGGTGACATTTTTCAGTCTTTGGATTACAACACACGAATAGGTTGTGAAGACAACTGAACAAGCCACAACCAACATTTTTTAAATGAAATACAATGGAAAAGACACTGTCAGAGTGTAGCATAACAAGGGAAAGTCTTGTTCCTGTTATAAACCCGTGCATGTATATACTGGATCATGCATTGTGCATTGTGGTTTATTTATTTTTTATCCTCACCCAAGGACATTTTTGCATTTATCTTCAGACAGAGCAGGAGGGAGAGAAGGGGGAAGAGAGAGAGAGAAACATCGATGTGAGAGAGACACACATCGACTGGTTGCCACCCACACGACCCCTGTTGGGTTCGGGGACGAACTGCAACCAAGGTACGTGCCCTTAGCGGGAACCGAACCCGGGACTCTCTGGTTGCGGGCCGATGCTCTAACCGCTGAGCCAAACCGGCCAGGGCATGTTGTGGTTTAAAGAGTCTAAAAGCCACTGATGCTCACAGCCAGGTCTGCGAACATGCTGACTCCTGAATGGCGACCACTCGCTTTCACTCGACACAGGGAAGGACAGAAGGGATTGAGCTGTCCACAGGTGTTCTGTGCACTGAATTAGGGCCAATATTTTTTGAAGAATTGTTTCTCACTTGGTCATGAGTGGAGTGGGGGGAACAGTCACTGTTACATGGGTAGTCTTTGTGGCAGACACTGGGCCTCCTCTGTTCCCGTAGTTCTCACACTTCCCCTGCATCAGAATCCCCGGCAGAGCTTGTTAAAACACAGACGGCCCACCCACTCCTCGGAGTTTCTCATTCAGGAGCTCTGGAGTGGGACCTGAGAATTTACATTTTAATAAGTTCCCAGGAGTTGCTGCTGCTGGCTGGAGGACCACACTTTGAGAACCGGAGCTTTATATTATGAACGAATTAAAAACATGAAATCTGATCAGCCCAGCACTGTGTCCACTGGGTTTTCTAGGTTCATAACTCATTTATTGTTTTGGAATAAAGGGACCCACCAAAATTTAGTAATTCCTCTTTGTTATGGATTATTCTGAATGCTTTGGTTCCAATTTAAAAGTTCTACCCTTTGAATTTTTCTAAAACTTCAAAGCATAGGTAATCAACCTAAAAATTTAGCTACGCTTAAGCTAAACAGCCAGTGGGTTCCTGAGCTGAAGTATGTGTGTGTGTATTACTATCTTCCATATTCTCATGTATTAGCTAACACCCTGGTATCATAATGTTATGTGTCTGGGAAAATAGCAAATTGATAGATAAGAAATACTGTCCTTGGAGAGAAGTTCTGGTAGGAATAATGTGCATGAGAACCTATATGTCTCGAGGTGTTAATGACTATCTTACTCTCATTGAGTTCTGTGTCTCTGAGCAGTGTTACAGGCCTATGAGGAAATGCTTATTTTTCACAAATACTAGCATCTTGTGAGTAAAAATAGAACATAGACCCTTTCAGGAAAAAATGTCATATTATCCTCTCTGTTAGAATATGGAAGATTGTCTTTGATGTTGTGATGTTAACCAGTAGACAAGAAAATCAATTTGAGTACAGTTTCTCACAATACTATCCGTTGTAAACAAAAACAGAAAAGAAGAAAAAGCAGCCCATTGTTTAACATGTGTAGTAATCAGATAAAGGCAAGTTAATTCTTTGGATGCGCTTGAATTTTTTTCCTGTGTGTATATTTAAAATTACTGAATGCATAGAACTAAACTAATAAAATATTTTTATTTTTCTTGAAAATATGGTACTGATTGATTGCTGATTTTTAAATGCTCCTTTTTCCCATAAGAAGTATACCTAGATAGTGCTGCCATTTATACTAAGTGAAAACAAGGTTGGTTTGGATTAATGCTTTAATACCTCTTAAAAGGCACTGCAGCATTTCTGCCCTCTTAATAAAGGGACCTATTTCTAATTCAAAAACTTAGTCCAGACGATATCCAGTCCCTCAATATGTCCATATAAATATACAACAAAAATTTCCAAAATAGTAAAGTCTTTTTATCTATTTCCAGCAGCCCATCAGCCTGTGTGTGTAATTTGGGTCTATCTGACCAATCTCTTGAGTCAGCAATATTTATCCCTTAAATTTTTAAATAAACAACTCAATAACCCATTTCACCACAGTTGATCAGATTGGCCAAGCAGTCGATACAAATTCGGGCATTAAGGTCACAAAACTTCATAACAAGATTACAAGTTGCACTATATATTACCATCCAGTATTTAATCAGGAACTTTTGATTTTTTAAAAAAATATCACGTAGATATAATTAAGGGTAAAACAACCAAATGGAAACATTTCTAAGGCTTGCCCCCAGATCTTTAGGTTTCCCTACAGTAACCATTTCATTTTTCAATGCAGAATGATATTGATCTCAAGCCTCAAAAACTTAAGTCATAATCAAAATTTCTGTAATTTTCTTTCTTAAAGAAAGAAATAATATATGGAGACATATTTGCTGCCCAGAAATCAATACCCCCATCAGGAAGACAAAAACACACTTCAGTTATCTGCCAAGGTGCCAGGCTTAACAAGGTTACACTGTTCTCATCTGGTTTCTCATCTCAGCTCCAAGGAGGATCAAATTTGCTTATAACATCGATTGGCTCCCATGCTGCATCTTTTTTAAATGTCCAGGGGAAAAAAAACTATTTTTCTTTGTCTCATAGACTTAATCATTAGCAGGGACATAGAAAAATCCATTGCTTGCTCCTCCTAGTCCTTTACAGCATTGACTGGGGTTCGAAGGGTGACATTTCTATTCTCCTGGCTGGTTGGGAGATTTCCTGGAAACAAGTAAAGAAGGCCTTACTCAAATGCCTAATTAGAGTAGAGTGACTTGGCACGTTCATACTCTGGCCAACTCTTAAACGGCTTCATTAAAACTCTGTTAGGGATCTGCTGAAAGCCATAGTCACTGCTGATTTCAAGGAGTGGACTTTGCTGGAGAGATCCGTAAAGTTCATTGCCAAGTAGCAAGTAGCGGGATGATTTCTTTTTCTAGCTCAGGAAGCTGGCCAGTTCGCACTGACATGTTATGATTCAGAGAATCTGGAGCATGTGGAAATCTACAGAGTGGGTCCAAAAACACGTCCAGTCTGTCGAAATAGGTTCTCAGCAGAAGCAGTGGCCTTTAACCTCTCAAATCCTACTCACATCTTAAGGGAAATCAGTCTAATGGTCTTTACTGATAGTATTCTCTACTGAACCATGTTCCACTTCACAAATAGAATATGCACAGCACTCGCCATTTCTTCTTAATTTCACCCAGGAGGGGAATTCCCTCTCACCTCCAAGAAAAATGGTATCTAATTGGTTGAGGATGACATCATATCGAGAAGTGTAAGAAGTAATGTGCTGAAATGTGAACAAAAATAATATCAGGGTAATCAAGTGAAAAAGTCAACTCCAAAAGCGTGTGTACAGTGTGGTCCCAATTTGTGCATGTGTGCCTGTTTATATATAAATAATAGTTAGCCGTGGTTATCTCTGGAGGGTGGGAACTTGGGTGACTTTAATTTTTATCTTTGTGCTTTTCAGTATTTTCCAAAATTTTCACAATCAGCATGTTATAAGCAGAAAAATAAGAGTGGTTTTTCTTAAGGAAGTATGATCAGAGTAGATCCTTTCGTATGAAAGCATTTTGTCGCTCCCAGAGAGACTCCCTGCACCTTGGTTCATACACTGCTGATCGAGATGAGTGAGTTGTCCGTGTCCTTTCCCCCTGCAGGTTCTCCGCAGGACATAGCAGCCGTGAGAAGCCAAGCGGCCCTCCAGAGCATGCGAACGTCACGGCTGATGGCACAGAACACGGGCATGATGGGCATGGGACCCTCCCAGAACCAAGGGACAATGGCCACAGCCGCTGCCCAGTCAGAGATGGGATTGGCCCCTTACAACACCACGCCGACCAGCCAACCAGGAATGTACAATATGAGCCCAGGAATGACCCAGATGTTGCAGCACCCGAACCAAAGTGGCATGAGCATCGCACACAACCAAGCCCAGGGGCCGAGGCAGCCCGCCTCCGGCCAAGGGGTTGGGATGGTGAGTGGGTTTGGTCAGAGCATGCTGGTGAACTCAGCCATGACCCAGCAGCACCAGCAGATGAAAGGGCCTGTGGGCCAAGCTTTGCCGAGACCCCAAGGCCCGCCAAGGCTGCAGAGCATCATGGGAACAGTCCAGCAGGGAGCCCAGGGCTGGCAGCAGAGGAGCTTACAGGGCATGCCTGGGAGGACTAGTGGTGAGCTGGGGTCATTTAGCAACGGCGCCAGCTACTCGCTTCAAGCCGGGCAGCCGAGGCTGACCAAGCAACACTTCCCACAGGGGCTGAGCCAGGTTGTGGACGCTAACACGGGCGCGGTGAGAACCCTCAACTCGGCTGCCATGGGTCGGCAGATGATGCCACCGCTCCCGGGGCAGCAGGGGACCAACCAGGCCAGGCCGATGGTCATGTCCGGCCTAAGCCAGGGCGTCCCCGGCATGGCAGCCTTCAGCCAGCCCCCAGCCCAGCAACAGATGCCCGGTGGCAGCTTCGCTCCAAGCGGCCACGGCCAAGCCTATGAGCGGACTGCCCCTCAGGACATGTCTTACAGTTACGGTGGCGAGGCAGCCGGGGCTTCCTTTCCGGGCCTCTCGGACAGTGCTGACCTCGTGGACTCCATCATCAAAGCTGGACCGGGGGATGAGTGGATGCAGGAGCTCGACGAGTTGTTTGGAAACCCCTAGTTCAGAGGGGCCCCAAATGGGAAAGAGAAACAGGATGTGGACCCATCCTTGTTTTTTGTTTTTTTGACCCACGTAAACTGAGCAAAACTGCAGCTGGCTGACAGTGGAAGATCCAGGTGCCAATCCACAGCCCCACGGGGCCTCATTTCACCTGATTTTCACATGGCGGTCAAGCCGAGACACTGCAGATCCCGGCTGCAAGACAGGGAGGCACACCAGAGGCAGGTGGGGAAGACGCACCCGAGTCCCCGTCTCAACATTCCCTGTGGTCCTAAGAGCTGCTCCCGCCCCAGGCAAGGACTGCTGTCCAAGGCGAGGCATCCGTCAGCCCCTCCTGGCCCAGGTGTGGAGACGGCAGTTTTGGAGACGCAGAGACAGAGCCTAGGGCAGGAGGAGCCCCACGGAGGCTGCTGGGTGGTTGCACAGGCCAAGAGCATGGGTCAGAAATGTGCTGAGCTCTGGCTGGAAGAGATGTCCGGCTTCCCGACCTGCGACTGGACGCGGAGGGCAGGCAGGAAGCATTGTGAGACATCGCAGGGAGACTGCAAAGGATCCTGCAGGCCCGTCTCCTGCCCCGGGCTGACCCTCAGGAATATCAGAGGCATTGCTCTTGGCTGCCTCTCAAGGATAGCCAAGTGAGCTGGGAGGATGTCCTGCTGTCCCAGGGCCAGCCCTCTGCTGGTGACCGTGGTGACCATCGCTCTGGGTAGTTGGGCTGGAGCCCAGTACGACAGTGACACAGCAAGGCAGTTCCCATCTACTAACGGCACCACAGGGTAGAGAGAACTGGGCGGATGCGGTGTGCCTGCCCCAGGACCGCCTTCCTCTCCCACCGGCCTTTGTCCCTCCTTGTGTCCATCCAAGCACCTTCCAAGAAGAAATGAAGCTTTTGTCCATAGGGAGCCTGGGCAGAGTCAAAATAAATGCAAGAAGAACTGAGACAATGCCTGGAATGCCAAGGCAACACTGGAGTGTTCCTTCTCCACCGTGTGTGGAGCGGAGTGAATGGTCTCCGCCGGGAACTGAGCAGCCCCGGGGTGGGTTACGCACTGCATCTGGCACTTCTGCTGCACCCAGGGGGCCGGCCTGGAGGCCTCCCTTTGGGAAAACCCCAGGGGTGATGCTCCAGCATCGGCCTTGCCCTTAATCCCTACGTACTGGAAAGACAAGTCTAAACCCCTGAGAGAGGAGTCACTGAAAGATCAATTGCTCCACCTTACACATTCTGATGACAAAAAGGAGGAAGACATGGTTCCTTCCATATGGGCAAACTCATCCACTCAGAAGTCCTGTACAGTTGTTCTCTGTGTCATTCACTCAAATCCGCCCTAACTGAGGTCTGTCGGAAGGGGTCAACAAGCTCTGCTGTGCTGAAGCTTGTCTCTCATTTACAAGAACTTACGTGTAAATCCTCGCCTCCCCTCCCTCTGTCCTGTTTTGGAGGTCATGTGGCATAACTGTTGTCCTAAGTGAGTGAGAGTGGCGTGTGCTTTCTCCCCCCGCCCCCTCCCTCCGTGTCCTGAAGGCTGGCTCCCTCTTGGGCTGTCACAATCAACTCGCCACACTGGAGCCCGAGCTGGGGACCGTGGGGAGCAGGACTGGCAGCCCCGGGGGAAGGTCCTGAGAAGGATGCAAATGGAAAGCTGGGGGCAGAGGAGGCAAACACTGCCCTGACTTGCTCACCAGGTCCTAAGGTTATAGGTCTGTTCAGAAGGGGCAGGACGGAGACAGAGGTGGCCAGGTCGGCAAGAGCCCAGGCAGGGGCCGTGCTCTCTCTGGGAAGAGGTGTTAGCAGGGTGACTGGGAACACCCTGCATGGGGAGAGACACCCCCAGAAAAACTCCTGAGTGGAAACAGATGCAAACCAAAATAAAAAGTAAGCAAGCAAGAAGACAGAATATGTAATTACCTTTTTCTGAAAGGTACAGGAAATAAATACATGAGCAACGATGAGAAGCGAGAGGTGGCTGCTGGAGGGGGTCCCTATTCCCTTTTAATCGCTTCCTCCGAATGCTCAGTCCTGGGACCAACGAAATAGGTAGATTTTAATAACGTTGTTTTGGTTTTGTTTTTACTACGGTGCTGATGTATATGTAATGTCTAAAAAAGTTATTTGTAAATAAGTTTTTACAGTACTGCAGATATCACTGGGTCTACTATCTGTAAAAATATACATATAAATATATATATACTGTTTGTTTAAAATAGAGTATTTTTATTTCATCCCTTAACTCATCATCACAGCAATGCTATTGCACTTCAGATGACATCTAACTACTAATTTGTACTGTATGACCTATGGCAACTTGCTCCATTTTATTCAGATTTTTCTAGTTTTCTCTTTTTACTTTGTACATTGAGCATTGCTTATTTCCTCTTAAGAAATGTACAGAACTCTGAAATGTAGAAATGATGTTGACATACCACTTTTAAAGAAAAGAAAAAAAAACAAATAAAAGATCGTTATCTGAATCCTCCCAAAGTTGAGTTTATTTTTGGATTGTCACTGGATTCCCCAACCTTGATTAAGCAGATATAGTATGCCTGGGTTTTAATTGATTAACTGCAGTTCTTGTCTCAAGAAGTTGATATCATTATTTAAACATGTATGTAACAGTGCAGAACAATCCATCATTCGCAGCCTTTTTAACTCAACCACACAGCTGAAAGGTTCTGAGGGTGCATCTGGGGGCGTGGCCAAGGGTGCAGAGGAAAGGCGCTGGAAAGGAACGGACTGAGGCCCAGCTGTAGGCTCCGCCCCGGAACAATTCACATCCACCTGGTTCACTCAGAGGACTTGCAAAAAGGATAGTAAAAATTTTATTTTTAACAAAGTAAGAAAATTCAAGGAAGCCCTGGCCGGTTTGGCTCAGCGGTTAGAGCATTGGCCCGCAGACCAAAGAGTTGTGGGTTTGATTCTGGTCAAGGGCACGTACCTTGGTTGCAGTTCGATCTCCAGCCCTGGTCAGGGTCGTGCAGGAGGCAACCAATCGATGTGTCTCTCTCACATCAATGTTTCTCTCTCCCTCGAGCTCTCTCCCTCCCTCCTTTCTTCCCTCCCATTCTATCTGAAAATCAATGGGAAAATATCCTCATATGAGGATTTAAAAAAGAAAGAAAGAAAAAAAATTCAAGGAATGTATTGGGGAGAAAGTAACAAAGGAATTTTAACCCCACTGGGGTGGACACCGTCCACGCATGCGCACATGCGCATTTTTACACACACACACACACACACACACACTGTTTGCCTTCTTCCACCGGGCCAGCTGTACCTCTTTGGAGGGCTCCCTGGGCCAGGGCCTGGCTTAGCCTGCACCCTCCAACAAAGAGTTCAAGACCGGAGACCTTTCCATCCTCACGGGTGCAGGAACTTCCTAAATCTGGAGATAGGATTTCTGTTCCAGAGCTCCCCCTGCAGGATGGAGCAGAGGCTGGGACTTTGCCTAAAGTTGTCTCCTTGTTGGTCTTCTTGACCTTCCCTGCCCTGTTTCCCCAACTGCCTTTCTGTTTCCCATCCGGGAGCCCTGTGTTAACAATTCACACGTGTGACTCCATCCCTTCCCTTCTAGAAGACCTGGCTTAAGACTCTCCACCTTAGGAGAGTCAAAAGTAGATCCAAAGCAAAGGTGAGTTTTAATACACAAACCAAGAGAAAGCGTGAACCTGACCATGGGAGAAGAGGCCCGTCCTACCCGCAATGGGTTAGGGTTGCAGACTGGCTGGCAAATCACACCATGTGACGTTGGGTAACGTGAGAGCAAAAATTAACGGAATCGGGGGTGGGGTGTGGAGGCTGACGATAGAAGTACAAACACGAAGCTCTGAGAAGGGTCGAGTCCTCCTAGTCCTGATAATTAAAACCACACCCTTGTATTTGCACGAAAAGGTGTCCCGCACTGGATGAATGGAACGTGTGTCTCCTTCAAAACGATTTCTTATATGTATTGACCTTTATAAAGTCCAGGGCATGAAATGGGTGGCGAGGGAAGAAGAAGGGAGAGCATAACGTCTACCCAGGAAGTCAGTGGGCATCTGCCCCGGTGAGAAAGATGTATTTTGTTGCTGAAAATTCATGAACGTTTGGAAGCACTAGATGAACCATCTCTGCCGCTGAGCGGAGGACGACTGCTCAGAGTCTCCTCAAGGAAGACTGGAGAAAACAAGGTGGAAAACAAACAGCCTGAAACTTTTCCTTGTGAACGGCTTTGCTGGCCACACCCACCCACCTCCAACCCTGCGAAGAGAAGGAGGGAGGACAACACCTGCTGCTACAACTCGTCCTTTATCTTTTTATTTTCTTTTTCATTTTTTCCCCTCTTCTTTCCTCTTTGGTTTTCTCCTCTAATCTCTTTTCTTTTTGGTTTTAAGTTCTAAGGACGTTAGATTTCCATTCTGGTGTCTTCTGGATGAGCTACCACAGACAACGATCGCTTTCATGCAACAGGTGGAGGTAATTACGGCAGTTCACACACCTGGGACTCACCTGTCCCTGCCTCAGCCAGGACAGCTGCTGGGCCAGCACTAATCTGTGGCTCTACGGAAACGACAGATCCCAAATCATGCATACGGTGCTTCAGGTCTACCAAGAACTACTTGTTTTTAGGATTAAACTTTGCTTAGATTTTTAAGCTTTTTAGGAACAT
The DNA here is from genome assembly GCA_030848825.1 of Tadarida brasiliensis. Lineage (NCBI taxonomy): Eukaryota > Metazoa > Chordata > Mammalia > Chiroptera > Molossidae > Tadarida > Tadarida brasiliensis. Next base: position 14,399,767 of record CM061259.1, on the reverse strand, counting down.
TTCCCCAAAAAAATCAGAAAAATAGTGCAGTCAATGACTATATACAGTTACCAGTTCGATTCAATAATTGGTACACTTTGCCAAATCACACTTATTTTGTAGCACCACTTCAAAGTAAGTTATATACACTCCAGTCCGTTCACCCCCACCTCTCAGCTTGCAGCTCCAAAGAATTAGAGCATTCTCTCTCTCCCCTGGCCACGCCATCATCATGGCACCTAATATAATTAACATTCGTTCCCTAATAGCATCTCACTCTCACTCCACATTCAGATTGTCCCAATTGCCTCCAGACATCTCCCATAGTATTTCCTACTAACTAGGATTTGATGGAGGATCCTACATTGCCATTGGTTTTTATGCCTCTTAAGACTCTTTTAAGGCAGAAAAGTTCTTCACCACCCCTTTTTTCATAACATTGACTTTTTGAGACAATAAACCCGATTTCTAAAAATAAAATAAGTCAATTTACTAATATGCAAAATATATATATGTGACTGTCAAAGAGATCGGAAATTTTCATTTCTCCAGCCAGCGTGTTTGCTCCCCGTCGCCAAATTTTAGGAATTAAAATGATCAAGAGGTTGTCTTGGTGACAACAAAATTAGAACAAAGGAAATAAATTCTGTAGTTCAGATGTTTAAAGATACAAAGCTCTGGTACACCCATCTTCTTTTTCCACATGTTTAACTAAACTGTGTGTGTGTGTTTATAATTTAAATAGTTTCCATTTAGATGCAAAATAGAAGTTGTTTAAAAATCCTCAAGTGTAAGATTTGAAGAACTGTTTCTTCCCCACTTCCGAAGAATATGATTATATAGTCACTGTGCTTTAGGGTCAGATATTTGCGCAGTCTCTCTTCCTTGTCTTCAGTGTATAAAACAATTAAAATGTTAAAATGCAAATCACCATATCTGACCAGAATACTAAAAAGTAAAAAGACCAAAGAATCAGCATTTTGGAGCAGTGGCCCCATTTTACCTTCGACAACACTGAGGCTGCCAAGCCAGGACGTGGAGCAGGGTTCGCGTGCCTGGCTCTGGAGCCTCCCCCAAGTCTGACAGCGAATTCAGGGGGGACAGGGCTTGTATCCAAATATCTCTATTCCCAGACCAAAACGTTCTCAGCATACTTTGGGATATTTAGTACTAGTATTTAGGGTGCAAGAGATCGTCATTGTTTTCTCCCCTCCTACTCTGGAAACACGGGTGTTTAAATGCCTTTCTTTTTCTATTATTCATAGCCTTTATAACTTCCATTGTACCCACAAAAAATGAAAAGTCCCAATAAACAGCTCCTCGAAGATAACACCAGATCGGAGGCATCCAGTGTTCTTTGGAAAAGTTGACAGAGGGCTCTTTACCTAATGTGATATTATGTGCTCACAATTCCATTTTCCTAAGGTCTCTGAGGACTGTGCGGAGGACTCATGCCTATTTTACAGATGAAGAAAGTGGAGAGAGGTCATTTGCAATTGTGCCAGGGCGTGACTGCACCCAGGATCACAATAGCCACCGGCCCCCAGCCCACGTGAGGCGGCAGGTGCATCAGAGCCCAGCTCAGGTCCTCCAGCCTGACCAGACCCTCCCCTTTCCCTGCCAGGGGCAAGCACGCTCACTGGATGTTTCCTTGAAAACAATATGCCTTTTTTCTTTAAAAATCGGTTTTCACAGCCAGATTTAGTTCGTGCTATTAGTTGGCAACTCTCTTCCCTGGCTACTCTGTGTGTGTGCCTGATTTCCCCAGGTGCAGCCATCTGTTGCTTTCCTGTCGACAATGACGTGAGCTCGGCTGCCTTCTCAGCATCTGTCTGGAACTTTCCATCAAGGGAGACGCAGTCTCAGAAGCAGGTAATGGGAGCGGTCCACAGGAAGCCTCACACGCGGGTCAGGCAGCTCGCTCCCCACGCGGGCGCTCAGGGCTCAGCTCACGTCCACTGGTGATATAGAAATACCCTCCCAGAGCAAACTTCAGTTCCTAAACTGAAATCTGGTCTCTAAAGGGTGTGTTTCTACACAGCCATTTCAATAAAGACAAAATCAAGACTTTTATTTTTGTTTTAATTAAATGATACCACATAACCTTCAAAGTAGCAATACCTTCTGTAAGCATTTGAGCAAAGGGAAGGAGAAAGTTAGAAGCGCCTCAGTTTCTTGGCAATATCGAGGTCCAAGTATTCATCCAGAAAGCTGTTTGCAATCCCCAGGGCACCTAGGACGGTCAGCAAGGCCAGAATCACCAGGCTCAACCGGAAACCAGTTGTCCT